>WOXC01012083.1:0-600000 GCA_011680675.1 Gymnobelideus leadbeateri | reverse complement strand
AAACCAACATGTATGAGTCTAAAACTGTATGTATTCATACCCATACAACCCCCACTTTTGCAAAGAAGGGGCAAGGAGAGAGAAGTACCTGTAATGGTAATGGGATTTGAAGATCTTCCATGACCCTTGTATTGGCAAGCAAACACATACTTAGCACCTTGTTTGTGTCTTTTGATTGTGTCTTTTTGTCTATGACTGTGTCTTTTAAGACACAGTATTAAGATCCAGAACTTGTGAATCCCACAGTGGGATGGACTTGCTGATGTCACAGGAAGGGGAAGAACAGGGAGAAGCTAATACCATATATAAGGAAAAGCCCAAGCTTGAAAGCCAGATTTTTCTTCTGAGAATTTCTGCTGAGAAATTTTGCTGAGAACTTCTGAGAGCCTGCCAGAACTGCCAGGAACAAGAACTCAGCATGGAGGCTGAGGAGCTACTGTGAGTGAGGAGAGGACGATCCTTGCTTTAGAGAATGAGTAAGGAGAGGAGGGTCTTTGCTTGAGGGAGCCTGTTTTGTTTTGAGGGCTTGGGAATGTGGGTGTTCATTGCATTGACCATGTGCACCAACTTTGTGGTTATTGTAACAACTTTGACCTTCTGGTTTTGGGACTCGGTCTTCTGGTATTGGAATAAAGGCTTTGGTTCTGTCCTGCATGGGAAGATCCTGTTACATTTTGTGATTCACAACTATACCAGCATATTCATAACCACTGTGAAGACTGTGAATATTGTATTGTTGTTACAGTACCTTGCCATATCTTTTCTATGTGGCCAGGCTTAGTCATTATGATTATATAATATGTTGTTTTCTTTTCAGATCTTTGCATTTTCATTGTATGCATTGTGCAGTTACAGTGCTGGACTTGAATTTGGAAAGACCTGAGTTCAAATCCTATTTTAGACACTTACTAGCTATGCCACCCTGGGCAAATCACTTAACTCCTGTCTGCCTCAATGACCCCAACTGTAAAAAGGGGATCACAACAGCACCTAACTCTCAAGGTTGTACAGAGTCAAATAAGATAATATTTATAAAGGGCTTAGCACAACACCTGGCACATAGTAGGTGCTTAATATATAATTGTTTCCTTGCCTTGGTCCCCTGCATTCATTTCCTGGTTCTGCTTGCTTCATTCTGCTTCCATTCATATGCTTTCTCATGCTTCTGTGAATTCCTCATATTCATTGTCTTAAGAATCAGTGATATTCGGCCTAGGGGGGTGGAGCCAAGATGGCAGAGTAGAAACAGCGCATTCAAGCCACTCTGCCCCCAGATTACCTCCAAACTATGTAAAAAGGGACCCTGAACAACTACTGGAGCCCCAGCACCCACAGAACGACACAGAGAAGCTAACCTCCTGCTGAGGAGAGCCCAGCAGCCCTGAAGGAAGGACCAGCGCAGAACCCTGGGAGCCAGCAGCACGCAGAGCGCGAGGAGCCAAGCACAAGTCTGCCTGAGTCGAGGTTTTAGCCCCTGGGTGGCAGGGCCAGCAGATGGCTGGAGGGACCCCAGAACACCAGCAGCTGTGGAGATTCCAGGATTGTCAACATAGACATGCCTAGGACAAAGTGAGAGGTTAGTGCCCTATGGACCTTGGGACCAATATTTGGGGAACATGTCGGCTTCCTCCCCTGGTGGCTAGAAGCCGCTGAGGAGACACGCCATTTTGTAGTTGTCAGAGGCAGCTCCAGCCCCTGGCCTGCGAACTGTAGGGAGATCCAGTGATCAGTCTTGGGGGGTAATCGCTCTTGCTTTAACCTCCCTGGATCTGGATTGTGATCTGGGGTGGAGGTCAAGGGTGGGTTTCCAGCTTGCCAGAAACGGAAGTTGCCCCCCCACACGTTCAGGATGAAAATTCCCCTATCTGGCGGCAAAGTCATACTGTGGCAACAAGCCCAAAAGTCAAGTAATTAAGTGGAAACATGCCAAGGCAAAGGAAACAAATTAAACAGAAAAATGCAACCCTAGACTCCTACTTTGGGGGCAAAGAGGGTCGAAGCATAGGGGAAGAGGACTGTGAGGTCAGAAGTCCTGCTCCAAAAGCCCCAGGGGAAAACATGAGCGGGTTGCAGGCTATAGAAGACCTTAAGAAGGACTTTAAAAATCAAATATGAGAAGTGGAGGAAAAATTAGAAAGAGAAATGAAAAGGATGCAGGAAAAGTATGAAATGAGGGTCAACAGCCTGACTGAGGAAAACAACACCTTAAAAAATAGACTAACTCAAATGGCAAAGGAGGCCCAAAAGGGCAATGAGGAGAAGAATACCTTAAAAAGTCGAATTTGCCAGATGGAAAAAGAATCTCAAAAGTTCACTGACGAGATTCATTCCTTCAGAGTTAGATTGGAGCAAATGGAAGCTAATGACTTTATGAGAAATCAAGATGCTGTTAAGCAGATCCAAACAAATGAAAGATTAGAAGGCAATGTGAAAATATCTCATGGGAAAAACCACTGACCTGGAAAATAGATCCAGGAGAGACAATTTAAAAATTATTGGACTACCTGAAAGCCATGATCAAAGAAAGAACCTAGAAATCACCCTTCAAGAAATTCTCAAGGAAAACTGCCCTGATGTTTTAGATCCAGAGGGCTAAATAGAGGTTGAAAGAATCCACAGATCACCTCCGGAAAAAGATCCCAAAAAGAAAATTCCCAGGAATATTCTAGCCAGGTTCCAGAATCCCCAGATTAAGGAGAAAATACTCCAAGCAACCAGGAAGAAACAATTTCAATATTGTGGAAACACAATCAGAATAGCCCAGGACCTGGCAGCTTCTACACTGAGGGATCAAAGGACATGGAATATGATATTCCAGAGGGCAAAAGAGCTGGGAATGAACCCAAGAGTCACCTACCCAGCAAGACTGAGTATTTTGTTTCAGGGGGAAATGTGGTCATTCAGTGGAATAGAGGACTTTCAAGCATTCTTGAGGAAAAAACCAGAATTGAATAGAAAATTTGACATCCAGACACAAGAAGCAAGAGATGGCTGAGAAGGTAATCAGGGAAAAGAAATCAAAAGGAACTTATCAAAGTTGAACTATTTACATTCCTATATGGAAAAAACAATAACTGTGACTGATGATATCTTTCTCACTATGAAAATAATGGAAGAAGGGTGTGTGGTCATATGAATACATATGTGAATGTGTGTGTATATGGTCACAGTTATATATGGATAGAGGGCATAGGTTGAATTTGTTGGGAAGGGAGAATACTCAAGGGATGAAATTATGAGGTGAGAGAGGAAAGTGGCAAGAGGAGATGGGGAAAGACAGGGTAGGGTAAACTATCTCATATAGAAGAAGCAAGGGGAAGTGGTTGCAAGGGAGGGGGAGAATAGGAAGGGGAAAAAAAGGCAAAACCACATTCTCATTGAATTTGGTTCAAGGAGAGAATGACATACATACTAAATGAGATATCTCAACCTGCAGCAGAATAGGGGGAAGGGGGATGAGAGGAGGGATGATGGATGGGAGGGCATCCTTGGGGTGAGGGGAGGTTGGAAGTACCCACTATAGAAGAGGGACAGGATCATGTAGGGAATCGACCAGGTGGGGGGTGGGATGAGTGGGAGGGAATTATAAGCAGCCTTGTTCAATATATCTACTATAATAATGTTTTGCATAGCTATACATGTACAACATATACTGAATTACCTATCTCCCCAGAGGGAATGGGTGACAAGGGAGGAAGGAAATGGATCTGAAATTCAAGGTCTTAAGATTAAATGTTTCACATATATACAAATACTATTATTAATACTCTTTTGCTTGTAATTGGGAGATAAGATGTACAGGCATTGGGACACAAAGATTCACCTTCCTCTAATGGAAAATTCAAAGGGGTATGGGAGATGATGTGGGAGAGAGCAGATTGGAGGAAGTGATATCTTGCAGGACTGCTATTCTGGGAGGGTGGGTAGGGGAAAAACAGGGGCGGGGGGAAATGATTGTGACTCAAAATCTGGTGGAAATGAATGAGGTAAAACAGAAGTTAATAAAGCATTTGTTTAAATAAAAAAAATAACATTGCCTAGTTCACAGGGGTGTATGAGAAAAGTGTTTGGTAAACTTTAAAGCACCCTATGATGGTGAACTTTGAGCGTTATTTTTGCTAATAAGACAAAAACTGCCTTTCATATATTCCCTGGAAATTCATCTTTTTAAGAAATTTTCTTATTATAAATAAAGCAAATAATTTAAAAATCATTAAAATAAAGGAAATACAAGGACATTTCCTTTCTGTGGGAAAATAAAAGGGAAAATGAAATCAGATTAAAATGTGCTTATACAGTACATGTGGGTAGGGACCATGTCTTACTAAAACCTTCTATTCAGTTCTAGGAACAGTCCCTAATAAATGTTTGTTGAATGACTAAATAAATTATTAAATTATTAAACCGTAACCTCCAAAAAAAAAAAAAAGAATCAGTGATATCCCATTACATTTATATATCACAGTTTGTTTCACATAACACAATTCCCAAATCAATGGACATCTACTTTATTTCCAATTCTTTTCTAGTACAAAAAGTGATGCTATAAATATTTTGCTCTATATGGCAATTTTTTTCTCTCTCTTCAACCTTCTTAAGGGTATTTACCTAACAGTGGAATCTGTAGGTCAAAGGATATGAACATTTTAATCAGTTTGTTAGCATAATTCCAAACTAGACCAATCTAGTTCCAATGATACTAACAATAGCTAGCATTTATATACTGTTTCAAAGCACTTTACAAATATTATCTCATTAGGTCCTCACAACAACCCTGGGAGAAGGGTATTAATTCCCTAGGCAGTTGGCATATCAGACCCATATATAGAGATATCTGATGCAAGGATGTTTCTCCCCAAAGGACAGCTTCCCTTTCTATGCAACATCCTTGCTGTAATGATTTGTTCATGCTACAATCACTTTTGGTTTTCATTTTTGTAATTTTATTTTGCCATTATTTATGGAGGAGGTGTTTTGGACATTTTACTTTTACTGTTGCACCTCTCTCTCAAGTGGAAACTCCTGGTGGAGGTAAGATTATGTAAGAAAATGAGCATCTGTTTCTCTTCTAAATACCATTCCTTTAGATAATAATTTTAACACAGGGTAAACAGTTGGCTGACTGAGGTAAGGCTACTAGCCCCAGACTTTTTATACATATACCCAAGCTTCAAGCTATTTGACTGGATCTTAAAATATCCACTGGGAAACAATTCTAACTCCCCATTGCTTGTATGGATTCTTTTGCTCGACTTGATTTAAGGTTTAGAGTATAAGATCATCAACGTAAAACATTTTATCAAATATATCAAAATTGGCTTGTGCCCCATTCCCCCTCAAGATTCTGATCTTCTTCCCAACTTTGTGTGACTACGACCTAAAGAAAAGCACACTTGCATTATAGATTTGGGGAAGGGAATTTGAATTTATATAGCACCTCCTATGTACCAGTCACTGTGCTAAGTGCTCTTTACAAATATCTTATTTGATTCTCACAACAATCCTGGGAGGTAGGTTCTGTTATTACCCCCATTTTATAGTAGAGAAAACTGAAAGCAAATAGAAGTTCAGAGTCACACAGTTAGTAAGGGTCTGAGGCCAGATTTGAACTTGAGCTTTCCTGACCCCAGGCCCAGTGCTTTAATTACCATGCCTCCAGCTTGTTAGAGTACTTTTACAGAATAAAACCAGAATCACAGAAACACTATTAAAACACCTGACTGTTCTATCAGTCCTGAAGAAATTTCCACTCCCCTTTCATCTTTTCAATTGGGTATTATATAAGTGACCTTTCAGGAGGCCATATTCTTATACTCTACTTTCAAAGTCAATACAGAAAAATTAAGAAATTGTCTCATTAACATCTCCTTGGGGACCTGGTGTCTAAGTTAACAAACAGTTCTTCAGGGAACTCAGGGTCAAGAATCTCTCATTGGTCTCCTAGAGTCAACTGTGAGTCATTTCCTACCCTACCTCACATCTTTAATTAGTACTCTCTATCTTCTTCTGTGACTGAGATCTGGCAGATCTCTCTGGTGTCCCCACCATCTAGGCATATGAGGCTTCTGAGGTTCTGATACCCAAGTGTAATGGCAAGCAAAGTAGGATTCTTTGCTGTTTTTCTGGATTGAATTTTAGTCAATCAAGTACCTTTGATTGAACCTGCCTTTGATTGAATCAAGAGCCTTTGATTGAATCAAGAGTCTTTGATTAGAAATGGTGTATATTGTATTGCTTGGAGGGAGAAGACAGAAAGGAGAAGTAGAGCTGAGAGAGAAAGGTGAGCATGAGGGGTCTAGAGGAACAGAAAGAATATCTGTGATGTTGGTACTCTTTCTGTTGATTTGAATTAATTTCTCAGACAGAAGCCCTGTCTGCTGGTCTTTATGAGTGAATTGAGCTGAAGAGTGGGGATTCACCCATGGGAAGGAGGCTTAGCTTCATCCCTTTTTATGAGCTATTGAAGTGAATTGAGATGATGGTGCTGGTAATTTGTATAAATATTGTTGTAGCCCTGTTAAGATTTGTTTTCCTAGAAACAGAAATTGTGAGCAGGAACTGCTGGATCCTGCTGTTGGGCAGGAGCTTGGAGTGGAGCATTCCCTGTGAGCTGATATATGGAGCAGGAGCAGAAAGCTGCCTGTGTGTGAATCCAGGTGAGAATCAGAAAGGTCAGCCCACAGAAGAACTATGAGATTTGGATGACTTCCAATTGGATGACCCTAAGCCTCGAGGCTGACTTTACTTGGACACTGTGTATTGAGTGAGGAGATTGTGACTTACTGTGACCTAGGGATGGATGGTGTTTGTATTTTCTGCTATCCCCTAAGGATGTGTTGTGCTAGGGAAGACCCTAGCATGGGACTCCTTAATTGTGTAAATAAGTATTTGGGGAAATGTTACAGAATGCAATGATATATCTGTGTGCCATATGATATTCTGAGTGTTATACACACACACACACACACACACACACACACACACACACATATACATATATATGATATGTTTTGCTTAAGGATGTTGCTATGAATATTATGCTTTATTGAACAATGTTTAGTTTATTGCTGAATAGAGAGTTCATTATACATGGGATTAGACCCTTGAAATTATTCACAGTAGCAGTCCTCACACTATAGTGTGCTACTGTGGTTGGCAATACACCAAGATAGAAAGAAGGTGTCTCCTGCAAAAACAGATAGATCAACTGCCTCCTGGCACATTGCAGCCACACATAACACACTGTTTAAGTGGTATCACTCTAGTTCTGTCTTGGCATGGTAGTTTTTTGGCCTTTTGTTTTTGTTTTGGTGGGGTTTTTTTGCAAAGCAGTCTACTCCCACTCAGTGAAACAATTAAATGCCTTTTTAGCACTATCTTTACATTAATGGTTGGGGGCAAGTTACTCCAAATCCTTTGCGTTTCTTGCCCCAGTCTGACTCAGTTGCTGTGTGGGGAGATACAAGAAAAAGCTAAGGAAGATGTTCTGGCCTGGTGCTTCCTAAACTAGCCCTTATGCAGTGACTATAAAGTTGACTATGTTAATAGGAGGATAGTAAAAAAAATCAGATGATAATGTTTGTGGCTATTCCAGTTAGTCTAGTTACCTGGGTGGCTTTTTCAGTGTATCTTTGTTCATATTTCTCTCTAAGGCATGTTTTCATTGGACTGTGCTATCAATTTTTTGAGCTCTCAGCAAGGACTAAGCAGGGCTGACTGTGCGTCATGAGATCAGAGATAGTTAGGCTAAGGTTGACTTTTTTCTCTAACATAGCTGCCCTCATTCTCTCTCACCTCTACTATTGTTACACCCTTCTGGTCAGTCTGCCTACTTCAAGTCTGTCCCCATTCCAGTCTGTCCTCCATTCCAGCTGCTGTGAACCCTTTCAGTGGTTTCCCATTACCACGAGGATCAAATATAAAATTTTCTATTTGGCTTGTTGATCTCTTAACAATCTGACCCTTTAACTTACATTTAACTCCCCTTCCTCCACCAACACATGAACTGTACAATCCAGGGACAATGGACAACTTGCTGCTCTTCACACAAAATACTCAATCTCCTGACTCAGTAATTTCTGATTAGCCAGGAATGTTTGTTTTTCTTCACCTTCACCTCCTGGCTTCCCTACTTCCTTCAAGATTCATTTCAAATCCTGCCTTCTGTAAAAAGACCTTCTCTCCTCTGTGCCACACCATACCCCATTACCTCCACACTGATAGTACCTTCCCTCCAAAATTACCTACAATTTGCCCTCTATATATCTTTTATATACACAGATGTTTCCTTGCTATCTTTCCCATTAGAATATAAACACCTTGAGATCAGGAACTGGTTTTTGCCTTTCTTTGTATCCATTGTGCTTCTCACAGAGCCCGGCAACTAGTAAGTACTTAGTAAATCCTTGATGACTTGATTTGACTTGGTTTTCAGAAAAGGAAAGACAATCCAGTCAGCTAGCTATGAGCAAAATTTTAATTGCTGTCAAAAAAAGAGTATTTTTAGGAGAATAATGAATAAATATCTAGAATAGGCAGTGGTGATCATAATGAAACTGTATGCTTTTTTTTTTTTTTATCAACAACAGGTTGTACTAGTCTTATCTCATTTCCTGTCCTGAACAAGGAAGTAGACAAGTAAACTAAGGGACAGCTATAAGTATAATTAACCTAGATCTTGGCAAAACATTTGACAAAACTCCTCCCTTCCATTCTTGTGAAAAAGATGGAGAAATGCAAAGTAAACAAGATTTTATTTAAATAGATTAAGAATTGGTTGAATGACTGGATCTGAAGAGTAGTTGTTAGGGATTTAATGCCAACTTGGAAAGTCTCCAATGGAGTATCCCTGGAATGTACATCTGGCTCTGTGATATTTAATATTTTTATAAAAATGGCTTTGATAAAGGCAATGATATGTTCATCAAGTGTACCAATGACCCAGAGCTAAGAAGGAAAACTAATTCATCAAATAAGAGTCAGTATCCAAAAAGGTTTTAATAAATTAAACGTTGGAATAAATAGAATAAGATGAAATTTAACAGGGTTAAACATAAAGTCTTACACTTTCATTAAAAAAAAAATAATTTCCTACATACAAGATGGGGGAAAGCAGGCCTAGGATTCCCAGAAAAAAAGAAAATCTCTGAGATTTTAGCAAGCTCAATGATGAATTGATGTAATGTCATCTTCAAAAATAGTGTAGTCTTTAGCTGCATTAAGAAACAGTGTCGGGGTGGCTAGGTAGCACAGTAAGTAGAGCACTAGCCCTGGAGTCAGGAGGACCTGAGTTCAAATCCAGACTCAGACACTTAACACAAAAACTAGCCATGTGACCTTGGGCAAGTCATTTAACCCCAATTGTCCTCCAAAAAGAAAAAGAAACAGTGTCTACAGCAACAACAACTTTGTGCAATGATTAATTATGATAGACTTAGGTCTTCTCGGCAATACAATGATCCAAGACAATTCCAAAAGACTCAGAATGGAAAATGCTAACCACATCCAGAGAAAGAACTATGTAGTCTGAATGCAGATTGAGGCACACTATTTTCACTTTTTGATTTTATTTTTTCTTTCTCATGGTTTTCCTCTTTTGTTTTGATTCTTTCCTCTTTTTGTTTTAATTCTTCTTTCACACCATGACTAATGTAGAAAAATGTTTAACATGATTGTACATGTATAACCTATATCAGATTGCTTGCTATCTTGGAGAGGTAGGTGGGGAGGGAAGGAAGGAGAAAAATTTGGAACTCAGAATTTTACCAAAATGAATATTGAAAACTATCTTTACATATAATTGGGCAGGGGGGGGGATACTGTTGTGGAACAAAAAAAAAGAAACAGTGTCTAGGAGTAGGGAGATGATAATCCCCTTACTCTCTGCTCTGGTCAGATCACATATGGAGTAATGGTTTTAGTTCTCATTGCCACATTTTAAGAGGAAGAGGACCAAGAAAAGAGATACCAAGATGGTAAAAGGCCTTGAGAATGTGCCATATAAGTTTCAGTTCACTTGGGGGAGGGAATGTCATTAAAATTGTATTCAAATATTTGAAGAGTTGTCATTTGGAATAGGAATTATATTTGTTCTATTCAGCTTCCTTGGACAGAATTAGGAACAGCACTAGGTAGATGCTACAAAGGAGGCAAATTTAGGCCTTATGCACAGAAAAAATAAAATAAACTTTCCTGTTAAAGAATCCAAAAACAGAATAGGCTGCCTCAGGAGGTAGTAGATTTCGTGGAAGTATTTGAGCAAAGGCTGAACGGCCTCTTGTCAGACACCAAATGTTGTATAAGAGATTCATGTTCAGTTATGAGTTAGAGTGTTTCAAAGGCCTAGAAAATCCATTCTAGTCTTAAGATTCTGTGATTCTTAAGCAGGGCCAAGGGTCTTGGGATCAGAACTATGAAAGGAACACTTCAGGAAGTCAAGGCAGGTTTGAGGCTAGAAAAGGAGAAGCTAGTCAAAATACAGAGAGATGGGAGTCTTCCAGAGAATAGTCATACAAAACTCATGTGCACCAGTATTTGTGGTGGGATAAGAGGACGGGAAGTGGTCATTTCATCTTTTGGGGCAAGTGACAACCAACCATCCAATGGAAGGAGATGATACAGAAGCAACAAGGCAAAACAAAATTCTAGGAGTATAATGAAGCTATCTCTGCTAGTCATACTGGAAAGAATGCTTGCTCTGACCAGGAGCCAGAGACTAAGATCCACTATTTAGATAGGCAATTAGCTAATTTTGGACACTTGGGCCATTATATTGCCTGTTTAGTGCATAATTGGGATATGCTGTTCCAAAGGAAGATAGTTCCTAATAAAGCTATTATGGCTGAAGTGGGGAAAAACTGGGAGGAAGATGGCAGAGAAATATTCCACTGACTCGAGGTTGTGGGAGATAACTGAAGACATACAAAAGTGGGAAATTAATGAAGGTATACAAAATTGAGTCATTGAGGATCAACTATCAAGCTATTGTTAGAATAATTTGAGGAAAAGAGGTTATTCTTAGAGGAAAATTCAAACAAGTAGCTCATTATTTTGCCTAAAGGCAGCTAGGTTTCCCATCACCCCTCAAAGATGTAATATGTAGTATGTCCATAGCCAATCAATAAGCATTTATTAAACCCCTGTTTTGTGCCATGTACTATGATAAGCCCTAGGGATACAAAGAAAGGTAAAAGATAATCTCTCCTCTCAAGGAACTCACAGTTAAATGGAGGGGAAAAACATGCAAACAACTATGTATGAAAAAAGTTATATAAAGAATAAATTGGAGATAATCAACAGAGAGAAAGTACAAGAATAAAGGGGTATTAGGATTAATGTGGGATATTAGCTGGGACTTGAAAGAAGGCAAGCAAACCAGGAAGCAGAGATAAGGACGGAGGTAATCCCAGGCACAGGGAATCACCAGTAAAAATGCCTGGAGTCAGAAAATGGAATATCTTGTGCAAGGAAAAGCAAAGAGGCCAGCATGACTAGAATTTAGACTACATGTGTAGTAGGAATAGTGGAAAGGTTGTGGGGAGAGGGCAGAGTCAAGATGGCAGAGTAGAAATAGGACTTCTGTGGGGTTCTGGCTCCCACCTCCTCCAATTCATGTAAAAAATGACACTAGGCAAACTTGGAGGGACAGAACCAACAAAATGAAACAGAGAAGATAACCTCCCACTGAAGACAGCCCAGCAAGACAGTAGAAGAGGGGCCAGCATAGCACTCTGAGAGCCAAGCCCAGCCCCACTCCAGCCAGAGGTTTTAGCCTCAGGGCTGCCTGACCAGCCACCCCCTAGAAGGACTTCAGATCACCAGCAGCTATGGCATTTTCCAGAATTATCAACCCATAGATGCCAAAGATAAAGTGAGAGGTCAGTGTAGATTTTGCAGGAACATGGAGTTTGGGAGTGCAATCCGGTTTTTGCCTCCAGGGTGAGAAGCAGCTGAGGCTCCACAGCCCTGCAGGTGCCTCCACAAGGCTGCTTCAGAGCTCCTGGCCTACAGACTGTAGGAGGACCAAGCTACCAGTCTGGGGGCAGGGGGGTGTGGGGGGGGGGAGGAGGGGGATTGCTCTTGCTTTAACCTGTCTGGATCTGAATCACTGTCTAGGATGGAGGTCCTGGGGCATATAAATAGTCTACCAGAGCATGTGGAGGCTTCAGAGAGGGCACCCAACTAATATATCTGGCAGCTTTGAAAACTCTAGCATTTGGGATAAAACTCCCCTTTCTGGTAGCAGAATTCTACTGTGGCAAAAAGCTCAAGAGAGAAGTAATTGAGTGCCAACATAAGCAAGCAAAGAAAGCAAAGCAAACAGAAAAATCCTCCATTAGACTCCTATTTTGGGGACAAAAAGGATCAGAGCATGGAACAGGAAAAAGACATCAAAGCCAGAACTCCTATACCAAAAGCTTCCAAGAAAAATACAAGCTGGTTACAGGTCATAGAGGAGCTTAAAAAGAATTTTGAAAACAAAATAAGAGAAGGGGAGGAAAAATTGGGAAGGGAAATGAGAATGATGCAAGAAAATTATGAAATGAGAGTCAACAACCTGACTGAAGAAAATAACACTTTAAAAAATAGACTAACTCAAATGGCAAAAGAGGCCCAAAAAGCCAATGAGGAGAAGAATGCCTTAAAAAGCCAAATTTGCCAGATGGAAAAAAGAATCTCAAAAGCTCACTGAAGAGAATCATTCCCTCAAAATTTGATTGAAGCAAATGAAAGCTAGTGACTTTATGAGAAATCAAAATACTATTAAACATATCCAAACAAATGAAAAAATAAAAGGCAATGTGAAATATCTCATTGGGAAAACCGCTGACCTGGAAAATAGATCCAAGAGAGAATTTAAAAATTATTGGACTACCCGAAAGCCATAATCAAAAAAAGAGCCTAGACGCCATCTTTCAAGAAGTTATCAAGCAAAATTGCCCTAATATACTAGAACCAGAGGGCAAAATAGAAATGGAAAGAATTCGCTGATCCTCTCTTGAAAAAGATCCCAAAAAGAAAATTCCTAGAAATATTATAGCCAGGTTCCAGAATTCTCAGATCAAGGAGAAAATATTACAAGCAGCCAGGAAGAAACAATTCCAATATTGTGGAAACACAATCAGGATAACACAGGATCTGGCAGCTTCCACATTAAGGGACTGAAGGGCTTGGAATAAGATATTTCAAAGGTCAAAGGAGCTGGGATTAAAACCAAGAATCACCCACCCAGCAAAACTGAGTATCTTGTTTTTGGGGAAAATATAGTCATTCAGTGGAATAGAGGACTTTTCAAGCATTCTTGATGAAAAAACCAGAGTTGAATAGAAAATTTGACATTCAGATACAAGAAGCAAGAGAAGCATAAGAAGATAAACAGGGAAAAGAAATCATAAGGAACCTATCAAAGTTGACCTATTTATATCCCTGCATGGAAAAAATGATAATTTTAATGTATGAAATTCTTCTCAGTATGAGAATAGTTGAAGGGAATAGAAATATATATGTGTGTGTGTATGTATATACATATATATATGTGTGTGTATATATATACATATATATGTATACATACATATATGTCTATATAAGAGGGTATATGGGTGTATGAATATATATGTGAGTGTGTGTATATATGTGTATAGGTATACATAGACAGAGGGCACATGGCCAATTTAATAAGAAGGAATGATACTTAAAAGGTGAAATTAAGAGGTGAGAATGGAATATAATGAGAGGAGATGGGGAGAGACAGAATGGGGTAAATTATCTCGTATAGAAGAGGCAAGGGAAAACTGTTACAATAGAAGGGAAGAACAGGAAAGCAAAAGGGAATGAGTCACCTTATTCTCACTGAATTTGGCTTAGGGAGGGAATGACATACACACTAAATAGGGTATCTCACCCTACAGGAGAGTAGATGGGTAGGGGATGAGAGGAGGTATAATGAAAGGGAGGGCAGGCTGGGGGAGAGGGAAGTTGGAAGCACCCACTTTTGAAAAGGAATAGGATCAAAGTAGAGAATAGAACAAGTGGGGGTGGGATAGGATAGAGGGAAATATAGTCAGTCTTTCACAATACATCCACTATGGAAATGTTTTGCATAGCTACACATGTATAACCTATATTGAATTGCTTATCTTCCCAGTGAAAATAGGTGATAAGGGAGGAAGGGAAAAAATCTGGAATTCAAAGTTTTAAAATCAAATGTTTAAAAATACATATGTATAATTATAATAATAATAACTATTATTATTATTATTATTATTTTACATGTAACTGGGAAATAAGATATATAGGCACTGGGGCATAGAGATCTATCATGCTCTACTGGAAAGTGAGAGGGGGGGATGGGGGAAGGTATGGGAGAGAGCAGATTAGGGGAGGGGCTTTTCAGTGGGATTGCTGTTTTGGGGTGGTAGGTAGGAGAAAGATGGGGAGAAAATTTATAACTCAAAATCTTGTGGAAATGAAAGATAACTAAAAAAAATAAAGAAGTGGAAAGGTTGTGGGGAGAAACATAAGTTATGAAGAGCTTTAAAAGTCAAACCAAGGATTTTATATTTTATCCTGGAGGTGGTAGGTAGTTTATGGAGTAAACAGAGCAAGACCTGTATTTCAGGAAGATCACTTTAAGAGCTGAGTGGAAGTGGGGAAAGACTTGAAGAAAAGGCAACAGGCTATTGCAATAGTCTAGGCATGATGTGATGAGAGGCCTGAGATGGTGGTAGCAGTATTGAAGCAGAGAAAAAGGCATATATGAAATATGTTATAAAGGTAAAATTGGCAGGACTTTGCAAAAGACTGAATGGGGTAAGAAGACAGTGGAGAATGAGGATCTGTCTAGGTTGCTAGCCTGGGTGGCTTGGAGGAAGGCAGTACAATTGACAAAAATAAGGAAGTTAGTAAGAGACATGGATTGGCAGAGAAAGTTAATAAGTTCAGTTTTGGATAGGTTGAACTTAAGATGTATATAGGACATTTACTTTGAGATGTCCCATTGGCAGTTAGAGATGTAAGTTTAGAGGCTAGGGCTGGATAAGTACATCTGAGAATCATCAGCATTAAGATGGTAATTGAATCTATGTGAGCTAATGAAATCAACAAGTGAAATAGTAGAGGGAGAAGAGAAAAGGCATGAGAGAGCTCTATGGGGGAAGGAGCAGTCAAACAGGTTGGAGGAAATCCCTGAGAAAGAGATGTCATGAAAACCTAGAGAGAAAAGTATATCAAGAAGATGGGGAGCAACAGTGTCAAAGACCTCAGAGAAGTGAAGGATAAGGATGGAGAAAAGGCCATTTGATTTGGCAATTAAGAGGTCATTAACAACTTCAGAGAGAGAGAGAGAACAGTTGACTGACATGATCAGAAGGCAGATTGTAAACAGTTAAGCAGAGAATGAAAGGAAAGGAAGTGGAGGCACAGAATGCAGACTGCCTTCTCAAACAGTTTAGTGACAAAAGGGAGGAGAGGTACTGGATGATAGCTAGTGAGGATGGATGAATCAAGGGAAGGATATTTTTTTTAATTATTTACTTTTAGTTTACAACAATTCCACAAACTTTTGAGTTCCAAATTTCCTCCTCCTCTTCCTCCCTCTCCTCCTCCCTAGCGGCATGCAATCCAATTCTACAAATACCTTCACATTTAACATTAGTCAAATTGTAAAGAAAAATTATAACCAATTGAATGAACAATGAGAAAGAAGAAACAAAACAAAGCAAAAGAGAGCAAGTAGTTTGCTTCCCTGCGCATTCAGACTCTAATTCTTTCTCTGTGTGTGGGGGTACAGGGACCCCCAAAATCCCCTGCCCAAGAAAAATTAAAAGTCAGAGGTATCGAGAGGAAGGAACAGGAAGTTTATTCAGTTCTTACTAGAAGAGGGTGTCCCTTCCACCAGTAAGAACCAGCAGAAATGAGGTGTGTTATAAAGGACAGAACAAGAATTTATACCCTAAAGCAGTCAATTGCCCCCCTGTCCCTTCTCCCATTGGCTGAGACATGGGCTCAAGTCTCAGCTCGAAAATCTTCCCCAATGGCAAATAACAGGGAAGCCTCCCACTATCCCTCAGTGGCTGGAAGGCAGGTTTACAAAGAACAGGGAAATGGGGGATAGCCTATTCAAATATACCTATCCTTATTTGGCAAAGAAGGGAGGGATTAAAGTCCCCAGCAAGGCTGTAAATCGAAAAACCCTAAAGGGCCTAATGCTGATAAGGGTGTGGCTAACAAGGGTGGAGGTCAAAAGACTCCAGAAAGGGCTTGCTGCTGATTGACCGCAGGGGAAGAGGGGGGAAAGAGTCCTAGGTTGTGTAATTTCTTAGGAAACCCAGGACTCAAGTCTGTCCAGTCTTACAAAGTCTGTCTCTGGTTTCCAGATAGTTTCTCTTCCTTCTCATTCTGAGGAGTCTTCAAACAGGGTGCAGAGAGAGTGTGTACCACTCATCTGGATGTGGATAGCCTTTTCCATCCGTCTTTTGCAGTCCTCTTATAACCTTGCATTTCTGAGAGGAGCCAAGTCTATCAAAGTCAGTCATCACAGATACAATGTGTCTATAATTGTGCACAATGTTCTCCTGGTTCTACTACCCTCACCCAGCATCTCTTTATATAAGTTCCTCCAAGGTTATTATGAAGTCTGTCTGCTCCTCATTTCCTTTAGCACAATATTATTCCATTACATTCATAACCACGACTTGTTTAGCCATTCCCCAATTGATGGGCATCCCCTTGATTTCCAATTCTTTGCTACCACAAAAAGAGCTGCTATAAATATTTTGTACATGTGGGTCCTTTTCCCACTTGTATGACCTCTTTGGGATACAGCCCTACTAGTATTCAAGAGAGGGATTTTTTAAAGATGAAGGGGACATGGGCATGTTTGTAGGCAGTAGGGAATAGCCTTTTATAGTAATGCCAAGCTCTAAGAGCACAATAACAAAAGAATTAAACTTAAAAGTTCTAGAAACACAACAAAAGAACTAAGCCTAGAACCCTGATTCCCCAGGAGCCAGCCTAGAAGTTTGAGAAGGAGACGTTTAAAGGCAGGAGGAGAATGAGGAGGGGGTGGTGTCCCTGGAGCTAAAAGAAGAGCGAGTCCAGGAGGGAGTGATCAATGTCGTCATATGCTAAAGTGAGGTCAAGGATAAAGACTGATAAACAGGCATTAGATTTTGTGAGTTTTAGAAAAGCAAGAGAGTTTGCACGGAATTTAAAACAAGGAAAATGTTCTCACGCACAGCTCAGAATTTAAAGGGTCGAGTTAACAATAATTCCTCAATTTGCATACTCATTCCTACTTTTCGACAGCACTTTAACTCACTGACCAGATCTCATTTGAGCCTCATGAAGACTCATTTGAGCCTCCTGAAGACTCCGTGAAGAGTCTATGGCAGATACAACTGCCATTCTATAAATGAGCAAACTCAGGCAAAGAAAGATAAAATGATTCATTTTAGGTCACACAAGTAATTAGTGGTAAAACCCAGAACTGGACTATATCTTGGTTTCCTAAATCTTTCAGAATCTTCCCTACTTAACTGTAGAGGTAAGGAACTGTGGAATAATGTATATTCTGTCAGAATCTACTGCTGTGTTAATTAGCTGTGCTAAACAGTTTTTTTTTTCTTATGCTTTTTCCTCTTTTGTTACAAGAAAGGCTCTCTAGGTAGGGGAGAAAGAAGAGCTATATTTGGAAATGAAGGTGATATAAAAACAAAAGAAATTGACATAAAGATGAGGTGGTTTGATAGGAAGAAGGCTTATGGGAATAGTGTAGTAAAAAGAAAGAAAAGAGGGCTATTGAATCATCTTTATATATATATAAATATATATATATAAATATATATATATATATATATATATATATATATATTTATATATATATATATAAAACTGCAGAGAAGAAAGCAGAAATAAGACCAAAAAGAGACACAGATGAGCAGAACAGCCTTGAAAGCTACAGGCAAAATTTATTACATACTTAAAAAAGAAAGCAAGTTGTATACACTAGAGAGTTTCAGCTTTGTGTACAATTTTCTTTTTTTGTTCTACTATGTATATGGAAATGCCCATTTCACTGACTAAAAAAATTAAAAATAAATTTTAAAATAGCTATTGTTAACTTCGATTTTTGTTCTTAGAGGTAGGGGGCTAAATCAGCTGTCTATTTGACATCCATCATTTTGCTAATGTATGGCTACTCCTTTGACTCCATGATTATTGTTTTTCTTTTTTAATTCAGAACTTTACAGAATCATAGAATTGGAAAGTTGAAAGATAGTTCAGTAGCCATCTTGTTCCTGACTCACACCGGTAAAGAAGTCCCAGTATAATGAAATTGGCAAATGAACATACAGCTTTAGAGTGACGACACTCAAGGAGAAGGTACCCACACCACCCTGAGGCAGCTCATTCTACTTTAGGACAGACCTCATCTTCAGAAAGTTTTTTTCTTTACATCAAGCCCAGATTGGCTCCTTTACACCTTCCAATCATTGCCTTTGGTTCTCACCTCTGGGGTCAAAAAGACCAATCAATGTCTATTGTTCAAACCTAACAAGATCCTTTTTGGATTCTGCTTTTATTAATCTGCAAGGAAATTTGATGAGTCTGCTATCTGTGCTTTTATCAAAGTCATTGAAATAAATGTTAAGTAGCACAGGGTCTAGTATGAATCCCTGGAATAATTTTGCCAGGTTGACAGTGAACCATTAATGATAAGAGTTCAATCATACAATGAGTTTAGAATCAATCTAATTATGATATCAATTAGTCCACTTTTCTCCATCTTGACAACAATAGTATTAGACACTTTAGTAAGTGATTTACTGTATAATATTTTCCTCATTTACCAGTTTAATGACATTATCAGAAAATTAGGCTAGTCTAGCATAAATCCAAGTCTTCAGCATTTGATTTGCAATCTAATTAAGGGTGATTTAGGATAGGAATTATTTTTCCTTAGGCAAGGTATGGTTTTGTTTTGAAACATTTTTTTTTCCTCTCAAAAATTTAGAAGAATATTGTTTACTATAAATTAGGTAATGACAAGAGAAAGCTGGACATTTAAAAAAATTTTACTGAACATAAAAAAATCTTACCATTGCTCCATCACAGAAGTCCTTCTCTGATGGAAGTATACCATGACATGTAACTGATTTGAGCTTAAGGAGTCTAGGATGTAAAGCAAGAGAAAACTTATTGCAACAGCCTCTGAGTGTTCATAGCTGTAGAAGTGTGGATAATCATTTAACCTCTTTGAGCTTCAGTTTCACCTGGTTCCATGTGGATGATAATTCCTATATTCACAGAGTTGTTCAGAGGATCAATAGGGATAATGAATGGATGAATAACTCAATGAAAAAGTGTTTATTAAGTATTGACTAAAGCTGATTTCAAGAACCACTGCTTTGTAGGAGCTCACAGTCACTCATGAGAAACAAGGAATATCAAAACAAGAAATTTACAAGGCAGATGGAAAGGCCTGGAAGTCCAGAGGGTTCAGAACCTATGCAAATGGCAAGGCCCAAGGGTCCTTGAGGCATATCAACAGGTTAAAAGGCAGAACCTGAAAGCCTGGATGGGTATAGTGGCAGGTCAGATAGTGAGGCCTATAGATACTCCATCAAACCAGAAACATTGTAGTTGATGATTTCTTACTTATCCAAGTAGTGTGAGTAGCCATTAATCTCTACTAATGAAGATAAAAGTATTAAGTCCCTACTATATGCCAAGCACTGTGCTAGGCACTGGGGATACAAAGACAAATACGAGTCAGTTCTTCCCCTTAACGAACCTGAATTCTAGTAGGAGACAGAGTGTGCCAACACTTATAGGGGAGTACTAGCTAGAGAAGGGAGCATAAGTTTCTTGAGTCATTGGAATAATGAGCAGAGACTTGGGTTTGCTTTTTCCAAAAGCAACCATAGCATTGATAAGATTACTATCCCCACAGCAAGAGATGGAGGGAAGGACTAAAGGGAAGCTGAAGGGTTGAAGTCAAAATATATATAGCAGACATGTGTGTGGTATGGTTAGCATGATTTAGGGATAACCATAATGGATGTCTTCTAAATGAGTGAATTTGCATTTACTCATCGGTCAGGAGACAAATACTGAAAGAACACAGAGAGGTTGGGAGCACATCTAGGCAGTAGGAGAGAAGGGAGGAAGGGAAGATTTCAGCAATAATGGATTGTGGGGTCATATTGTATTTGAAACATTCAGAATTTGGCTACTATAGTGTAAGTGGTATGCGTCCCACTTCTTAGGTAACATGTTACATAGGTAACCCAGAGACTGCTATTGCATGAGTATTCATGCTTGCATATTTATTAATAATGAAAAATATTCTCTAAACTGAAAGCCAGTATGTAATAAGTGGATAGATAGCTGGCCTCATAGTCATGAAGTATTGGTTTCAAGTTACATTTCTCACACATATTGGCTATCGGATCTTGGGCAACTTGCTTAACCTTTCGGTGCCCTAGATCATTCTCTAAGGCAGCAGTTCTTGGTTGAGGAACATCTAGGAGTCAATGAGACCCTTTCAGGGGGTCTATAAGGGCAAGACTATTTTCATAATAATACTCAGACATTTTAATATTTATTATGCTAAATATCAATAGATATAATATATAAAACCTGCTATTTGAGGGGTTCTCAATAAATTTTAAGAGTGTAAAAGGATCACAAGACCAAAAAGTTTGAAAATCACTGCTCTAAGAGTAATGTACAATTGTACAATAGTCACTAGTCTGCATTGCTAGAGGCAGTTTCTACATCACATTTCTGAACCAAAAATAATTCTCTAATATTTCTCTTTTTGTCATATCCTAACCCTAATTATCTCCCCCTGGAGGGGGACAGGACAGAGAGGCAGCAGAATTAAAATCTGGGTGGTTTTAGCTCTCCCATCGAGGTATTACATTCCATTTCTGCAAATAGTTCAATGATTCCATTAATTTGAACATAGGTTATTTGTCCAGGACAATAACGAACAGCACATTTACTTCGATGTTAGAGAAAGGACAATTTTATAGGCCATTGAAGTACTCCTCTTCCCACTTTGAGTCTACAAGAAAGTTAGTTATTGTAGAAAGGCAGACTCAGGCTTCCCATAAAGATAAGCTTCTTAACAATTACATCAAGAGTTCTTAATTTTTGCATGTGTGTTATGAACCCTTTTGACAATCTGGTGAAACTTATGGACCCCTTCTCAGAATAATGCTTTTAAATATTGAAGGAAATAATAAATTTCAGTTAGAAGTTAATGAAAATAAAATCTATCCCAGGTCAAGCACCCATGAAACAGAATTTCCCCTGAAGTAGTCTCAAGTAGTGAGTTTTCCAATCACTAGAGACAATTAAAGGGAGGCTAAATGACTAATCATTAGATATATTGTAGAGGGTACTAGATCACTCTGGGATTCTGGGATTATATGAAAGAGCACTGAACTGTGAGTTAGAAGACCTGAGACATTTATTAAATATCAACTATATATTCCTATAGAGGGAGCAGACAAGTCACTTAACCTCTGTTTGCCAGTTTCTTCAACTGTAAAACAAAGATGATTATAGCACTAGCCTCATAGAGTCATTATGAGGATCAAATGAGCTAATATTTGTTTAAAAAAAAGGGGAAAAATTACTTAGCCTGGCTCCTGACACAGTATAGGTACTATATACATGCTTATTACCTCCCCTCTCCTCTTCAGGGCACTCTGCTAAGCTTTGTGGATCAAATGCCACCCTCACAAAGAGCATAAATGCCATCTGGGGAAACAAATTGTGAGTAAATAGACATAAAACATATACAAAGCAAATATGAAGTAATGTTGGTAGGGGAGCAGCTATAAAGCTTGAGCAATATAGCTAGACAGGGAGGTTGGAGCTTCATTGTGACAAAAATTTAAGGACAAACAAGGGAGTTTGTATTTGTACATACACTCATTAGGAATACACTATAGATTCTTTAGCAGGGGAGTGACATGTTCAGATTGTACTTTAGGAATATCAATATGAAAAGTGAGCAGAGAATGGACTGGAAAGGGGAGAGACTAGAGACAGGGAGACCAGTTAGGAGGCTGTTGCAATAATGCAGGTGGGAAATGATGAATTCAGGTCCAAACTATGGTTGTTGATATAGGAGTGGAGAGAAGGGTACAGATGGGAGAGAAGATGTAGAGGTAGAATTAATAAGACTTTGGAGGTGGAGGCAAGACGGCCCCACAGAAGCAGGAAAACTCCATGTGCTCCCCCCATAACATCCTCAAGTTCCTATAAAATATGACTCTAGACAAACTTTAGAGCTATAGAACCCACAAAGTGACAGAGAGAAACAAATCTCCTGCTGAAGGCAGCCTGGCCGGCCTACAGGAAGGGTCCATCACAGCTTGCTGAGAGCCCAGCCCAGCCCCACATGAACCCGAAGCTTTAGCCTCAGGGTGGCCCCAACTAGCAGCAGCTGGGGTGGACTTCGGGAGAGTGGATCACTAGCAGCTATGGAGGTTTCCAGAATTATCAACCCATAAATGCTATAGGCAAAGTAAAAGCTCCGTGTGAACTTTGCAGGTACAGGGGGACCAAGAGTGGGGTCCAGCCTCTGTGCCTAGGGTGAGAAGGCAAAAATTCTTGGAGGCTCAGAGGCCCATGCAGCCACTGCTGAGTGGCTGCTACAGAACTCCTGGCCTGCAGACTGTAGGAGGACCAAGTGACCAGTCTGAAGTGTAATCACCCTTCCTTTAACCTGCTTAGATCTGGATTGCTGTTTTGGGTGGAGGTTCTGGGGTGTGTGACCAGGTGCCAGAGCCTGTAGAGAGGGCACCCAACTAATAGCTCCGGCAGCTGTGAAAACCCCAGGGATTTGGGACAAAGCTCTCCTCTCTGGAAGGAGAGTTCTACTATGGCAAAAACCTCAAAAGTCAAGTAATTAAGTGTCAACATGAGCAATCAAAGAAAGCAAAGCAAGCACAGCAATACAATTTTAGATTCCTTTTGAGGGGACAAAAAGGATCAAAGCAAGGAATGGGAGGAAAACAGCAAAGTCAGAACTCCTGCACCAAAAGCTTCCAAGAAAAATATGAATTGGTTACAGGCCATGGAGGAGCTCTAGAAGGATTTTGAAAACCAAGTAGAGGAAAGGGAAGTAGAGGAACAATTGGGGAGGAAATGAGAATGAAGAAAGAAAATCATAAAAAGAGAGTCAACAGCCTGACTGAAGAAAATAACACCTTAAAAAATAGACTAACCCAAATGGAAAAAGAGGCCCAAAAAGCCAATGAGGAGAAGAATGCGTTAAAAAGCCAAATTTGCCAGATGGAAAAAGAATCTCAAAAGCTCACTGAAGAGAATCGTTCCTTCAGAGTTAGACTGGAGCAAATGGAAGCTAGTGACTTTATGAGAAATCAAGATGCTGTTAAACAGATCCAAACAAATGAAAAAATAGAAGGCAATGTGAAATATCTCATTGGGAAAACCACTGACCTGGAAAATAAATCCAGGAGAGATAATTTAAAAATTATTGGACTACCTGAAAGCCATGAACCTAGAAATCATCCTTCAAGAAATTCTCAAGGAAAATTGCCCTGATATTTTAGAACCAGAGGGCAAAATAGAAATTGAAAGAATTCACCAATCATCTCTTGAAAAAGATCCCCAAAAGAAGGTTCCAGAGTTCCCAGATCAAGGAGAAAATATTACAAGCAGCTAAGAAAAAACAATTTCAATATTGTGGAAACACAATCAGGTTCTACATTAAGGGATTGAAGGGCTTGGAATATGATATTCTGGAGGCCAAAGGAGCAAGGATCAAAATCAAGAATCACCTACCCAGCAAAACTGAATAAAATGTTTCAGGGGAAAATATGGTCATTCAATGAAATGGAGGATTTTCAAGCATTCTTGATGAATAAACCAGAGTTGAATAGAAAATCTGATATTCAGATACAAGAAGAGAAGCATGAGAAGGTAAACAGAGAAAAGAAATCATAAGCAACTTATCAAAGTTGAAGAGAGATAGAATAGAGTAAATTGTCTCATATAAAAGAGGCAGGGGAAAACTGTTACAATGGAGGGGAAGAACAGGAAGGCAAAAGGGAATTGGTCAACGTTACTCTCATTGATTTTTGCTTATGGAGGGAATAACATACACACTAAATTGGGTGTCTTAACCCACAGGAAAGTAGGGGGGAAGGGATAAGGGGGGGATGATAGAAGGGAGGGCAGATTGGGGGAGAGGGTAGTTAGAAGGACACACTTTTGAAAAGGGACAGGATCAAAGTAGAGAATAGAACAAGTGGGGGTGGGATAGGATGGAGGGAAATATAGTCAGTCTTTCACAATATATCCACTATGGAAATGTTTTACATAACTATACATGTACAACCTATATTGAATTGCTTATCTTTCCAGTAAGGGTGGGTGATGAGGGAAGGAGGGAAAGAATCTGGAATTCAAAGTTTTAAAATCAAGTATTAATAAGTCATCATCATCATCATCATCATTATTAATGTGCACTGGGAGATAAGATATACAGACACTGGGGCACAGAGATCCATCTTGCCCTACTGGAAAGTTGGAGGGGGGATGGGGGATGATATAAGAGAGAGCACATTGGGGGAGGGGGTATTCAGTGGGATTGCTGTTCTGCTGTGGTGGGTAGTAGAAAGAAGGGGAGAAATTTTGTTGTAAACTAAAAATAAATATAAAATTAAAAAACAATAAGACTTTGCTTAGGATGGTGGTACTTCTGAGAGACATGTAGAAATCATAATATCTGGGCTTCTATTTTCAAAGTGGGCTAATGAAAGGAGTTGCATTAGATAAGCTCTAGACTCCCTTATATCCTTAAATTATTATGTTTAGATTAATCTATCTACAAAATGTAATAGACTTAAAATTATTAGCTAGAAGAGGCAGCTAGGTGTTAGGTGGATAGAGAGCTGGGCTTAGAGTCAGGAAGAACCTAATGCAAATACAGTCTCAGACACTTACTAGCTGTGTGACCCTGAGGAAATCACTTAATTTCTGTCTGCCTCAGTTTCCCCAGCTGTAAAAAGGGGATAATAACAGCACCTACCTACCAGGATTGTTGTGAGGATCAAATGAGTTAATAATTGTAAAGTACTTAACATAAGGCCACAAACATAGTGAATGCTTAATAAAACCGACATTCCTTCCTTCCTTCCTTCCTTCCTTCCTTCCTTCCTTCTTTCTTTCTTTCCTTCCTTCTGTAGCAAGGGAGAACTCCTGGGACTTTGGGCAATTCTAGGAACTCATCCATTTCTCTTTGTCCCATCTGATAAAGCATTTAGCAGAAACTTAACATATGCTGAAACATTTTAGTGAGTTTTAGGGTGTTGTGGGGTATATGTGCAGTTCCCCGGGAGGCATGAGACCTGGAACAGGCTGACTCTGCAGTGAATCATGCTTTGCATGAATTACATGCTGACCTTGCTGTGATTCATGTTTTGCGTGAGCACTGTGGAGGAGAATCAAAGTTCTGTGAGATAAGCTCTGTTCTAGAATGAGAACTCCATGACCTTCTGACTTGTTGCCTTGGATTTTAGCTCAGACTTGGCGATGTGGCAACTTCTGCCTGAGGGGAAGGAGGGACTGAAGGGGAATAAGAGGAGGGAAGCTCAAAGGGTTGGGAGTTAGGATGGGGATTAGGATGTAGAGTTAGGATGTAATTGCAAAAGAAGCTTCTAAAGTCTTGCTACTCTTTGACTCTCCTGGCTTGTGACTCTGTTCTTGGGGCACATGGCTGGCCCACAACCAGATGTGCACTGAAGGCCTGAGGCAGGTAAGACCCAGCCACCCCTGACCCTGAAGGTCAAATCATTAGGGTACTACTCTGTAGAATTCATTTTAAGGAAAAATAAGAATTAAATTCTGTAAAAGTTTCAGGGGTAAATAACACTGAAATCACTTTTCCGCCAAAGACTAATAGATCTATTATTTTAGTGTAATGAAGCAAGACAGCTAGTTTTAAAATAATCTCAGAATAAAGAAAAAAATAGATAGGAAGTTTATCTCTTGTTAACCCTTTCTTGACCATGGGGGGAACAAAAGGAATACTTGTTTAAAAAGAAGGAGCAACTTGAAAATGAGTAAAATTTAATTTAAAGAAAACAAAAGGTGACTTAAACCAGAGTTTTCCCAAGAAGGGTTCCTCCTCCCCCTTTCACCCCTATCTACCCCTGGGTCCAGACTCTGTTCTATATAATGGGAATAGATATTTGCAATTACAGGAAGAGAAGGAGGTGACTAGGAACTAGGAATGTCTTTTGGGAAACTTTCCAAGCTTTACATAACAGAATTAAATGTTTAAGTAAATTAGAAGCAAGATCATAAAAACCATGCATTTGTAATCTTTGAGAAACCCCAAAAGGCAAAAGTATTGCAATTAATTGGAGCTGTGTAAAATTGTGTGCTAAATTGCAAAGAAGAAATTCTATTGAATAAAGATTAGCCTTTCGAGAGTTCGGGATATGACTAGGAAATATAGTA
Organism: Gymnobelideus leadbeateri; assembly: GCA_011680675.1. NCBI lineage: Eukaryota > Metazoa > Chordata > Mammalia > Diprotodontia > Petauridae > Gymnobelideus > Gymnobelideus leadbeateri. The sequence continues at coordinate 573,492 of WOXC01012083.1, read as the reverse complement.
TTCTGCCCCTAAAAAAAAAACAATTCTGGGGGTGAATTCCCATTTTTAGAATCTCTTCCCCAAAGCAAAGAGATGGGAATTAGAGATTGCTGTTTGGAATCTCTCCTTAACATTTACCTGGGGTTACCGGAAAGGGACAGAGAGGGTGGGGCTAGGTTATGAACACAAAAGGAATTAACTTGGCACCTTGGCCCAAGGTGTTCTCTCTCTATTTTATTGATGTAAAAGTTTAGAGAAATGAATTTTCCCCTAAATACTGCTTTGGCTGCATCCCATACATTTTGGTATATTGTTTCATTGTTGTCATTCTATTCAGTGAAATCGATTTTTTCTATGATTTATTCATTGATCCACTTATTCTTTAAGATTAGATTATTTAGTTTCCAATTAATTTTTAATCTATCTTTCCATTACCCTTGATGACCTTATAACAGTGTCGTTAAAGGAGACAAACAAATAGTGATTTACAGTTACAGTGTTTATTCCTTATTCTCTTAAGCTACAGAACTTGTACAAGAAGTTAGGACAGCTAGGTCCTAACTGATGAACAGATCAATCAGAAGACTTACATTTTAGAACTATCCCAATTCCGGATGATCATGTCACACAAATTTATGATTTCCATTTGTTACCATCCATATGTGAGAAAAAGTTCCTTAGTTGTAAATACAAATTGACAACAAATGGAGAAGGTCCATTTACATTTTATGGTTTCAGGATGTCTGTTTTCCTCCCATATGTAATATATTCCAAGATAAGGGGAATTTTACTTTCTGCCTTTACTTCTGGTCTCTGAAGTTGCTGACACAGGAAAATGCATTTTTCAGTCAAGCAAAGCAGTTTGTTTGATTAATTCAGACTTTGGCCAAAAATATGATACTTAACGATTATCACCCTTTACTGAATGTAATTTTATTTCTTTATGATCTGAAAAGGATGCATTTAATATTTCTGCCTTTCAACATATGATTTTGAGGTTTGTAGGGCCTCATACATGGTTAATTTTTGTGTAAGTGCCATGTACTACTGAGAAAAAAGGTATATCCTTTTCTATCTCAATTCAATTTTCTCCAGAGGTCCACCATATCTAATTTTTCTAAAATTCTATTCACCTCCTTAACTTCTTTTTTATTTTGTAGTTACATTTATCTAGTTCTGAGAAGGGAAAGTTGGAGTCCCCCCAGTAGTATAATTTTGCTATTTGTTCCTGTAAGTCACTTAACTTCTCCTTTAAGAATTCGGATGCTATATTACTTGATGCATTTATGTTAAGCATTGATATTACTTCACTGTCTATGGTACTTTTCAGCAAGATGTAGTTTCCTTCCTTATCTCTTTTAATTGGATGAACTTTTGCTTTTGCTTTTTCTGAGATCATGATTGTTAACCCTGCTTTTTTTTTTTTTACTTCAGCTGAAGCATAACACATTCTGCTCCAGCCCTTTACTTTTATTCTGTGTGTGTCTCTCTGCTTCAAGTGTGTTTCTTGTAAAGAACATATTGTAGGATTCTGTTTTTTCTCTGCTTCTGTTTTATGGGTAGGTTTATACCATTCACATTCACAGTTAAAATTTCTGCATATTCTCTCCATTCTATTTTCCCTTCCATTTATCTTTCTCTCTCTCCTTTCACCCTTTCTTCACCAGTGTTTTGCTTCTGACCATTGCCTCCACCAATCTGCCCTCCCTTCTATCAGTCCCTCCCCCTTTCCTTAACTCTCATCCCTACTACTTCCCTGCAGAGTAAGTTAAATTTCTATACCCAACTAATTGTGTATGTTATTCCCTATTTGAATTAATTCCAATGAGTTTAAGGTTCAAGCAACACCCACTGGTCCACTCCTTAATTTCTCCTCCACTGTAATAGGTCTTTTGTGCCTCTTCATGTGAGATAATTTACTCCATTCTTCTCTCTTCCTTCTGCTCCCAATGGAATCCTCTTTCTCAAGTCTTAATTTTTTTATATCATTCCATCAAAATCACCTTATACCTGTGACTTTTGTCTATGTATACTCCCTCTAACTGCACTAATCATAATATAGTTCTTAAGAATTATAAGTATCATCTTCCTGTGTAGGAATGTAAACAGTGTAACCTTTTTTTTTCTTCTTCTTTTTGGAGGGGAGAATGCAGGGCAATTGTAGTTAAGTGACTTGTCTAAGGTCACATGGCTAGTAAGTGTTAAGTGTCTGGGGCCAGATTTGAACTCAGGTCCTCCAGATTCCAGGGCCAGTGTTCTATTTACTGTGCCACCTAGCTGCTCCTAGTTTAACCTTATTGAAATTCTTATGTTTCCCCTTTCTTTTCTACATTTTAATCTTTCTCTTGAGTCTTGTAAATGAAAATAAAATATTTTGTTCAGCTCTGGTCTTTTCATCAAGAAAGTTTAAAGGCCTTCTATTTCATTGAGACCATTTTTTTCCTCTAAAGGATTGTACTCACTTTCACTGGTTATGTGATTCTTGGTAATAATCCTAGCTCCTTTGTCTTCTGGCATATCATTTTCCATGCCTTTCAGATCCCTTAATGTAGAAGCTGCTAAATCTTGTATAATCTTGACTGTGGTTCCACATTATTTGAATTGTATCTTTTTGGCTACCTACAATATTTTCTGTTGACCTGGGAGGCCTGGAATTTGCTCAAAATATTCCTAGGAGTTTTTCAATTTGGGATCTCTTTCAGAAGGTGATTGGTGGATTCTTTCAATGTCTATATTACCATCTGGTTCTAGGATATCAGGGCATTTTTCTTCGATAATTTCTTGAAATATGATGTCCAGGTCCTTTTTTATCATGGTTTTCAGATAGTCCAATAATTTTAAAATTATCTTTCCTGGATCTATTTTCCAGGTTAGTTGTTTTTCCAAATGTTCACATTTTCAAGGAAGGTAGAATGAAGATAGTGGAGAAAAGGCAGTGATTTGCCTAATCTCTCTCCCAAACCTCTCCAAACATCTTTAAATAATGCCATAAAACAATTCCTACAGCAGCAGAACCCACAAAAGGATGTAGTGAAATGATTTTCCAGATAAAGAAAACTTAGAAGGTTGGCAGGAAAGGTCTGTTACAACTAGGTGAAAGTGGAGCATAATCCAATGCAGGTCACACCTCTTCAGACTGGGTCTCAGAAAACCATGAGCAGGACTTCGGAGCCAGTGCATCAGAAGTAGCATCAGTTGCTTCTGGAGCTCTCAGTCGACAGATGGTAAGGGGGTCAAACAATTGGTTAAAAGGAGATTACAGTGATCTCTTCGCTTAGCCCTGGGGTCAGGACTCTGTTGCTTTGCTCATACTCAGATCAGGGTCACAGTCCTGGGTGGTAGGCCCAGAGTGAGGAGGAGCACCAGCACACCAGAGTTTGTAGCTTCAGTGGATCAGGGACCCTTGTCACAGTTCCAGGGCAGAAAAGAGTGCTTATGGTCACTCACAGACCAGAAGATAGGCCAAAAGAGTAGTAAATTCACCTTTCATCATACTACTTTGATAGAATTGGAAACCTACAGATCCCTAAAAGTATCTCTAAATACAGCTGCATGAAACCCCTGAAGCTTGAGTGCAACCTTCACCCTGGAAACAGCCTTACTTTAACAAAGAGTTAAAAGTCAAGTAATAGGATGTGAAAATGAACAATGGAAAAAAAACTTCTGACCATAGAAAGTCACCATGGTGACAAAGAAGATTAAAACACACACTTAGAAGAAGATAACAAAGTCAAAGCTCCCACATCCAAAGCTTCCAAGAAAAATAAGAATTGATCTCAGGCCATGGAAGAGCTCAAAAAGGATTTTGAAAATAAAGTAAGAGAAGTAGAGGAAAAATTGGGAAGAGAAATGAGTAATGTAAGAAAATCATGAAAAAAGAGTCAACAGCTTGGTAAAGGAGACACAAAATACTGAAGAAAATAATACCTTAAAGACAGACTAGGCCAAATGATAAAAGAGGTTAAAAAAGCCAAATGAAGAGAACTTGAAAACCATAACTGGCCAAATGAAAAAAGAGGCACAGACATTCACTGAAGAAAAAAATTCCTTAAAAAGTAGAATTGACAAAATGGAAAAGGAGGTACAAAAGCTCACTGAGGAAAATAATTACTTAAAAATTAGAATTGAGGAAATGGAAGCTAATGACTTGATGAGACATAATATAAATTAATTAACAAATAAATAAAACAAAACCAAAAGAATGAAAAATAGTAGATAATATGAAATATTTCATCAGAAAAACAACTGACCCAGGGTAGCTAGGTGACACAGTAAATAGAGCACCAGCCCTGAAGTCAGGAGGACCTGAGTACAAATCTGGCCTCAGACATTTGACACACTTACTAGCCTTGTGACTTTGGGCAAATCACTTAACCCCAATTGCTCTCTAAAAAGGAAAGGAAGGAAGGAAGGAAGGAAGGAAGGAAGGAAGGAAGGAAGGAAGGAAGGAAGGAAGGAAGGAAGAAAGAACTGACCTAGAAAATAGATCAAGGAGAGATAAGTTAAAAATTACTGGACTACCTGAAAGCCATGATCAAAAAAAAGAGTCTAGACACTATCTTTTTTTTTTTTTTTTTAAAGCAATTGGGGTTAAGTAACTTGCTCAAGGTTACACGGCTAGTCATTATTTATGTGTGGGTGCTCATTTTCTGAGGCCGGATCTGATCTCGGGTCATCCAAACTCCGAGGCCGGCACTCTTACTCACTGCGCCACCTAGCCGCCCCTCTAGGGCAATTGGGGTTAAGTAACTTGCCCAAGGTTACACGGCTAGGTTTTTGTTTGTGCGGATTAAGTGTCGGAGGCCGGCTCCGAACTCAGGACCTTCTGATTCCAGGGCCGGCGCTCTATTCACTGCGCCACCTAGCCGCCCCTTAGACACTATCTTTTAAGAAATTATCAAGGAAAATTGTTCTGATATTCTATAACCAGAAGGTAAAATAAAAATTGAAAGAATTCAACGATCACCTCCTAAAGAAGATCCCAAAGTGAAAACCCCCAGGAATATTATAGTCAAGTTCCAGAGCTCCTAGGGCAATGATAAAATACTGCAAGCAGACAGAGAGAAACAATTCAAGTATCATGGAGCCACAATCAGGATAACATAATATTTAGCAGCTTCTACATTAAAGGATGGGAGGGCTTGGAATATTATATGCCAGAGAGCAAAGTGGCTAGGATTACAACCAAGAATCACCTACCCAGCAAAAGTGAGTATAATCCTTTGGGGGGAAAATTGACATTCCATGAAATAAAAGACTTTCAAACATTCTTGATTAGAAGAGTAGAGCTGAATAGAAAATTTAACTTTCAAATATAAGAGTTAAGAGAAGTATAAAAAAATAAACAGGAAAGTAAAATCATAAAGGACTTAATAAGTTTAAACTGTTTACATTCCTACATGGGAAGATGATACTCATAACTCATAAGAACTTTCTCATTATTAAAACAGATAGAAGGAATACACACACACACACACACACACACACACACACACACACACACACAGAACAGCTATGAGTTGAATATGAAGTGATATCTAAAAGTAATATTTCAATTTTTTTTCTTCTTTTTTTCATTCTTTTGATTTTGCTTGATTTATTCTTGATGTTTCATGGAGTCATTAGCTCCCACTTGTCCAATTCTAATTTTTAAGGAGTTTTTTCTTCATTTAGTTTTTTTTGCCTCCTTTTTCATTTGGCCAATTCTACTTTTTAGGGAGCTGTTTTCTCTACAAAATTTTTATACATTTTTTTCCCATTTTTTTGTATTTCCTTTAGCAAGCTATTGACTATTTCCCCCCATTATTCTCTTTCATTACCTTAATTTCTTTTCCCAAACAATTTTTAAAATCCTTTTTGAGCTCTTCCAGGAGTTATTTTTGGGTTTAACACCAACTTACACTTTTTTTTTTGAGGCTTTGCAGGTATTTTGCTGTTGTTGACCCCTTCTGAGTTTATGTCTTAATCTTCCTTGTCACCATAATAACTTTCTTTGGTTAGGTTCTTTTTTTTGTTGTTTGTTTTATTTTGGGATTGTTGTTTTTTTGTTTTGTTTTTGCTCATATTTTTCAGACTATTTCATTACTTTTAAAGTTGAGCTCTGCTCTTGGGGTAGAAGGAGCACTATCACAAGCTTCTTGAGCTGGAGGCTGCAGGGCCTGACTTGCTTAACTGGTGCTGCACTGAGGCCCCACTAGGGGCCTGGTTCTCTACTGGAGCCCTGGTAGTGCTGCTTTGGGTCTGCAAGGCTTAGACAGGTGGCTCTGTCCACTTGTCTACTGCTATTGCACTAGCACAGGACCTTATTCATTAACCTGTATTGGAGCTCAGGGTCTCCCACTGACTTAGTAAGGCAGGATACTGCCTGACCTGTACTATACTCCCCTTTTAGCAAAGAGAGACAGATCTTTCCTGCTAAATTTCCAAGTTGCTTAAGCTAGAGAATTATTTCTCTCTTTTTGTTGGTTCTGCCATTCTACAGTTTGTTTTGAGTTGCTGTTTTATGGTTGTTTGGGGGTAAATATGGGAGATGTCAGGTGATTTCTTGCTTACCCTGTTATTTTGGCTCCCAGAAGTGCCAAATATTATTATTAAAAAAAAAAAAGTATGGATCAAGGAAATCTGAGTTACACTCCAGTCTCAGAAATTTATTAGATGCACCATCTTAATTATCTTGTCTGTTTACCTCAGTTTCCTGATATATAAAGAAGAAAATAATAATAGGAAAATAATAATAGGAAAAAATAGGATTGAGTGAAATAATGATTGTGAAGTGCTTAACACAGTGACTGGCATATGGCTAAAGCATTATACACATGTTGACTATTGTTATCATCATCATCATCATCATCATTGTTTCTTTAACTGGTAAGTCTATACCAGGTTTTAAATGTGATTAATATAAAATAACAAAGGTGATAAAATGAATGATTTTCTATTTATGATAATTTGGAAAGATTAAATTGATGTCATTTGCCTTATATCATGATATTTGGTAAACCATTGTATCAAAAATGCTGTTAAAAAGTTAACTTCTATTTTAATTTGGATGTTGCTAAATTATGAATTAAGCAGTTAAAAGAATGTGATAAAAGGGATATTTGAAAATTGTTCAGTATTTAGTGGGGTATATATTTTTTAAATAAATAATGATAATCCCTGTTTGTAGAATTTATGTTTATTATAATAGTAAGTTTTCATTTGAAAATTTTTGACTATCACTTATAAAAATTATGAAAATGTATAGGGTGGTTTAAAGATTGAACTTCAATACATTAATATGAATCAATTATCAGGTATTCACTATATATCTGAAACCCCAGAATGTGGTTAGTTTTAATTTCTAAGTGAAGGATAAATGAAATGCAACTGTTAGAGAAAACATGAGACAATGAATAATATTCAAACCCTAAACTGTGGTTAGTGAAATTTTGCTATTTGTTGTAAAATCTCTTGGGACTATAATTTACTATTGTTTTGAGTTTTGATTATAGAGATGGTTTTCTCAACTGTCATGCAGCCAATAATAGTCCACCAGTCAAGGAGAAAATAGCATGTGATACAGTCTGAGAACTGCCACAGGTAGAAGTCTGTCTCTAGGAAAATTTGAGGGGATGACCTTGACATCACTCAAGATGGGAGCCTCTTGACTCCGTTTCTCTATTGTGCTATTTCCTTTCTGAATAGGAAATTTCCCTGCCTGGTTAATCCTGAGTTTGTCAAGTCAGATTGTACCCTTGAGGGAACAGTCTTGACATTGTTGGAACTATGTCTCTTCTTTTCCTCTCATAACAAATTTCAATAATAAAGACAAGTGAACAGTAGAAGTAAATGAAATCAGTCTGAGATAGGCTGAATTTGAGGAGTTTCTGGTACATTTAGTTTGAAATGTCCAACAGGCAATTGATGATGTAAGATTTGGTCTTAGTGATAGTTATGAAGTAAAGGATAAAAAATTAAATAAGAAAACCACCTAGAAGAGGCTGAATATGAAAGTTGGCAGAGGATTTGAGTGGAATAATTCTGTCTTTGATACTTATATTCTGCCAAAAAGTAGTGTAGTCTCCCTCTTTTGGTCAGGTGGAAGATTAGAAGTATGGAATGAAGTATAAGCTTTCAGATGAGGTCACAGAGTGGTTGGTTTTATTTTACTTTTTTTTTTTTTATCATTTCAAGGAATAAAGGGTAAGGTGAGGTTCTCATAGGGAAGCGATTGTGCAGTAAAAACAAAACATTAACAAAACTTTGAAAAAAATTTTAAGTCATTTTTTTGGCTACCACATGTGAATACTGCTATAATCACAGATTTAGAAACCCAACTCCCTCATTTTAGAAATGAGGAAACTGAGGCCCAGAGAGGACCATCCAAGTTGATAACTAGCAAAGTCAATATTCACACCCAAGTCCTTTGGCTCCAAATTCAATGCTCCTATAATTGAGCTATATACTGCCTTCACTGGAAGAATAAAGGATTGCTTCATGTCCCAAATTAGGTCTGAAATGGGAAAATGTAAAGTCACTGAACTGGAACTGATTTGTAAAGGGCAAAAAAAAAGTTTTGGATATTAGTTGGACACTTTTACAACTTCTGTATTATACCCTTGCCTTGTAGGTCTGTAAAAGGTAATCAGGGAATTTGGAGGGCGCTTATTGCATTGTCTTGCTTATTTATATCTATCTTGAACTTGCATCTTTTAGCAAGAGAAGATAAAACTAGTTTTCACCTCAGAGTAAAAGTGCATCTGCTGAGGTTTGGGGTTTAGGAGACTTGAGACCCCAAAATACCAACACTCCAGGTCCTGCTGAATGAATTTAACTCAAGCCTTCTCTCAGCCAATGTAAAACAAGGTTTATTAAAGATTCACCATAATGGATAGACTCTTAAGGAGCCTAAGTATCTGTGGTCCTTATATTGGACAAGTGGGCCAGAACAATCTAACACAGATTGAGTCTGTGCTAGGTTGAATCTCAGAACCTTCATGGAGGCAAGGTGGATCTTATATACAGAAAAATTGCGGGAGGGATCTAGGAGGGGTCTAGAGGAGGGCTTTGGGGAGAGGGGTTTAAGGAGGATCTTGACTACTGAGGTCAGACCCCAAGAATGGGATTAAGGGTGGGAAATAGCTGAAGGCTACCTGGAGATGGCAGACAATGGAGGGCTAGGCTAGTTTAAGGGTAACAGATTTGGGTATAGATATTGATAGGATCAAGGGTGGGAAGTGGCTGGACAATAGAGGGCTAGGCTAGGCTAAGAGTAACAGAGATTTGGGCCTTAGATAATGAAAGGCTTATGGCTTCAGGCAAATACCTCATCAAGCAGGAAGATTCAAGGGGGTTCCCAGAGCCTAAACCCTATCACATCCACTATGTGAATAATGCCCTTGGTATTAGTTCCACCTTTTTTTTGAGATCTACACAGGCTGATAATTCTATTGGTATGGGGGTGGGGAGGTGACATAGGACCTTTCCCTATGAAGAAACTCTATTCATGTAGATCAGCAAGTCACCTCTATAAAACTTTTAGAAGTTAAATTACTTGCCCATGGTCATATAGCCAGTTTGAATCAGAGACAGGACTCAAACACAGAGCTTCCTGACTCTCAAGACAGCCCTCTTTCTATTAATCCATGTAAATCTTCAAGCACACTTATTCTTTAAGGCCTTCTCAGATTGCTATCAATAGAACAGAGACTGTATTTATAAGACTATAAAAAATAAACTAGCTTGTCCTCTAAACATTCCAATGTCAACTATGAGGATTGAGTGTCCTTCACTAATATATTGTTGGTGGAACTGTGAAAGCCTTCCAGTCATTCTGGACAGCAATTTGTTATCATGCTCCCAAAGCAATTAAATTGTGCATACAATCTGCAATTCCACTACTAAGTCCATTCTCCAAAGAGATGAAAGAAAGAGGTAAAGAACCCATATGCCTAAAAATATTTATAGCAGCTTGTTTTATGGTGGCAAAGAACTGGAAATTGACCAGGTGCCTATCAATTAAGGAATGGCTAAATTATGTTATATGAATGTGATGGAATACTATTGTGTTGCAAGAAATGATGAAGAGGATGGTTTCAAAAAACTTGAGAAGACTTGTATGAACCGATGCAAAGTGAAGTTAGCAGAACCAGGAGAGCAATTTATATAATGGTAATAGTGGAATGGCAGTTAGGTGGCTTAATGGTTATAGTACTCTGGAGTCAGGAGGACCTGAGTTAATAGTCCAGTCTCCAACACCTACTGACTTTGTGACCCTAGGCAAGTCACTTTACCTCATTGCCTAAAAAATGTAAATAGTATAAACATAGTCAACTTTGAAAAACCAGCTAACTCTTATCAGCACAATTCCAAAGAATGCTGTCTACCTCCAGATAGAGAATTGATGGACTTAAAAAAGATAACATACTATTATTATGCTGTTTTATGATAATTTAGACTATGCTTTTAAGTGGCCTATAGATGAATAAATCTCTTATTCAAAACTACTTTTATAAGGCTCTTTATGCCACCATGCAAATGTCTGACTAAGCAGAATTTGTGACGCTCATTACCTTCAGAGGCCATGAAACATGAGCTCTGTTGATCTGGAGTTAAGAGCAGCAAAGCAAAGGTATAAAAGCCAGTTCTCCTTAGAAACACCCTTCCTACGATCTTTATCATTAAAACCTAGGCTATATGAACCAAAATACTTCAAATCATGTTCATTGCCAGGTTGCACATAAAGATTGGCAACCTTTCTGGCAATAAAGATTTTTATTATTGCTTTAAAATTATGTTTCACTCACAGCTAGGTAGTATAGCAGATTGAAGGCTGAATCAGGAAAAGCCGAGGTTAAATCCAATCTCACTTACTAGCTTTGTGACCCTGGGCAAATCACTTAACCTTTACTTGCCTCAGTTTCCTCATCTGTAGAAAAGGGAATTCTAATAAAAACTATTTCCCAAGGTTGTTGTAGAGGATCAATGAGATCCTTGTAAAGTGTTTTGCAAACCTTTAAGAGTTATATAAATGCTATCTCAAAGCAGAATTGTTAGTAGGTAGTTTGTACCCAGTACCCTCTACCTTCCTTTCTTAGTATCAGGCACCTGCTACCACCATCACAGCGGCTCTAAGGCCTGCCACCCCAGACCTGGTTATACTTAATACTCCACTTTGCCTTGTCTGCTTCTCAGACTCACTCTTACTTGACCATAATTCAGCTGCTTTATCACCCTGGAATTTTAGTGCTTGGGATTTTCTACCCTGGAATATCCCTCCACCATGTTGGCCTTCTCCTGTTAGGGAGTTCTTTCCTCCTCGTGGGATCTCTGTTCTGAGGACAGGCCCAAATCAGTCATGCTTCATTCCCACTATGCCCTGCTTCTGACTCTCCTGGACTCAGCCATAATGACTTGGAAATCTGTTGACCTTGTAGTGAATGATGCTCCCTGGTGAGACCCTTCGTTGAGGTTTAGGTTTCAAGGTACTCGGGACCCCAAAATACCAACACGCTAGGTTCTGTCCAAATGAATTCGACTTGTCTTCTTTCAGTCAAAGAAAAAAGTTTATCAAAGATTCTTAAGGAATCTAAGCATTTGTGATGCTTGAGGGCCAGAACAATCTGACACAGACTGAGTCTGAGCTGACTCTGAGGCACTTTCATGGAGGCAAGATGGATCTTATATATGGAAAGACTGTGAGAGGGATCTAGGGGTGGTCTTGTAGTCTGGGGTGATGGGAGGAGGGGTCTAAGGAGGATCTTGATGGGACTGGGGTGACTAGAGGGATTAAGGGTGGGAAGCAGGTGGGAAGGCACCTGGAAATAATAGACAATGGAGGGCTAGGCTAGGGGTGGCAGAGATTTGGGCATAGTGATAATGGAAGGCTTAGGAGCTCAGGCAGATCACGTGGGAAGATTCAAAGAGAGTTCAAGGGGGTTCCCAGAGCCTATACCCCATTATTTCCAAGGGCACCAATTTTGCAGACAGACCCAGGCTGACCATACATGATTCCCCTTTGAGGTTTGTTATGACTTTGACACAGTTACCTCTGCCAGTACCATTCTGTCACCCTCCTTCTGAGTTCCCTTTTATGGGCACTCTTTTCCCATTAGAATCTAAGCTCCCTGAGGGTGGAGGAAGTCTTTTTTGTTGTTATATTTATACCTCTAGTTCTTAGCCCAGTGACTGGCATGAAATAAGTACATCTTCATCATCATTATCATATTTATTTACAACAGTGCCCACTATGTGCCAGACACCAGGCTAAGTGCTTTACAATCATTATCTCATTTGACCCTCACAACAATCCTGGAGGGGGTGGGTATGATTATTATCTCCCTTTTACAGATGAGGAAACTGAAGTAAATTGAAGTTAAGTGACTTGCTCAGGATCCTACAGCTAAGTATGTGTGTGAGGACAAGTTTCAATTCTGGTATTTCTGACTTCAGGGCCACTATTCTAGTGAGTGTGCCAGCTGCCCCTAATAGATACTTGTTGCCTGCCTGAAAAGCATCACCCAGGATTATTTGCTGTCATCCTCCTCCCACACCACTAAAACTATTGGCCTTGCTACATATCTCATGTCCTCTGGACCCAAGAGGTCAGCAACATGCGATAATAGGAGTCTGTTAGGAGTTGGCTGTTTGGTCTTGTGGGGCAAACACGATCAGTTTTGCTTATTGTCATTAATTATGCTAGAACTGGGAATTCAAAGACAGGTAGGAAGTGTTGGAAAGCTTATGAGGAAAGACATCTGGTCTTAAAGTCAGAAAGGACGAGGTTCAAGCCCTGCCTCTGATACATCCTGATTCTGTGACCCTAAGAAAGTCCCTTAACCTCTTTGTGTCCCAGGGAACTCTCTTAAGACTATTGTACAATACTTAACAGATTTGTATCAGCAGAGAGAATTACCTCATCAGGGTATGTTAGGAAAAATATATTAATAACCTTCTTCCCTCATAGCAGGTTAAACTATTTTTTTTTCCTCAAAAGATATGGAAACATTCCTCAAGACTGGTTAACTCAGGAGTTCCAGGAATCTTGCACTGGCTTAGCTGGTGGGTCATAAAGGGCAACATAGGAAATAGCTTTGCTTCCCTCAATCAACTCAAGACATCTTAAATGTCCTTCTCTTGCTGTGGCTAAATAAATGTGTTTGTCAACTGTTGAAAGACCTATGAATGTCATTATTTTCCAATATTGAATCTAAACTACCGGGACCAGGCCTGAGTCTGATCCAACACAGAAAAGTGTTTCTTATAGGATAAAATCATAATCTGGACCAAAAAGAAAGGGCAGGAAAGCATGATGTCATAAGGGACCAGTGGAGAAATTAGTTCTGGGCAGATGAAACCTCTCTCAGGCTGTATGTTCCAGGACTGATTAGCTACCAAATGTGTTGGGTTTTGTTTTTTTTTTTCCTCACCATCTCTTGTATAAGTTCCTTGTCAACAACCTAGTTCAGGCTCTCACTACCTCTCAGTTGGACTTTTGCAACAACCTAGTAATTGGTCTTCCTGACCCACATTTATCCACACGCCAATCCATCTTCCACTTAGCTGTCAAAGTGATTTTTCTTTTTTTTTTCCTTGGAGGGGGGAAGGCAGGGCAATTGGGGTTAAGTGACTTGCTCAGGGTCACATGGCTAGTTTTGTGTGTGTGTGTGTGTGTGTGTGTGTGTGTGTGTGTATTAAGTGTCTGAGGCCAGATCTGAACTTAGGTCCTCCTGACTTCAGGGCCAGTGCTCTATTCACTGCGTTACCTATCTGCCCCGAAAATGATTTTTCTAAACCACAGATCTGACGATGCTACCTTCTTACTCAATAAACTCCAGTGGTTCCCTATTACTTCGAAGATAATAATATTAACAATAGCTAGTATTTATATAGTGTTTTATGGTTTATAAAACACTTTACAAATATTAACTCATTTTATCATTACAACAATCCTTATTCTCCCCATTTTACAGATGAGGAAACCGAGGCAAACAGATCAAGTGACTTGCATGGAGTCATATAATTAGTAGGTGCCTAAGCATAGATTTGAACTAAGGTCTGTCCTGATTCCAGGTCCCCTGCCATATTGATTGTGTTAACTAGCTGCCTGATCAAATACAAACTTGTGAGTAGGACATTTAAAGTCCTTCACAAGCTGGCCCTTCTTATCTTTCCAGTCTTCTTATATTTTCCTAAGTGTATTATGAGGTCCAGCCACACTGGACTACTTAACATCCCTCAGACTTGACACTCCATCTCATCTCAATTTTTTTTGCACACGCTGTCTCCTATGCCTAGAATGCTTTCCTTCCTCACCTCCACCTCTCTCGAAGGATCCTTGGTTTCCTTCAAAACTCATCTCAAGCACCACTTACCACAGGAAGTTTTTCACTGCTCCCTCCTACTCCCTCCAATTGCTACTTCCTTTTTCCTTGGAGATATCTATCTACTTGGTATCATTTTGTGTGTACCTATTTATGTTTGTAATGTTATTGCCCAACTAGGTTAAGTATATGCACACAGAATGTCTAAACATATAGACAGGGTTGAAGGGGAGACATGGATAGTATCTCTGGAATTTTGAGCACCTCTCTCCAAGTGAGACTATGATTCCTGCTATAAGGGAAACAGGAGTAAGGACCACAAGGCTGGCCACTGTTCTCTTCTAAGACAGAAGGGTCCTATATATTGCTGATCTAGGGGAAATTTTTTAGGTTCAAAAGCAAAAAAGCTACTAGCTTCCCTGGTTTTTATCCCTTAAAGGGGGGAGGATACTCCAAGCTTACAGCAACAGGTTTGACTGCTTCCCCAGATGCTAGTTACACAAAAAATTATCAGAAATAGTGAAAAGTGAGTAAACCTATTTATCAAAACAAATAGAAAATAGAATTAATACAGATTACACTATATTAGAAAATACACTCCTCTTGGCAAAGAAATATAACTAGCTCCACCAAGGATACCTCAACCTCATCCAAAAGAAAACACCTTAAAGTCTCTAAATGCTCTCTTAATTACCTCATCCTGGTATATTATCTTTGAGTTTTTATTCTCTCTTTTCCCTGTAAAGAAACGCTAGATCTGTGCCAAAAGGGGCATACCCACTTATGTTGGCAGCAGCAGAAACTACAGAGTAAAAGGATGATCATGTGTGGGTCATGTAAGCAATGACGTAGAGGATTAGATGTTTTCTCTAATTCCCACAACCTCTTAAACTTTTCCAAAATGTAAATTTTACACCAAAGATAAAGCAAGTTCGGCTATCTCTATGGTCTAGGATGATGGTTTCAAGTTAAAATAAAATGGGATCCCTGCAGGAGGCATATTGACTTAGAAAACTACAAATTAACATCATGTTGTATTAAAATTTTAGTTTTTTAAGTATTTTCCCATTACATTTTAATATTGTTTGGGTCCCACTCAGGACTTTGCTGGCCACAACCACAGGTTTGACACCTCTGGTCTAAGACACTCAGAATCCAAAAGGTTAGAAAAAAATCATGAGCTGACCCTACCCTGAGTTCATTCAACATCTCTCCCTCACCTCCCACACTACAGGTAACAAGGCTGTTCTTAGCCAACCCAAGAATCTAAGGAATTTACCCACGGCTTGCAACAAAATATTCTCAGTCTCCCCTCTCTCTTCCCAGTGCTGTGGATACCCTGCTCCAGGCTGTGGAAATTTTCTCAGGCTGTGGAAATTTTCTCAGGCTGCTTCAACAGACAACCAGCATTATGGAAGCCCTCCAGAAGTCCCTCCAGGACCTTAGAAGACAATCAGTACTTAGGTGAACAGTGGCCTGTGCTGCAAAAGATCTCTGCAGGAGAGCAAAAGAACAGAGGAAAAGGAGCAGAACATATTTTAAGTAGGTTGACATAGAGCTCAACATTGCACCCCACTGATCTCTCCTTCCAGAGCCTAGAAACCTAAGCTACAGAAGTTGACCCAAAGCCCCAGTGTTGCACAGTTCTCAACTGTCATTACCGGGCCAGAGAACCAAGGAACAAATTGAATGGGGCAGGA
This sequence comes from Gymnobelideus leadbeateri, assembly GCA_011680675.1. NCBI lineage: Eukaryota > Metazoa > Chordata > Mammalia > Diprotodontia > Petauridae > Gymnobelideus > Gymnobelideus leadbeateri. The sequence goes on along the minus strand of WOXC01012083.1, from coordinate 557,510 downwards.
CACTGGGATAGGACACTATGTGTGAAAGGTATGTGTGTATTTGTGTGTGTGTGTGTGGGGGGGTGCTAGTCAGCACTCCATTAAGCCTGAGGGATAAAGCTCAGCATCCAACTGAGACCAGTTCTGTCAACCCAAAAGTTACTTGAGGCAGAGATCATGAATTGTCCAGCGTGGGGGAAGCTGAGATGCCTTGAGATCCAGCCCCAAGGAAAGCACCATCAGAGGGGAGAGAATAATAATGTAAACAAGAGGAAAATAAGGGGGGAGGGGGAGCCTGAAATAAAAAAAAAAACTCAGGAAAAAGAAAACTAAAAGACCTTGAACACAAGCAGATAGATCAATATGGAAAACACTAAAACTGAAGGAAATATGTCTAAAAAACCAGTTTAGGCATCTGTGAACAAAACAAAGAAAACAACAGGACACTCAATGAGACAGAAGACCTTGTGGAAAGTGAGGTGAACATGGAACCCCAATACACTGTTCCTGAGTGGTTTGAAAGGGAATGAGAACTAGGAGGGCAGAATTTATGACCAGATCAGTAAAGATAATGGGAAGAATGAAACAACTGGAATCTGCAATGGCAAATCTCACCAAAGAAGCAAAACAAAACAATATACAGAAATGAAGGACAATCTAGAAGAAGAGAAGCAGAAAACATTAACGCTAAAAGAAAATAAACTCACAGTCCCAACAAAATGTACTGATCTTGAAGACAGGATGTGTAGAAAAGACCTAGGGATCATAGGTCTTTCAAAACGTGACAGGACAAAAATCCTTGTGAAAGACTCTTCTAAATGTACACAATGATGCAGGGGGTAACTCCAGGTCCAGTATTCTACCCATTGCACTATTTTGCTGCCTTTTATACACAGTATATTTGGTATTGCAAATCCATAGTCCTGTACCTTTTCAAAGAGGGGAGGTGAAACTTTGTAGCGGCAAGCACCCCAATATCCCCAGGGTGACTGCCAACACAGGTTCTTAGATCTGCTTTTCAAAAGGAAAGCAACTCAAAATGGGTTAACAAGCTTACTTTAATCAAACAAACATACATTACCTAGTTCAGGGGGAAAAAGGTCAGCACCCGAACTTCAGAGTTACAGAACTTACAGATCAAACAGACAGGCTTCCAAACTGTCCTACCATTATATCAATACCAAATCACAGTTACCAGAGAGGGAAGCATCAACATCTGGGTTTTCAAAGCCGGGGGGCTCTCAACAACGGCTTCCCAGAGTCTCATCTGGTCAAATCACACACTTCTCAAAGTGAGCCCCAAAGCAAAGCCCCTCATCAGAGTTTATATAGCCTTCTCCTGGCTCAAAGATTGTAACAACCTCCTTGACCCACTGCCCAATCACAAAGTATCAAGGTGTGGGCTTTCCTGAAAAACAAGCCTCCCACCACAGGCTCCAGGTGCACTTAATCTAGGGGCAGGGAAGATCTTTAAATTTGCATTTCCATTACAAACTTGTATTTCATTTAGATATTAAGGAAGAAAAAATATTATATAATATACATACACATACATATATATAGTCTTGGATACTGTGCTAAGTCCTCTGATCAACACTTCTTGCTTTTGTGGTCTCTCCATGCTGTTTCTTGAACAAGACATTGCATCTCCAGACTCAGCATTTTCACTTGCTGTTTCCCATGCCTGGAATTTCCCCCCACCTCATCTCTCTCTCCTGGCCTCCTTCAAGTTCCAGCTAAAATCCTATCTTCTACAAGAAGCCTTTACAAATGTCGCTTTTAATGTCTTCACTTTATCTTCTCCAATTTATCCTGTTTTTAGCATGTTTGTACACAGCTGTTGGAATGCTATTTCCCTTATCAGAATCCTCTAGGGTAGAAATTGTCTTTGCTTTTCTTTGTATCCCAAAGTAGATATTTAATGACAGAAGATACATTTGCTAATGTTTAACTTTTTGTAATTAATTTTATGCCTATTTACTTCATAGCACAAAAGGTAATCAATTACTAAAAATCCAAACCATGCTTTTATTTACATTTTTTCTTTCCTGATTTCCTATACTCAACAATGGATAGTTTTACAAACATTAACGAGTTGCATGCAGAATTGTGTGTGTGAATGTCAGAGAAGTTTTTGTTTCCTCTTTGGCTTGCCACTATACCTACCTATTACAGCAGAAAATGTTTTCTGCCAACTGCTTAAAATGAATAATACAGTGCTTTGCACATAATGGTATTCCTAAAGGAGGAGTAGTAACAGCAGAATTTATAAGCTATGATAACTCCTCAGTCCTACTCCACTATAAGCACTGAGTTTTTCTGTCTTGGTTCTGGGCCAACACATCAGAAAAATCATAGGATTTTTTAAATGGCAGAGAATCCTAGAAGTCATTAAAATTCAGTGTTTCCAATTACTGGTTCATGGGGGGAAAAACCAACTTCTAACAAGTTCGCAAAATGTTAATTAACGGAGGCTCTTCTGAAAACCTAATAAAACCTTTCTCCCCAGGTCACCTTTCTCTGTCCTTAACAAGTTAACAAAATATTTATTACCAGACTCCTCTCAAAACCTAACTTTTCAAAAGAAAAAAACAAAACTGATAGTGCTTTTCCTGGTGTTTCGCCACCTCTATCATTGACAAGTTCCCCAAAATGTTGGTTACCAAAGGCTCTTAAAAAGAAGAAAATCTGACTTTCCCTTCTCTTCTCACAAAACGTTTATTACCAGAGGCTCTTCTCAAACCCTAATTTTTAAGAAGAAAAGCCCACACAGCCGCGCCCTTTCCTCCTCTCTCTGCATCTCCCTCGCTCTGTCCCGGGTCTCTTCAGATGCGGGCCTCCGGCAAGGGGGCTACATTGGGGGCTGCGCTACGCAGATCCAGCCTCCCCCCTTCCCCTTTACACAGGAAGAAACGGAGACCTAGGTAGGTAAAGTGACTCGACGGTAACGGACACTTAAACGCTTCTTGATTGAGTTGCTCCCCATTTGCTCCTCCTCCCCCCTCCAGGTGGAACATCGCCCTAATTTCCCCAGATTCCCGGACGCAGGAGCAGGGCTGGGGCTGCAGGAATAAATGGCCGCAGGTAAGCTCAGAGGGTACAGTTTGTGGCAAGGACAAGGCCAGGTTCTGCTCTGTTCAACCTGGCCGGGGCAGAACAGGAGGGTCATTTCCCTGGGTCCTCTCCCCTCCCCTTTCCTTTTTTTTTTTTTGGCGCCGGGAGCAGCGAGGTCTGAAAACCCCCCCCACCCAAGCTCCCCTCGAAGAAGAGAATTCCATCTCTCAATTTAGCTGGTGCTTCACCTCAATCACCTGTGTCTTGGGAGCATCCCGGGGCCAACCAATCAGAAGGAAGGTCGCATCCCAGTCTCTCCCAGAGAGCCAATCGTCGCGCGTGTCTCAAACAGCCCCGCCACACCCTTTTCCCTATTATGGCCCAACACTGCCCATCCCCCTCCCCCTCCCGCCTCCCCACCTCCGCTGGTCAGAACCGCCCGGCAAGCACCCGACAGCCCCCCTTTTCCGCGCCTGGCAGCGGCTGCTCCTGGCAGTTAGAACTGCGACCCAGACGCCCGCTAGAGCTGCGCAGGCGCCGTGGGGGAGCGGGGGGGCCGCCACCTCCCCAATCACCAATACACCCTGCCTCTGAGGGCACCTCCCGGAGCCGGGCGTCTCGAGGCTCCGCGCTCCGGGACTGCGACGGAGGCGCCGGCGGCGGGTGAGTCCTCGCGGGCTTGCCCGCCGGGCTCTCCCTTCCTGGGGAAGCTGAGGGGGTCTCTTTACCCCAAGTCATGGGCAGTGGATTTGGAAGCGGGGGGAGCAGACGCTAAATTTGGGAGACCCGAGGCGGGTAGCGGGCCGGGGAGGAGGAGGAGCCGCGGCGGGGCGGGTGGCAGGCGCGGGGGATTGGGGGGGGGGGAGTTCCGAGAGGGGAGCGAAGGGAGGGGCTGGGAAGGAGGGGGCCTGGAGGGAGGAGGTTGGGGGGTCCTGGAAGGTGAGACGGAAGGGTACTTCAGGGGAGGAAAGTCCACCAAGGGGGCACATCCTCTCCTGGGGAGAGGTGCAGGGAGGATGTGGTACAGAATGGGCGGAGGAGGCAGAAATGGGGCGGTTAGGGGCTTGTTCTTTGGCTTGTTCCAGGCTGAGGGACTTGATGCCCGCGCACCTGGGTGGGCGTCAATTACATGAAATACCATAAAGCAATGACTCCCGAGTCAGGGCCCAGCCCCATAATAGGTTATTAACAAAGGCTTGAGTTGAATTTAACAAAGGCATCAGTACCCTTTGACCCCAAATTTATTCCTCATAAAGTGAAATGAGATTAGACTAGTTAGGAGTGGAAACTGGATTTTTTTCACTCAGAATCAGAATTTAAGGATCTAGAAGGCCACATGTGGCCTGGACTAGACCCTTGGATTAGATAGTCTCTGAGTTCCTTACCAGCTTTAAATACTGTCATGTGGTCTGGAAAGTATTTGAAGGCATCTTCTAATGTGATGGGATCTGTGTTTATACTTATTTATATGGTTTTATTTATTTTAAGGACACAACTTTTCCTCCCAAATCGGACAACAGGTATTAATTGTCCACCATTTTTTAGGTGCTGGGCACCAGTCATTTGGTACTTTGACCTATGTTCATTACCTTAGTGTGAACTTCATTAACCTTAGTTGAAAAGTCAAATGTTTAAGTTCTAATCATTTAGGGTATTTGGAATAGTTTAAAATCATAGAATCTTATGACTTTTTTAAGTACTTACAGGGGCCTTAAAGATAATTTACTTTGCCTTCCTTATCTTGAACACAAGACTGCTTTTTCTTAACATGCTGACAAGGTCACTGTGAGAAACTGCCAGAAAGTTGTATACTCACATGACAGGCAGGGTGTAAATATTTTTAAACAGGGAGAGAAAATCATCTATGTGCTTAGGCATATAAGACTCCTTTTAAAATTTCTCACTTAAATTAAGAACCCATTCTAAGTAAGATTAAAAGGTGCTTGTAGAGCTAATGTGATATTTTAAATTTCATTCCAGGTAATAAGTGAATAGTGACACCTTTCTCTAGATCAAGAATATTCAGATGCCAACTTTAAAAGGGCTACAACTTCTTTAAAATTGAATAAAATCTGGAGGAGATAGCATAATGATATTTTTTTTTAAAGCAGTTGCGGTTAAGTAACTTGCCCAAGGTTAGAGGCCAGTTTTTTTTGTGTGGGTGTTAAGTATCTGAGGGCAGAACCGACTGGGCTGGCGCTCTTACTGTGTCACCTAGCCACCCCTGCTTTCTTGTTTTATAATGATAATGTGTTAAAGAGGTTTGTATCCATGACACAAAAAAGATCAAGAATCCCAGAACTAGAAAGTCTTCTAGCTTTAACAATTAAAATAGTTTTTAAATCTGTTTTTGTCATGAACTCCTTTGGGCAACCTGGCAAAACTTAACAAACTCTTCAGAATAATGTTTTTACTTTTTTCTTTTTTTGGAGGGCATTTGGGGTTAAGTGACTTGCTAAGGTCACATGGCTAGTTTTGTATTAGGTTTCTGAGGCCAGACTTGAACCCAGGTCTTCCTAACTTCAGGGCTGGTGCTCTATTCACTGTGCCACCTACCTATCCCAGAATAATGTTTTTAAATGTATAAAATGAAAATATGTAGAATTACAAAGAAAATTAATTATAATGAAATACAATTATCAAAAAAAATTTTTAATGTTCATTGAGGGGGCAGCTAGGTAGAGCATAGTGAATAGAGCACCACCCTGGAGTCAGGAGGACATGAGTTCAAATTTGGCCTCAGACACTTAACCCTAGCTGTGTTACCTTGGGCAAGTCACTTAACCCCAATTGCCCTTCCAAAAAAAAGCAAATATATATATATATATTTATGTTCATTGATACTAGGTTAAAAATTTCTTCCCTTTTTGTTGTTCAGTTGTTTCAGTCATATCTGACCCTTCCTCACCCCATTTGGGGTTTTCTTTACAAAGATACTGGAGTGGTTTGCCATTTCCTTCTCCAGTAGGTCCAGTTTGTTAGGCAATTAGAATTTCAGTGGTTTGACCAGGGTCACACAGCAAGGAAGTGTCTGAGGCTAGATTTTTACTTCAGTCTTCCGTACTTCAGACTTAGTGGTCTGTTCACTGCCTCTGTATCTTGTCCTACACCATCCTTTTACTTCAGATATGAGCCAGATCTTTGCCCATGTTGCATAGCTTTAAACTCAGGTCATCTGATTCCACATTCCTTCCTCATTCTCTGTATGTTTGGTAGCTTAAATGACATATTGAGGAATCTTTGTGAGATATATATAGGTTGTATTAATACCTTGTGTCTTTTCCCTCCTTTAGTTAGTAGAAATTGTTAGTGTGAGAGGACCTTTTTGAGGTTTTTGATCCTGTTCTTTTTGTTATCCTTCTTTTTAGCATGCTGTAATTTTTCTTACACACAAAGACAGGTGATCTTAAGTTAATTGGGGTTGGGCTGTGGGAATCTTCCAAGAGTGAAGGATCTTCACAGAAAAGAACCTGTGATTTTCTTCAGAATTTCAAGTTAGTGCCTATAGTAGGGTGCAAAGCCAGTTGGTAACTCAGATTCATTCAGTGGTTTTTATTAAGCACCTGAATACTTAGCGTTATGTTAGGTGCTCTAAGTGAAGTAGAAAATAGAACCCTTTGCCCTCAAGTAATTTCATCTCAATTGAGTTGCAAGAGAAACATAGAATTTAAAAATTACATTTTAATATTACTTTAAATAAATAAATATATACAGATAGCTGAGGGAGGAGCATAGGCAGTACTAGAAAGTGGCTTAAGGAAATGGGTAAGAATGGGCATCTGCTGCCTTTGAGGAATAGCATAAGGAAAAAGCCAGAGGTGTTCTTAACAATGAGGAATCTGAATGGGGAAGAGTATGTAGAGGGGAGTAGTGACATTGAGGACTAGTAGGAGGGTGCAGTTGGTGCACATGGTGCTACATGGGGTAGTGGAGTGAGTGTTGAACTGGGAGCCAGGACACCCATGCTTGGATCCTGCCTCAGATACTTGAGGTAGCTGTGTGATAATAGGCAAGTTTCGAGACTTCTCAGGGCCTCAATTTTTTTCTCTATTAAAGGAAGAGTAATTCACGTACTACATATTTCAAAGTGGTATTCTAAGAAAAGTGCCATGTAAGCTGTGCAATTATATAAAAATCTGAGGAGGTGATTGTAATGATGAAGATGACTGTTATGTGCCTTTAATATTAGGCAGGAGAATATTAGAATTGATACAAAAGTCAGTAGTGGCACCACTGAAGGTTTATGAACAAGACTTAAGTTCAGAGGTCCCATTGACTAGCTATGTGACCCTGGGCAAGTAATTTATTCTCTTTAAGACCGTTTCCTTATCCGTAAAATGAGAGGGTTGAATTAAATGGTCTCTAAGGACCCTTTCGGCTCAAAATCTATTATCTGTGAATGTATGGTAAATGTAGTGTTTGAGAAATTATCTTAGGAGGATATATTTTGGCATGAGTAGAGACAGACTGAAAGCAGAGAAACCAGTTAAGCTGTTATTTTAGTAATGTTTTATTTTAATTCAGCAGTCCAAAGTGGAAAGAAATGGGAAAGGAAGAAGTGTCAGGTCCTAAGAGGAAATTGACAAGTTAATAACTACCTAAAATATAGAGAGAAGGAAAGGGATGATAAATGTGTCATTGACCACGTTGGGAAAGCTGAGAGAGGGTGCTTGTTGGAGTGGAGGAACATGGTTCATATTAATGTGGAAAATACTAGATCAGATTTCTTGAAGATGTTATGCCCATTCCAAACACAACAGTCTTATTTCACTTTCTAAGTTTACCTGTGGCAAACTGTAGTGAGTAAATTAGCATTGGATTTAGAAGAAAGCATTGAATGAAGAAAATTCTTTCACGCAATAGTTACTAATTTACCCCTACTTCCCCTGACTCTGAGGTGTCTTTCAGGATGAAGTGAACAGAGAAGCCAAGGAAGTATTTCCCTCCCCCCACCCCCAATGCCACAGACCCTCAGAAAATTAAATTAAGAGTAGTTGTAAAGTACAAAAATAGTGCTTAAATATTTTTATTTTCTTGGAATTGGCGGGCGGGGGCATTATACTATATCATCTGTTTTTAATCGACAATCAGAGCAGCTCCTGCTAACAGCAGCAGATAAGCTGGGTCAACCATGTACAAGATAATAATTTGGAGGAGTGGGGATTTTTTTCCTCTCTTTAAAAGATGAAGGTAGGAATAGTGGAAATGTTAAATTAAGCACAGTAATCTTTCTGTTTTCGATTTTATTATTGCTAAATTGAATTCATTTAGTTAAAATATGATCTCCAATAATTTTTTAACTCAAAAAAATCGGTTGTTAACTGAACTGATATTTTTATATTTTAGGAAGATTGGCTATTACCTTTTGGAATGATGTCCACAATGAAGTTTGTATTGACACTCCTGTTTTCTGGAATTATAACTAGCTGCAGGGGCAATTCTACGTGTAATTTGGTGCCCCGGTTACTCTTGGTATCCTTTGATGGCTTCAGAGCTGACTATCTAAAGAAGTATGAACTTCCTCATCTTCATAATTTTATCGAAGAAGGTGTCTTGGTGGAGCATGTTAAGAACGTTTTTATCACAAAAACTTTTCCAAATCACTACAGCATAGTAACAGGCTTGTATGAAGAAAACCATGGCATTGTGGCTAACTCAATGTATGATGCAGAAACGCAAAAAAGTTTTTCAGAATCTAAAGACAAAGATCCTTTTTGGTGGAATGGAGCAACTCCTATTTGGGTAACCAATGAACTTGAGGAAAACAGAACGAGTGCTGCTGCTATGTGGCCTGGTACTGATGTGGCTATCCACAATACGACTCCTTCCTATTTTATGAATTATAATCCTTCAGTAACATTTGATGAGAGATTAGACAATATTACTAAATGGCTGAACAACTCGGATCCTTTGGTTACTTTTGCAATACTTTATTGGGAAGAACCAGATGCAAGTGGACATAAATATGGACCTGAAGATAAAGAGCAAATGAGTGCTGTATTGAAAGAAGTGGATAACCACATTGGTTACCTTGTCAAGAGACTCAAGATGCTGGGGTTGTGGGAAAGACTTAATGTGATCATTACAAGTGATCATGGCATGGCCCAGTGTTCTAAGGATAAACTGATCAAATTGGATGACTGCATTGATCGCTCAAACTACACTATAGTAGACATAACCCCAGTTGCAGCAATACTGCCTAAAGGAAGTATGTATATATTTAGACAGAGAGAAGCTATTGTTATGTTGGGGGAGGGAGAAGGTAAAAAGTGGCACTTTGGGTTTTCAGCAGACCTGTCTCTTGATTTAAGCAGATCTGTACTCTTATAGTTAAAGAAGTATAAAAAAGCTGGCTTGGATGTTTTAAGTGACCACATATATATCCAAGGTGGCAATTTAACTATATAATTGTGCCTTATTTTTCTATGCCATTGAAGTAGAGACACCACAGATCATTTTAAAAGCCATTTATTTTAGCTCTAGAATACACGGTTTACATTTGGGCCATGTAGGCAAAAGCTAATATGTTGCACAAGCAACTTTAACGATTGTTATAGATCAGGGGTGGCTAGGTGGTGCAGTGAATAGAGCACCAGACCTGGAGTCAGGAGGACCTGAGTTCAGATCCAGCCTCTGACACCTAACACTTAAACTACCAGTGTGACCTTGGGCAAGTCACTTAACCCCAATTGCCCTGCCTTACCCCTTCCAAAAAGGGGGAAAAAGATCATTACAGATAATCCACAAAGTCAGTAAAAGAGCAGTGATTGTGTAATTAAAGCATCAGAATATAATCACATAATAATTATTAATACTCTGTCTCAAGGAATATAGATGACTTAAATGCTGTTTGTAGTTTGGAAACTATTAAAAAATATTCAGCTATCAGAAACTGCTAGTGGGAGAGAGTACGAAGAATAGCTTACACAAATTTTAGGCAGGATACTTTTTTTCCCTCAGTCAACCTAGGGAGAATTCATAATGAACAAAGAGAAAGTAAAAAGAATTATCAGAATCTACCATATGCAATTATCTGTTAGTTAATGAATTTAAAGGAAAAGTATGTTTATAGACACAAATTCATAAACTATCTCAAATACGACTTAAGTCATCTTAACACAGTTTTAGAATGTGAAATTGAACAAAGCATGAATGAAATACTAGAAAAGGAAAACTCTGGCCAAACAGATTTACAAATGAATTCCATCGAACATCCGAAAGGTCTTTACTACAAAAATTATCAGTAATTGAAAGTATTCTACCAAACTCCTTTTCTGAAATATATAGTTCTAATACCTAAATCAAGAGGAATAAAGCAAAGAGAACTATAGACCAATATCAGCAATGAATATTGACTTAAAAAATTTAAATAAAACTCTAGCCAATAGACTGCTGCTACTACACACACACATACTCATTCATTATAACCAAGTTACCTTTATGCCAGGTATACACAGTTTTCAACATAGGAAAGCATTTAGGATAGTTAATCATGTTAAAAACAGCTACATGAATATATCAATAGATATAAAAAAATCTCACTTTGACTTAATGTAGAGCTTAGTAATGCTAAAACTCTTAGGTATGGAAGGACCCTTTTTAAAAATATGACAGCAAGTACAGCTTTAAAACCGAAAGTTAGCATTTTGTTCAGTGAAGAGCTAGCTATTAAAAACTTTCTTATTAAATGCAAAGTTAAGGCAAAAATGCCCCTATTATTTGACATGGTTCTAGCAATGCTAGTGGTGACATTAGGATAGAAGCAATTAAAGGTATTAATATTGGCAGAAAGGAGACAAACTGCCCCTATTGCAGAAGACATGATGGTTTGCTTAGAAAACCCCAGAAAAATCATCAAAGAAACTAATTGGGTGATTAATAGCCTCAGAAAAGTATTAGGATACAAGATAAGTCCCCCAAATGACAAAAATTGGCAAGGTCATTTCTTTAATCCTTCTCAGGTTTTTTCTTTGCAGTATATTCATTGACTTGCCTAATTCTTCATCTGTTTCTTTTTTCTCCTAGATCAAACCTACGTTTTTAAAAAGCTAGAACGTTGCAGTAATCACATGAAAGTCTATCTTAAAGATGATATTCCAGAAAGATTTCATTACCAACACAATCAACGAATTCAGCCAGTTCTTTTGGTTGCTGATGAAGGCTGGACAATTGTGCTTAATGAATCATTTAAATGTATGTGCTTTTTCTGCTGGCTTGGGGAGGGAGCAAATCACATTATCAGATGTAAAAATGCTTCTGTGTTACTTGAGACATTTCTCATATTTAAAATTGAGAGCATTTTGTTAGATGTTTCATAATTATGACATTTCGGAGGTCTCTTCTAGCTCTAAATCTACCTCAGGTGTCACAATATCTGTTCAGTCTCCTAATGAGATCTTAACTTTGTACACAGTCCTAACAACTTTACTTGTAGTAACAGATTACAAGCAGCAAATTAGAAGTAGGACATAAGAGCAGCAAGAAATAACTGATAAGTTTTCAGTAAGAGAAGAGATAGACTATTAAAAATATAGACATGTGAACTTGAAGAGCATGACAGTCTGCAGCCAGTTAGTGTAGGGTCAAAATCCTGTGAACCCCTGAGTAAGCTTGGTGATACCACTGTATTGCTGCATAGTGCAAAGTTTGGTTTCTAAATGACTTACGATTCTCATTCTGAACTTCGTTACATTATGTTTAGTGCAATCCTGTTTAGAAAGTGAAAGTACTTACTGCTTTCTTCTTCTGTAAGTCGGCCCTCCCCACTTTATTTAAATTTTTGATGCTTTTTTTTCCTCTTTTAAAATATATCCCTCTCATTTCTGGATATACCCTTATAACAAAGAAAAAAGCATTAATCAAAATCAAGTGATAGGTCAGCCATCTTTCATAGTGTATATACTGATCCATATTCTTAGGTTCCCACCTCTCCAGTGAAAGGAGGGAGGTGCTGCACCCTAACATTTAAATTTCCATCAGAAATTGTTACTGTTACATAGGGGTAACCCAAAAATATCTGAAAAAAATCTTTACGTGTGGGACCAAATTCAGAAAAATTTGTCATCGCTATACTAAAAAATGTCATTACTATGCTAAGAAAATAATTCATTATATCATAAAATTTTAGGAAAAGCTATGTATCACTAAGCATTCTTATTTATTTGCTTTTTTTTTTTTTTGGAGGGGCAATTGGGGTTAAGTGACTTACCCAAAGTCACATGACTAGGAAGTGGTAAGTGTCTGGGTTTGGATTTGAACTCCAGTCCTCCTGACTCCAGGGCCTGTGCTCTATTCACTGAGCCACCTAGCTGCCCGCCATCATGAAGCATTTTTAAAGCAGAAATACCAGCTTATTGATAATCCACAATCAGTGGACATAGAACAATGAAAATTGTGCTAAAACTAACATAGTTGAAGAAAGTCTGCTCTTTGTCCTATTGGATCAATAATTACTTAAATGTTGGAAATGAACTGGGATAAAGTTTTAAATATATTAGGTGCATTTTATCCTAACAAATACAATCATCTCATTTGTGTAGATATTGCTCCCTAAAGGATTTTTTTTTGGCAACATATTATGAGCTAACAATGTAATGCCTGAAAGTAACATACTAATTTTCATTTAAATCAATATTTTTCTTTTAATCAGACTATTATTTCAGACCCTAGCGTATTAGACTTTTAATGGTTATTCATTATTCATATGCCATAACTTCATGTCTCTGTTCCCAAAAGGGTTTCTTTTGGTTTTTTGTTTTTATATTTTTTGCTTTTTGGAGGGCAGTTGGGGTTAAGTGACTTGCCCAAGGTCACACAGCTAGTAAGTGTTAAGTGTCTGAGGTCGAATTTGAACTCAGGTCCTCCTGACTCCAGGGCCAGTGCTCTATTCACTGTGCTACCTAGCTGCCAACCAAAAGGGTTTTTTAAAAAAATGTTTTAATTGTGTATTTCTGAAATTCTTGTTATTGTGTTATTTTTTTGTTGTTGTTGCGTTATTCTTGGGGGCGGGCAGGTTTTGCTAATCAAATGACTCCTGATCATGAGATCATTATTCCTGCAGTAATTATTGATAGTCTGACTTTGTTAGATCTGTAGTCCACATTTAGATGCTGAGCCAGTTTGTAATCCCAAGTCTGTTACTGTGGCCTCATTGACCCCACCTAATCATGTCTGCACTCCCTTCCATGTTCACACTCCTTCATATTGTGCCCATATGGCTGCTTATGCTCACTACACTTGCTTATGTTGCCATCCCAAGGACCCTTTGCAGTCGGCTTTGGGAAATTGTGAGGAGTGGCAGTACCTGGAAGGGAGTTTGTCTAGGGACTGAGAGGGAAATGTAGGTGAATCTTGAAGGTGTGGGGGTTGAGTTAGATTCAGGGGGATGAGGGCGATAGAGGAAGAGAGCTGGCTCAGCCATAATCTAGAAACCTTGGTTTTTTAATCTCTGCAACAAACTGATTTGTTTAATTTGTTTAAACAGAGTTTACTGTGCTTGTATTGGAAACGTTTTTATATCTTGGTCCCAAAATAGAAAATTATTTACTAACATGAGTTTTTTGTTTTTTTTTTTCCAGTAGGTGACCATGGTTATGATAACGCGCTGCCAAGCATGCATCCATTCCTGGCTGCCCATGGCCCTGCTTTTCACAAAGGCTATAAGCACAGCACAATTAACATTGTAGATATTTATCCTATGATGTGTCACATCCTGGGATTAAAACCACGTCCAAATAACGGAACCTTTAGTAATACTAAATGTTTATTAGCTGATCAGTGGTGCATAAATCTCCCAGAAGCTATCGGAATAGTGATTGGTGCCCTTCTGGTGTTAACTACTCTGACCTGCATCATCATTATCACGAAAAACAGACTGTCCGTTCCACGCCCGTTTTCTCGACTTCAACTACAAGAAGAAGATGATGATGATCCTTTGATTGGATAGCCTGTGCAAAGTTTTGACTTTGTGTCTGAAGCAGGCATTTGAGTTAGTCCTCAAATATAAGAGAATTATGCTGGATGGTATATCAGCAAAAGGTACACTTTGAAAGAATTACAAAGGAGTTAGACCAAACATGTTAACAGTTGTTTTTATACATTTTTCGGTGTGTTAGCAAATATCAACTCCTATGACTGACTGTAGATAAGTTCACTAGACAAGTCAAAAAGTGATCTCTTTTGCTAACTAGAAAGCTGTTGTGCAGAATTATTTATGCCACTTTTTGTTTTTGCAACTATTGCACCTCCGAATGGCCAAAACTTAGCAAGTATTTAGGTCCCTAGTGAATTTTTATATTTGTAAGTGAAACAAAATTCTTCATGCAATTCTTGCACATTCATGTATCAGGGAAAAGAGTTTCTATATTTTTGTATTAACCTTTAATAAGACCTTTCTCCTTAAGTAATATATACATATGGTGAATTGCTGTAGAGTTAGGAAATAGGAAAGCAGAGATCCAATTTAAGAAGCAACGATTCTTAGGAAAGATAATGTGAGTTAAGATTTTGCCTAGCTGGTGTGTGTTTGTGACCATTCTTAGGAAATATTTCTTATTTTATGACTCTAATCTGCTGGGGTCTTCTTGAAGAATTGGACCTGATTAGAAATGTAGGAGAAAGTATGACAAATATTGCTTATTTTATGAATGCCTTTTCTGCCTGAGTTACAATGTATATACTGTCTACATGGCACCTGGGCTTTTTTTTCCTTTTTTTTTGTTTTTTTTTTTATTTTAAGAGAACCCATAAACCACACTTTAACATTAGGGCCATAGGCTTTTAAATAACCATTAGGTGTTAACCTTTTAGGAAGATTTCATTTTTGCACTTAAACTTAAGTTTTTAAAATTTTTTTGCACTTAAACATCCTGTCTTTGTAACTCATGAATTAAAACTATACTTACCTTTTTTTTTAATCACTGGTTTTGGTTACTATTGCTGACTTTCTCATGTTATTTATTTTAACATCTGATATCCTGTTACTAGGAAACATGGATATTGGATTTAAGAAGTATTCTCCCTTTGAACATTCTTGGTGGCTTAACTTTCTAGGTAGTTAGGTAGTTCAGAGAACTAAGTACTGAGATTTAGGACCTTTTTACCTTAATTTGTGTGTCATCTTTGAAGAATAAAAATTATTTACACTGTGATTTTTGTTCACACTGTAACTATGGGTATCCCAAATAACATGTTGACCTTATTTTCAGTTCTTACTTGTATCCCAGAAGCATTGCTTCTCATGTTTTGACTGGCTTAAAGCCAGAGATTTATGGTGGAGGAGTATCCTTCCACCCAAGGGTGGTACTTCCTAATGCTAATTGAGAATTTAAAATTCTTATAAGGAAGTTAACACATTGCATTCTCAATAATGATTGAGTGGAAAATTTTGTCTCTATAATCAGAGTGTCTGAGACAGCTGGTTAATAGAACTTGAGATCTTTAAAAAGTTAGTAGTGTGAAATATTGAATAGCTGAACTTGTAAACATCAATATTGGGGGAGATACCCTTCACAAAATATTTTGTTTCCTAAGCAAGATAACTTTTGATTATTTGTGATGATGGAATACAGCATTCTTATTGATTAGTAAACTGATTGAGCCAACCTGTGTAAGTCAACTCTGGCCCCACTCTGGATAGCAGAATTCTTTAACTAATCAGGCAGTTGGCCTCCAGAGAGATTCCCAGATTAACTCTGCAGAAATAACTTGTGTCATTAATGTACATGCAGGTAAAGGGAATATTGACTATTGAGAAGACATGAACAAACATATTTTGGGATTATTTACCTCTTTGACAATTAATTTGTGTCTTGTGTCTAAAGGGTATTAGTTTATTTTTATGAATTAGTGTAAGCATTACCAGTCATTCAGACTAGAAACTTACCTGTAGAAAAAAATTAACCCAAAAGAATATAATTGCAAAATATTTTCAGAACTTTAAAATCTGGGGTATTGAACTGTTTTGAAGAGCAAGTGCCTGAAAATAGTAGTTAATTGTTTTGTAGTAATTGGGGCAAAAGTTGACCCTTAAAATCAGTAGGTTTATTGATCCTCAGAAAGTTTTCATAACTTCTTTCTGAAAATCCCAACTTTCTAAAATGTAACGTGTGTTTTGTTAATGAGTTATTTAAAACAAGAATATGCATTTGTCTGTTAAATCCCAACAAGGTTGGATTTGTTTTTGTTTTTGTTAGTTAATACATATCTTCCTCAAGAATGAACAGTACTTATAATGAAAAGTTTATTATTAAATTATACTTTGAATTGATTTACAGTATGAAAGTTTTAGGCTGCCACTCTAGAAAATAAGCCGGGAACTGTTGTTGTGCACTGGAAAAATAACGTATAAAATAGCTTTAACATTTCAAATATTTGATTAGCAAGGCTGATATTTTTTTATATACCCCTTAAAAATGAAATATTTATTACTGGAGATTTAGCAGTTTCCAACATTGCAGTCAAAGGTAAGAAGAATTTTAACTGTTTTTCAAGTAAGAATGAAACTAATAGAAGGTATCTTTAATACATGGGGACAGTTCTGCTGTTCCCATGAACAGCTAAAACTGGAACCTACTCATGAAATTCCTTGTAGTGATCTGTTATGCTTGTTATAAGAACTTGAATATCAAGTTACTTTAGGACACTGGAGAATTGAAAGTGTTTTTATATGGTTTGGTTTGTTGGTAGGTAAACTCTGAGATCTGGGATGGGGGAGGGGGAGAGAGAGAGAGAGAGAGAGAAGGGGTAGTTGTTGAAGGTAAAAGGATGATTTGAAATATTTATTCATTTTCCCCTCATAAAATACTGTGTGAGTAAAGTAAATGTGACAAAATATAGTTTTAAAAATGTAGTGCCTTAAGTTTTAAGTAAAATATTTATATTTTGACTTTATATGGATTTCTGTGGACAGATTTTTGCATATACCTTTGAAAAAAAACCTTACCAATAAATATTATCTTCAAATTCTCTACTCTTTTTATGCTAAGTGTGAGCTTTACTGAGAGATAGCAGTGGTGTGGTGAAAGAACATTGGACTTCAGTTAATTAGACCTGGTTTCAAGTTCTTGTTCTGCCACTAGTGGTATGTGGTGTATCCATGTGCCTGTCACGTAAAATGATCATGCATTTCGAGAGTTAAGTGCTTTGTATACTTCTAAATCCTTGTAATAATGAATGCAAAAGTATTAAGTGCTTATTCTGAGCCACCTGCTGGGGATAGAAATAGAAGAGCAAGACAGTCCTACTCTAGTGGATCTCAAAATTCTAGTAGGAGATAGCACTTAAAGGAAATTTCAGCCATACGTCTGATGGAAAAGTTCTGTGGTCTTTAGATGTATCACCAAAGCAGATGCTAATGTATCATCTTTAATGTAATTTCCACAAACACCCCATGTTTCTGATGTTTAATAATTCTGACACCAGGAAGTTGGTGGGCACAGTAATCTTTTCTAGATCTTCAATAGCTGTTGAAGTAGTTGCAAAGTTGCATCTCCACATAGGTTGTTTCCCAGGATAAAAAACATAAGCAGAACCAGTAAGTCGGTTGGAGAGAAGCTGCCACCCCAGGGGCTCTTAGATGGCTTCCCTTGCATTGATGATGGTTAATGTAATGGTATGTAGGGTATAGTAGTGGGGTGGGGCCCCTTCTCCCCAGGCATTGCTTCTCTCAGTGATCACTGCGGGGCATGAGCTTCTGGAAGCAGGGTCAGTGCTCTGGGGAGCCCTTGCTTTTCATAAGGGGCTTAGGTTCAGGGTCCTAGATATCTCCATTAAGGTTGGAGAGGTGGTGGTTAAGGGTAGGAGTGGTGATTTTGACTTGACCTAGAACATGCTGCCACTGTCTCCCTCAAGGATACCTTGCTGCTTCTTCGAGGGAGGCTGGCTTAGCTGCACCTGTAGATGACAATTGGTGGGGATGGTGGATGGTGGCTGATTCTTCCTTCACAATGGTTGCTTCCCTGAACGATGACTTTGAGGTCCTGGCTGGAAGAACTAGTGGTCTGGAGGACACTACTATTCCCAAGTCAGAGAAGGAGAAGTCATCTTAAGGAGAGTGACCCCACGGCCTCTTGACTGGCTCTCAATTCCCATCTATCATATGTGAGCTCTTACTACAAAATGGTTAGGGCTAAGCCTATTTTTTCTTTTGCTTTAATTTTGTTACTGTATCTTTTAAGTGACCTTAAATTTTTTTTAACATCTTATTCTAGAGTTTAGCACCTATGTATGCCTGGTGTATATTGCTGAAGTTACTTGCTTTCCTATTTACACATGACTTGGTGTTAATTTTAGGGAATTTAACTAGAATTTACTCAGGATCCCCCACAAGAACACATTGAGTGCATATACTGCGTGGTTACACTTATCTAGCTTGATTTTATTCCTCTTCCTGCCCGTTATTGGTAATAACCTTTTTCTGTAGACTTCCCACAGCACTTTGCAACACTTCTCATTCATTTATCTGTGTGTGTGTGTGTGTGTGTGTGTGTGTGTGTGTGTGTGTGTGTGTGTGTGTGTGTGTGTGTGTCTGCAGAGCAAGTATCAGGGCAAGTATTGCGTCTTTGTATCTTTTCCAGCACTTAGTATCAGTTCTCTGTACACAGTAGGTACTTAATAAGTATTTGGATTTTTATAATTCTTAATTAATTATAACAGCATGAGAACAACAATGCTAAAGAAATTCAGACAGGATGTCTGTCTGATTAGGTAATATTAGGTGACTTGGCAGAGCTTTAGCACAGTTTTATTTTTTAGATTATTAGAAGCTTCTCTTGAATAATGCTTTGTGATTTGAATTCCCTTTCCATTTGAGATAACTGGATCCAAGTTCAAAAACTAGTTTTTCACTAGGACAATAGTTGGGGTGATTTTTTTCCCCTAGCTTTGAAACTCAAAATAAATAGATTATAATTTTACAAAAGGTGTTAGGCACTAAGTAAATAAGGAAAAGATATAGTCTTAATCCAGGAGAAGTTATAGCTGACATATCGATGTTAATTGCATCATTTTATCAATATTTTAGGAGAAATTGGGATTGTTAAATTCTCAGATCACTTACCTAATTTAAGATTTATTCCAGATCTAACATCACTATGACGACAGCTTTGCCTGTTCACAAATAATCGTCCCCCTAACCTTTGTTAATAGTAACTTTTGTCTTTTCAGCAATGGCTCTCTTTCTGTTCTAGATTTAGACTGTAATAGCCCCCATTGCATTGAAAAAAAACCTCCTGTCCCCAAACTGTTCTCTCAATTTAAATGAAAGCAAAAACAAAAAAGTACATGAGATTCACTTCTAACATTTTGATTTATTTACAGTTTTATAGAATTTCTCTTTCACTAGTGTATAGCAACTCAGTTTGTCATGGGATTGATTGTGAGTTGTGTCAACGTTACATTCATCAGACATTATGCACTTGCTATGTTTTAAGGGTCCGGGAATGTAAAAACATATTTGAAACAAAAGTATCTTCCCATTCTACCCCCCTCTAGTTTCCCTGTTTCGGTTGAAGGTTCTACTGTCTCTATATTTACCTTCAACTTTTTTCTTTCCCCACCTCTTTCACCATGAAATCTGTTGCCAAGTCTACTTCTGCATTCATAATCTCACATTCGTCTCTGTTTTTCTGCTCCCATTCAAGTCCTCATCTATGGTTCAAGTCCTTGTCAATGGGCTGGTCTCCTAAATAGCCTTTTATAGCCTAAATAGCTACTCTCTAGTATATTTCTTCTCCAGTCTGCCCTTCACAAAGCTACGGAATTGATATTTGAAGTGACCTTGTTACTTCTCCTCAGGAGACTCCAGGCACTGGTTTCCATTTGCCTATAAGATAAAATGCAAATGCCTCTCTTTGGCTCTTAAAATTTTCTGTGTATATTTCTCTGTATATCGCTTGTTTTCAGTGGAATGTGAGCTCCTTGTGTATAAAGACTTATTTTTTTTTAATCATAGTTCCAGACACATACCGAGCATAGGAGCTATGTGCACCTGTACAAGTCACTTGCCCTGCTTCAGTTTCTTCATCTGTAAAATGGGTATAGCAACAACACTTAACTTCACAAGGTTGTTGTAAGACATTTTGAAAACCTTAAAGTACTTTTTAAGTTTAAAGTACTTTTTAAGTTTTACGGTTCTGATTACACAGTATAGTGGATCACTCTATTCCATAACAAATCAAATCAAAACTTTCACAGCATTCACAGTATTGCAACTTGTCACAGAAGATCACAATATAATATTCACAACATAGTACAAAGTACTAAAGTACTACTAATATTAGCCATTAATAAATGCATTAGTTCCTGCCCTTTAAAAAACAAACAATTACTCTGTTCTCAGAAAAAAGCAAACATTTAAATCCATTTAGCAGTTTTGATGACTACCAGAGTGAGTTAGCAGCTCTGGTCATTTGCCTTAAAAAAAAAAATCTATCCTAATGAACTAACTGAGTTCTTAGTACTTCCTCATCTCCTGGGACATGCAGTATGGAAAGCACCCAGCCATCAATCCTCAAGGGCAGAGATCTTGTCACAAGACAACAGTAGAGCTGCTCCAGGATTGAGGGGTGGGATCAGGGGGGAGGGGAGAGAATTCACCTTGGATGAGCTATATGGGGTTAAGAAGAACACTTGCCTTCTAATAGTTGGCTATTTTAACTAGTTTTTGCTGGGCAATTAGGAGGCACAGTGAATAGAATGTCAGGAGTTAAAACGTTGCTGCTCTGATCTTCATGGGGAACCCCTTTGTTGATATCAAATGGATGTGGCTGTGATAACTAGCTAATTAGTACTTAGTGTTTTGTGATTTGCAGACCTACCACAAAGTTAAGTTCATGTGGACTTCCAAGTCACTAATTTCTCTTTCATTCTCAAGTCTTTATAGATAGGTTCCTGCACTAAGTAGAATTTTGCTTTCATATTTTGAACACTTTATCATTTGTAAGTACTTTATTAGTGAAATGAAAATTTTAAAATAAACTTTTTGTTTTAGTCCTGTTGGCTTTTTCAGCTTTACCATCATCTATCTCATTGCCCCAAGGGATGCTGTGAATTTGGAAAGTACAGCAATACTGGTACCTTGCAACCTTTCCAGATGTGATTCTGTTTCTAGCATGTTCATGTAGAAGTAAGCAAAATGAGGCATAAGTTGAATCAGAATTTTACAGTGTGGTTTAATTGTTTTATTATAATCACCATGAATTTCCTCACCTCCACATCTTTTTAATGTCCATCCATCTGTAATTCCATACACAAGCAGCTTTCCAGAAGAATGCTACTGTGAACAGCTTTTAAGGTTCTGATTACACAGTATAGTGAACACTCTATTCCATAACAAATCAAATCAAAACTTTCACAGAATTCACAGTATTACAACTTGTCACAGAAGATCACAATATAATATTCACAACATAGTCTCAAAGTAAAATAGTCACTCTTAAGTTAACTCAATCACTTATCAGTAGTTTCAAAGTACATAGTCAAAGTCTTCCACTCTTAGGGCACAGTCTTGATTGACTCAATCAGTCACTTACCAGTAACGATATATCAGAGTACAGTAGCCAAAGTCTTCCACTCTTGGAGCAAAGTGTTTATTAACTCAGTCACTTATTCAGCAGTTACTAAGTATCATACACAAAACCCTCCACCCCTTGGGTCACTAGTAAACTATAATTCCATAATTGCTCAGTACCCAAGGAGAGGTCTTTTCATCTTCACTTTGGGCCCTGGATCCCCTTCCATGGTCCCAGATTCTACCTGGATTCACCAGACTGTCACCTGGGTTCAATGGCAGACAGCTCCCAGTTCTTCACCAGCTCTGTAGGCAGGTGGTCCTCCACCCTGAAGTTCACAGGGTCTGGTCCATGTCAGATCCTTCACCATTTCTCCAGGGAATTCACAAAGTCTCAGCATCCCAGTCATGCTTCCTCAGTCACCTGGGCTCCCGTCCAGAAGAAGCTCCACCACCACAAGCTCCCGGGAAATTCTGTCTCAGTCCTCCATTCTTCTGGACCCACTGCCCAATTACAAAGTAACAAAAGGTGTGGGCCTTCCTGAAAAACACACCTCCCCCCAATCAAGCCCCTTCTGTTGGGTTCTACTTGAGACCTATTAAGGGGCAGGGAAGATCTTCAAATTCCCTTGCCATTACACTTGGTTTAACAGAAAACAGAGCAACCAAGAGCAGCAGACTATCCCATCCCCATTGTGAGCAAGCATCTATTATGTGGAAGTGGTGGAAAGAGGGGAGAAGCAGGGTAGAATTAGAAATTTTCGAGAACAGTGAGAGGTTATTAGACTTAGACCTGGAAGGAGTTTAAGAGGTTATCTGGTTTTATGCCACTTTAAAAGACACTTGAGTCACTTTGGGCAGGGACCAGACTCCTAAGAGGAATACAGCTTCCTGATGATGCAGAGAGCTGAAGAAGTGAGACAGAAAAGATGTGTGGATCCTTATACTCAAACAAAATATTTCTACTAGCACTTTCTGTGATGATAAAGAACCAGAAGCAAAGTGGGTATCTATTGATCGGGAAAAGGCTAAGTGAATTGTAATTAATATGAATGTGAAAGATTATGAAACAATGCATACAATATGGAAAGATAGGAACTTAGGTAGAGTGAAACAAGCAGAGTCAAAGAAACACCATGTGAAATCACTACAACAATGTAAATGAAAGAAACAACCACAAAAACAATTGAAAGTGAATGTTGTAGAATTTCTAAAATACAAGCATAACCCCAAACAAGAGATATGAAAAGATCTCTATCTCCCCCATTCCTTTGCAAATGTTCTCAGAGGTTCATGTTGTGAAATATTGCTTATATTTTCACTTTTCTCAGTGTATTGATTGGTTTTGCTGATTTTTCTTTTTTTCTTCAAAAAATCCTTTGTTATATAAAATAGCTCTGTGAGGTAACAGGGGAAACATTTGATATTCAGTCGTTTTTAGACATGTCCAACTCTTCATGGCCCCATTTGAAATTTTCCTGACTTGACTGATTAAAGGATCATTGGTAACTTTGGAGAGATCAGTTTCAGTTGAATGGTGAAATCTGAGCCAAGAATTCAAGATTTTGAGAAACTAGAAGAGAGAAAGTGGAGGAAGTGAATATAAACTTTTTTTTTTTTTAGGAATTTGGCTTTAGAAAGGGAGAAGATCTTGAAATGTTGGAAGGATCAAGGGAGGCCAACTTCTCCAACCTTCCAGAATAAAATCTCAAGTAGGCCTTCTTTCCCTTGGTAGAAGTGTTAAGATGTCACAGAACCCTAAATAAACACAATGTAAAAAGGCTGCCAAAGTTATATTATTACCTGTGTTCCTTATCTATGGTAAGTAGATGATACAGGGGCTAGTATTGGGCCTGGATTCAGGAAGGCCTGGATTCAAATTCTGCCTCAGACACTTGCTGGCTATGTCACTTGGGCAAGTCACTTAACCTCAGTTTGCTTCCCTTTCCTCATCTGTCAAATGGGTGTAATAGCACCTATCTCCCAGGGTTATTGTGAGGATCAAATGAGACAATAATTGTAAAATACATCACAGTGCCTGGCGCATAATAAGCGCTATCTAAATAGTATTATTATATAGTCAAGAATGGACAATATGACTTCTTAAACTCAGGACAGGATCTAGAGGCATGGGCTTTAATTTTAGCTTTCTTTTCTACTTTGTTCACTTTGTAAACTGATTTCAAATCCAAACTCAGCCACTTAATGCCTGAGTGACCTTAAGTAAGTCATTTTTATGTCTCTGGGTTTATTTTCTTATTTGTAAAATTGTCAGGGATGAGGGATGGGGGTGATGGTGGACTGACTGTTCCTTAAGGTTCCTTTTGGTTCTGGTATTCTAAGATTCTAGGTTACTGCTGTCGTTCTTGACCTGCCTGCCTTGTCTAGCATCTGCATGATTTGTGGGCTTAAATTATGAGATGTTCAGAGACCCATTGCATTTTAGGAATTTATTAGACTTTCTAACTTTAGGACTTTCTTGATATATTCAGACTTACAGTGTGGCATCAGTCAAGGTACTAACAATTAAGGGGAAAACACAGCTAGTCTATGGAGGTAGTTTTCATTCTATGGAAGGCAGAATGTAGAAAAGATAAAAGGAATAAACAGTAAGCTAGGGACCCAGAAATCTGTAATGAAGGTTAAAAGGGGGGTGATTAAGGAGAAAGGAAATACCAGGTGATATTGTTGTTCCTCTTTTTAAAGTTGATTTACAAAACTTAAAACAGTTTTATATTTTAACAGTTTTATAATAATAGGTAATTTGTATCTATAGAAATTGAGGGCATTAGAATCAAATGAGTAAATTACACAGAGAAATGGGGGAAAATCACTGCTATCAGTTTTAGCTTTTTTCCCCCTACCGTGTCATTCCTAGGGGTTCTGAATCAAGAGTCCATGGACTTCAGTGGAAAAAATGCTAAGTGCATTTCAGCACAGCTAGTTTTATATATAGTCCTATAATATTTGACTTAATTCATTAAAAAAAAATCCTAAGACAGAGTTCATGGCACAAAAAAAATTTAAGAAGGAAAAAGTTAAAAAAAAAAGTCTTACACCAAAATTGCCAAAACCAGAAGGTAATATGACTATACATACAGTTGTCTGCCAGTTCAGCTGTCACAGCCATCATTCAGGGAAGCAACTTTTGTGAAGAAAAGGGTGAGTCGTGCCCACCAAATACCAACTAAGTGCCACATATGTACAGGGAAGGCAAGTCAATTTAGCTGAAGCACCAAGTCACCCAGAGAGAGACAGAAAGGTCAAAATGCCACCACCACCAGTACCCTGACCACCAGTTCTTGAGAGACATCTGTTAAATGTTCACTGTGAAAATTTACACCTTGGAAATTGGCGAATGTCAGTCACGGTTTGATTTATTGTTTTAGATTGTCTAGACCCTGATGGGGACAGCCTAAGAGCCCTGGGAACAGTGAAATTAAATAAAAATATAAAAGAAGGTTTTAATACCTGAATTGCCACTGGACCCTAAGAACCATGGGACTTTTCCATCTGTCATGCAACTGAAACCTTTTTCTATTGTCTATTCCTATTAGAATGTGAGCCCCTTGAGAGCAGGTGTAGTTTCATTTTTATCTATCTCCCAACACCAAGTACAATGCCTGACAAATATCACATTCAATAAATATGTTTTGATTGATTCATATGAGAAAATGTAGCCATCCAGAATCCTGAAGAAAGCAGCTGAAAAACAGAAACTCTGTTCAAAGCTTTTTTGGTTTTTTTTTCCTATTCTTGATTTGCTTTTTTAAAGACTGGGTCTCACTATTTTGGCCAGGTAGGAAGTACAGAGGGCATGAACTGATTCCACTACTGATTGACGTGGAGGTTTTGACCTATTCTATTTGGGGCCTGGCACAGTTCACCCCTTCTGTGGGCTTACCCTATTGATATCTCATTTACTGGAGACACCCAATAGGCTTAGCCTGCTTCAGCCCAGAACTCTCAAGCTCAAGAGATCCTATTGCCTCAATCTCAATTGCCACATTCACCTTGATTCATGTTCCAACACTGTTTTTTTCCTGATAGCTTTAGAGTAGAAAGTCAGATATTTAGAAATAAAAGGAACAATGAGATATGTATATTAGAATCTTAATTTTAATGAAATTATTACAAGGTTGAATTTTTCTTCATTATTAAATAATTTTTGCTACACCTTTCTGTTTACAGTATTAGCAACTTCTAGAATGGGGTGGGGAGAAGTGGCTTCATGATGAATTTACAGGAGAAAAAAAAAGTGGGTATTTTACTCTCAAAGCCATTGCATTCCAATTCTATCATCCACATATTAACATTTCAACATTACAGACAGGTTGGAAAATGGAAAGTCAGTATCGACACATACATTTTCTGAGATGGCAGACCCAAGCTCCACATTTCTTGAGGATAAAAATCAGTATCATATTTCACAGCTTACAGAAGTTTACAAACAGGTATCCAATCTAGGTACCATCATTCATTTATTATGTAAAACAACTCCAGTGTTAATAAGGATTAGTAATACTATTACCTAACAAATGATCTGTTCACATTATTTTAGAAAGCATTAAAGTGCAGTTATAGTCATATGCTATGTAACTTTTAAAAAAAATGTATTTCTTACAATTCTTGAATACTTAATCACAGCATATTTTTGTTAACCATCAGTACAAATCTGTATCAAGTTATATGTAAAGATTTTCTATGGGCTATGTTTCTGAACTACTTTAGAGAATTTATCTATTAAGATAAATGACATAATTTCCCATTATTTAAGGTAAGAGAAAAAACCAAAACCTTAATTTCTCAATATTTACTCTTTCCTCTGAAAAGCCTTTTGAGTCCTTAAATGCATTAGAGTATATTTTTGTGCTAAGATACAGTTAGGAATGAGAAGGGGCTAGAATGACATTTGGCACATCTCAAGTACTAAAGGGGGATAAAAAAGATACTTATTCCTTAGACTATATCACCTATGACCCTTTCCCAGCACCTAGTAAAGCCCCTTACATATACTGCAGAAGTTCACTTAATGTCCTTATTAAATGAAATGCATAATCCCAGCCCTTCCATGTTTCAAAGATTCTTAAAAGTTGCAGTGTTCTTCTTTAAAATATTTAAATTTAAAACATTTATCTCAAGCAAGTACTTACTGAGCATATAACCCTAAACCCAAACTTAATTCTTACCAGTCACTGACTCATGTGTGCCTAGCACCTTAACATGTATTCTGAGGTGGTTTTTAAGACAATCCTCCCAGCTTTATAAGGTTGCCTTTTTTTGTGGGGGGGTTTGTTTTTAGGGTCTTATAAAGAAAAGTATCTGTTCAATACTGATTGTAATATTAGGGGATAGGAACCAGATCTGATTTCTCTGATAAAAGGAACTATCTAATAATGGAACTCCCTAGGCAACTTCTCCACAATTTTTGATCTTGCAAAGTGAATGAACAGTTTGAGAACTTTTCTAAGCTACTGAAGAATGAAATGAGCAAAACCAAGAGAATCATTTTTCTCCCATGACAACAGTTCTAAAACCAGGCAACTTTGTAAGCTGTAAGAACTATGATCCATACAATGACCATTCATGATTCCAGAGGACCAATAATGAAATACGCCATCCATTAAAGAAAGCTGATAGCTTGTGGGGTGCAGAATGATTTAGATATATTGTTGTACATAGCTATTGAAGGGATTCATTTTACTTGACTATGTATATTTGTTATAAGAAAATTGCTTTTTTAAAAATGGGTTAGAGCTGAGAGGGAGAAAAAATAGGTTTCTGTTTTTTTTGTTTTTGTTTTTTTTTAATAGAGGGATGGTGATACAGGTGTAAAATATTGTGCATGTATTTCCAGATGAGGTCATTGTATTATTTTTATTTAAGTTTTTTTTAGTTATTATTTAAGTTGACAAAAAAACCAAACAAACAAAAAACAAACGGTGTTTCAGAGTGAATTGCCTGGGTCACTCAGCCAGTACATATCAGGAGCAGATCTTGAATCCAGGTCTTTTGGGCTCCAAGGCCATATCTACTACATCACCCTCCCTCTCAAGTGTAGCAGGAGCACAGCATAACTTTGCTGATTATATTATATCCTTTGTGTATAGGTTGTATAAATGCCTAGATGAAAGGTGCTTGTATAGGTTGTATTCTATTTTAGGAAGGGAAAGGTCCTACTTTTGCCCTATTAGATTTTAACATAGTTAATAGCAATATTTTTTAAAAGAATCAGATCCTCCAAGAACAACATCAAAAAGCTGAAACTCCAGAATACTTCATTCCCTTTATCTTATCTATATATTTCAGTAAGTAACAAAGACCACAAGGAACTTGATGTTTGAATTGTGAAGGTAATCATATTATCAAATGGAAAATGATGAAGAGTAGTTTATAATGGAAAGAGATGTTTTTAAAGTAACCTTGCTGGCTATTCTTTCATATGGAGCATTCTCTAAAGGTTTAATGAGCCTGTGATGAAGTGTATCCATAGAGGCAATTGCTTCTGTTTTTTTGGTATAAAAGTAGGCCTAGTTTAATCTAGGTCCCCTAACTTTTAAGGAGATGTATTACATAATTATGAAGCAACCTCTACATCTCTCTTATAGGCAAAGAATCACACCCCCTTCTTAATAACAGGGAAAATGCAGTGTCTGCTAGTGATGGGCACAAAGAATTCTCTTTTTCATCAGTTGACTAAATGTTAGGACTCAGTAGTCTATAAAGTGCATTGAAATTTTTAAAATTTGCATTTAAAAAATAAAACTCATTTTCTTTTAAGAATAATCAAAAGTGAGGTATCTATAAAGATTCAAAGTCACCACATGTCTAAGATGTCTCCAGTTCATCTAACATTGGATATTAATCTCCTCCAAGGCTAAAGAATAAAGTTAAGACATGCTCTTATTTATATTTTTAATCTCATGCAGGTAAACGGCACTGTGAACTTTTGTCCAAGTTTGTGTGTGTGTAAAAGCAGGGTATGTTCTTTCTATGCAAATTTTGAAGTTGGTTTCCTGGAATCACACTTTTTTTTTTTTAAAACAAACAACTACAAAAATCTCCATTCTTAAGCAATCTTAAGACCATAGCAATGGCTGAGCTATTTCAGCATTCCGCTCTTGTATAGTGGGCATTTGGCTGTGAGTTAAATGTTTAACAAACACTAGAAGAAACACAATTACTATCATGCTACCAAGAAAGACTCCCACAAAGTATGCATACGACTGCAGCTTATAAATCCTTAGGTTCACAGTGTTCTGTGGAGTCGTCGGATCATGTGGAATCACTTTAGGGACTGTTTCAGAAAGCAATTCTTCCACATTTGCCAGTGATCCATTGTTTGGCATTGGAGGAATGTCAAGAATATGGCACAGCAGCGGGTATAAGTCTGTCGAATTCATGGAATCCTTTGAAACATTCTTCTTGAAAGCAGGACCGTGGGCCAAGAACAATGGATGCATATCAGAAAATTCATTATCGTAACCATGATTACCTACTGTGAAAAACAAAATGGATGAGTTAGCCACTGCTTAACATTTGTTTTTTCATATTTTGAAGTTAAGTACAAACTTGGTTGGGTTTTAAAAGTTGTGGGTTTTTTGCACAGAAGTCATA
The DNA here is from genome assembly GCA_011680675.1 of Gymnobelideus leadbeateri. Classification (NCBI taxonomy): domain Eukaryota; kingdom Metazoa; phylum Chordata; class Mammalia; order Diprotodontia; family Petauridae; genus Gymnobelideus; species Gymnobelideus leadbeateri. The sequence goes on along the minus strand of WOXC01012083.1, from coordinate 528,352 downwards.
TAAATACCCTGTAGTTTGCTTTAATAAATGGAATGTCAAATAGGATATCTCTAGACCACATGTTATGAATTCCACAGGCAGTCTTCAATTTGATTTCTAAATTCTAAAATTGTTTAGAATTTACTACTCAATTATACCCAGGTTATCAAATACTGATTAGTTTGTTGTTTAGTCATCTCAGTCATGTCCCACTCTTCCTGACCCCGTTTGGGGTTTTCTTGGTAGAGATACTGGAGTGGTTTGACATTTCCTTCTCCAGCTCATTTTCCAGATGAGGAAACTGAGGCAAAGAGGGTTAAGTGACTTGATCACAGTCACACACCTAGTAAGTATCTGAGGCCAGATTTGAACTTTTAAGATGAGGCTTCCTGACTCCAGACCCAACATTCTATCCAGTGTGCCACCTGACTGCCCAGTTGGGTAACTGATTAGTTTTCCAACCAATAATTAATCCCCAATGATAGCATAGATATTAATAAAAATGATACTAAAGTAGTAGTATACCATAAAATACTTACACATGAATGTATTGGATTTATTCTGTATAATGGTCCATCCTTTGTCAGCCATTATTAAGATGGGTTGAATTCTGTGATGGTGCTTATAATGAAATCTTTCTGGAATGTCTTCCTTTTTGTAAACAGTCAGGTTAGGATGAGCATAGCTCAATGCTGCATAAATCTTATCAAATTTACCTAGAGGACAGTAGAGAAATATAAGTAACTGGAACCAGATGATAGATTGTAAATCTAAGCAACAGCTTTCTCCAAGAAAAAAAGAAAAAGCACTTTTGGTCATTGAGAATCATAATTTTAAAATAAACGATCATTTTCAATTTTAAAGCATCGTAATTTTAAAAAATAATCTGACAGGGCTCTTAGAAGTCATCTGGTCTAACTATATCATTTGACAAATGAAGAAACTGAGGCCCAGGCAGGAAAAGGAACTTTCCTGGTGTCATACAGGGAGTAATCATAAGGTAACTCAGCAACATTTCCAAAACACAGATGAACTACCATGGTGAAAAGCAACCAACCAAATGCAACATTTATTTAGTTTTATATGGAAAAATTCTTCCTGGCTGCTCCCTAATCCTGCCCCTCCCTGCCATGTGTCACCATTGCAAGGAGACCAAAGAGTTTGTACTTTGTTTTTAAGTAAACTTATTTTAAAGAATTAATAAAGTCGGGACACTGATTCATCTGACAGAACTTGAAACCTCAATTTAAGGAATGAATTAGGCATTGTTAGTGGCATTTACTAGGGAAATAAAAGATTACAGTGTAATTGTGAATCTGTAAGACCATTGGTCAGTCATGGCTAATACCCAAGCAAAAGCAGGAAAGAAGGCAATTTCTGGTAGAAAAAAACGAGTAATTAGGGGATCTACTGAAAACTACAGAACAGCTAAGAGTGTAGGGGAGGGAGCTGACCAAGTGCTTCCAAATTCTGACCATGATATTAAGCCACACTCTTTGACCGTAACATTCCGAATGGCACAGATGAAGACACCACTTTCCCTTTGTCTCACCATGTGTTCCTTGGGGGTTTTTCCTTTTTAACTTTTTCTCCTGACGAAGCATAGGAATTTTTCTAATGGAAGCCAATGGGAATTTTCACACCAATGGGTGTTTGTTTTCTCAATCATATTTCCTAGAAAGCAACTCTTCAGCAAAATAATTAATACCTGTATGCAAGTCCAGTTTCTAAAAATGCAGATAAAAGAATTTATTTTATTGTTTGGTGTTTCAGTCAGTTAACAAGCATTTATTCAAGCTCTTACTGTGTGCCTATATTCTCAGTAACTTTTGGGCAGCTAAGTGGTACAGTGGATAGAATGGTGGGCCTGGAACCAGGAAGACCCAAGTTCAGATCAGGCCTCAGACATTACCAGCTGTGACCCTGGGTAAGTCACTTAAACCTGTTTGCCTCAGTTTCGGCATCTGTAAAATGAGCTGGAGAAGGAAATGTCAAACTCCAGTATCTCTGCCAAGAAAACCCCAAACGGGGTCAAGAAGAATTGCACACGACTGAAAAGGCTATAAAACAACAAAATAGTAGATGGAGCATAGAGTTTTGAGAACTGTAAGGAGGTCAGCATTTTGGATTGTACTGTGGATGGAGGGGTGTAAAGGAAAGGCAGGTAGGGGCCAGGATGAAGAGAAAGGAAAAGAGAAAGAGTATAATAATCTAATCAGTCAACAGGGTCCTGTTAAAGTCACTTAACCTCTACAGTTCATTTTCTTCAACTTTAAAATGAGGATAATAATGGCACTTACCTTCCAGAGTTACTGGGAGAATCAAATGAGATTTTATACATGTACACTCTCTCTCTCTCTCTCTCTCACACACACACAGACACACACACACACACACACACACACACACACACACATACTACATATATACATACATGTATACACATACATTTATTTGTACCTGGCACACAGTAGATATTTAATGAATGCTTGTTTCCTTTCTTCCTTGACACAGCTTGATGTTAAAATGAGATCAGAAGCTCTTATCTAAGCTTCCTAGCTTGGTTACAGAAATAAGCTATGTCAAGAAAAAAGGGACAAAGACAAGGAAAGCTGTCTCTTAAAATCACCAATCAGGTCTATCAGTACTGGTATTTACCTTTTTTTGGCAAAATGGCTCTAACTGGTGAGTGGTCTATCAGAAAATAGTCATTTGGATTGACATATTGGTCAAGTTCTATGATCTTTTCCCCAGAACACTGGGTCATCCCATGATCACTTGTGATAATTAGGTTCACGGTATTCCACAACTTTTCTTTCATCAGCTCTTCAATGAGGTATCCTAATTTACTGTCAATATCAGAAATGACAGAGTCCATGAGTGGATTGTCAGGACCTAAATTATGGCCCATCTCATCAGGATCCTCCCAGTAAAGAAGAGCAAGATTTATAGGTTTCTTTAATTTAAACCATTCAATAACTCTTGAGACTCTGTCTTCAAATGAAACAGACTCATTGTAAGGCATATAATAAGTAGGAAATTCTTCATGTATTTTCACATCTGTCCCAGGCCACATTGCAGCACCAGTGTCATGGCCTGCTATTTGATTTGTAATCCATATTGGAATTGCATCTTCCCAAAATTCTGAATCATAGATCTTCATGTCTTCCAAGGAGAAGGTTTCATTCCAGATAGAATCATACATGTCATTGGCAATTATGCCATGACTCTCTGGGTAGAGACCAGTTACCAAAGTATAGTGATTAGGATAAGTTGTAGTAACAAAAACATTAGTAACTTCCTTGACATGAACACCATACTCCATGACATAATGAAAATGGGGTGTGGGGACTCTGTAGATGTAATCCCAGCGGAATCCATCAAAAGAAACAAGCAGAACTTTCTGTTCATCTTGTTGGTGAGAAAATGTGACCGAAAATGTTAATGCAGAGAGTATGAACAGCACATGGCAAAATTTTGAATCCATTTTCCAAAAACAATCTGCAGAATAAACACAGGCATGTTAGCATCAATGGCTCTCAAAACTTTATAGTAACTCGCAGTGATTACATATCGCCATCCTCCATGAGTGATTAAGGAGGGTTCACTTTTTCCATTATGGACTAATGAATCAAACTATATCTACACTTAGGAGACCCTTAACTCCATTAAAAGCTATTTTTCTTGCTTCTTAGCATTTTTATAAAAGAACTCCTTTAAATAGTTAACTCCCTTAGATCATGTAAGATAAGGTTTGCTTTACAAAAACCCTTTCTAGAGCCCATCTACAGCTAAAACAAGGTATATTCTATATGCACACATAAACATATTTTATGAGCAGACTAAAAAGTCATGCATCTTGGCAGCAGGGAAGACAATTTGCAAATTCATTAATTACAATTTTATGCACACTTCTATTCCTGAAGCTGATTGTTAAGTTTTTAATATTTTAAAAAATTCTATCTTCATTAGGGGCGGCTAGGTGGCACAGTGAATAGAGCACCAGCCCTGGAGTGAGGAGGACCTGAGTTCAAATCCAGCCACAGACACTTAACACAAAACTAGCCGTATGACTTTAGGCAAGTCACTTAACCCCAATTGCCCTGCTTCCCCCCTGCAAAAAGCAAAAAGAAAAATCTAAAAGAAAAAAATTCTGTCTTCATTAAAGACTATGTTGTTTTTGTTTAGTCATGCCTGACTCATGACCCTGTTTGGGGTTTTCTTGGCACAGATACTGGAGTGGTTTGTCATTTCCTTCTTCATCTTCTTTTACAGATGAAGAACAGGCAAATAGGGTTAACAGTTAGTAAGTGTCTGAGACCAGATTTGAACTTAGGAAGATTAGTCTTCCAGACTGCAGGTCCAGCACTCAATCACCTAGTCACAGGAAAATAAACAGATGAGTCTCTGAAACTCAAAGACATTTATAATATACTGTCTGCTTTTCATGTATTCACTTGGGGGAATAGAATTAAGGCACGAACTCTCACTTAAAACACCTACTAGCTTTAGAACAAGAAATAGAAAGTGGAAAAACAAGCCTGGGGTTGTTTTTTTTTCCTGTGGTAGCCCTTAGCCAGCCCTTAGCCTTTAGCAGATATGAGTAGCTATGCCTCAGGATAGGCCCCACATCCAGTTTCAAAGAGATTTAATCAATGTAAAGATCTTTTCTCTAAAGAGTGCTGTACTATTTAAGAAAGTAAATAGCTGTGTCTCAATTATCCATGCTACTAAACAAAATGGTCAGATATTCCCCTCAAGTAAATCTCATTTTAATAATTATTAAAGGTTTGCCCACAGAGGAAGGATTATTTGTTTTTATTTTTCTTTCTTAACCAATCCTTCATTGGATATATTTTTAAACAGCATAAAAATTGGATCAGCCCTAGCTTTCTGCCTACTGATGTTGGAATTCTATTTGTAAAATGTTTCTAAAGCAGACAAATAGTATTTGAAAAATGAGAACCTGTTCCCTTCAAACTCTGGAACTTTAGGGACCCTTGTCCCTGCATCAGGGATAAGGGGAGGGACCATGACCTCTTTTGTAGAGGAAACTCCCTCTGCTAAAGAATACTGGTAACTGCTCAGAAACTTAAAGTCTTGGAGAGATGACTAGAAGTCACACAATGTACGTACAGAGTCATTCAATCTCATTGTTGGAAGGGCTTGATAATTTATCAAGGCCAATCTATACTCAAGTGAGGTTAGATGGTGCACTGGATAGAGTGCTGGGCCTGGAGTGAGGAAGACTCATCTTCTGGAGGTCAAATCTAGCCTCAGACACTTACTAGCTATGTGACCCTGGGCAAGTCACTTAACCCTGACTACTTAAAATAGGCCTCCCCCTCTAAAATACCTCTAACAACTATTCATCCTATCTCTCTGAAGGCATTTAGTAATAAAGAACTCATGACCTACTGAGGCAGCCCATTCCTCTTTTGAACTAATTGCAAGGATGTTTTATCTTTATATCTGCCTAGACTGTGCCTTTCCACAGTTTCCATCTGAACTTCCATCGGACCCTACAGAGTCTGACTGGAGTTTTTCTTTTTGGATCCTAGTAAATCCTTCTCCCACCAGATAGCATTTCAGATCCTTAAAGACATCAATCATATCTTTGTTTTTTATTCTTCAAGCTAAAGACCCCCAGTTTCCTGGTTTTCAGTACTGTTTCATCACAGTTACACACCTATGGATATACTCCAGCCTTTCCACATTCTACTTAAAATGCGGTACCTTGAACCAAATACTATAATCAGGATGTGGTCTAACCAGAGCAGAGGACCATAGGGCCTGCCTTGATCTGGACGCTGCATACATAGTACTGGACTTGAAGTTAAGAAGATAGGGGATTCAAATCTCACCCTCAAATCTTAGGAGCCATATGACCCAAAGCAAGTCATTTAACCTCTCTGAGGGCTGTTTCCTGTTTTGTAAAGAGGGTCCTATAGCATCTACCTCATGCCTCAGCTGCCTTTTTGCCCTGGGGCCTTCTCACCCTTATAACCTCCCCCTGTCTCTCCAGCTTCCCTTCTCCCTTTCCTGAGTTACTCCCGGGATGTCCATTTTGGAGATAGGCCCAGGCCACTCACCCTTCATGCCCTTCCCCACTCTACTTCTGACTCTGGATTTCCCCATTTTCTTTCTCCACCCTCACTCCTCACCCCCATCAACTCTCCCTTTTATGTGTTGTTTTCCCACATTAAAATGGAAGCACTATGTGTATATAATGCAGAATATAAACAGGGAACTCTCTTTTTGCTTGTATTTGTATTTTCAGCACTAGCGCAGTGCTTGCGATATACTAAGTACTTAAAAAAGGGACAGCTAGGTGGCAAAGTAGATAGAGCTCCAGGCCTGGAATTAGGAAGACCTGAGTTCAAATCCATCCTCAGACACTTATGACAGGGTCACTGTGTGACCCTGGGCAAGTCACTTTATCCCATTTGCCTCAGTTTCCTCATCTGTAAAATGATCTGGAGAAGGAAATGGCAAACCACTCTAGTATCTTTGATGGGGTACAAGCTCTGGGAAACGCCTTGAACTCTGACTGAATCTTCCCACTAGATAAGGAATTTGTCTGAGGCCATAAGGCTTTCATTATTGCTAGGCCCAAATCTGTTACTCCTAACCTAGCCTAGCCCTCCATTGTCCAGCTACTTTCCACCCTTGATCCTGTCAAAAACCTATATCTAAGTCTGTTACCATTGTCTGCCATCTCCAGGTAGCCTTCAGCTATATCCCACCTTTAATCCCACTGCAGGAGTCCCACCTCAGTCCCATCAAAGATTTCCTAAAACTCCCATGTTGTCTTCTTATGAACTATCTAGCCAAGTCTTCATTACCCAGAAGTTGTGTGATTGATTTTTTTTTGAGCTCAAAGTTGGACTTTAGATGTAGTCCTATTGTATTCAGCTTATTAGATTTGGCCTAGATCTGTGATTTCAACCTAGTTCTTATGACTTCAAATTTGGTTCTCTTCCCACTGCACCAAACGTTAATTATAACATTAAAAAATGTGTTTCTAAAGGGGAAAAAAAAGTTTTTTTCCCGATATGCCAAGTTCAAATTTTTTGATAAGCCAATTAGTCTGGTAAACAGTCATTAAAACCTTCTGTGTTTACTATGGGACAGCAGTAGGATTATAATCATTGGGCACTATATTCATCTAAATCAGTAATTCTTTTTTTTTTCAATACTTTTTTGATATCTTCCCAACTTTGGATTTGTTCAGATCTAGCCTCAGACACCTACTAGCTGTGTGACCCTAGGCAAGTCACTTAACTCTGCCTCAGTTTCCTCATTTGTAAAATGAGCTAGAGAAGGCAAACCACTCCAGTATCTTTGCCAAGAAAACCCCAAATGGGCTCATAAAGAGTCAGACACGACTGAAATGACTGAACAACAGAACTATATTAACCAGAGGCAGCAGGGTGATAAAGGGAACCAGAACAAGATACAGTTTTAACAGTTTTAATTCCCTCAAAGAGTTTGCTCCTTTGACAAAGGGAAAATCAAAAATACCACATGCTTCAGAAACCCTCACATAATGAGAAAGTAAGATCATCCAAGTGAAAAAAAGAGGCTTTCACAAAGTCACTATGACCCCATCCTGTGAAAATTTCTCTAAACAGCCATTCTGAAGGCTAAGCATGACACTGCAGCTTTTCTTCCAAACCAAAAACTACAACAAAACCCAATTCCTCTAGGAGTTGACATCTATTAAAAAGCCCTAGCTTCTCATGCCTTAACTCTGCAATCAGCAGGTAGGTCTACTAGCAATTAAGAAGCTGGTCCCAAGACTAGCTTTCTGGGACACATGGATCACACAAAACCAGCTCATGATAAATTAACTGACAAACATCTATCAGGCCCCTACAGTTACACATCGAACTAGCCACTGGGTATGTAGTAAAAAACAAAATAGTCATTGTGCTCAAAGAACATTCTCTATGGGGAGTCAACAAGAACAATAAAGGTATATGGAAAATACAATTTTAGGAAGAAGGCACTAGCAGCTGGGGTGGGGTGGAAATCAGGAAAGGCTTCATGTAAAAAAAGGCACTAGAATCAGGTTTTGAGGGAAACCAGGGAGCCTAGGAGTCAGAGGTGAAGAGGAATTGCATTCTGGGCACGAGGACAGTTAGTTCAAGGTTGGGTATAGGGAAGAGAAAGAATGAAATGTCCTGTATCTAGACAGAAAGGCAGCTAACTGGTGGAGTGGTTAGAATGTTTTACTTGGTAGTGAGCCTCAAGTACAGCCCTAGGTACTTTACTTACTAAGGGGTCACTAGGTGATCCAGTGGGCAGATTGCTGGCCCTGGAGTCAGAGGGCCTGAGTTCAAATTTGGCCTCAGACACTTACTAGCTGTGTGACCTTAGTTAAGTCCCTTCACTCTGGTTGCCGGTTCCTCATCTGTAAAATGAACTGGAGATGGCAAACTTTCTTTGCCAAGAAAACCTCAAAAATGGGGTTACAGAGATGCAAATGAACAACAACCAAATTTGCTTTACTTTCTGTTTCCTCACTGGCAAAGTTGGGACAATAATGGCATTATCTCACAGTGTGGTTGTTTGGATCAAATTTGGTAGCACATGTAAAGCACTATTTAAATGCGATATATCTATTGTTATTATTATTAGATGAGGCACAGTAGAAAGAAGGTCAGTTTGGCTGGATTACAGTAAAGCTGGAAAGGTTGGGTAGGTCCAGTTTGTAAAGAGCTCAGGACATTAACCAGGGGTTACAGTTACTGATACAGATCCCACTAATAAGAAACTTTTAATATTATAGAATAAATCCTTGCTAAATACCTTTTTTAAATTGAATTTTTATCTTCACTTGTAAATTCTCACCCTCCCCGGCCCATTGAAAGGGCAAGAAGAAACACGATCTTGTTAAACATTTACAGTTGAAATGTAGAGACAACCTATACCTTTGGCCTAAATGATCGTATCTCATTGTTCAACTTAATGATAGGATATAGTAGAATGAAAACCAGACTTGGCAATCAGCAGCACATGAGTTCAAATCCCAGCTCTGCCACTATTGCTAGTGTGGCCTTGAGTTAGGTATATAAATCACTCTGAGGTTATGTCCTTAAGTATCAAATGAGGTTAGACTTGATGACTTCTAGGGAAGGAGAAAGGAACAGTTTTTAAAACACCTATGGTAGGCAGCTAGGTGGTGCAGGGGACATTGTGTCAGGAGGCCTGGAGTCAGGAAGATTCTTACTCCTGAGTTCAAATCTGGCCTCAGACACTTCCTAGCTGTATGACAAGGTTAAGTGTTGGCCAATGTTTCCTCATCTGTAAAATGAGCTGGAGAAGGAAATGGCCAACCACTCCAGTATCTTTGCCAAGAAATCCCCAAATGGGGTCACAAAGTATTGCACAAGTTTGAACAACAATACATATGGTGTGCGAGGCTTGATCTTTATCACAACCCTGTGAGGGAGGTGCTATTCTTATCCCTACTCTACAGATAAAGAAACTGAGAGGGGCTAATGAACTTGCCTGGAGTTACACAGCTAGTTAGCATGTGAAGTGGATTCCAACTCAGATTTTCCTGACTCCAGGTCCAGCACTCTACTGACCAGCCTCTGACTACCTCAAATATTCAATCTATCCTCATTAAGGAGCAAGCAACCTCATCTGGTTAATAAGTTCTCAATTCCCTAATATCACCTACTTCTAGGGTCCCTCCCCGCTCTACACCTATGAAGAGGGCAAGGTTCACCAAGCTTCAGTAAGCATTTATTGCTGGTAAATCAGATCACAAAGTACTCCCAAATCATTTTCTGCCTAACCACCTTTATTAAAAAAGTATTTTACCTCAGAATTATTTAGTGAATTGTTATGTTCCTCTTTTAGTTTGGCTGTTACTGAATATACCCATCAAATTATGCACAGAACAAAAGTCCTGCTTTCCTGAACATACTTTTTGAATCGCATATAAATGTAGAACCGAAATCTCCATAAACACAAACCGACTCATTCTCATAAGCTGCACATTTTTGCATTTTTTGGCTAGCTTCTGCTCTCCATCTTCTCTTTTCCCATTCCGACTTCCCCAAAACATGACAGAGTTGGGGAAGAATCAAACCGAACCTCCATTGTGAAGCCCATAGCTAAAATGGTTTATGAGAAACACCTCTGATTTTCCTCTAACTTGTTGCAAAAGTCAGAAACGGTGGACAAGGGGGAGGGGCATTTGTTTTCTCTGGCCAGCAAAACAAGTTAGAGAAAGGTTACTTTTTAAAAAATAGCTTTCTTCTAGTGTTTTGTAGCAGGAACTGCCACATCAGTGACATCAACCTAGCCTGTTCCACTAAGAGGAAAGCAGGGGGTGGGAAGGAGACAAAGCGGAGCGTCTTTCTGCTCTACTAGCTATGGTGCAGCGAGAAATGCGATTTTACTGTGTCCTAGATCCTGATTCTCTTAACCCACTAGGGAACAGTGCAAGCGAAGAGGTGGATTTAGGGGGGCGGGGCTAACACAGGGCCCAAGGATGGCGGAAGAGGGGAGGAGAAATTTAGTTTTGGTTTACAGAGGAAATGAAAAGGGACTAAGAACCAGGACCTAGGTGTCTTTGAGTTGAAGGCTGGGGGGTGGCGCTAGCAGTTACTTAATCTATCTTTGTTCAGGAGCAAGTAGTCCACACTGGGGGATGAATTCTCGTTTCCCCAATGTCACACACGAGTATTATATAAGGCCTGTGTTTACAAGGTAGGTTCTGTTTGTGTGCGTATGTTTACATACCCTGTGGGTTGCGTGTGCATACGCGCTTGTGTGCAGGATGCATTCCATATATGTGAGCGTATGCATGAGATTGCATGCACGGAATCGAATCCTAATGTGCGTGAGTGTAAGGGCATGCAGACGCAGTGGGGGTTCCCGGGAGAAATAAGAAGAATCGGTGCCCCCTCCCGAACCACATTCCCTCTCCCAGGCTCAAAATCTCCGGCCTCAAACTGGGAGGGCGGGGGATGAGAAGGGTCAAGGGCTCTTTTCCCGCCCCAGTAGACCAGGGATCCCAGGGAGTGGGGGGTGGGAGGGTGAAGAAAGGCATTCGAGGGACAGTACAGACCCACAGCCCGCTCACCTGCAGGTTTCCAGACGCTCTGCACAGCACCTGACACGTCCGGACCCACCTTCCCCAAGCCTTAAAGGAAGGAGCTGTCCGAAGTGGCCAGGCTCTCTGTCAATCAGCTGAAAGAAGGAAGGCTGGGGGTGGGAGCAGATGCTCCAGAGAAAGAGCTTGGGCCGGACTTGGGAGGTGGAGCTGGGGTGGGGTCAGGGGCGGTCGCAGCCAAGTATTGGCCAATGTGGAGCGTGGCTCCTCCCATCTCCGCTTCCCCCTCCCAGCGTCCTCCAGCCTGGGATGCTGCTCCTCTTACCGTTATTGGCCTAGTCCTGAAAGGTGCCTAGTCGACGTAGACAATTGTGAACAATCGTGCTGCCATCAGCCGGGGCTAATTCTCTTGAGGCATGTGATTCGAGGACTGTCTTTTCTCTTGACGTAAGCTTTAGCTGTATTTGTTAAAACATAATTTTGGTGAGTTTAAGGGGGTGACAGCAGCGGGCAAATTTGATTCTTGTCCTTCCCCTCCCACCCCGACCCCGACCTTGGATTCCAACTCTATATCTGAAAAAAGAGCGACTAACAAAGTAGCATCCCTCAGATAGACCCCCTGCTTCTCCTTGTGTCCTCCTCGTGAGCTCCTGGAGGGCAGTCATTTTGTCATTGAATCTACAGAACCTGACACATAGGAGATGCTCAATGATGAATCCATTTCTGGATTCTCCAAGCATTTCACTGCCTTTCCCACACCCCAATTCCTCAATTTCTCCCTTTCTACTGTCCAATTCTTTGCTACCTGGAAATGTATCTACTGGCTCATTCCTTATTCTCCCATCTCTAAAGGACCCTCACTTAACCCCATCATCACCTCAAGTTAGTATCATCCTATACCTCTCCTCCCTTTCATAACCAAACTCCTAGAAAAAAAAAGAAAAACTGTCTACTGCCTTTGCCTCCATTTCTTCTCCCCTCACTACTTCTCAGCCTCTTGTCATCTGGTTTCTGATTTCTTCACAATTAAAACTGCTCTCTCTGAAGTTACCATTGATCTTAATAGCCAAACCCAATGGATTTTTTCTCAATCCTAGTCTTTTTTGATCTCATCCTCATGTAAGGAAGGTTTTGGTTGGATTGTTACTTTATGCTCCAACTTGTTGGCTTGATGAATATTTATTTGTTTGGGAGTTTCTAGTCATATTAGCTACAGTAATTTTGGTTTTAGCTTGGGACTCTTATCTTCTAGTTCCTTACCTCACTCTCAGATTTCTGCCTCCACTTTATGTGCTTGGCTTGAAAAAAAAGTAAGCAGGGATCTGTTGCCATTATAAAAAAAAAAGAAAATTCTTTTTATACTCCCTTCCCTGTTCCTACTAAACATGTCTTAGAATACATATAGTTTGTATTTCTCCCAACTGGTTCAGAATTTCATCTCAAGGAGTTTTTTGGAATGTGTGAGGGGTACATAGGATTGATCAAGAGAATTCCATGATCAAATGAGCTTGGGATAGAAGGGAGACTTTGGGACTTTCATTGTACCTTCCTAGGGAGGGCCTGTACCTGAACTTTCTTACCTCCTGGAGGATAGAGATGAATGATTTGTGATTAATTGGTTGTTGAAAACTCCTATGGGATGAATATTTTGGGAGGATCCACTCCATGTGCTGAACCACTGATGGCTATATTCATCTGGACAGTCTCTCCCCCCCCCCCCCTTTTTGTCTTATAGCAGAGTTAGGATCCCTGCTCGCCCACATAATCTTTTACCTGCTTTATTTTCTAGATCTGATTTCTGATACTACTGCACTCATTACTCTTTATACTGTAGCAACCAAAGCTATATTTGAAGTTATAAGGTAAGGATCTATGAATTCTTTAGTATAAGGATTGCCCTCCCTCCAACATCCACCACCACACCCACACCCCATCCCTGCAACCCTTACTGCTAGCTAGACTTAGGGAGTTAAACTTTAGAGGGAGATAAGTCTCTAGCTAGGGCAATATAACTAAAAAGGGTCAGGGATATGATTTGAATCAGATCTGTGAGCCTGAAAGTCAACCCACTATGCCTGTTGCCTCAAGCAAAAATCTGAAGAGAACAACAGCCATTTATTAATATTTAATGATATAATTTAAATTCATATAAGTAAGCATCATCAAAATAACAATTATTTTCCCCTGGATAACTGAATTTATACAATCCCTGTCCTGCCCCTGCCCCTCAACCCCTCTTTTCTTCATTGTTTTTGGGAAATGGGTCAGTCATCATGCCTTCCTAGAATCTCTAAAGCTTGCTAGGGGCCATGAAGGTCATTCTGTTTCTTCTGAAGGGGTGAAAAAGCTTCTTCTAAATCTGGAACATGAGCCTCTTGGTTACGGAATGGCCAGGGATATGTCTTCATCACAGGGTTCTTGTATCCAGGATTGGGCTATAGCCTAGAGTGTAGAACAGTAAAAAAATAGCACGAAATTCTTAATATGCCTAAGACCTATCACCTTTTCCCTGAAATCCTTTCACCTTCATGCCAAATTATTCCCTCTAAGTCAATATATAAAGTCAAGATTGTACAATTGTCCACAAATGCTACTTCTGTGAGGATTAGGTCTCATGCCACCAATAAAACTCTTAGATTGGGCAGATAATATACAACCTGAAAGGACACACAAATATAACTTTGCTTTAGTAGGCCTGGACAATGAAGTTAAGGTTTATTTCAATGATTGGTGTGGATCATAGGTTTAGAGTTACAAGGGGTCTTAGTGGTTGTTTACTCCAATTGCCTTATCTACAACCAGGAAGCTCAATGAGGCCCGGGGAGGTGTCCAGAGTTGCTCAGGTAGTAAGTAGGCAGAGCTGGGGTTTGAACTCATACCCTTTTAACAACACATTCTCTTCCCACTAAACACACTACCTCCATTATTTTTCTCCAATGGCACTTAACCATATTTTCCCTTGTGTTAGAATTTTTTTTTTTACTCTTATCCTTCATTATTAAACTGTGAGCTCCTTGAGAACAGAAACTATGCCTTATTCACCCCATTCATATCTCCATAGTGTTGCCTAGAGTAGGAATTCAATGAATGCTTAGTGGACACATGACTATATTGAACTACTGAAACTGCTCATGAAATATTTGAAGTGATGGATGGCATCAGCAGGCAAGCTGTGTAGTCCTTCAGAAATTGTTCAGTTCCAGCTTGGTCTTCAGGTGCATTGAATATATTGCCCTCCTCTCTACACTTCCCCAGTCTTATATGTTCTCTTAATTTGCTAAGTGAATTATTCATTCATTCATAGAGTTTGCTTAGTGAATTATTCATTCATTCATAGAGAGCACAAAACTTAACTTGAGCCCAAACTGGATGAAAATAGCATCAATTATAGATAAAAGGGGTTTGATGAAGTGCTTAAGCATCAGGAATTTAGCCTCCTGGGATCCAAGAACTTACAGGTACAAGAACTCCTTAGGGCTCCCAGATGGGCAGATTTTCATATCCTGTTGCTCCATGAAGCCTGAGGACCACATGACAAAAGGTGGAGTTATTTATTTGTTTGTTTGTTTGTTTATTTATTTGTTTATCTATCTATCTATTCATTCATTCATTCATTTACTTATCTATTTATTTATTCATTCATTCATTCACTCATTTATTAACTCATTTGTTTATTTATTTATTTATGGCTCCAGAACTGAGTACAGGGCCTTGCATGTAATTGGTACTTAAGACATCTTCAGATTAGATTGGATTTAGCAGTCAAGGACCAAGTCACTCTATAGAGATGTGGGTAAAAGGGAGCAGCAATCCTTTTGGGCATTTGACTTTTTATTCCCATGAAATGATTTGAAAATCACCTTATGATCTTATGCTCTACAGAAAACCATCTATGGAAATGCACCATCTCTGTGCTGGTGAGAGCATCACATTACTCACTCCTTTTCATGAATCTTATGGACCAGCCAAATTGGTGTCCTTAATATTCCTCACACAGGATATTTTCCTTCTTTGTTCACATTATGTTCCATCTCCCATATCTATGCATGGGTAATACATTATCCCTTATGCCTAGAATATACTTGTTCCCATCTATACCTCTTAGCATCTATGACTTACTTTAAAGCTCAGGTAAAGTTGTAGCTTCTTCCTATACAAGGTCTTTCTGATCATTCTAGTAACAACCCTACAAAATTCTTTTGCTGGGGGGCATTGAATAGTGCAGGGGTGGGGAACCTGTGGCCTCAAGGCCACATGTGGCCCTCTAGGTCCTCAAATGTGGCCCCTTGACTCAAACTTCACAGAACAAATCTCCTTAATAAAAGGATTTGTTCTATAAAACTTGGACTCGGTCCAAAGGCTGCACTCAAGGACCTAGAAGGCCACATGTGGCCTCGAGGCCACAGGTTCTGACCCCTGAGTTAGTCCAGCCCCCATTTTACAGAAGAGAAAATTCAGACTGAAGAAAGTTAAGTGTCTCTTTAGGGTCACAAGCTGGTATTTTCGACATGTTCATGTAAAAGTGTCCATAGAAGAGAATCCAGGTCTTTCTGGCATTAAGACCAGCTCTCTAGACACTACTCCAGGGGTGGAGAACATGTTGGGTCTCTCAATAGAAAGTAAACTCCTTGGGGCGGCTAGGTGGCGCAGTGAATAGAGCGCTGGCCCTGGAATCAGAAGGACCTGAGTTCGGAGCCGGCCTCCGACACTTAATCCGCACAAACAAAAACCTAGCCGTGTAACCTTGGGCAAGTTACTTAACCCCAATTGCCCTAAAGGGGCGGCTAGGTGGCGCAGTGAGTAAGAGCGCCGGCCTCGGAGTTGGGATGACCCGAGATCAGATCCGGCCTCAGAAAATGAGCACCCACGCATAAATAATGACTAGCCATGTAACCTTGAGCAAGTTACTTAACCCCAATTGCTTTAAAAAAAAAAAAAAAGTAAACTCCTTGAAAGCAGAGGATACTTCATTTTTGCCTATGTATCCTCAATGCCTAGCATAGTCCTAGTAGATAGTTATTAAATAGTTAGTGATTGACTGAATTATTAAAAACTTGCTCTTAAAGATAGATTTTAATTTCATCTAAGAAATTTAATTCTCAGATGTCAATGTACCTGCCTTAATGACCTTAAAAATAATCTGCTTTGTGTATATGGGAAGAGTTCAGGGCACCAAAAACACATGTGGTCAGCTTCACAATTTTTCTTAGAGTCAACCCTACTTTTTGGTTATTTTCAGAAACAAAGTGTTTTTGCTCACAGCGGATCTCAGCGGCTGATGCTGCTTTTGACATTAATGTTTCATCTTCATTTTCTGGATTCTCTTCCATCTAGAAGATACATACAAATACTTCAAATTCAGTTTTCCTGGATA
This sequence comes from Gymnobelideus leadbeateri, assembly GCA_011680675.1. Classification (NCBI taxonomy): domain Eukaryota; kingdom Metazoa; phylum Chordata; class Mammalia; order Diprotodontia; family Petauridae; genus Gymnobelideus; species Gymnobelideus leadbeateri. The sequence goes on along the minus strand of WOXC01012083.1, from coordinate 511,925 downwards.
TGTCAGTCACTGGATATATTAGGGCAGCAGACAAAACATAAGTGACCCCTTCTGAAATGCCTATAACACCCTGTAACATCTTTGATTGATTCAAGGGGTAATATAGACCATGGTCACAATCAGTTCTGATTGACTGATTCAAGCAAGAAGTGTTCTTACTTAATAAAAGTAATTATATTTAAGCAAGGTGAAATAACCAATGGAACCCCATTCTTATAAGCCCATTCTTCAAGAAAAAAACAAAAAATAATTCTCCATCATTGTATATTCTTTTACCTTATGGGCTGGACCTTTACTATCTATTAAATATGCTAATTCCCATCTCCATTGGTTGTGCTCCCTCTGCTAGAAATGCTTTTTCCTTCTTCCTTCCACCTATATAAATGCGACATATTCTCCAGCTTACATCCTACCTTCTCCATAAAGTCTTTTAGACATTGATGAGTTTATTTCCACCTGAACTTTTATAGCATTTTTCTTTGGCTTATGCTACATAACTGAGCGTTTAATCATTGTTATTATTATACCTTTTTTTTTTTTCAAGAACAGCAGAATCTGAACCTGTATTTTCATATGTCAAACTCCTAGTATCAAAACTCTCTCTACCAGTGTACTTCAGCAATTCATTTGTAACTTATGGTCTGAGAGCTGCCTGTCTGAACTGAATGGCTTAATGACTTGCCTATGGCTACATAGACAGTATACAATTATCCTTTCTGCATCATGACTTTCACCATCATAGTTTCAATATATCATGGGTTGACATATAAAAATTAAATGGGAATTTTGGGGGATTTTTACAGAAGCCTCAGTCAACTCACAAAGGCCATCAGATGACACAGAGAAAGTTTAGAAATTCAGAAATGTGTAAAATATATGTATAGTATTGTATAATATCAACATACTTCATCTTTTAATGCCATAGTAATTCAGACTTTTTCTCTTATATACAGGGAGGGCCAAAAAATTTTACATGGATTTTCTGGATTGCGGGATGCCACACCCTAAACCCCTGAGATGTGGAAGGGATAACTGTATTTCAGAGGGAGGGCTTAACTGTGGATCTTCTTGGCTCAGAGGCTGGCCTTTTATCTTTACTTTACCTCTTTATGAATAATACTGTCCAGTTATATGCTGGGAAATGTTTAACCATTGATTCTCCCAAGGGGAAAAAAAAGTGAGCATGACATACTTTTAAGGTTAGTCTGTATTATTACATTTCTCCCCATCACATTAAGTCTAGACAGTCAGCAACAAAAAAATCCCACTCTGATTTGTAGTGTTTGCTGATTTATGAGGTGTAAATGGATGTTCACACTGAAAATTTAAAGTTAGCTCTTGTGAGGTGGTTTAAACTGGCTCCAGATAGCCATGCTGTTATCTAATTTATTTCATAGAATCCTAGACTATCTATTGGTAGGTAAGGTAGAAGACAAATTCTACCCGAAATATGAACTCTCTCTTCAAAAGCAATTTTCAAACTTTTTGCTCTCAGGGTCCCTTTTTACACTTTTTAAAATTATTGAAGACAAAACAGCTTTTGCTTATATGGGTTATATCTATTGGTATTTACCATATTACAAATTAAATGTGATAAATTTTAGAACATATATTATTTCATCTAAAGTAACAATAATTACATGCAATTATAACAAGCATTTTAAATAAGCAATTACTATGTTTTGCAAAACAAAAAAGTGAAAAGCCTTTATTTGAACAGATCTACTCACTACCTCATGAGGTAACATATTTTATTTCTGTACAGTTTTAGTTATTAGGGTATTCTTCTTTATATTGAGATATATATGTATATATGTATATGTATGTATATTATGTATATATATATAATGTATGTGGGTATATGTGTATGTATATGTATAGATATGTAGATATATGTCTATCTGTGTGCTGTGGGATGCTTAGGCAAGTCATTTAACCCTGTTTGCCTTAGTTTCTTGATCTATAAAATATTTATATTTTCATCTTCATCTATAAGATATTTTATTTTATAATATAAAATAAAAATAGTCTATTTATAAATAAAGTAAAAATATATTCTTCATCTATAAAATGATTTGGAGAAGGAATGGCAAACCACTCCAGTATCTTTGCTAAGAAAATCTCAAATGGGGTCACAAAGAGTTGGATATGACTAACAACAGAATCCATCAACCAATCAGTCAACAAGCATTTATTAATCACCTAATATATACCAGACAATGTAAGCTCTTGAGAAGAAGAACCGTGTGTTATCCTTCTTTGTCATCCCTCCCTAAAACTTAACATTTTCTGACACAGAGTCATTAAACATTAGAGTAATACTTTTTGATAGTTGATTGATATTAACAATGAGTAGTAACTCTAAACAATTCCAGTCTCTGGTAGTTACTTAACCTTCTATGATACTATTTTCTTTTGCTTTCAAAATATTAACTAATTAAAAAGTGAAAAGCAATAGATGATGATCTAATGATTTCCTGGATAGGTTGTTCATTCTCCTATAGTATAGTTTCATGATATCTATGGCATAATTATTGCTGAATAAAGTTGGGTTAATTCTGCCATTCTCCATGTCTCTTCTCTTCTCCCCCAACATCATCAATCCTATAGAGTTAAATCAAGCATGCTTACTCACCAAGAGATTGTAGACTTTACCATAAAATTGGGGGAAGTTGATTTCTCCCTCAGGCTCAAGATTCTCTAGGAATTCCCTAAGTGGCTCTGACCGGAGGAATGAAGAGCAATGCCTAAGCGCAATTCTGGAACTCTGAAAGAAGTGGAATTACTGTGTCAGGGAATTTAACAACCTAATTACTGAAAGCAGATGTGCAGTATGGCAACTATTGCAATAGTCATTCAGTCAATCAATCAGCAAACATTTATTAAGCCCTTACTATGTGCCAAGCACAGTGCTAAATTCTTGGGATGAAAGAAATAAAAATAATCCCTGCCCTTAAGGTGTTTACTTAATTCATACCATCCATCCTCCATACAGCTATCAAAGGGATATTCTTATGTTTTGTTTTGTTTTTAATTTTTCCTCAATTACATGTAAAACAATTTTTAACATTTAAAAAAAAAGTTCTGGGGGTGGCTAGGTGGCACAGTGAATAGAGCACTGGCCCTGGAGTCAGGAGTTCAAATCCGTCCTCAGACATTTAACACAAAAACTAGCTATGTGATCTTGGGCAAGTCACTTAACCCCAACTGCCCTCCAAAAAGCAAAAAAAAAAGTTTTGAATTCTAAATTTATCTTTCCCATTTCCTCCTCCCCTCTCCCTGAGATAGTAATCAATCTTATATAGGTTATACATGTGTAGTCATGTAAAACATTTTCATATTATTCATATTATGGAGGAAAACTAGAAAGAAAGAAGGAAGAAAGGAAGGAAAGAGAGAGAGGAAGAAAGGAAGAAAGGGAAAGAAAGAAATAGAAAAATAATATGCTTTGGTATATATTCAGATGCCATCAGTTCTTTCTTTGGAGGCAGATAGCATGTTTCATCATGAGCTTTCGGGATTGGCTCGGATCATTGTATTGTGAGAACAGCTAAGTCATTCACAATTTTTCATAAGTATAAATTTGTTGTTACTATACAAAGGGATATTCATTTTTTAATTTTTGAGGCAACCGGGGTTAAATGACTTGCCCAGGTCACATAGTAAAGTGTCTGAAGACAGATTTAAACTCGGTTCTCCTTACTCTGGAGTCAGGGCCCTATCCACTGAACCATTTAGCTACTCCAAAGGGATATACTTAAAGTATAGCTTTAACTTTATTATTCTCCTGCTCAGAATGTTCCAAGGGATACCTATAGCCTAGAGAGCAAAATACAAGTGCCTTTGGTTGGCATTTAAAGTTCTTCACTGTTGATCTTCAGAGGATTTTTCTAATTTTATGAATTATTCCCCCTCACACATTCTATGTTCTAGCAGCCAAACTGAACTCTTTGCTGTTTCCTCATGATATTCCACTCCTTATCTCCCTACTTTTTTAATTTAATCAAATGCTTTATTAACTTCTATTTTATATCATTCATTTCTGCAAGATTTTGAGTTAAAAAAATTTCTCCCCATCTTTCCCTTACCTACCACCTCAAAATATCTCCCCCCTCCAATCTGCTCTCTCCCATATCCTCTCCCATACCCCCTCTGACCTTCCAGTAGGGCACGGGGGATCTCTATGCCCCAGTGCCTATATGTCTTATTTCCCAATTACATGTAAAATAATATTTATAATAGTGTATATATATATATTTAAACATTTGATTTTAAAACTTTGAATTCCAGATTCATTCCCTTCCTCTCTTGTCACCCACCTTTACGGGGAAGATAAGCAATTCAATATAGGTTGTACATGTGTGCCTATGCAAAACATTTCCATGGTGGATATATTGCAAAAGACTGACTATCCTTCCCTCCCTCCTATGCCACCTCCTACTTGTTCTATTCTCTACTTTTATTCTGTCTCTTTTCAAAAGTAGGTGCTTCCAACTTCCCTCTCCCCAGCCTGCCCTCCCTTCCATCATCACCCCCACCATCCCCTTGCTCCCTACTCTCCTGTAGGGTGAGATACACTATTTAGTGTGTATGCCATTCACTCCCAAGCCAAATTCAATGAGAATAAGGTTGACCCATTCCCTTTTGCCTTCCTGTTCTTCCCCTCCATTGTAAGCATTTTCCCTTGCCATACACACACACACACACACACACACACACACACACACGTATATATATGTGTATATATATATATATATATATATATATATATATATATATATATATATACACATACACACATTTCTATTCCCTTCAACTATTTCATACTGAGAAAAGTTTCATGAGTTACAATTATCATTTTTTCATGCAGGGATGTAAATAGTTCAACTTTGATTGGTTCCTTATGATTTCTTTTCCCTGTTTACCTTCTCATGTTTCTTTTGCTTCTTGTATCTGAAGGTCAAGTTTTCTATTCACCTCTGGTCTTTTCATCAAGAATGCTTGAAAGTCTTCTATTCCACTGAATGACTATATTTTCCCCTGAAACATGATACTCAGTTTTGCTGGGGAGGTGATTCTTGGTTTTAATCCCAGCTCCTTTGACCTCTGGAATATCATATTCCAAACCCTTCAGTCCCTCAATGTGGCAGCTGCCAGATCCTGTGTTATCCTGATTGTGTTTCCACAATATTGAAATTTTTTTTCTTCCTGGATGCTTATAATATTTTCTCCTTGATTTGGGAATTCTGGAACCTGGGTATAATATTCCTTGGAGTTTTCTTTTGGGGATCTTTTTCAGGAGGTGATCAGTGGATTCTTTCAACCTCTATTTTGCCCTCTGGTTCTAAAACATCAGGGCAATTTTCCTTAAGAATTTCTTGAAGGATGATTTCTAGGTTCTTTTTTTTGTTTGTTTGTTTTTGATCATGGCTTTCAGGTAGTCCAATAATTTTTAAATTATCTTTCCTGGATCTATTTTCCAGGTCAGTGGTTTTCCCAATGAGATATTTCACATTGCCTTCTATTTTTTCATTTGTTTGTATCTTTTTAATAGTATCTTGATTTCTCATATAGTCACTAGCTTCCATTTACTCCAATTTAATTCTGATGGAATGATTCTCTTCAGTGAGCATTTAAGATTCTTTTTCCATCTGGCAAATTTGGCTTCTTAATGCATTCTTCTCCTCATTGTCTTTTTGAGCCTCTTTTGCCATCTGAGTTATTCTATTTTTTAAGGTTTTATTTTCTTCAGTCAGGCTGTTGACTCTCATTTCATAATTTTATTGAGTCGTTCTCATTTCTCTTCCCAATCTTTCCTCCAATTCTCTTATTTGATCTTCAAAATCCTTCTTAAGGTCCTCTAATCAGGCCTGTAACCAGCTTGTTTTTTTCTTGGATGCTTTTGGTGCAGGAGTTCTGCCTTCACTGTCTTCCTCCTATCCCATGCTTTGACCCTTTTTGTCCCTAAAAGAGGAGTGTAAAATTGGGTTGCTCTGTTTACTTTACTTACCTCATTTGCTCATGTTGCCACTCAATTTCTTGACTTTTGGGTTTTTTCCCACAGTAGGACTCTGCTACCAGACAGGGAAGCTTTGTACCAAATGCTGGGGTTTTCTCAGCTGCCAAAGGTTTTAGTTGGGTGCTCTCTCTGAAGCCTCCACACACTCTGGCAAGCTGGTCTCACACCCCAGGACTTCCACCCTAGACTGCAATCCAGATCCAAGCAGGTTAAAGCAAGAGCAATTACCCCTCAGACTGGTCACTTGGTCCCCCTACAAACTGCAGACCAGGAGCTGAAGCTGCCATATGGTGGTGGCTGCACTGTCTTGGCTCCTCAGTGGATTCTCACCCCAGGGGCAGAGGCTGACCACACTCCTAACTACTGGATCCCAAAGTCCATACTGCACTAACCTCTCACTGTGTCCTTAGCATCTATGTGTTGATAATTCTGGAAACTGCCACAGCTACTAGTGATCTGAAGTCCTCCATCGAGCAGCTGGTCAGGCCTGCCCTGGTGCCAAAACCTCAGGTTTGAAGTGGGGCGGTGGTTGACTCCCAGAGCATTTCACTGGCCACTTGCTGCTGGCCTGTCGTCAGTGGGAGGTTAGTTTCTCTGTGTCATTTTGTGGGTTCTGTAGCAGAAGTTTCTTCGGAGTCACCTTTTACATGAATTGGAGGAGGTGAGAGCCGGAGCCCTGCCAAAGTCCTGTTTCTACTCAGCCATCTTGACTCTGCCTTCATCTCCCTACTTTGGCAGTGTTTCCTGTGCCTACAGTACATGACATTCTCTTATCTACCTCTTGGAATCTCTAGATCTTTTCATAGTTAGGTTCTCAAATGAGATTTTAACTAATCCTAACATTGTCCTCCCCTCTTTTCCATGAATTGCTTCATAGATATTTATGTGTACTTATATGTGTTCATTTAATTTCCCTCTAGCAAAATATAAGCTTCTTGAGGTCAAAGACTATTTAGTTCTTGTTTTTACATGCCAAGTGCTTAAGACATATGATGCATATTCGTTGACTGAGAGGAGAAAGACTTGAAATGAGGAGACACCTAGTTCTGACTCTTGGGTCATAATCATTAATGGTTCATAGTTACCTTCAGGATGAAATAAAAAATCCTCTGATTAGCAATTTTCAGTTCAAAGATTTTCCAATTATGTCCGACTCTTTGTGACCACATTTTTGAGATTTTCTTGGCAAAGATATTGGAATGGTTTGCCATTTCCTCCTCCAGGTCATTTTACAGATGAAGAAAATGAGGTAAACAAAATTAAGTGACTTGTGCAGGGGCACACAGGTAGGAAATATCAGAGGCCAGATTTGAACTCAAGAAGAAGGCTCTTCCTGACTTCGGGTCCAGCACTCTAACTTCTGTGCCACCTAGATGCCCATTTAGAGCCTTCTAAAGTATGATTTATACCTACCCTTCCCTTCCTTCTCTCTTTATTGGTCAAACTGGCTATTCATGGTTAACCCATCTCCTATGTCTGAGATTGTTTAGGTGTCTAGAATGTAATGCCTCCTTATTTCTGCTTCATACAATATCTAGCTTCCTTCAAAACATACTTATCTACAAGGCCTCTTAGAATTTTCTGTAACTATTAGAATTTTCTTCCTCTTGATATTATTTTCACATTTTTGTATATATTCTGTATTTATCTGCTTATATTTTCTATTTAAACATCAGTATGTAAGTTCTTGCAGTTTGGGGACTGTTTCCTTTTCATCTTTGAATCCCCAAGGCTTGGCATAGGGCCTGGAACATGCTAATTCTTTAATAAGCTCTCATTGAATTGGGTTGAATCAACAGGGATGTTGGAGAGCCTCTGCAGGAGAAGTTATGGTTCTCAATCAAAAGAATCCTGGTCCTGAATAAATGAGCCTGGCTATCCCATTTCCAACAGTAAGCAATTGTTCTTACTTTAACTACTCGGGGATCATTGTCTTTAAGAAGAATAAGAAGTGAACCCAAGCTTTTCTGTACTTGATCCACAAACACAGGTTTTTTATGAACAAAAGAGAGCAGGTGACCAAAAAGAGTGACAGCAGCCAGGCGTATGGTAGTTATCTCCTACAGAAACAAGATGGAGCAAAGACAACAATTAGTGGCAAAAACTACCTCCTGGTTAGTATAATAACTGGAAAGTATGATCTCTATGCAATAAAAAGCACTTAGCATAGCATCCCACAGTGGGGAAACTCAGATAGTTTCTTGCTACTTGGGGGCAAGCTTTTAGTACATTTGCACTCTTGGGTTGTAATCTTGAGATTGGGGTCCTGCATCATACATAGTTTTGCATTCCCAGTGTCTAGCACAGTTCTGCGCAATAATAGATACTTCATAAAAGTTTATTAAATTGAACTGAATTGAACTGACTATAGCTAATTTCTCTTTTGAGGGAGGAGAGAAAGTATGGCTTGACTGATAGAGAGTATAGACAACTCCTTGACAAAGGAAGACCTGGGTTCAGTTTCTACCACTGATACATGCTGATTATGTGATCCTTGATCATAAAAAAAAAAAATTCTTTAAGATGAGTGGAAGAATAAGTGCTGATCTACACTAATAAGGGGATTTGCCCGATGGGGAATTTTATATGCCAATGAAATCTCAGTTTTAGTAAAATTAAATAATAAACTTTTTTTTGAGGGACATCTCCTTCTTAAGAACTTGCAATAAATAGAATAAGTTATAATATATTTTATAACATCTTTTATATATAATATATTATAATTTGTAATAAATAAAATAAGTTTAAAAGTCAAGTCCAAATCCTTCTGCTTGACATTGAAGGCTCCCTCCCATCATTTACTACTCCCTAAGAAAACCTTCCAGATATCTCTAGTGGAGCAGTCTCCACTTGGAACATCCTCTCTACTCTCTCTCCAGTAGAAAATTATGCTCTGCCCCTGGAACCTCCAGGTATTTTATAGGCCGGATTAGGCCTTTTCTTGCTGGGCCAGGTCTCTCCAGTACTTCTCAGATATCTCCAGACCATGCAGTCTTATGTGTGCCCTCCTTCCAAATTTCCAGTTCTGATTTACATATTATTTTTCTTTATTAAGATCCTTGACAATAGGTACTACCTAGCATAAAAATTATTTATATGCTCAGCACTTAGCATAATGCCTGGCATATTATTGTTCAGTTGTTTCAGTCATGTCTGACTCTTCATGGCCCCTTTTGGAACTTTCTTGGAAAAGATACTGGAGTGGTTTGCCATTTCCTTCTCCAGATCATTTTACAGATGAGGCAAATAGAATTAAATGACTTGCCCAGGAACACACAGCTAATAAGTGAGTCCAGATTTGAACTTAGGAAGATGAGTTTTCCTGACTTTAGGCCCAGCACTCTATTCACTGCACCACTTGGCACATAGTAAGTACTTAATACATTTTATACATCTATCTATCTAATCTCTGTAAATCATATTACCTGTCAATAATAATAGGGAGTGTGGTCAAAAGATTTCCTTGGGGTGTAAATATTAATGTTCCGATAGGTAGCAGATGTAAGATGGTAAGGATCTGGGGACTGGGCAATGGTAGTAATTAGCTGGGTATACTTAAGGGAAAGTGAATCAGGGAGGACCACTCCTATTTTTAAATGTGTCCTTTCATCCTTTAGGGAACATCAGTAGCTGCTGCAAGGGGAAGCCTGGGAAGATATTCCTAAAGCAGTCAACTAGCCCAGCCATGATGACCCAGGATTTGCAGGAGCCTTTTCTTTCTCAGACATTTGTGTTGTTTCCTAGTGATTGTCTTGTGTGTGTTCCCTTGTCCAAGTCTACATGGGCAAACCACTTAGAAGTTCAGGAGTGTGTAATCATAAGGGAATGGCTAATATTTAGTTGAATGTTGCCCACCTGGCATTTCTTCCTAAGAGCTCTTCCCTTTCCCTAAAGCCTTCAGCAATGACCTTTGATGCCACAAGCTTTATTCCTTATTATTATGGACTATACATTCCAAGCGAAACTGCTCACCATCATTCCCCTTCATATACATGACTTCTGTTATCCCTTATTCTTCTGTCAGAAGAAGTGAGGTAGTAAGATAGAGTGGATGAATCCTTGGCTCTGGTATTGAACCTGGGTTCAAATCCCACTTCTGATACTCATTGTATAAGCTTGGACAAGTCAATCTAGATGGGCCCAAGTTTTCTCATCTGTAAAATAAAGGGTTTGGGTCCCCTCCTTTTCTAGATCTATGATCCTGTAATTCTCTGATTAATTTTTTAAAATGAATGATTTTAATCAAAGCCTGATTCTAAATTCCTCTACAGGTAACTTCCCCTGATTAACCTTCTCTTCTCTTGGCATAGCTTACTAGCTACTTGCTAGCTACTAACTTACTAGAGCTCTTTTTTTTGGTCACTTTATACATTACACTGTATTTATTTTCTACATCGTTTTGTAAATTTTAAGTACATGTACATGCCTGTAACTGGATTATAAGTTAAATTATAAATACAAATTATATTATATACCTATAAACTGTAAATTAATATAAATTCCATCAGAATAAGAACCCCATCTTCCTTTTTTGGCATCAAAGCATTCAATTTTTCTGGTTTACAGTGAACAGGAACTAACTATGATTAACTGACCAACACTACATGTGCTGATGAGGGAGAAAAGAACATTAAAAATTGAATTGACATTTACTCATAAGTCTTCATCATCAAGATTATTGAAATGGCAGTACCTTTGCCAAGAAAACCCCAAATAGCGTCACAGGGAGTCAGACATGATTGAAATGACTTAATAATAACAACTGTACCTCAGAATTCTTGAACTCAAACTATCTGCCAGATTCATTCTTCTCTTTCTAACCCTCCTCCAGGAGGGATTTTAAGCATTTAACACCATGCCTAGTTGCTTATGATATTATAATTAATCATAAATATTTTTACTCAAGATGATTCTGACAGGTTCTTAGTTCATAAAAATGAGTAAAGCTAGGGGCAGGCAGCTAGAGAAAACTACCTCAGTAAATATGATTATTTTTTTTTTTATAGAGCCTCAAAATCATTAAACTGAAACTTACAAAGGATAGCCACCAGTAATTGCTTTATAGATAAGGAGGAAGGTCTTTCTCCTCTTTTGTACACTTACATCTAGCAATAATGCTCTGATCTGGAGAACTAACTGTAGAACAGTATACTGCTTCAGAGTCTTCAGGAAGGGGATGAATTTTACAAGCACAATTAAGGTTTCTTCAATGACTTGTGGGTCACAGGTCTCACACAGAGCATCTGTTAGTACCTTAAAAATGATCTTCTTATGTCTGGGTGCCTATAAAAAAATGGGATTCAAATTCATTCCAATGGCACAAGATTTTCTATAATCTCTTCTTTAAAATTTTAGTGTCTATAATCAAAATCCCACTACTGAGATGGAGATAGTTTTTCTCCATTTCTTAGTGTCAAAGGCACAAGATGATGAAGACAACAATCTACTAATTAGATAAACTATTTTTTTTTTCAGAAATCTTAGGCTTAGAAATAATTTAGTCCAATCTCGCATCCAACACTGAGATCCTTCATCATTAGAATGTAAGTTCTATAGGGACAGGAACTATCTCATTTTTATATTTCTATGTTCAATCCTTAGCACTGAGCCTGAAATTTAGTAAGTAATCAATACATTCTTATTGATTAAATTATACAATTTCTCTGATATCATAGTACAGGTTCTGTTTACATACTTGCGGTGATGGAAAAAAGGTAGATCACTCCATTGCTGGGTCACTCTAATTTTATTATAGACACCTGAACATCTACCTTTAAATTGCACTTCTCTGGGGAATATGGTGGGAACGTGAGCCAGAATAATATTCCCAGACAGCCAGGTGGCAAATGGAAGAGTGCTGGACTTGGAGACATCAGGAAGTCCTGAGTTTAAATCCTGCCTGAAACATTTTTTAGCCATGTGACCCTGAACAAATCACTTAGCATCTGTTTGCTTCAGTTTCATCATCCCTAAAATGGGGGTAATATGAGCATCTACCTCAAGAGGTTGTTGTGAGGATAAAATTAGATAACATGTGTAAATCTCTTTGCAAACTCAAGCAGGGGCTAGCTATCATTATTATTCCTACTCAGAAGGAGGGCTATATGGGTGGTGTATACAGTGTAGATTTTACAACAGACTAGCTTTCTAAGGGGTCCCATGTATTACTGGCTTAAACAGTGTTAAGTTGGGGTGGCTAGGTGATGAAGTGAATAGAGCATTGGCCCTGGAGTCAGGAGGACCTGAGTTCAAATCAGACCTCAGACACTTAATACTTACTAGCTGGGTGACCTTGGGCAAGTCACTTAACCCCAATTTCCCAGAATTCCCCCTCCAAAAAGCAAAAAGAAAATAGTGTTAAGTGATGTCTGGTGCTGGACTTAGAAGTGCTAAGGGATACAAGCATATTATAGACTCAGGACTAGGGATGGGGAACCTGCAACCCTGAGGCCACAGGGCCGCACTTGAGGACCTAGAGGGCTACATGTGGCTTCAAGGCTGCAGGTTCCCCTCCCCCTGCTTAAGATTATTTCGGTATGGCTCAGATAAAAAGCATATCAGAGGCTCATTTGGGACACCATTGAAGGTTGGGACTCTGAATAAAGGAAGATATGGAAGTGAACAGCTAGTTTTGGAAATGGTATTAAAAACAAATAAGGCTTTCCTTTCCTTCCTCCTCTACCTTCGCTTAAGATAAAATAAATGACATACTTCTTAGAAGTACTGGTTGGAATTTTGCTGACCTAAGATTGAAGGGAAAGCAGAAAACTGTCCATTAAACTATAAAAGTGGACTTTATGAAGGACAACAGGTATGAGTTAGAAAGAACAACAAAAGGAGAGGAGATGAGATTGGTAACAACATTACTCCCTCCAGTATACACATAGATAAACAGACCCTGAGCAATAAGCAAAACAATCTGGCATTTTTATACGATCAAAATAATTATGGCCCAGATTGGGTAGAATGAAGTTCATGACCAGAATTTCACAATGGAAATATATTTTCATTGTAGTTGAGTTGTTTCAGTTGTATCTGATGTTTTGTGACCCCATTTAGAGTTTTCTTGTAAAAGATATTAGAGTGGCTTGCCATTTCCTTGTCCAGCTCATTTTACAGATGAGGAAACTGAGGCAAACAGGGTTCAGTGACTTGCCCAGGGTCACACAGCTAGTAAGTGTCTGAAGCAGAATTTAAACTCAGGTCCTCCTATACTTTGTACAAAAAGCAGGTAGAAGGAGTGTCAGCATGACATTTAATGGTACTGTTGTTGTTAAAAAAAAAGCATGGAGATTCATGTGGATTTCTTCACCTGAGTTCAGAAACACAGAGGAAAGCATTTGGATGAGAATAAAAGGAGAAACAGACCACTTAGGTTGATAAAGAATAAGGCTATCTTTCCTAATACAGATCCCAAACTTGCACAGGGGCAAGGTACAATAGTAATACAAGGCTTCAACTATTTGTATAACTGCTCTCAGTCTTTTAAAATCGTGGTACCTGAAAATCTTTCGACTTTTATTACTGACAAGTTAATTTTTCAGAAAGAAAAGGAGAATTTCTGAATCAAGTTCTCATTAATAGAGTATAACTAACCACTAAGATGAAAGGTACAGTAATTTTATTTTTAATTTTAATTTATTTTTGAAGGCATTTAGGGTTAAGTGACTTGCTTAGGGTTACACAATTAGTAAGTGTCTGAGGTTGGATTTGAACTCAGGTCCTCCTGACTCCAAGGCTGAGGTATAGGAATTTTGAAAGAAAGTGATCATGGCATTTTAGAGTTCAGGGAAGAGAATTCTGGGAATATTCAGACAAGTGACCTAGGAAAGTAGACTGTAAGTTCTTTGAGAACAAGAAATGTTTACTTTCTGTCTTCTAATTCCAAGATCCTAGTATAATCCTTTGTAACTAATGGACATTTAATAAATATTCTTTTGAGTTGCTTCAAAAGTGGATTTCAAAAGCCTTAGAAAATCATAGGCATGATCCCATGATAAGAGTCATTAAAATGGAAAACCTAAACTAAGCAAAGCTAAAAAAAGCTAAAGAGGGCTGAGAGGATCACAAAAGCAAACAATATAAATGATCCTGGTGATAAGAAACCAAAAATCAGACATGAATGAAGCGTTTATTAAGATTTTACTATGTGCACAGTGGACTGCTAGGTGGCACCAGTGGATAGGGAGCAAGCCCTGGAATCAGAAGTACCTGAGTTCATATCTTATCACAGACACTTGCTAGCTATGTGACCCTGGGCAAGTCACTTAACCCTGCTTGCCTTAAGTTTCCTCATCTGTAAAATGAACTCGAGAAGGAAATGACAAGCCACTCCAGTATCTCTGCCAAGAAAACTCCAAATGGGGTCACATTCAGACACAACTATATAGCAATGGATGGGCAGAGCACTGTGCTAAAGAAGATACCTAAGGAAAGCTGATCAGGGTACTCTCCAATGGGTTCAGATTTAAAAAAAAAAAAAAAGGAAGGAAAGTGACATAAACAAGACAATAACTTCTAGAACTGAAAGAGATCTTAGAAACCCTGTCATTTTACAGATTAAAAAGTGAGGCCCTGAAACATGAAGTCACTTTCCAAAGGTTACCCAGAGAACAAAACGGCAGAGTCAAAATTTAACTCCAGACTCTCTTTCTCTAAATCAATACCCATTGGGTTAGTGGCAGCATGAGAACTAGAATTTAGGTCTTTTGAACCAGATTGGTTCTCCTTCCTCCCCACCATTAGACCTTTCATTAAAAAAACAATAGAATCTATGTAGACTCACTTCCTTGGGTAACCCAACAAGAGCATTTCCTAATGCTCTCACTGCCAGGAATCCGATAATGGGGTTGATGTCTTTGGTTCTTTCTATTTCTAACTTCAGTGCTACATTCATTGAGTTTTTCTCCAGCTCCCCCATCTCCTGGCAACCTAAAAGCTATAGAAGGCAAAATATAAACATTGTATAATGTTCCAATTAACCCTATGTCACAAATTCTTCCTCCCCATTTATCCATCCCATCTTTACCTCTTAAAATTTTCCCACAAAGCTTAGCTCAAGTGGCCCCCTTCTAGGTGAAGCCTTTCCTGATCCCTGACCCACCCAGTTGCTAGTGCCTTCCATGCAAAATTACCTTGTATTTATTTTGTATTTTATCTTCTATAAACCTATTTATGAATGCACTATCTCTCTTGGGAGAATATAACCCTTATCAAGGGCTATTTCATTTTTGTCTTTGTATCCCCAGCATCCAGCATCCAATTGTCTGGAACAAGCCAGGCATTTAATAAATCTTTGCTGATTAACTGGTTGCCAGATTTTTCCTCTCCTAGGCTTGGCCTTACCTCTGAAAACAGGGCAGTACAGACCATTCTGTATTCATGTTCAACAGACTTAAGGAAAGGCAAGAGACTGTGTAGCACGTTGTGATTTAAGATCTCAGGGAATTGGACCAAAGACCTATAATGAAGAGAGACATCAGTAAAGGAAACATTTGGGGGTAACTTGCTTCTGAGAAGTTCCTAAAAATCCTTCCCTTCTGCCTCAGGACTTTTGATCCTTGTCTGTACACAAACTTTCTTTCTTTGTTTTTATCATCATCTTCATCATCATCATCATCAAATAACCATCAGGGTTCTTTATTTTATACCATTTTCAGCTCAATTTGCCAAGAATCATGACTTTGGCCCTTTTGTACTAATACTAACAGATTAATAAGATTTCCAATGTCCCCAACATTGGAGTGGAGAGTCTCTCTGAATTTGCTGGGTAAATGTCACAGAGCAAATACATAGGCAACTTTCCCAAACAAAAGTCTTCCTCTAATGTCAGAATAAAACCAACTCGAGAATATTCTTAACATCTGACAAGCTGTAGACAAATGTAAAGCTATTTAAAGTACTTTTACAAATTTAAAATTTAAATGAGAATAACAGATTCTTGTCCTTTCCCCTCTTTCCCTACAATCTAGTGAAAAGATTAATTAGATTGTGATGCTGAACAAGCACTTTTAGTAGCTGCCTGTGGGAGCTCTGCAGCCTAAAGAAGTGAGATGGCCCCATGCTCTCATTCATTAAAAGAGTCATGCCAAATGAACAGACTCATAGTGCCTAGATTCAGTCTTTGCAATGTCTTCATATTTCACGAGTAGGGCTCTTCAGAAGGGTGGCTAGTGATACTTGGGGGGCAATGGCCACTGTACATATCAAGGAAGTCAATTAGGTTCTTTATTAAGCACTTACTATGCCAAGTACTGTGGTAAATGCTGAGGATATTGTGTTTGTCCTTCATTTTCAAAGAGGACCATGGCATCAGGGAAATGATGATATGACTTGCAGTTGACTTGGATTTGAGTAAGGAGGGCTGTGCAAGGTCAGCAGCCTCATTTTCTCCTCCAGAGCCATCTGGGTCCAGTGACTTGATATTCATCAGGACGACTGGAGATGACCCAGGATGCCCTGTCCTCAAGGAACCAGACCAGATGATTCAGATCTTTCTAGGCACTGAAAAGTCACCACCAGGAAGTATTTGGAACTCTATACATCTCTGGTCCCTGTTAGGATGACTAAGAACAAATGAGGTCAAAGATCCTGGAACCCCTTAAAAGCAAACTTGAAAAACAATAAACACAATGCCTACAACCAGGGATGTGCTGGTAAATATTTAACAACTGTCTCTCAAAAAAAAGTATGTGTACATACTTCTAAATTTATTTTGCATTTTAACATTTTTATCCTCATTTTATAAAGTCTAGATGATAAAAAAAACCAATAAGTCAAATTCTGATTTGTAGCATTTGCCAGTTTCTGAGATGTAAATTCTCACACTAAAAATTTAATTAGGTCTTCATTTCTGGTTGGAGATGGCACCAGCACAGTAACCTAAATGGAAAGTACCACCAGAGCAAAATAATTAAAAATGAAAGCTACAAAAAGTTTTAGGTTTTGTTTTCTTTTGTTTTACATAGTTTTGTTTGTTTTTGGCAAGTATGTCATACTGTTGTTAACTTACCTATTCCATACACTTTCCCCCCGATTTTGTTCCCAAGATAGATTTAAAGACCTTTTTATAGAAAGAACTATATATAATTTTTTTCTTGCATCTGGTACAGTACTGGCCAGCTACATGTTAGGTACTTAATAAATAGATAATTGATTTTTACCTGCACAAATGAATCACTCCAATGTGTATAAACTGGGCATTCTGAAGGAATTTCCAAACTTGGGTATTTTCCATTTGAACTACAGCACTATGGAATCCTTGGAGTTCCAGAAAGTTCTTAAATCCAGCTTCCATGGAGCTAGACAGTGAAGGAGAAATAAAAGTTGGCTCTACCACCTCTGTACAAAGAAGTCAGAAGGGAGCACATAAGCCAATAGAAGAGTAAAGGAAGTTCTTGGCTTATAAAGACCCCAATGACCAAAAATCTGTGTATGCAAATCACCACTTTCACTTTGACTCCTTGCCATGGGCAACCCTTTCACTGATGTTTCAAGACATACCTGACAGTCCAAGCTAGTCCTACTCCCTACACTAGAATTTTACGGAGATTGAGGAATTTCTCTCCATTTGTAGTTGGTAGAAGATAAAAGAAATCTGATTGTTTGGCTAATGACATTTCTACAGTATCATGCCATAGTTGTGTATGACTCTGGGGAAGTCACTTACCTTTCCTGCAGAGTTATAATAAAGAATGTTTGCACCCTGTCAAGCAACAAAGCCATGATAGAGGGTATAGGAGAAGTGGGGAGAGGGGAGACAGCCTACAATGAGAGACATCAGGCTGTTACTGGAGGAGATGCCCACTCCACATCTCCAGAGGAAGAGGTTCATTTGGTAGCTTTCTAGTGGAAACTGACCTTAGCATACTTGATATCAATGTGTTTCATCATGCTTGTCCTATGAGAAGCCTAATGATTACATGGGGTGTGTGAAGGAGTGAGGAGTAAAGAGAGTTCATGATATAGTAACTCATAACATAATAACTCATAACTCATAGTAACAGATGCTTTTTGGGAGAGGTTTGAAAGAAGGCTGGTAGCCACCCCTGCTCCAGCTCCCAAACCCTCAAAGTATAAAATAAGAACCAGAAGTGATCTTAAGCATCATCTGGTTTAACCATACTATCCAAATATTTATTTCTTAGAGGAGAAAATTGAGACTCCAGAGAGGCTCAAGTAACTCTTACTGAAATTGTGGCCAAGTTGAAGTGGAGTCATATGCAGCTCAAAGTTCATAAATTCAAAGACTTTAAGAGCTAGAAAAAATCCCCCTCATTGTATAGAAGGGGAAAGAGAGGGTGAGAATTGGTGTCTTAGTGAGAATTAGAACTCAGTGTCAATTCTCTTTCTTAGCCAGGATACTGACATTTGAACTCCCTCAGGGGTTCAGGGACATGGGACTTCCCGGAGAATTGGTCCTTAGTCTCATGAATTAGGACAGACAGCAAAGAGGCAAACATCTCCATCTTTTCAGATGCACTCTGGCTTCTAAGGTCTACCAGAAAGAGAGGGGAGAGGTCAAAGTTTTATCAAAACTTTCCCTGTGAAAGCAAAAGATTCTGACAGGTATGGCCAGCTTCTCTTCCATCCTCTAAGGTAGTGGACCTCAAAATTTTTTTGCTTACATAGGAAAGTTTTGTTTATTTTGTGAATACTACATTACCATACTATAAATGCTCCATAAGTAAAATTTATGTTAAACCAAGTTATATTTTATTGGCAATAACACAACATCCACAATTTCCCAGAACACTTTTTGAGAACTACTGCCAAAACTCAAGTTCTCTTAGATCAGAAGTTCTTAACTGGTTTTTGTTTTGTTTTTTTTTGACATAGACCTCTTTGGTAATCTGGGGAGATTTATGGCCTTTTACAGATTGTTGTCTGCATTCAAAATGGAAGGAAGTGCTAAATTTTAGTTAGATCTAACAAAGCAAATTTGGGGTCAAATTTTGATGTATTTTGAGGTTAATGGACATGTATAAGAGGAAAGTTTTGTTTATTTCTTGAATACTACCTTACCATACTATATATGCTAGATAAGCAAAATTTATATTAAAGTTATATATAATTTTATTTTATCTGCAATAATATAACACCTGCAATTTCCCAGCACATTTTTAAAGAACTATTATCTAAACTTAAGTCCTCTTAGATCAGAGGCCCTTAAACTTTTTCTGTTATATAGCAGTCTGGTGAAATTTATGGACCCTGTTGTGTACATTCAAAATGGAAGGAAGTGTTTAATTTCAGCTAGGTATTAGAGAAAATAAAGATGCATTTATTTTTCTCATCCAATATCATGGACTACCTTTGGATCTGTGGAACCAAAGCTAAGAATTCCTGTCTTAGAGTATAGATTTAGGATTGGAAGATCATTAATTCCAACTCCCTCATTTGGAGAGTTAAATTCTCTAAGTAACTTGTCATTACTTATATAAGTATATGTAATATTTATATAAGGCTATAAGGCAAGTAGTTTCAGAAGAAGAATCTGAGCCCATAGTTTCCTGATTCCATGTATATTACATTAAACCATTTTATACCATAATGCTTCTCAAACGATCAAGCAACGTCCTTCAATAGCTGCTGCCACAGCTACCATCACCCCTATGACATCCTCATCCCAGACCTGGATGTCTGTTTTCAATAGCAACCCCAGTGGTTCTTCCACCCCCCACACACCTCCTTATCCTTCTGTCTTATTCTTACCTATATGAGGTCAGCTCACTGGGGCTCTGGGCTTTGGATTCAGAAGATAAAACCCTGCTCAAGTGTGGAAGGGAGAGGAAATAGGTGGTGAAAAGTTTATCCTCTAATCCCTCTAGAGTTTCCTTAAACTCTATTGCAGCAGTGACCTCCCATAAGGCCTGTGTTTCCTGAAGGGAAATGAGAGAAAACAATTTGGTTTACTTTCAGTAAAAGTCACAAAGAGAAGAGGCTATTTGTAATCAGCAGCCCAAGGAATAAAGGTTGACTCTTAGACTCACCTTGGGAAATGGAGGGATTGGGTCCTTAGATTTCAGCCATAACTTTGTCTCCTTTTTCTGGCCTGTATTGCAGTGGAGGAGAACAGGTAACACCAAGGTGGCGAGGCAAGCATCATTACCCAATAACCTCCACAGTTCTCTGATATCCCTATGAGGAGAAAGACAAGGGGCCAAACACTAAAGCCACATCTCTGCTTGACAGAGAGACAAGTACAAAGAAATTATCTTTGGGATAATATAATTAGGAATTAATATAAATAAATGAGGTGTCTGGGCAAAGCCCCATCAATTAGACAGAAAGTTCTTCTATTACGAATCTGAATAATTCAGAAATCAATCAACGAAGATTTATTAGGTGATGATTATGAGCCAAGCACCGTGTCGGAGACTGGGGATACAAAAACAGAATGAAATAGTCTCTGCTATCCAGGAACTTAATATACATATGTAAGTAAATGTTGTTGTTTGGTTGTTTCAGTTGTATCCAACTCTTTGTGATCCCATCTGGAGTTTTCTTGGCAAAGATACTTGAGCAGTTTGCCATTTTCTTCTCCAGCTCATTTTATAGATGGGGAAACTGAGGTAAGTAGGGTGAAGTGACTTGCCCAGGGTCATACAGCTAGTAAGGCCAGATTTTAACCCAGGAAGAATACTTTCCTTGATTTCAGGGTCAGCACTTTCTCCACTGTGCTTCCTAGCTGCCCATATAAGTAGATACAAAATGTTTGAAGTGAGTAGAAGGTATTTGGGAGGAAAAAGGTAATGAGAATGGGAATTTGAAGATCTTCCCTGCCCTTTAACAGACCTAGGGGGGAGTTTGAAGACCTCCCCTGCTTTGAAAGGTAAACCCTGCCCCCTAATAGGTTGAATGTAGTCATGTGGAGCCTGTGGTGGGAGGAGTTTGCTGACAAGAAGCTGGTCAAAGCTAGTGAGATGGTGGAGGAGAGAGGATGCTCATTAAGGAGATAGAGAGGGGGGCGGAGCCAAGATGGCGGAGTAGAAACAGCTCTGACAAGCCTCTCTGCCCCCAGATTCCCCACAAACTATGTAAAAAAGGACTGTGAACAACTTCTGTAGCCCCAGCACCCACAGAACGACACAGAGAAGCTAACCTCCTGCTGAGGACAGCCCAGCAGCCCTGCAGGAAGGACCAGCCCAGTGGTCTGGGAGCTGGCAGCGCGCAGAGCGCAGGAGCCAAGCCGAGCCAAGCCCAGGTCCGCGTGAGCTGAGGTTTTAGCTCCAGGGCGGCAGGGCCAGCAGCCAGCTGGAGGAACCCCAGAACACCGGGAGCTGTGGCGATTCCAGAATTATCAACATAGACATGCCTAGGACAAAGTAAGAGGTTAGTGTCCTATGGACTTTGGGGCCTGTATTTGGGGAATGCGTCAGCTCCCTCCCCTGGGGGCTAGAAGCCGCTGAGGAGACACGCCATTTTGTAGTTTTCAGAGGCAGTTCCGGCTCCCAGCCTACAAATCGTGGGGAGATCCAGCGATCAGTCTTGGGGGGTAATCGCTCTTGCTTTAACCTCCCTGGATCTGGATTGTGATCTAGGGTGGAAGTTGTGGGTGGGTTTACAGCTTGCCAGAAACGGAAGTTGCCCCCCACACGTTCGGGACAAAAATTCCTCTATCTGGCCTTAAAGCCATAGTGTGGCAACAAGCCCAAAAGTCAAGCAATTAAGTGGCAACATGCCAAGGCAAAGGAAACAGAAAAATGCAACCCTAGACTCCTATTTTGGGGGCATAGAGCGGGAAAAGGACTGTGAGGTCAGAAGTCCTGCTCCAAAAGCCCCAGGGGAAAACATGAGTGGGTTGCAGGCCATAGAGGACCTTAAGAAGGACTTTAAAAATCAAATAAGAGAAGTGGAGGAAAAATTAGAAAGAGAAATGAGAAGGATGCAGGAAAAGTATGAAATGAGGGTCAACAGCCTGACTGAGGAAAACAACACCTTAAAAAATAGACTAACTCAAATGGCAAAGGAGGCCCAAAAGGGCAACAAGGAGAAGAATGCCTTAAAAAGTCGAATTTGCCAGATGGAAAAAGAATCTCAAAAGTTCACTGAGGAGATTCATTCCTTCAGAGTTAGACTGGAGCAAATGGAAGCTAATGACTTTATGAGAAATCAAGATGCTGTTAAGCAGATCCAAACAAATGAAAGATTAGAAGGCAATGTGAAATATCTCATGGGAAAAACCACTGACCTGGAGAATAGATCCAGGAGAGACAATTTAAAAATTATTGGACTACCGGAAAGCCATGATCAAGGAAAGAACCTAGAAATCACCCTTCAAGAAATTCTCAAGGAAAACTGCCCTGATGTTTTAGATCCAGAGGGCAAAATAGAGGTTGAAAGAATCCACCGATCACCTCCTGAAAAGATCCCAAAAAGAA
Organism: Gymnobelideus leadbeateri; assembly: GCA_011680675.1. NCBI lineage: Eukaryota > Metazoa > Chordata > Mammalia > Diprotodontia > Petauridae > Gymnobelideus > Gymnobelideus leadbeateri. Next base: position 489,524 of record WOXC01012083.1, on the reverse strand, counting down.
AACTCCCAGGAATATTATAGCCAGGTTCCAGAATCCCCAGATCAAGGAGAAAATACTCCAAGCAACCAGGAAGAAACAATTTCAATATTGTGGAAACACAATCAGAATAGCCCAGGACCTGGCAGCTTCTACACTGAGGGATCGAAGGGCATGGAATATGATATTCCAGAGGGCAAAAGAGCTGGGAATGAACCCACGGGTCACCTACCCAGCAAAACTGAGTATTTTGTTTCAGGGGAAAATATGGTCATTCAGTGGAATAGAGGACTTTCAAGCATTCTTGAGGAAAAAACCAGAATTGAATAGAAAATTTGACATCCAGACACAAGAAGGAAGAGATGCCTGAGAAGGTAATCAGGGGAAAAAAATCAAAAGGAACTTATCAAAGTTGAACTATTTACATTCCTATATGGAAAAGCAATAACTGTGACTGATGATATCTTTCTCACTATGAAAATAATGGAAGAAGGGTGTGTGGTCATATGAATACATATGTGAATGTGTGTGTATGGTTACAGTTATATATGGATAGAGGGCATAGGTTGAATTTGTTGGGAAGGGAGGATACTCAAGGGATGAAATTATGAGGTGAGAGAGAAAGTGGCAAGAGGAGATGGGGAGAGACAGGGTAGGGTAAACTATCTCATGTAGAAGAAGCAAGGGGAAGTGGTTGCAAAGGAGGGGGAGAATAAGGAAGGCTAAAAAGACAAAACCACATTCCCATTGAATTTGGTTCAGGGAGAAAATGACATACATACTAAATGGGATATCTCAACCTGCAGCAGGATAGGGGGAAGGGGATGAGAGGAGGGATGATGGATGGGAGGGCATCCTTGGGGGGAGGGGAGGTTGGAAGTACCCACTATAGAAGAGGGACAGGATCATGTAGGGAATGGACCAGGTGGGGAGTGGGATGAGTGGGAGGGAATTATAAGCAGCCTTGTACAATATATCTACTATGATAATGTGTTGCATAGCTAGACATGTACAACATATACTGAATTGCTTATCTCCCAAGAAGGAATGGGTGACAAGGGAGGAAGGAAATGGATCTGAAATTTGAGGTCATAACATTAAATGTTTCAAATATATATAAATATTATTAGTAATACTCTTTCGCTTGTAATAGGGAGATAAGATGTGCAGGCATTGGGACACAAAGATTCACCTTCCATAAAAAAAAAAAAGGAGATTGAGAGGTATGTGAATAAATAGTGATCTTGTATTGGTTTGTGGGAAGGCTGAAGGAAGTTGTGGCTCTCATCATTATTATGGCTTCTGAATATCTTTGGTACTATGATGGAATTGGCTTACTGGTTTTGGGATTTGGTTTTCTGGTGTTTAAATAAATGCTTCAGTTCTGTTCTCTACCTGGAGAATCTGGTATATTTTGTGATTGAATGTCATGCAATATTCATAGTAACAGTCTTTATTGTGATTGTGGGTGCTGTAAATATTGCATTGGTTCTACAAGAAGCTGGAAAGGATTCATACAGAAGGTGACCCCTTGAGCTGAAACCAGGAATTCTAAAAGTAGAGGTGAGAAGGGAATGCATTTTAGCCATGGGCTGTGTGTGAAAACCATACAGGTGAGAAATATAATGTCATGTGTGAAGAGGGGACCATTTCCAGTCATCCTGATCTGTATCTTGCCACTGGAACCAGATGACTCCAAAGGAGAAAGTGAGGCTGGTGACCTTTCACAGCCCTTCCTCATTTAAATCCAATTCACTTGCAAGTCATGGCATCATCTTCCTTCCATGTCATGGTCCTTTTTGTGGTTGACAACCACAACAACAATATGTGTGAGGAACAGCATAGAGTCCAGTTTGGCTAGACTGAAAGGTGTGTGAATGGGGAATAGAGTAGGACCAAACTGGAATAAGTAGGTCAGAATTAGGATGTGAAGTGTTATAAATGCCAAAAAGGGAGTTTGAATTTGACCTCAGGGGCAATAGGGAATCAACCATTGCTGCATTTTTTGAGTAGAGGAATAATGTCATCAGACCTATCCTTCAGAAAAATCAGAAAGAAAGGAAGAATCTTGAAGGAGGGAGACCAATTTTCTAATTGCAGTAGATTCCTGTCTATTGTAATAATCCAGGTATGAGGTGATGAAGTCTTGAACTAAGAGGATGGCCATGTGAGTGTAGAGGAGGAGATGAAAAAAAAAGGGTTGTGAAGGTTGAATAGTGCAGATATAGTGACTAATTGGATAGTGAGATTAAGGAGAGTGAGGAGCCAAGGATGATGCTGAAAACCTGAATGACTAGAAGAATGGTGGTATCCTTGACAGAGACAGACAAGTTAGGGAGAGGGGGAAAGATAGAGTTCTGTTTGGGATGCATTGAGTTTGAGATGTCTCTAGGGCATAGGCAGCTGAGACTGGAACTCAAGAGAGAGTCTAAAGCTGGATATATAAATCTGGGAGTCATTTGTGTAGAAAAATATGACAATTCATAGGAGTAGTGGTAGAAGCAAGATCCTAAGACCCCATCCCAGGAAGGCTAGGCTAGTTCTTTCTTAAAAAAGGTACTGACATTGTCCTTTAGAATTAATTGACTCAAAGGACTAAAAGCCCCCTTCTATAGACATAGTTTCCTGGTGGCTTAGGTTAAAAAAAAAGTCAAGATACAAGTATTCACTTGACTCTGGCAGATGATATTAAGAGTCACAGAGGGAGGGAACCTGCATCCAACTGAATCAATTGTATATATATATATATATATATATATATATATATATATATATATATATATATATATATATATTTTTAATATGATGACTATGTTGTGCATTTAAAAGGAAAAGCAAGTTGTACATAGTGTTTGTGGTTTCATATGCAATCATTGTTTTATTGTACTATGTAATGGAAATGCTTATTTTATTCCATGTATCTAAAAAGTAATTAATTAATTAAAAAAAATCAATGATGTATTCTTACTGAATATCCTTACCTTGCTATAACTAAGTAAAATGTTCCTTAACTGTCAGATATTCTATGTGTCTCAATTCATTATAGTTTCAACCTTGAATTACTCTACTGGCCTACATCAGGCCTGTCCTATTACAGTAGTAGAAGAAGTTGCCATGGAAGAAGAGTGTAGATAAAGAAGAGAGGGACATAGGAAAATATGCTTTGGGCCTCACCTACAATGGGCAGGATATGGGTGATAACAAAGCAAAGGAGACTGAGAAGAAACAGTCAAGCTAGGCAGGAGCAGAACCAAGAGAGAGCCATATCTTGAAAACCCAGAGAGCAAAGAGTATCCCGAAGGAGAGGATAGTCAATAGTGTCGAATGCTGCAAATCCATTTCCTTTCCCAGATGACACAACTGACTTTACCCTACATGGTCCATAGGTTAGTGCACCATTCCCTTTGCTTGGGTTTGGAAGGAAAGGGGAGGTGGAGATAGAATGAAGGCAGGAAGACCTATTAGTAGGCTATTACAAGAATGAAGATAAAAGGAAATAAAGGCCTGAAATAGAGTGTTTGCAATGACAGTGAAAATGAGGGGACAGATGCTAGAGACATTTTAGAGGCAGAATCAATAGGATTTTAAAGAAATGATTGAATGTAGGGTGTGAAGGAGAAGAAAGAGTTAAAGATAATAGATTTTTGTCTTTGGAGAAAGGAAGGAAGGTGGAACTATCAATAGAAGCATAGAAATTAAGGAAAGGGTCAGGTTCGATGAAAACAACAATAGGGTTAGCTCTAGACATATCAAGTCAGAAATCTTGATCCAAGAAGTGATGTTTTGCAGGCAATTGGAAATACAGAACTGGAAATGTGGAAGACATCTGTATAAAAGTGGAAATTAAAGCCATAGGAATGAATGAGATTGGAAGAGAATGTCAAGAGAAAAGAAAAGAGGGAGCAAGATCAGAAACTTGGGGGACATGACACCAAGGGGCAGGAGGAGGATGCCAGAAGAATCAGCAGAGGAGACAAAGGAGCAGGTTTGACTATTACCAGATATTGATTGAAAAAGAAAAGGGAAACCTTTCCAATTTTATATAAGGGCCTCCTGAAGGGAAGTGTTAAAAGTTTTCATCAGGGTATCCCAATCTTTAGGCTGAGCTGCTTACATAATTTCACAACTAACCAACATTAACAAGGAAGCCTGGACAGGATTCTTTTCTTTTTCTTTCTCTTTCTCTCTTTTTTCTTCCTTCCTTCCTTCCTTCCTTCCTTCCTTCCTTCCTTCCTTCCTTCCTTCCTTCCTTCCTTCCTTCCTTCCTTCTTCCTTCCTTCCTTCCTTCCTTCCTTCCTTCCTTCCTTCCTTCCTTCCTTCCTTCCTTCCTTCTTTTCTCTTTTCCTTTCTTTTAGATTGGAGTGAATTAAAACAAGTTTTCTTTGGAGACTTTCCTTGAGCGTTTTTCTGATACCCCTAGAGATAGCTGGAGGGAGAGGGAATCACTACCCTAGGGGCAACTCACTCATCTCATTTTGGCAAAGGATAAAGGAAAAGAACTACGCGTAGTACAAGAGAGACAGGCCCGCAAGGCTGAGGTTGCGCTTACTCATCATATGGAAGTGGGTTTTTCAGGAGGCAGGGCACCACAGTTTTGGGCGCCAGCTTGGTCAGCTGCTGGATTATAGCTGTGAGTTCTTTTCGTACTATTTCATCCTTTAAGGAATGCAACATTTCCACCAGGATGGCAAGGAGACCTGGTATCTATGAACACAACAGGAGAATACAGAGTGGCTTTACTTTCATTTATGATTAATTAATCAATCAATTAACAAGTGTTAATTAAGTTCCTACTATGTGCTAAGCATTGTGCTAGATGTTGGGGATTCAAAGACAAAAGTGAAAGAATCTCTATGCTCAAGGGGTTTAAGTTCCATCAGGAGAGAAAACAAGGACATAGAAAATTGCACATAAAATATACAAAGAGTAAGTGGGATGGAGGACTAGAAGGTGGGGGAATCAGGAAAGGCTTGATTGTAGGGCATTACTTGGCATGATAGTGATCACACTGTCACACTTCCAGCAATGCAGTTAAAATTTAACAAGTAAATATTGAATACCTGCTTCATATCTTTACCAGTTTCTAATTGTTTTATAATTGATTGGATGGACTTGGAATTGGAATTCCAATGATTAAAAAGAACAAAGTAAAAAGTACAGCAAAGAACAAAAGAAAACTTAAAAGGAAGCAAAGATGGACAGTTTTCAACACAATGCATAGTGTTTATTACATAGCCTTTCTTGAAATGAACATTTATTGCTGTATATTTTGAATGTTCTTTCACATTCTGCTGTGCACATGGCAATGTTTTTAAAAATTTTTTTTCCTATTTTTGTATTTGTTTAAAATAAAAAAAAATACAAGTTAATAAAAAAGGAATTCCAATGATGGACTTTTTTCTGGGGTACATCTGAGTCATAACTTAGAATTTTTTTGCCTAGGGTAAAGCACCCTCATTTTCCCCTTTGGGAAAAGGAGGTAGAGACTTCAGGACACTGCTGTTGGAAAAGCCTAGAGTGGGGGCTGGAGGTGCAAGAGCAAGGTGGAACAGAGGAGGAGCTCATGCTGCCTACCATCTTGTAGCCTCTTTCTTTAATTATTATTAAATAGGATGCCAAGCGCTTTTGTTTCTAAATTGCTGATGGACTGCCAAGAGCTGTTAACACCTCCAAAATTTAGTACCTTCTAGATTTGAGACTCTTGGACAAAGCCCTAGTCACCTCACCCTAGTTACAGTTCTGCTATTCCATATCATTTGCCATGGACAATCCCACAGTCCCCATTCACAGTGGAGGGCTGCAGGTGTGTCAAATGTCACGTGCTGCCTTGAAATACACAGCATTACCTCATCTTTGACTCGGGCCCCATTGAACTCCACCACCATCCTCAACACAAACACAATCGACTGAGGGCAAGTGACTTTGTCTACAATCTTGTCAAAGGTGGTATACAGAAAAGGAAGCAGCTCTTGGAGAGGCAGGTGGTTAAAAATGAGCTGGAGAAAAAAGAAAAGAGTAGGCTAAAATCCTAAGAAAAACAACATCCCTTGGAATTGCCACAGCTCTGGTTAAAATGGCAGCCACGGCTGAGGGCCTCACTTTATTTTAGAAGAAACCTGGACTTTTCAGGAGCAGTGCAGTGGGACTGGCCAAATAGAATTTCCCCCTCATTCAGTCATATATCTAGAGATGGAAAGGACCTCAGAGGCTGTTTTAGTCTTCTCATATTTTAAGAAACTAAGGCCTGGAAAGATGAGGTGATTTGTGCAAAATCAGTTGGTGTCAGAGGAGAGATTTGAACTCAGCTATGTATCTAGAACCAGTGTTCTTTTAACTGTACCATAACCCATTAAAAACCCATAGAGGGCCACAGGAATTTATATTTTTTAGAAATGCTGATAACAAACATCTCTGGTAGGCTAAACAACTATGATGTGGTCTTTTGGAGGCTTTCTTTACACTTGTCTAATCAATACTTTCCCATAGATGAGGAGATGGCAGGACCATATAGGACTAGCCTTATTGCAGGATAAGTAACTGACCTTCATTTAGTCAATATTGCATAAGTATTACAAGGGCAGCTAGGTAGTTCAGTGGATAGAGCACTAGGCTTGGAATCAGAAAAACTCATCTTCCTGAGTTCAAATCTAGCTTCAGACCCTTGCTGTGTAAACCATAGGTAAGTCATTTCACCCTGTTTGCCTCAATTTCCTCATCTGTAAAATGAGCTAGAGAAGGAAATGGTAAACCACTCCAGTATCTTTGCCAAAAAAATCCCAAATAGGGTCACAAAGTGTTGCATATGATTAAAATAACTCAGCAACAATGTAAATATTGCAGAGTGTATAAGGAGGCATGCCACTAGCCTATGGGGATAGCTTATTAATCCCTAATAGACTTTAATGAGGTAGATATGAAATATATTGCTTTTTTTTTTAAGCCTAGCTTTGTGAACATGGGCAAGACATTTAAACTCCCAGGGACACAGGCCTCTCTCTAAAACTATACAAACAAGAAAAATGAAGACAACTTGCTGATTTACATCTGTGAAGGAAATTTTCATATTGGGAGTTCCCTGCTACAATAAAATCATAATTGCTGAGTGAAGTGAGCAGAACCAGGGAACATTGTGGGCAGTAACAGTCAGTCTGCCATGACTGATTTTGATGGACTTAGCCCTTCTCAGCAATGCAAGGACCTAAAACAATTCTAGGAGACTCATGATGGAAAAATGCCATCCACATCCAGAGAAAGAACTATGGAGTCTGAATGCAGAGCAAAGTGACTGTTTTCTTTTTTGTTTTTTGTTTTCTTTCTCTTTCTCATGGTTCTTCCCATTCTTTATAATTCTTCTCTACAACATGAGTAATGAAAAATGTGTTTAATAGGAATTGTATATGTAAAGCCTATATCATATTACAGACTGTCTTGGGGAGGCATGAGGAAAAATGTAAAACTTGTGGGAGTAAATGTTGAAAATTAAAAATAAATAAATAATTTAAAAAAGACAAAAAAATTACATCATGAATCTGAACTCCTCCCTACAAAAAAAAAATAGGAAAAGGTAGGTGAATCACTAAGCCTTTCCTTCTCTTAATTCCAGCACCTTTCTCTTCATTATTTCTCATTTAACCTGCCTGTATATAGGGCAGTTAGGTGGCACAATGGATAGAGCCCTGGCCCTGGAGTCAAAAGGACCTAAGTTCAAATCTGACCTCAGACACTTAGTAGCTGTGTGACTGTGGGCAAATGACTGTATCCTGTTTGTCTCTATTACTCCTCTGTAAAATGAGCTGGAGGAGGAAATAGAAAACCACTCCAGCATCTTCGCCAAGAAATCCCCAAATAGAGTCACTAAGAGTCTGACACAACTGAAACCATTCAACAACAAATAATCTGTCTGTTGCTTGTTCATATGTATTTGTTTGCTTATTTTCTCCCCCATTGGATTATAAACTCCTTGAGGGCAGGGACTGTCTGCCTATTTTATTTTCTTGCCTCATTGTGCATCCCCAGTGTTTAGCACAGTATTGCCACCTGATAGAGGCTTAACAAATATTTATTGACTAACAGGTTAATTTATGCCACTGAAAGGGAAAAGAGGGAAAAGAGGTCGTTGAAGTAGGCTCCTGATTACATAATCACATCTAGGAAGCCTGTTCTTTACTCATCTGAAGGGAAAGGAGTAAAGAGGATTGCTGGAGGCATATGGGGGGAAATATGGACTAAAGGCAGCTGGGAGGAAAAGTAAAGGGCCGTGGTTTTTCTCAGCATTCTACTCCATGGTGAGGTAAGGGCTTTGATAAGTTTCTGCTTCCAGTGATTATGGCTTTAAAGAAAAATTCAAACGCTCCATAAAAAGCCTGAGAAGTCACATGGGAGTCTCTAACAAGTACTGGCTGTGACTGTGGACTGCATTCCATTCATGTCTCACTGGTACAGTGCTCCAAATAGCCCTGAGCCTGACCGCTCCCTCCCCAAGAAAGCTTTAAATTACATAGAAACAGGTTGACACCACAGTGGAATGAGAGGTGGGTGACTGGCTCCAATACGAGTCAGCTTAATGAGCTAGAGTTGGACTCTAGTCTCATGGCCTAGGTCTTACTCTGAACTACAGATTTCTAGTCTGAAAATAAGATTCTGGCTTTAGAACAGAAAGGAACCTTAAAGATTCTCTAGTGAATCCAAGTCCTTTGTTTGATAGATAATAGGATTGGGACCGAGGGCTGAAGGGTAATATTTGTTTTAGGTCATATATTAGCAACACCTGAATTTGAACTTAGGTCCTTTGATTTCACATTTAAGGTTCTTTCCATCATACTGTTGTTGTTCTATCAACAGGGTCACATGGCTAGTAAGTGTCTGAGGCCAAATTCAAACTCAGGTCTTCCTGAATACAGGCCCAGATTTCTATCCTCTGTGCCACCTAGCTGCCCCATTATGCCGGGCAACCGAAAAGGCTTGATATAAATATGGGCCTGAAAGAGTTGTTGTGACCAAAATATTTTGTAAACTCTAAGAATTCCTCTCTCTCTCTCTCTCTCTCTCTCTCTCTCTCTCTCTCTCTCTCTCTCTCTCTCTCTCTCTTTTCCCTCTCTCTCTCTCTTTCTCTCTCTCTCTCTCTCTCTCTCTCTCTCTCTCTCTCTCTCTCCCTCTCTTTCTAATTATATATGTAGACATAGATATTTTACATATGTACATATAAACATACACAGATATATATTGCTGTTGTTGTTGAGTCATGTTCAACTCTTCATAACCCCATTTGGAGTTTTGTTGGCAAAAAGATACTGAAGTGGTTAGCCATTTCCTTCTCCAGCTCATTTTATAGATGAGGAAACTGAGGCAAGCAGGGTTATTTGACTTGCCCAAGATCACATAGCTAGTAGTGTTTGAGGTCATATTTGAACTCAGAAAGATGAGTCTTCCTGAATCTAAGCTTGGCACTCTGTCCATTGTGCCACCTAACTTCTTTATCTATCTATCTATCTATCTATCTATCTATCTATCTATCTAATCTATTAAGATACAACATGGCAGAGTCACAAGAGGACCAGTGTCAGAGTCAGGAAACAGAAAATAAAGACAAAGAGCCTATATCTTTACACTTAGGCTGGACTGAAATGCCAGCTCTCCCACTTATTACCTGTGTGACCTTGGAAGTCATGGCACCTCCATGGGTTTCAGTTTTCTCATTTATACAATGACTGGGGGTTAGGTGGGGATAGACCAGATGATCACTTGCAGTTCTGTTATCTAAGCTCCTGAAACCTGTGTTCAGGTTCCCCCTTTGACACAGACTGCTGTGGCAGTGACTCTGGGCAAGTCACTAAACCTCACAATCCCGAGTGAGATCTCTAAGACGAGAAGCTGCAGAACAATTATTGATCTGTGTCATGGAATAGAAGTTCTCTTTCTCTAAGTTTCCTAAATGAAGGAAATCACAAGCCTGGACCAGAAAAAAATTAAAATACCATACAGATTACTATATGGTTATGAGCAGTTATTATTTGTTATTGATATATTGCTACTTATTTATTAGCCAATTTATTGATTTGTATTTTGAGCCTCTCCCCCACAGCCTGCTCCCTGCTTCAAGCCAGTTCCTGATTGAATGCTTTTTTTTGGTCAAGAACCCTTTAGTCCTTACCTTTGCAATGTCAATGGGCATGAGGCTAGAAGCCTCAGTTTCCTGATCTTCAGTCTTCAGGGTATAGTCTTCACTTTCTGAGAATCCTGAATAAGAAGCCAGTTATGTTAGGAAGGTGATTGATCTCACCTGTTTTACTGCATCTGCTCCTTTCATGTATAGTAGCAAAGTCAGAAAGTCTAGGACTGGACTAGTCAATAGGGGATAAGGAGTATAGTCCAGAGACTAGTATGTTGTTAAGTCATTTCAGTCTTCATGTCCCCATTTGGGGTTTTCTTGGCAAAGATACTGGAGGGGTTTGCCATTTCTTCCCTCAGCTCATTTTACAGATAAGAAAACTGAGACAAATAGGGTTAAGTGACTTGCCCAGGGTCACATAGCTAATAAGTGTCTGAGGCTGGATTTGAACTCTGGAAAGATGAGTCTTCCTGATCCCAGGCTTAGAACCCTATCCACTGCTCTACCTAGGTGCCCTAGGGAATAATACACACACACACACACACACACACACACACACACACACACACACACATGCAAGCAAACACATGCTTAGTGCTCCATTCACTGTATCACCAGCTGCCTCAAGTGGTGCCTGTGGCTCTGAGAATCTATCAGAGAAAGGCATTCAGTTCACAAAGGACAGTAACAGTATATTAAAATGGAGAGAGCACTAGAACAAGAATCAGGTGACCTTGACTAATATAATACAGACTCTGCCACTAAAAAGCTGTTTGACCTTGAAAAAAAATCACTTAAATTTAACTTTGGTGAGGCTAATGATCAAGCATGCTTCCAGAAGATTGATGATGAATAATGCTTTTCACCTTTTAAGAGACAGGTTGGTAAATTAGAGCTAGGGAGTGAAACCTGCAACTTCAAAGAACTAAGGTACACATTTGTTTTGCTTCTCTGTGCTCATTTGTTCAGCAGAGAGAACTTTTGTTGAAAAAAGAGTTTTGGAGAGTGAATTGGGTAGGGATGATTCCAAATAAAAAGGAGAAAAGAAAGAAAAAGGACCAATTAAACATTTAAAATGGCACAGTAGAAAGTAGACAGAAATTCAGTCCCTGCCCACAATAATCCTTGTGAGGTAGGTGCTACTATTCCCCCAGTTCTACAGATGAGAAAACTGAAGCTGACAGATATTAAGTGACTTGCTCAGGGTCACATAGCCAGTAAATGTCTGAGGTCAGATTTGAATTTGGGTCTTCTTGACTTAATGTCCAACTCTTTATCCTTTTCCTTTCCCTGCCACTCCCTTTCCCCTTCCCTTTCCCCTTCCTCGTCTTTTTTCCTTTTCCTTTTCTTTCCCCTTCCCCTTCCCCCTTCCCTTTCCCCCTTTTCCTTCCCCTTCTCTTTCCCTTCCCCTTCCTCCTTTCCCTTCTCCTCCCCCTTTGTCTCTTTCTCTTCCCCTTCACCTTCTCTTTCCCTTCCTCCCTTCTCCCTTCCCTTTCTCCTTTCTCCCTTCCCTTTCTCCCTTCTCCCTTCCCCTTTTCCCTTCTCCTTCACCTTCCCTTCTCCCTTCCTCTTCCCCTTTCCCTTCGTCTTCCTCTTCTCCTTCTCCTTCCCCCTTCCCCTTTGCCCCTTCCCCCTTCCCCTTCTTATGCCCTTCCTATCATTAGCCAATAGGAACTAGATTTTGATAGTGTTTCTCCTGAGCTCTTACCTGAAAGTATAGTATTCTGATTTCCTTGAAGCACACTAGTGATAGTATTAGAAGCCCACTTTCGGATGGGTGGCAGTTGGTCAAAGCATCGGGGAACCAGGATACCAGCAAAGAAGCCAAGACTTGGGAGAATTCGAACTTCCTAAATTGGAAAACAAGGTTAGAAATCATTAGTGAGGTGGCAGTACATGAAGGGATGACCAAGTTTAAGCATGTGGAAATTTTTCCTGCATGACAAGCATTTCCCCAGTCTTGGTCTGACCAAACTTCAGAAATGCCTAGGTCCACTGCTGGTGACAATCATGATAGACTGACAGAAGCAAATTAAGAAGAGAAAAAAAAATCATTACCTTCTCAAAAGTTATGGGAAACAAATTTCAAATAAGAAGTAAATAACATTGCAAAGAGTGATCATTTGTATTCACCACCTCCAATCTGGACTATTGCAATAGCCTGCTAGTGGATCTCCCCGTCTCAAGTATCTCCCCTCTGCAATCCATTCTCCACTCATCTGCCAAGATGATCTCAAAGTTCATGGTCTGACTATGTCACCCTCTCTCCCCTACTTAATACTCCAAGGTCTCCTTATCACCTTTAGTATAAAAAATAAAATCTTCAGTTTGCTATTCAAAGTCCTTCATAATCTGCCTCTTCTCATACCTTATTCCATGCCACCTTTCCCCACCTGAGACACACATACTCTGACCCAGCAACATTGGCCTCCTTGTTGTTCCTAGAACAAGATAACCTCTATCTCCTGACTCCAGACACTTTCACTAGCCATCCTCCATGCCTGGAATACTCTCCCTCCTGGCTTCCCTGACTTCCTTCAAGTCAGAGATAAAATGTCCCTTTCTATAGGAAGATTTTCCCATTCCTTCTTAAATCTGATACTTTTCCTTTGTTATCTCTACTTTTTCCTGTATGTAACCTGTTTGCACATAGTTGTGGTCTCCCCCACCAGATTGTGAGTTCCTTTAGAGCAGGAACTATCTTTTGCCTTTTTCTGTATTGCCAGCATTTAGCACAGTGACCAGCACTTAGATTCTTAATGAATGTTGATTCACTGCTTGACAATGTCTATAGGCTGACAATCTAACTACATGTAATGGGCAACATCTGGGCAACAAACACACTTGGAAGGAGGACTAGAATAAAGAATGGCACTGGGAAAATGGCCAAAGAAATAGGGATTGCACCTGTGGCAAAGCATGATGGATGGACTATCCAAGAGATCTGCCCTTTACCCTTGTGATGTCAGGAGAAACCAAAGCCCACTAGGACATTGGTTGGACCCTCCTCGACTAGCTTCTGGGAGGACCTGGATAAAAGCTGAATAGGACAAATAGCCCTCAATGGGTTGAGATCTATGCTGTTGGAAAGAAATCCAAGTCATGGAGATTTTTGATCCATTTCAATGTCACAAAGAGTCATAGTTTTAATATTTATTTATCTCATTGAGTGAATTGGAAGGAAAACATTCAGTATGTCACAGCAATGACTTAACAGTGGTAAATAGCATTATAAATGTTAATAATTAAATAAATTAACACATATAAAATGCTTTGTAAACCCTCAAGTGCTTTATGAATGCTAGCCATTATGAAGTATTGTGGCAGATAGGTGGCGCAGTGTCTAGAATGTCAGGTCTGGAGTTAGAACTAACTAACTTTGGCTGACCAATTAATATCAATTGATAATAATCAAGAGAAGCACATCAGTGCAGGTTCCAAGTCACTCTTGGTTAATCCTAGAGTCCCAAGAAGGTGTAGAAGTCATGCTCTGGGAATGGGATGGGCCAGTGCAGATGGAGGAAAGTAGCTTCAGAGCCTATGCTATTATGGGCTCATAGAATCCTTTGAGATTTTCTAGTTTAAACCCCTCATCTTACAGTCGAGGAAATTGAGCTAAGGAGGTGATTTGCTCAAGATCATACATTTAAGTAAGCAAGTGAGTAAATAACAGAGCCAAGGCTGGAACCCAGAATCTCTGAATCTAAATCAGCATTCTTTCTACTGCATGAGTCACGAACCAACCTGGGCATCTAGAAAGGTGGTAGTATCCTTGACAAAAAGTTGTACATTAGCTTGGGATAGAAAGAGAATGAGTTCTGTTTTGGACATTTTAATTTGTGATGCCCAAGGGATAACCAGTGGGAAGTGTTCAATGGGCAATTGGTGATGTGAGAATAGAGGGCAGGGGAAGTATTCTGGTATCTGGGAATTATTCTCCTAGAGGTAATAAATAAAAACAAGGCAGTTGATTAGGTAACCAGAAGAAAGTGTATAGAAAAAAAATAATGCTGAGGCTGACTCTGTACCTACCATACAACACTGTCCTCTTTTACCTTTTGAAAAGAGTGTCTGTAGTTCCATGAATAATTTTAAAAATAATCATATCCTTTAGCTTCCATATAGAATAATGAAAATATTAATATTCCTCTATAACATGTTTGCTCCTATTTCTTGTGGTTAGCTTCTTTGTTCAAGGGATATTTATTTAGCATCCGCTATGCTTGCTTGGTGGTGTAACCAAGAGATAGTATAACTGAGAAACATAATAAAAAGATATTTCCAGTCTTTTAGGATCTTTACTTTAAAAAGTACAGGTTTTGAAAACTACTTTTTTTTACAAAAAAAATATGTCTGCCACCAGAATTGGGCTTTGGCATAAACAAGGTAGACAATGCCCTATGAGGGGAGGGCATGGTGAAGGACATTTTGGGGTAGGATCAGGAATGCTCTACTTTTCTGCTGGATTAGGGGATTTCACATGGTGTAAAGCCTGAGCTGTGGCCTCTTCCAGTAGGTACCGTGTTTGATATATGGGGAAGAGGAACTCCATGGATTACTTCCATTACATGAACTCTCGGTGCTAGAAATTGCTACTTACTGTTGGTATGTGTTAGCGTTTTTTGTGATAATTAGTATAATTATTATTTATATTATATTTAATTATATAATAAATTAGCATATTTTGTGATAATACAGCAGAAAGAGCCCTGAGTTTGGTGTCAGAGAGATTGAGTTTGAATACTGGTTTTGCCCCTTATTACTTAGGTGACTTTGGGCAAGTCACTTCAACCCTCAGGATTCACTTTCCTCATCTAGAAAATGAAGGGGTTATACCTAGATGGCTTCTGGATGTCCTTTCCAGTTCTAAATCTATGATCCTCAGACTAAAATTGACTAAATGTGTTAGGGTGAAGTCATAAAGCTTTCTGTGGGAAGTTACAAAGAATAACGGGATCACAGATCCTCAAGTGGAAGAAACCATTTATATATATATATATATATATATATATATATATATATATATATATATATAAATATATATATATATATATATAATCTAATTGAACCCTTTCCTTTTATGGATGAGGAATGGAGGCAGAGGGGGGTTGTGACTTGTCCAAGGTCACAAGGTATTAAGTAATAGAACCAGGTATTCAAACTTAGGTCATCTGATTCCCAACCCTTTCCATTACATAACTCATAATTCATAATTCCATCCATAATTTTCTAGCCTTACTTGGCCCAGAGTACACCCAGAATCTTTTTCAGGTTTCTATTCTCTAGTGACTTAATGGCTTTTTTATAGGTTCAAGATATTCTTACAACATCAAGCTGGAAAGTATGATATGATATGGACAAAGAAATACAATCTCTCTGGATGGCAGAACTGGTTTTACTACACAGGTGCCCTTGTACAACGAATCTCTCCCAATCTTGACTTTCACAACACAGCTCAGAAGTAAGTTGGTTCTCACACCCCTGACTCTTCCCATAGATAAACCTGTGCTTCACCTCAGATGTGTAATAAAAAGAGAAGAGCAGCTGGCTTAATCTCATTGCTCCCAAGCGAGGCACTGCCTTCTCCGATCCCAACCAGTTGGAAAGGTGCTGTGGGTGAGAGGAGATCAATCAATACATCAACCAACAGAAGCGGATTAAGTGACTGCTTATGTGCTAGGCATTGTACTTGGCATTGCGCATACAAAGACATCTGGGTCTAGTGGCAAAATCTAGATGGGTAAGACTGGAAATGGTCCTAGATATAGTGGGAGACTTTGGCCTTTTTAGTCTAACGTCTTTAACGGATCTCTGACTGAGGCAACACCCATTCAGTGATTAAGGTTAGGTAAGAAATGAGGCAGAGAATGGCCTCTTTGACCAAATTTTTAAAAATCCATCTGGGAGGGGAAGACCCTCAGGTTTTCTGGTTAAAACAGAAACAATTGCTATTTCCATTCACTCTGAATCAATCAGGGTCCAAACAACAACGAAGTGGCACTTGGCCTGGGACCTGTTGTTGGTCAATTAATAAGAGCCAGAATGATTTGAGTTTAAGGCATGGTCCTTAAGACAGAAATCTAGCCTGGAAACCCCAAGATATTTTGTGAGGCTTTAGTGATCAAAATTTACATTTCTTTGGGCAGAGCACCTATAGGTAGGATATGATACCCTAAGGAAAGAAGGAAGAAAAAGAAAGAAAGAAAGAAAGAAAGAAAGAAAGAAAGAAAGAAAGAAAGAAAGAAAGAAAGAAAGAAAGAAAGAAAGAAAGGAAGAAAGAAAGAAAGAAAGAAAGGAAGGAAGGAAGGAAGGAAGGAAGGAAGGAAGGAAGGAAGGAAGGAAGAAGAAAGAAAGAAAGAAAGAAAGAAAGAAAGAAAGAAAGAAAGAAAGAAGGAAAGAAGGAAGAAAGAAAAAGAAAGAAAAGAAAGAAAGAAAGAAAGAAAGAAAAAAAAAGAAAGAAAGAAAGAAAGAAAGAAAGAAAGAAAGAAAGAAAGAAAGAAAGGAAGGAAGGAAGGAAGGAAGGAAGGAAGGAAGAAAGAAAGAAAGAAAGAAAGAAAGAAAGAAAGAAAGGAAGAAAGAAAGAAAGAAAGAAGGAAAGAAGGAAAGAAGGGAAGAAAGAAAGAAAAAGAAAGAAAAAAAGAAAGAAAGAAAGAAAGAAAGAAAGAAAGAAAGAAAGAAAGAAAGAAAGAAAGAAAGAAAGAAAGAAAGAAAAAAGTTGTGTTGCCCAACTGGCCAGTTCCAGTTGGGTACCCAGTGGGGCAACTTCCACTACTACTCATGGAGGCTGTTGTTTTTCCTTCATTCTCAAAGAGGAACATGACATCAGGAAGGCAATGCTATGACACACAAGTGAATTGGATTTAAGTGAGGGAGGGCTGGGCAAAGTCACCAGCTTCACTTTCTCTTCTGGAGCCATTTGGGTCCAGTGGCAAAATATAGATCAGGTAAATTTGAGATGCCCCTAGATACAGTGGGAGAACTTGGCCTTTTTAAACTAAGGTCTTTTGTATGAGTAAAGAAAGATATAAGAAATGCTGTTGAGATAGAATTGACAAGGCTCAGTACTTGGTTGGATTTGGAGGTGAGGGAGAGTAAAGAGTTAAGGATGACTCTGAGGTCAGGAACTAGGATGAAAAGATGATGGCACCCTCGACAGAAGTGACAAAGTTATGGAGAGAGATAGGTTTTGGGTTGGGTAAGAAAGATAATGAATTCTGTTTTAGACATGTTGGGCTTAAGGTGTCTATGGGATATCCAATGGGAAATTTCCAACAAGCAGTTTATATGAGATTGGAAACAGGAAAATTACTAGGACTTGGGCATATAGATCTGAGAATCATGCTCCTAGGGTGATCATTGACACTATGGCAGCTGAGGAGGTAACCAAGAAAGAATGTGTGGGGAAAAAAAAAAGTAGAGATGAAGGTCTATGACAGAGATTTGGTGTAAACCCACAGTCAGGGGATGGGACATGAACAAGGAAACTGAGGAGTGACCAAACAGGTAGGAGAAGGGGAGAGAGAACATGAGGGAGAACAGGAGGCAGAGAGAGAGAGAGAGAGAGAGAGAGAGAGAGAGAGAGAGAGAGAGAGAGAGAGAGAGAGAGAAGGGCAAAGAGAGACAGAGACATACACTGAGATAGACAAACACAGAAAGACACTGAGTCAGAGAAAAAACTACAGAGAGGGACAGAGAGAAACAGAGACACACAGAGAAAGGGAGAGAAAACAGAACAAAGACAGACAGAAACACACACAGAGATAGATAAATACAGAGATGCTGAGAGTTAGAGAGAAGGACACAGAAAGACAGGGAGAAACAGACCGGAAGAGACAGAGAGTGAGAAAGAGCAGTGAGCAGTGTCATGAAAACCCAGAAAGAGTTTCAAATGCTGCAGAGAGATCAAGAAGAATAAGAACTTGGAAAAGACTAACATTAAACCTGGCACTTACTGCCTTGGAGAGAAAAAATCGAATTGTATGATAAAGTTGGAAGCCAGATTGTAAGAGATTGAGAATTAAATGAAGAGAGAGAGAGGAGGCAGAGAGTACAAAAAGGTTTGTTTTTTACCCCCTAGGAATTGGGCTATAAAAGGGAAGAGAAATATAAGACAACAGCTTAAGAAGATAGTAAGGTCAAGGGAAAATTTCCTTAAAGATGATGGAAATCTTAGCAAAGGAGAAGGAACCAGTAGATAGCGATGGATTCAATATTGGGGGAGAGAGGGACAATTGGATGAACATCACACCTTTTGCCAGCAAGGTAAAGAACTAACTTCCCATCCCAGTATTTTCTAAAGGACTGTCAGTAGGTGACCTTCTTCACCACAAACTCATCTTACTTTGAATATCCTGAATGTAATTTCTGGTGTTGGCTGACTCTCCAGAATGGTCATGATGACATTATCCAAGGCTTCAATCTTTTTCTGGTTCAGGGACTGAAACAAAGAGAGGAGTACTATGATGTGATGTGCCAGTGGGAAAGAAGGCAAAGAATCTGAAAAAAGCCAGGCAGAAGCCAGGCATGATACAGGACAGATTGGCTGAATAGTTAAGGTGCTAGATTTGGGGTCATGGAGACCTCAAACTCTACTTTGGTCACTCACTAGCTGTGTGACCCTGGGGAAGTCTCAGAGCTATTTCCTCAGCTATAAAATGGGGATAATACTTAATATTTAATAATAATTAAAGGGCTGTAGAGAGGCTCAAATAAGGTAGGTAGATGTTTTTCAACCTTTAAAATTATTTACAAGTGACATTTATACTACATGAAAAGAGAACGTAAGAAAAGTTGGATGAATTGATCTTAGAGGAAGAGAGTGCTACTAGAATTTATTGAACAAGGAAGTGTTATGATCCAAGCTGTGCTTTGGGCACATGTGACTGGCAGCTGTATGAAAGATGGAAGAGAAAGAAAGAAACAGAGAGAGAGACACAGACAGACAGAGAAACAGACACAGAGAGACACACAGAGACAAAGACAGAGTAGAAAGACAGGGTAAGGAGAAAGAGAGATGGGGAGAAAGACAGAGAAAGGAGAAAGAGAAAAGGGAGAGAGAGGGGGGAGAGAGAGAGAGACAGAGAGAGACACACACACACACAGAGACACACAGAGAGACAGACAGACAGAGAGACAGAGAGAGAGAGAGACAGAGACAGAGAGACAGAAACAGAGAAAGAGAGGGGGAGAGAGAGAGAGAGAGAGAGAGAGAGAGAGAGAGAGAGAGAGAGAGAGAGAGGAGAGATCTGTGACAGGGAAAGCAATTAGGAGGTTATTGTAATAGTACCATAAGAGCTAATTAGGCCATTAGGTGAGATGCGGTAAAGTAGGTTGCTCTGATAAGAATGGGACCCACTGAAAACTCACTTTCATGGCAGTCCTTAGTGGTGATATCTCTTTCAATGAATCATTTGTAAGTGGTGGAGAGAACACACATTTGAGGCAGCAGCTGATGATCAAGTCTATCTCTTCTTCATTCAAGGGTGGGTACAATTCTCTAAGAGGAGAGGAAAAGGTAGATTGTCAAACTCAAGTTGATAGTGAAGATGTTTATTGTTCTTTGTTTAGGACAAGGCCCTAGATTTGGAGCCAAGAGATCTGAGCTTTAATCCTGCTATTCCCCTTATTAAATTTGTGGATTTTGAAGGAGTCAATGGCACTCTTTAAGTCCCAAGTTCCTCATCTGTAAAACGGGGGCAGCAATGCAGTACCTGTACCTCCTTCCTCAGAAAGCTGCTATATGGCTTGGGTATCAAATCATCAAATCAGCATGAAGGCATGAAATGGGAATCTGAATTTAAGATCTTCCCTGTCCCTAGGCCTTTTGATAGGCTTAAGTGCACCTGGAGCCTGTAGCAGGAGGCTTGTTTTTCAGGAGATACTTTATGATTGGGTAGTGGGTCAAGAGGATTGTTACATTCTCTGAGCCTGGAGAAGGCTATATAAACCCTGATGAGAGGCTTTGTTTTGTGACTCACTTTGAGAAGTGTTGTGTGATTTGACCAGATGAGACTCTGGGCAGCTGTTGAGAACACCCCCCCTCCCCCGGCTTTGAAAACCCAGATGTTGATACTTCCCTCTCTGGTAACTGTGCCTTGGTATGGATGTAACGGTCAGACAGTTGGAGGCCTGTCTGCTTGAAATGTTTCTCTGTCTTCTTGTAACTTCTGCTTGTAACTTCTTTCTGTATACTTTGAAGTTCAGGGTGCTGACTTTTATCCCTGAACTAGGTAAATGATATGTTTGATTGATTAAATCAAGATTGTTAACCCATTTTGAGTTGCTTTCCTTTAGAAAAGCAGATCTAAGAACCTGTGTTGGCATCCACCCTGGGGATGCTAGGGTGCTTGCTGCTACAAGGCAGTATCGTCAAAAGAGCCTTGGGAATCTAGGTTTTAGAAGTAAAGTCAAAATGGTAGTGGAGGGACAGGAAGTTTGTTTTTTTTTTTTTTAGTCTGTTTTGCTTTTTGGAGGGCCATTGGGGTTAAGTGACATGTCCAAGTTCACATGGCTAGTGTTTGTGTTAAGTGTCGGAGGTTGGATTTGAACTCAGGTCCTCCTGACTCCAGGGCTGGTGCTCTATTCACTGAGCCACCTAGCTGCCCTGACAGAAAGTATTTTTGCCTAACTCAACCAGCATACCTCCTCCACAATGACCTAGAAAATGGACCAGACCAAATCTAAAGTCACAGTGAGTCATTTTTCCAGTCCAAGGCTGCTTAGGGAGACAGACAGAGAGAAGTCTATGGACAATGGGTACAGGGACTGACCAAGAGCATGTACACTGGCTGCAACAGGCAACATTCCACTGATCAGGGATGGAAAAGATGCTAAGACAAAACAACAGGTCAGGAAACACCTGGACTAAGATTTCAGGGGATCCTGAATAGTATCAGGCGCAGGAATGAGTCTCATTTTAGCATTTCTGTTGCCCATTTTTCAGTTCTGGGTCAGATCAATGACATAGGGGAAGGGATCTGAGGATGGGCCCTAGATGTGTATTGAATAAGGAACAAATTCTGGAAATGTAGTCATGTGATTCTAAGCTCAGGGGCAGAGCAGAGACTCAGTTCTAGCCTTTAGTCCAGCACATAAGGCTTCAATGGAATAACCAAGACAGGAGTCCAGGACCAAAGGGAAGCCAGAAATTCAGCTATTCTGAACCTGCAGAACCTCCCAGTGCATAAACACTGACTGAGACTAGTAGCAGTCTATTAAAACACACAAGGCAATAGAGCTAATCCTGGGTCAGGAATTTGTAGAGCATAGATAAGGAGGGTAGTGAATAGGGCTCTTCTTGGATCACACCTTCTCAGGAGCGTTTAAAACTTGCAGGGTTCCAGACTGAGGTGTAAAAGCAGCAGAGAGGGGGGGCGGAGCCAAGATGGCGGAGTAGAAACAGCTCATCCAAGCCACTCTGCCCCCACATTCCCCCCAAACGATGTAAAAGGGGACTCTGAACAACTGCTGGAGCCCCAGCACCTACAGAATGACACAGAGAAGCTAAACTCCTGCTGAGGACAGCCCAGCAGCCCTGCAGGAAGGACCAGCGCAGTGGTCTGGGACCTGGCAGCGTGCAGCGTGCAGAGCGCAGGAGCCGAGCCCAGCCAAGCCCAGGTCCACATGAGCAGAGGTTTTAGCCCCAGGGTGGCAGGGCAAGCAGCCAGCTGGAGGAACCCCAGAACACCAGGAGCTGTGGCAACTCCAGAATTATCAACATATACTTGCCTGGGACAAAGTAAGAGGTTAGTGTCCTATGGACTTTGGGACTGGTATTAGGGAATACATCGGCTCCCTCCCCTGGGGGCTAGAAGCCACTGAGGACAAACGTCATTTTGTAGTTTTCAGAGGCGGCTCCCGCTCCCAGCCTGCAAATTTGTAGGGAGAGCCAGCGATCAGTCTTGGGGGGTAATCGCTCTTGCTTTAACCTCCCTGGATCTGGATTGTGATCTAGGGTGGAAGTCGTGGGTGGGTTTACAGCTTGCCAGAAAAGGAAGTTGCCCCCCCACACGTTTGGGACGAAAATTCCTCTATCTGGCCTTAAAGCCATAGTATGGAAACAAGCCCAAAAGTCAAGTAATTAAGTGGCAACATGCCAAGGCAAAGGAAACAGAAAAATGTAACCCTAGACTCCTATTTTGGGGGCATAGAGCAGGAAAAGGACTGTGAGGTCAGAAGTCCTGCTCCAAAAGCCCCAGGGGAAAACATGAGCAGGTTGCAGGACATAGAGGACCTTAAGAAGGACTTTAAAAATCAAATAAGAGAAGTGGAGGAAAAATTAGAAAGAGAAATGAGAAGGATGCAGGAAAAGTATGAAATGAGGTCAACAGCCTGACTGAGGAAAATAACACCTTAAAAAATAGACTAGCTCAAATGGCAAAGGAGGCCCAAAAGGGCAATGAGGAGAAGAATGCCTTAAAAGTCGAATTTGCCAGATGGAAAAAGAATCTCAAAAGTTCACTGAGGAGATTCATTCCTTCAGAGTTAGACTGGAGCAAATGGAAGCTAGTGACTTTATGAGAAATCAAGATGCTGTTAAGCAGATCCAAACAAATGAAAGAATAGAAGGCAATGTGAAATATCTCATAGGAAAAACCACTGACCTGAAAAATAGATCCAGGAGAGACAATTTAAAAATTATTGGACTACCTGAAAGCCATGATCAAAGAAAGAACCTAGAAATCACCCTTCAAGAAATTCTCCAGGAAAACTGCCCTGATGTTTTAGATCCAGAGGGCAAAATAGGGGTTGAAAGAATCCACCGATCACCTCCTGAAAAGATCCCAAAAAGAAAACTCCCAGAAATATTATAGCCAGGTTCCAGAATCCCCAGATCAAGGAGAAAATACTTCAAGCAGCCAGGAAGAAACAATTTCAATATTGTGGAAACACAATCAGAATAGCCCAGGACCTGGCAGCTTCTACACTGCGGGATAGAAGGGCATGGAATATGATATTCCAGAGGGCAAAAGAACTGGGAATGAACCCAAGGATCACCTACCCAGCAAAACTGAGTATTTTGTTTCAGGGGAAAATATAGTCATTCAGTGGAATAGAGGACTTTCCAGCATTCTTGAGGAAAAAACCAGAATTGAATAGAAAATTTGACATCCAGACACAAGAAGGAAGAGATGCCTGAGAAGGTAATCAGGAAAAGAAATCAAAAGGAACTTATCAAAGTTGAACTATTTACATTCCTATATGGAAAAGCAATAACTGTGACTGATGATATCTTTCTCACTATGAAAATAATGGAAGAAGGAGGTGTGGTCATATGAATACATATGTGAATGTGTGTGTATATGGTTACAGTTTTATATGGATAGAGGGCATAAGTTGAATTTGTTGGGAAGGGAGAATACTCAAGGGATGAAATTATGAGGTGAGAGAGGAAAGTGGCAAGAGGAGATGGGGAGAGACAGGGTAGTGTAAACTATCCATGCAGAAGAAGCAAGGGGAAGTGGTTGCAAAAGAGGGGGAGAATAAGGAAGGCTAAAAAGGCAAAACCACATTCACATTGAATTTGGTTCAGGGAAAAAATGACATACATACTAAATGGGATATCTCAACCTGCAGCAGGATAGGGGGAAGGGGGATGGGAGGAGGGATGATGGATGGGAGGGCATCCTTGGGGGGAGGGGAGGTTGGAAGTACCCACTATAAAGAGGGACAGGATCATGTAGGGAATGGACCAGGTGGGGGGTGGGATGAGTGGGAGGGAATTATAAGCAGCCTTGTACAATATATCTACTATGATAATGTTTTTGCATAGCTAGACATGTACAACATATACTGAATTACTTATCTCCCAAGAGGGAATGGGTGACAAGGGAGGAAGGAAATGGATCTGAAATTTGAGGTCGTAACATTAAATGTTTCAAATATATATAAATACTATTATTAATACTCTTTTGCTTGTAATAGTGAGATAAGATGTGCAGGCATTGGGATGCAAAGACTCACCTTCGTCTAATGGAAAAGTCGATGGGGGTATGGGAGAAGGTATGGGAGAGAGCAGATTGGAGGAAGCGATATCTTGTGGTATTACTGTTCTGAGAGTTTGGGTAGGGGAATAATGGGGGGAAAATGATTATAACTCAAAATCTGGTGGAAATGAATGATGTAAAACAGAAGTTAATAAAGCATTTGTTTAAAAAAAAAAGCAGCAGAGAGGCATGAAAGGACAGAAACTCAAGCCAGACATCCTCCAACTCCCAGAAGTCCACATATTCTAGCACTGACATAAAATCCAAAATTAAAAACAGGCAGAGAGAAGAAGGAGGAGGAGGAGGAGGAGGAGGAGGAAGAGAAGGAGGAGGAAGAGGAGGAGGAGAAGGAGGAGGAGGAGGAGGAGGAGAAGAAGGAGGAGGAGGAGGAAGAGAAAGAGGAAGAGGAGGAGGAGGAAGAGAAGCTTATCATAGAATGTTACCATTTCGATAGGGAAACTCTAGACACAAACCCCAAAGATGACAATTACTTGACATACAAAGCCTCAAGGGAAAATGAAGATTGAATACAAGCCCAACAAGAATTCTTAGAAGCAAAAAAGGAAAAAATATATTATAAACCAAATGAGAGATCTATGGAATAAAGACTGACAGCTTGGTGAAAGAAGTACAAAATCTTACTGAAGAAAATACCTTTAAAATTAGAAGTGGCCAAATGGAAGCATTATTATTCAATATTGTAATAGAAATGCTAGCTGTAGCAATAAGAAAAAGATACTGAAGAAATAAGCATAAACAAGGAGGAAGCATAAAGAATTACCACTCTTTGCAGATGATATGTTTTACTTAGAGAACTCTAGAGAATTAACTTAAAAAATAATTGAAACAGGGCAGCTAGGTGGTGCAGTGAGTAGGAGCTCTGGCCTCGGAGTTGGGATGACCCGAGATCGAATCCGGCCTCAGAAAATGAGCACCCACACATAAATAATGACTAGCTGTGGAACCTTGAGCAAGTTACTTAACCCCAATTGCTTATAAAAAATAAATAAATAAAAAATAATTGAAACAATTAACAACTTCAGTAAAGTTACAGGATATAAAATAAACCCATACAAACCAACAGCATTTCTTTATATTACCAACAAAATCCTTCAGTAAGAAATAAATTCCATTTAAAATAACTAGGGTGTGTAAAATACTCTTTGGCAAAATATTCTTTGCACAAATAAAATCAGATATAAATAAATGAAGATATGCTAATTGCTCTTGCATAGCCTGAGCCAATATAATAAAAATGACAATACTACCTAAACTAATTTATTCAGGATGTAGGAAAATAGATATGGCAATGAGTTGTTGGTGGAGTGCAACCATTCTGGAAAACAATATAGAACTATGCCCAAAAAGCTATTAGACCTTATGCAACCTTTTACTTGGAGTTAACAATACTAGGTATATACTGCAAAGAGATCAAAGAAAGAGGAGGACTATACATACAGAAATATTTATAGCAGCTGAGGGAATTGTGTGAACCAAACGGACTCCATCTTGTGATTCAGTTCTGGATCTAGCTCAATTCCCTTTCTTTCACTTAGGAGTCTAGTTTAATTTCTGTCTTGTGAGAAAACTTTATTGCATTGCTTGAACCAAGTCCTGCATGGTTGGGAATCTGGACCACCTTTACATGTTGCTTAGAGACCCTTAACTAAGGACCCTTTAACTAGGTTATGCTGACCAGAAACCCAGTCAGATTCAAAGATTAATGTAGGGAGTTTTCTCACAGTTATACATCTCAGACAAATCTTATGTATTATTTGAAATCTGACCCTGTACTGACCAATCAGTTACTACTTCTTTGTGTCTTTGATTGAATACTGACACTTTGGGATGTGGGGGGAGGGTAGGACACATCTTCATATTTCATGTAATTGTGCCTGTTTGCTATCCCCCCACCAACTTGGATAGCTCCTAATCTTTCCTCCAATTAGAAATTTTTATTACCTAATTTTGTGTTCTTATTTGTGTCCTATTTATTATTTTCTTTTAATGCATAAAAATCTGTCTTCCCCTGGATTTGGAGTCCAGTACCAATCTGAGGAGGCCTAGTCCCGATTTGTTATACAACTGGCATGCATTGCTTAATAAATTAATATGCTTGGAAGCTCAAACCTTTGTTTCCTCAGTCATTTCCATCTTTCACACAAGTCTTTGTACTACCAAAGAATTGGAAGAAAAGAGGATATTCACTGAAACAATTGTAATATGAAAAATGGTTTTTGATGTTCTAGTTATAATGATAGGACTCCAATATGGAGTCATTTAGGCTAAATTGTCCTAATGGCCATAAGATATTTAAGCAATAAGAGACAACATTTTTACATTCTGACCCTGTGTCAAGCAATGAAATGATTGCAGCTTTTGATTAGATAGGACTCCAGGGCAGCCTATAGTGGCTTATGAACCACATCTATTCCTTATGTGTCTGATAGTTAAGTCCACCTCTCATGAACTTCTGGTCCCTGATGAGGAAATTCTCTTATTCTATCCTGTTATTGATAAGGGACCATGGGAATTTCCTCACCACATCTGGGTCTGATTAAGGATGCTGCCTCCCACAGCTGGCACCACTTACCTGTTCTCAACCAGCCCATTTTAAGGTATAAAGCTTCCGTGCCCAGACCCCACGCTGAGTGTATACTCACACTGAGATCTTTGTTATACACATCTCCTGCTCCCTAGAATTGGGTGAGTTTCCTTGCATCTGTAGGACTCAACCTTTATCTGTCTATATTGCCACATGGCATAGTCTCTTCTCTCCCTCTGCCTACTTGATGTATCACATAGGATCAGAGATTTAGTGCTGGATAGTACCTTAGAGATCACTAAGTCCCACACTTTCAATTTGAGGAAAGAAGATCCATATCAGTTAAGTGATTTGCCCAAACCCACGAGTTATAAGCATCCAAGTTAGGATTCAAACCCAGGTCATCTCGTTTCAAAGCCCATGCTGTCTCCAATCTACCTTGTTGCCTCCAACAATAATGAAAGCCATTTGTGGAGCACTTTTAACATTTGTTGTTTCAATTGTTTCAATCAGGTCCAACTCTCTGTGATTCTATTCGGGGTATTCTTGGCAAAGATATTGGAGTGGTTTGCCATTTCCTTCTCCAAATCATCTGACCTATGAGGAAACTGAGGCAAACAGGAGGAAGTGACTTGCCCAGCTCACACAGCTAACAAATGTCTGAGGGTAGATTTGAACTCGGGTCTTCCTGACTCAAGGCCTGGCACTCTATTCACTGTATCACCTACCTGCACCTTTTGAAAGTTTACATAGAAAATAAATGGCAGAGCCAGAATTTAAACCTAGGTCCTCTGACTTCAAAGTTGACACTTTCTACCACATAAGTGCAAGAAGGATGCCTCAATTAAAAGGGCACTTAAAACTCTTCCCTCAGTCTAGAAGTGCAATGTTAAAAACTCAGACTCCAAAGACAGAGGACCAGAGTTCAGATCCTACCTCTGATCCTTATTATTCTGTGTCTTCTTGGACAAGTTAATTAGATCTTTTGGGCCTCAGTTTCCTCTTCTGTGAAGTGAGAGATATTACACTAGACGACCTCTGCCATCCCTTCTAATTCTAGATCTATGATTCTAGGAAACAACTGAGTTAGCCAAAATAATAAGTTTAATAATAATTATATATATATATATATATATATATATATATATATGCATATAGTTTATATAAATGGGTACCAGAAGATGACCACTGAGGAGGATTTCTGTTGTATCCCTGGGGCCCTGTCACCATTCTCTGTTCCCAACTGAATGTCTTTAAAAATTAATTTGAGGGTACTTTGGACAAATTTTCCTTAGTTCTAATCTCGCCTTAGATACTTACTAGCTGTGTGACCCTGGGCAAGGTTAAGTAACCCTGCTTGCCTCAGTTTCTTCATCTCTAGAATGATCTGAAGAAGGAAATGGGAAAACACTCCAGTATCTCTGCCAAGAAAACCCCAGATGGGGTCACAGAGTGTTGGACATGACTGAAAAATGACTGAACAACTTTTTGACTGCTATCCCCAGACCAGGAATAGTTTATGCTGATTCCTAGCATTGCCTGGAAAAATGTTAGTTAGAGTCTATTCTGTGGCCAGGTACTTACCCCAAGTAAGACAGAGCTGTCATGATATCTGAGCAGAATGAAGTGTTTGGGTCTTCCTTGGACTCTACTGCCAGTATTTGCTAGTATAGAAAAATATGGAGAAAAAAACAAAAACACAGAGCAAAGTTTGAATGGGCATTGCTGTTCTTGTCCTCCCTTCTGCAAAGATCTCCTTAAGAGTCTTTCATGTGGATTTCCTTAAGGATAGAACAGAAGGAATCCACACTAAGCTACCTTTTAAAAATTTATTCAATTTTAAGCAGAGGACCAAGATCATTTCATCCTCAGTGAAGTTTATTGTAGACAGATATTGGCTGGTGAAAAAAAGACTCATGAGAGCCTTGAGTGTCCTATTAAGCCATAATGTGGTTTGACCCAGAATGTCAGGCTCAGAAGATTCTGTGAAAATTCATCCAAGCTTTCTGGCAGGCCAGGAACCTATCACTTGATACAAGTGCATGTCACATACCCCTTCTCCACTTTCCAATACAATTCAGCATAATACAACAAACATTTATTAATCACCTATTGTATGCAGGGTAACAAGTAACTTTTAGATAATGCTTAATTCTTTCATTCCTGGAACTTCTTGTTTAGGGGTGTGTGTGTGTGTGTGTGTGTGAGGGCGAGCGCGCATGCGTGCATGTGCATATGTATTAAGGACAACACAGATAACTATAATGCACAAAATTATCCAATACAGAAATCCTTGGAGCTAGAAAAGCCTGAGTTTTCCTACCTCTGGCATCTTAGTGGCTATGTAGCCTTCTGCAAATGACTTAACTTCTTATGCTGACTTCTTATGTTCAATTTTGGAATTCTTGACTTTTTTTTTTTTATGTCAGAGACCCCTATTAGTGGTCTAATGAAACCCATAGGCCCCATTTTCAGATTATTCTTTAATTGCTAAAATAAAATACACAGGATTATAAAGGAAACAAACTGTATTGAAATAGTCATCTAAATATTCAAATAAGAAACAAGTGCATAAACCCTAGGTAAAGAACCCCTACTCTAAGACTAGAAGTTTCAGAACAAGTACCTATTTTTATAGGGGCAGGAGGGAAGGAAGGAGTTCTTATTGGAAATTCCCTATGCTAATGAAATAAGAGGTCAGATCAAGGTAACAAGTATTTATTAAGCATTTATTATCTTAGTACAGTTACTGTACTAAGCCCTGGGATATAGATAGAAACAGAAAAAAAGCAGTCCCTGCCCTCAAGGATCCTACATTCTATTTGGGGAGGACCACACATAAAAGGAAATTGGAAGAGTTGGAAGGGGTAAGAAGGAACTTAATGACATGTGACTACTGGAGAGAAAGTCCTGAAGGAGAATCAGGAGTATAGCTTGAAGAAGAATGTATTTTATTTTAGCAATCCTCCCACAACCTTTCTATATATCAGCTCCATCCTGCCTCTATGAGAGAATCTCTGTGAGAGCTGAGAATTATCTAGTGCAGACTCACTCTGTGTCAGATTATTCTGGCCTGCTTGTCCAATACAAGCAGCACAATACCTAGGCTCCTTAAGAGTCTACCCATTATGGCTAACCTTTATTAAATTACTAAATTTACTTTCCTTGGCTGAGAGAAGACTTGAGTCAAGTTCACTTGGCAGGACCCGGTGGGCTGGTATTTTGGGGTCTTGGCACCCCTAAACCTTAAACCTCAACATTTTATGGTGACCTCAACACTACTACCACTTTTACTACTACTACTACTACCACCACAACCATCAGTACTACTACCACTTATTTTACTACTGTTACAACCATTACTACTACTACTCTTGAGGTTTAGGGGTTGCTCAAACCCCAAAATACCTACACACTGGGTCCTGCCCAGATGAATTTGACCCAAGTCTTCTTCAGCCAAAGTAAAACAAAGTTTGTTAAAGATCTGCCATATTGGGTAGACTCTTAAGGAATTTGAACATTTGTGATGCATGTAATTGACAAGCAGGCCAGATAGAATCTGAGCTAGATTGAATCTGAGCTAGAATGAATCTGAGGCACCTTCATGGAAACAAGATGGATCTTATATGTGAGAGACTATGGGAGGGATCTAGGGGTGGTCTAGTAGCCTACAGTCATGGGAGGGGGAGTCTAAGGAGGGTCTCGATGAGACTGGGGTGACTAGAGGTCAGAAAATGGGATTAAGGGTGAGAAGTAGCTGAAGGCACCTGAATAGACAATGGAGGGCTAGGCTAGGTTAAAGGTAACAGAGATTTGGGCATAGTGATAATGGAAGGCTTAGGAGCTCAGGCAGATCAAGTGGGAAGATTCAAGGGAGGTTTCCAGAGCCTATACCCCATCACTACTATGACTTCTACTACAACAACAACAACAACAACAACAACAGCTACTACTACTACTACTACTACTACTACTACTACTACTACTACTACTACTACTACTGTTACTACAGTACAGATAAGGAAACTGTGACTGAAAGTTGTTAATTGACCTACCTAGGATCATACAAATAGTAAGTGTCAGAGCTGGATTAAACCCAAGTCTGGGAGGTAGGAGCTATTATTATCATACCCATTTTATAGAAGAGGGAACTGAGGCTGTTAAGAGGAGGTAAGTGACTTGTCCATAGGTACAGCTAATAAGTGCCTGAGGACAGATTTGAACTCAGGTCCACTGTGCCACCTAGCTACCTCATTAGATGTGGAAAGATTTGATGACTCTTCCCCATATAATGAAAGTTGGGGGTGTATAAATGGGATAGGCAAGCCTTGATATTAGGAAGATTTGGGTTCAAATTCTACCTGTGACATCTTTTAACTATATGACCCTGGGCAAGTCCT
The DNA here is from genome assembly GCA_011680675.1 of Gymnobelideus leadbeateri. NCBI lineage: Eukaryota > Metazoa > Chordata > Mammalia > Diprotodontia > Petauridae > Gymnobelideus > Gymnobelideus leadbeateri. The sequence continues at coordinate 458,510 of WOXC01012083.1, read as the reverse complement.
TAAGCACTCAGTGTTCCAAGTAATCATCTAATTATGTTGCTGATCTCCATTGTTTTGTCACCATAAGAGTTCTCTGTACTAAGAAATCTCAGGTCCAGAACAAAAAAACAAAGTAAATATATATACTATACACATACTCACTGTAAATAGTATCCATTTGGGAACTGACTCTATTTACTTCTTTACTACAACTTAATAGATAATAAGTTTTGGAGGATTGCTTGAGGCTCTGGAAAGTCAAGTGACTTAGCCAAGGTTATGAAGGTAGTGAGTATCAGAAAGGGATTTTAACCCCAGGGATATCCAGTTCCAAGTAAACACTCTAATCTCCTTGGACAGACTGACCAACCCAGTGTAAATAACTGAAGTAAAAGGGTATTTTTTCCCATGGCATTTGGTAAAACCTTAAAATAGAGTGACTTTTGCCCAAGAAAAGAATCTCACTTACCAACAACTGATTCGTTGCTACCCTCCTCAAATGAGTTTTGGAAAAAAATCTCTTTCCCTGGGCCATTATTTCTCCAGCCATCAGGAGGGACTGAATAAATTCTCTCCTGATCTCTACATCCTGCAGTTCAGAGGTGTCATTCATGGAGGGAGGGAAAGAAGAAGAATCATGAAGAACGTAGCATATGCCAGCATGAAGGCAGACAATTAGTATGCAAGTATTTATTTTTATTAGCAGCACTTATTAGCAGCCACACACTGTGCTAAGCAGTGATGTTGTTAGTCCTTCATTTTTGAAGATGACTAATGGCATCAAGAGGGTAATGTCTTGGCTTGCAAATGAGTTGGGTTTAAGTGAGGTAGAGTTGTGCGATCATCAGCCTCACTATCTACCTCCAGGGTCATCTGAGTCCAGTGGCAAGACATAGGTTGGGATTACTGGAGATGGCCCTGGATACAGTGGGAGACCATGGTCTTTTGCTAAGCAGTGAAGATAAAGGCAAAAAAATATCATCCTTGCTCTCAAGGAGCTTACATTCTAATGGGAAATATAACATACAAATAACTCTGTGTGTATGTATAAATGTATATTTTGTGTCTAGTAGTTTATAGTCATGTCCAACTCTTCATGACCCTTTTGGGGTTTTATTCACAAAGATACTGAAGTGGTTTGCCATTGCCTTCTCTGGTTCATTTTGCAGATGATGAAACTGAGGTAAACAGGATTAAGTGATTTTCTTAGGGTCACAAAGCTAGTAAATGTCAGAGGCTGAATTTGAACTCATGTCTTTTTGACTCTAGGCCTGGCACACAATCCATTGGGTCATCTAACTGCCTTTTTCTCTCTCTTCACATATATATGTATATATACATATATATTATATATGTATATGTACATATACATATATTATATATGTATAGATACATATATTATATATGTATATATGCATATACATATATAATATATGTATAGATACATATATTATATATGTATAGATACATATACATATATGTACATACATACATACATATACACATATGTATATACATACATATATAATATATACATATATTATATATGTATCTATACATATATATTATATATGTATATATGCATATACATATATAATATATATAGATACATATACATATATATTATATACATATATGTGTGTGTGAGAGCTCATGCGCACACACACCTGTGTATACACACACACACACACACACACACACACACACACACACAGGAGATCATGAGCCTTTCATAAGCCTAGACCCAAATCTGTTACCCTTAAACTAGCCTAGCCCTTCATTGTCTGTCATCTCCAATTAGCATTCAGCTGTTTCCCACCCTTAATCCCATTCCTGGAGTTGGACCTCAGTTCCTTCAAGAATCTCCTTAGACTCCTCCTCAGGACCTTCCCCAAACCCCTCCTCTAGACCACTCCTAGATCCCTCCCACAATCTTTCTGTATATGTGATCCATCTTGCCTCCATGAAGGGGTCAGATTCAATTTAGCACAGACTCAGTCTGTGTCAGATTATTCTGGCCTGCTTGTCAATACAAGCATCACAAATGCTTAGGCTCCTTAAGAGTCTACCCATTGTGGTGAATCTTTAATAAACTTTGTTTTACTTCAGCTGAGAGAAGAATTAATTCAAATTCATGCAACAGGACCTGGCTATTGGTATTTTGGGGTCTCAAGCACCCCTAAACCATAAACCTCAAAATACGTGTCTATAGAGAGGAAGGGAGGGAGGAGAAAAAGGGAAGGAGGAAGATAGAGAGAAGGAGAGGGAGGGAGGGGTAGGAAAGAGGGGGGAATAGAGACAGAGAAAGAGAGACTGAGATAGAGAGACAGACAGAGACAGAGACAGAGGCTAAATGCAAGGTAATTTCAGAGAGTAAGGAATTAGCAGGTTGGGGGACCAGGACAGGTTTCCTGAAGAAGGTGGACTTTGTGTCCAGTCTTGCAGGAAGCCAGGGATATTAAGAGGCAGAGGTGAGGAGGGAAAGATTTTCAATTTGGGAGGTGCCTGTTGGGAAAAACACAGAGATGGGAAAGGGAGGTCATATGCAAGGAAGTAGACCAGTGTAGCTAGATTGTAGAGTGAGTGGAGAAGAATAAAGTATAAAATAGGATAAATTGAGAGTGATCTTAGAGAGAAGGAACTACTAGCATTGAGGGGTACTGGGAAAGGCTTCCTGCAGTAGGTGGGGTTTTAGATGAGACCTAAAGGAAGACCAGGATATGAATAAGAAGGAGGAAGAGAATTCCAGGCATAGGAGATGCCAGTGAAAATGCATGGAATCAGAAGATAAGTGTGTCAGATTAGAGGAACATTCCACCCCTAGGCACCAGTCACCTATAAGTGCAGGCTTTAGAATGAAAGCTCCTAGAGGGCAGGGCTAGCTCACTTTTTTTTTTAAATATTTAACTCTCCAAGACTTAACACCATTCTTGAAATAACATAAGCACATACTAAATGCTTTCTCATTCATTCCTTCAATCATCTCATGAAACAGAACAATATCTCTGAGCATGTTTCCTTATCCAGAAAAAGGCACTGATAGTAATAATTGACCTGCCTGCCTCATAGAAGCCTGTTGTTATTGTCCAGTTGTTTTCTCCCCACTTCATTGACCTCATTTGTGTTTTGTTTTGTTTTTTGGCAAGGCTTTGGTTGGTTTGCCATTTCCTTCTCCAACTCCTTTTACAGAAGAGGAAGCTGAGGCAAAAAGGGTTAAGTGACTTGTCCAGGGTGACACAGCTAGTGTCTGAAGCCAGATTTAACTTAGGAAGATGAGTCTTCCACTGCACTACCTGGCTGCCCTTCACAGATCCTATACTGTACATAAATATATTGATAACTTAGAATAAAACTTAGTTCTGGTCCTAGTTATGCCACATACTAACTGTGATATTGGAAATCTATAAAATCCCTTACAGCTCAAATTTTTTAGGATCTTATGATTTGCCAGCTCTAATGATGCTTCTCTATCCTCTCTTCATAGAACCATGAATTTAGTTCTATAAAGGACCTTGGACACTAACTAATCCAATCCCTTCACTTTATAGAAGAGTAAACTGAAACCCAGGAGAATGAAGTGCTTTATTTAAGGTAACAGTTAGTTGCAGAGGGGGCAGAGCCAAGATGATGGAGTAAAAGCAAGAACTTGCTTGAGCTCCTCCTCCAACCACCTTTAATACCTGTAAAAAATGACTCTAAATAAATTTTAGTGCAACAGTTAGTTGCAGAGTTGGGACTAGATCCCAGATGTCAGATAATCATAAATTTAGAGTTGGAAGGGACCTCAGAATTAATCTGTTTTATAAGACCTCCAATTTGCCCTGTATTTATCTTCTATTCACAAAATTGTTTGCCTGTTGGAACTCCCATTAGATTTTAAGCTCCTTGAGGGAAGGCACTATTTTTTTCCTTTCTTTGTAGCTACATTGCTTAAAGCAATGCCTGGTATTTTTGTTTTCTTGTTGTTCAGTAGCTTTTCAGTCACATCCCATTCTTTGTGACCTCTTTTGGAGTTTTCTTGGCAGAGATATTGGAATGGATTGCCATTTGCTTCTCCACCTCATTTTATAGATGAAGAAACTGAGGCAAAAAGTGACTTGCCTAGGGTCACACAATTACTGAGTCAGGATCCCAAAGTTAGTATGTTTCTGAGGCCAGATTTGAACTCAGGAAAATGAGTCTTCCTGATTCCAGACCTTGTGCTTTATCCACTGTAGCACCACCTAGCTGCTGCCCTGGTAAGTGCTTAATAAATATTTGTTGACAGACTGAGGATTCCAATCAAGAGAATATAAGTGACTCACAAGAAATAAATGGCAGAGCTAGGCTTCAAACCAAATCTTGTATTTTTTCCCTTTTACTACCCATAAATGATCATAGAGTTCTTGACATTTCCTATCCCTTCCATGAGCCAAGCTGGTGATAGATTCATGATAGACTCATCAGGTGACTCATAGAATGTTATCTGATACAATTAAGACTATCTCTGATACTTCCAATTTCCTTAAGACAAACCATAGCTAATGGTTTGAAACCAATAATAATGACTAATAGCTAGCATTTACATAGTGCTTTAAGGTTTATAAGATGCTTTACAAATATTGTCTTGTTTTACCTTTGCAACAACCCTGGGAAGTAGGTGCTATTGTTATCCCTGTTTTTTAGATGAGAAAACTGAGACAAAAAGTAATTAACTTGCCCAGGGTCACTGAACTGAGGACAGATTTGAATTCTGGTCTTCCTGACTCCAGACTTAATATTCAATCCACTTAGCTACATCAGTTACTTCACTTGGTATGGATTGTATCTTGGAATTAAGTGACTTGCCCAGGGTCACACAGCTAGTAAATGTCTGAGGCTGGAGTTGAACTCAGGTCCTCCTGACTCCAGGGCCAGTGCTCTATCTGTGGATATAGTTCCCCCTTGGTGTAGATTGTAAAGCAGTCGGTTGTAGCATTTGACTTACAGGGCAGCTGGTCTTGAAGCAGTTGACTATCTTTTCAACAATTTTGGTCTCCACAATTGGAAGCAACTGCTCTTTGGGGACTAGTAGAAGCACCTTCTGATAACTGTGAAATAGGAGCCACGTCAATTCCTTGCATGTAGGTACCTGGAAATTTCAGAGAAAAGCATGAGGATAAGCGATGAGATGCTTGAGAAATGCCCTGTCTTTTCATTCCTAATGAAAATGCTTCTTTGGTGTTCTGCAATTTGGACAATGCTACTAGCATTATCACAACTTGTCCTCAGTGATGATTACAAGCACCTTTTACCAGAGTATCCTTCCCATCTCCTTTGTGATTATGTCTTTATTTTTTGCCTTTTTTTTACATCTTTATTATGACTAGTGGTACCTTTCAACAGCTTGGGATTTTCTTTTTTTTTTTTTTGCTTTTTGGAGGGCAATTGGGGTTAAGTAACTTGCCCAAGGTCACATGGCTAGGTTTTTGTTTGTGTGTGTTAAGTGTCTGAGGCTGGATCCAAACTCAGGTCCTTCTGACTCCAAGACCAGCGCTCTACTCACTGCTCCACCTAGCCGCCCCACCTTTGTGATTATATCTATTTTATTCAGTATATTTCTTATTTGTACCTAGCTTAAAATAAATAAAAATATATTGTATGTAAACATTTACATACTTAGATATTAATTAAATTTAAATATATATAAATATACACACATTGTGTGTGTGTGCATGTTTGCATGTACACTCCCCTTTCTATTGAGAGCCCTTTGAGAGAAGAAACCATTTTTGCCATGCTCTGTTTCCCCAGTACATAGCACAGGGTCTGGCATATAGCAGGCACTTCGTAAATGCTTCCTGGTTTGACTTTTGGGGTCCCTTTTTGATCTACTCAATTTCTTTTTTCATCTCTCCTTTTACTATTTATCAGGCTTGTCGTCAGAAAGACCTAGTTTGAATTCTGCTCCAGCACTTATTTTCTATATGACCCTGGAAGGAGTTGTATAATATACATAAAACTTTTTGCTAAATAAAGTGCTACATTCATGTTAGTTATTATTATGGTTATTAATCTTATCTCCTTGAGATATCATTAGAAGTCACTCATCTTAGGTTTAATATAGGTAGAATCAAGATGGCAGATTAGTGACAACAACCCAGGCAAAGTCTTTCAACATTCCCCTCTAAACAACTTTAAAATAATGCCTCAAATAAATTTTGGAGTCTTTGAGTCAACAAAAAGTTCAAGGTGATACATTGTTCCAGCCTAAGACAACTTAGGGTGTCTAGAAAAGGGGCCTATGATGCCTGAGTGGTTACTTGGTTGTAGCATTTGACTTATAGGGCAGCTGTCTTGGTTGCAGATTGCACACATTGATGGCACCCATGGTGGACCTTAAAAGCCACTGACACAGTGGCTGCAGCAGATTCAGGAGCTTTCAGCACAGAGACAGTAGGGGGGTTAGACAACTCATCAGAGATAAATTACAGGGCACATTTTGTTGGCACTAGGTGCAGTTGGTGCTGATTGGCAATTCTATTGACCATATGTAGTTCTGATTTGCAGTTTCAGGATAGAGGAGTGCTTATGATTGATCACAAGGAAGCAATGGTTCTGATCACAGTTCCAGGGCCAAAAGGAGAGTTAGCTCTTGTGGCTACAAGAAAATGGGGGCCATTCCTAGGTAAAAACCAGAGCCCAGAATAGGAGAGCAATGACCATATTTCTCCCTGGAGCACACCACCTTGGAAGTACTGAAAACTTGCAGATCCCTAAAGCCAGCTGTGAAAACAGCAGCATTAAAAAGCTGAAGTTTGGGACAATGCCCCCACACCCACCCCAAGTGAAGAGTCCAATTTTAACATTAAATTCAAATTCAACAAATAGGCTAGAAAAATGAGCAAACAAGAAAAAAATAACTTAATCATTAAAAAGTTACTATGGTGGCAGAGAAGACCAAGACAAGCTCAGAAGAGAACAATGTGAAAACAGTTACCAAAAGCCTCAAAGAAAAGTGCTAATTGTACCCAAGCCCATCAAGAATTCCTAGAAGAACTAAAGAAAGTGATGAGAGTGGTAGAGGAAAATCTGTGGGAAAATGATAACAATGCAATAAAATTATGAAAAGAGAATTAACAGCTTGATAAAAGAAGCACAAAAAAATGCCAAAGAAAATAACCTTAAAAGCGTAATTGGCCGAATGATAAAAGAGGCACAAATATTTACCAAAGAAAATAACTCCTTAAAAAAGCAAGGGTAAATAGTAAACAGGATTAAGGGAGGCTCCTTCTACATTATATGCATTCCTTTGATGTAGGATCTTTCTACATTGTCTACATTCTCTTGGGGGGCATAAAAACTCTGTGAGCTCCTTGCATCTTTGGCTCTGTATGAAATGGTCCTGTAATAAACAGACTATTGATTACACCCCCATCTCATTATTCTCACCACTCACTAGCCCACCAACTGCGCTGGCTGCAGTAGTATATAAAAAAGGCAGGGGTAGCAATCATGATCTTAGAAAAAGCAAAAGCAAAAATAGACCTAATTAAAAGAGACAACCAGGGAAACTACATTTTGATAAAAGATACCATAGAAAACAAAGTTAATATCAACATTTTTACAGCAAGTTTCTCTGAATATATAAGGAATTAGTAAAATTTTCAAAAATAAGACCCATTTCCCATTTGATGAATTGTTAAGAGTTATGAACAGGGGGCAACTAGGTGATGCAGAGGATAGAGCATTGGCTCTGGAGTCAGGAAGACCTGAGTTCAAATATTGCCTCAGATACTTAATAGCTTTATGACCCTGGGCAAGTCACTTAACTCTGATTGCCAAGAAGGAAAGGAAGGAAGGAAGGAAGGAAGGAAGGAAGGAAGGAAGGAAGGAAGGAAGGAAGGAAGGAAGGAAAGAAGGAAGGAAGGAAGGAAGGAAGGAAGGAAGGAAGGAAGGAAGGAAGGAAGGAAGGAAGAAAGAGGAATAGGAACAGGCAGTTTTCAGAAGACATTTTCATGTGAAAAAAGTGCTTTAAATCACTACTAATTGGAGAAATGCAAATTAAAACAACTTGGAGGTACTACTTCACAACTATCAGAAATGACAAATGCTGGAAGGGATGAGGGAAAACAGGTACTCTAATGAACTGTTGGTGGAATTGTGAACTGGTCCAATCATTCTAGAAAACAATTTGGAAATCTACCTAAAGAGCTACAAAATACTGACTCAGCAATAATACCCCCCCCATTAGAATGTAAGCTTCTTGATTTTCTTTCTACTTCTATTTGTATTCTCAGTGCTTATCTCTGTACCTGACATATAATTAAGTGCTTAATAAATGCTTGTTGATTGACTGGTTGACTGACTCAGTGCTCTAGGAGGTTCTCTAAGACTGTAACTTGCAGAGAAGGTACTGACCTGAATTTGTAGAGGGAGTTCTATCATCTAGGAGTTCTCTACCACATTGAAATGGCAGGTCTAGTTCCTGTCCTTAGTATAATGGAATTCTGGGAGACTACACTTTGAGAGAGGGTATCCAAGAAGATAAGTCATTAAAGATAACCTGAGAAATTTGGCAGAGTGGGTAACCTGATCTGGGGAAAAATGTGATCCATCGTTAGGCTTAGTGTATACTGATCACTTCTGCTCTTTAAATGAATTGAAAATGAACTATATGCCTTGGTTCAGAAATAGGAACTTGGTGGGAGCACCAACATGGGGTCTGGACTTTGAAACCAGCAGCAGGAATTTGTTTGTTGTCCTTGGAGGGAATGGTCATGAGAGAGAAAGCTCCCCAGGAATGGTGGCAGTGGCTGTCAAGGCACATGGTCTCTAAGGGAACTACGCCTAGATGGCAATTCAAGACATTAGATGAAAGACCTAAGCTTCAGGACAAGACTACCTGTTAATGGATCTGCTTTAGGCCAATCAAATAGTGTAGGGAGAACAGATCAAGTATGAGATAGAACTTTCAACAGTCTAGAGCCATAGTAACCTCCAGGAGAGGAGTGATGCAGATAATTGCAACAGGCCTGTATGTGTAATAATAATAACAAAACACATTTAGAAAATACAAGGAAAAGAAAAGTTGCATGCTTATCTGAGACAGCAGTGCAGTAGCTGAAAAGCAACACTTCTTTCTGCAGACTATCTAAGGGTAGGGAGACCCAAGGACAGGAGTAGAAGGGGTGGTGACAGTAAAGATGAGGGAACAGGCAATACTCATCTTGGAGGTTAGAAAAAAAAGAGGGCATAGAGAAGGCTTGGGACTGAGAAATATCTCATAGGCAGTAGTGGGAGGATGCTGGTGGTTGCTGCCCCTGCCCACCCCACCTTTGACTCTACATTGGTATATGAAAAACATGATAACATAGGATGTTCCCATAGTTTGGAATAGCCTTTCTTCCCCTTTCCCTACATGGTTAATTTAAGTTGTATCCATTTTTCAAGGCCCAGTTCAGGTCTTTCCTTTCTTGTAAAACATCCAATTGTCCCAGTTCATAGTGTTCTATCCCTCTTCTGGATTCCCATAGTACTTATGATCTATTGCATTTTTTTTAACTTGATATTTTTCAAGTACTCTGCATATGCTACTTCATCTGAGTCTTGCAGCAACCTTTTGAGTTTGGTATTTTAAATATTATCCCCATTTTATAGCCAAGAAAGCTAAGGTGCAGAGAGGACCTTAAAATCTTTGTCCAGGGTCACATAGCTAGCATTTGGCCTCTTTCCTGATTCCAATGCTAAATTTTTTCCTATTCTATGATACTACTTCTTTGGAAGTCTCTCGATTCACATTCCATCATGTACTATGTTGTATTGTTAATTATCTTTTTATATGTATAAGTCCTATTTCCACAACTAGATTGTAATCTCTTTGAGGCTAAAGATCAGTCTTTTTTCATATAATCACAGAATTTCAGAGTTGGAAGGGACATATTAGCCAACTCAATCAATCCATACATGGAAAGGAGTTTCTGACCATTAACTTGGGAAAATGATTGAACATGTTGTAGGGTATGATTGTGAAGGAATACTAATGAGATGTAAGAAATTATGTAGGGAATGGTTTCAGAAAAACCTGGGAAGACTAATGTGAATGGATGCAATGTGAGTAGAACCAGAACATTATATGACCAACAGGATTATAGTAATGATAATCAACTGAGTTAGCTACCCTGATTATTTCAATGATCCACATTAATTCTAAAGGATACATGATGAAAAATGCTATTCACCTCCAGAGAGAGAACCAATGAACTTTGAGTGCAGATGGAGGCATTTTTATCACTTTATTTTTCTTGCTATTTTTTTGGTTGTTGTTTCAATAAGGTTAACATAGAAATATGTTTTGCATGATTTCACATATATAATAGATATAATATTACTTGCCTTCTTAGCATGTGAGGAAGGGATTAGAGGGAAAGAGAGAATTTGGAACTCAAAATAAAAAAAATTCATATTAAGATAAATAAATAAAAAAAAATTTTTTTTTAAATACCCACTATAACAAACCCAACAAGTCATCACTCAGCCTCTGTTTGAAGACCTCACAAGGTAGGCCATTACATTTTTTAGATAGTTCCAATTATTTGTAAGTTTTTTCCTGACACCAAGTTCTCTCCTAAAGGTACCTCTGAAATTTCTACCTATTATTCCTAGTTCTTCCCTCTGAGGTCAAACAGAACAAGGCAGTTCTTTCTTTCACATAAGTATCCTTCAAATAGTTGAAGATAAGTTTCAACATCTTCCCTAAGACCTCTTCTCCAGGATAAACTTCCCAGTTCCTTCCACTGATCCTAAGCTCTTCATTACCTTACCTGCCCTTCTCCCAATGTTCTCCAGTTTATCAATGCCCCTCCTAAACTGTGGTACTCAGATCAGAACACAACCTTCCAGCTGTGGTCAGATCATGGCAGATTATATGCATCAAGCTTATCATCCTCTTATTCCAGGAAGTTATGCCTCTCTTCTCCCTTTCTCCCCTTGCCTCTCCACTCCACTCCCCTCAGCCCACTACAGGGCCTTGAATATATTTAGACATTGAATTGAAGCAACTCATTGCTGCTATAAATAATGATAATAAATAAATTTGACATGAACTGATGCAAAATGAAGTGAGCAGAACCAGAATATTGTACACAGTAACAGCAATATTATATAATGAAGAACTGTGAATAACGTAGCTATTCTCAGCAATACAGTGATCCAAGATAATCCCAAATGACTCATAATGAAGCACGCTATCTGCCTCCAGAGAAAGAACTGATACTGTCTGAATATAGAGTGAAGCATGCTTTCTTTCTTTCTTTCTTTCTTTCTTTCTTTCTTTCTTTCTTTCTTTCTTTCTTTGTCTTTTTGAACAAAATGACTAATGTGGAAATGTTTTGCATGGTTGTACACGTATAAACTATATCAATTGCTTACCACCTCAGGGAGGGAGGGAAAGATTTGGAGCTCAAAACTTAAAAAAAAATGTTAAAATAGGTTTCAGTATGTAATCAGGGAAAATATTCCATATATATATACATGTATGTATGTATGTATGTCTAAGGTTGTCTCTGCTTCATAAATTTAGACAGAACTCCTTAGTTTGTCTTTTCTAAATTACTTCCCTTTTTTTCATCATCAAATCTTTTTTTTTTTTTTGTATCCTCAGTGTTTAGCACAGTGCCTGGTATATAGTAAAACTTAATAAATGCTTATTGATAGATTGATTCATTGGTTTTGACTTTCACAAAACAGGGACCACATTTCTGTGATTGGGACTGAGGGTGAAAGAAGTTGACAACAGGGCACTTGATTTCACTCTTACTTGATTAGTGGGTGGAACTCAAGAAACATGAAGAGGAAAAATGAACTAATTACCTCCAGGTAGTACAGCATCTTTCCATAATGCAACTTTTCAATAAGCATTCTCATCCTTTCCAAGTTAGCCAATGCCTCCTGGAGGTGGCCAGAAGCCCAGATCCCCACTCCATGAGCAAAGCCCTGAAAAATAAACTTGTAACATTATTGGAAAAAGGCAACACAGAGAGGTAGCATTGTGCAATATAAGTAACTCTGGACTGAAAATCAAGCAACCTGGTTCTCCTCCTGACTTCACCAGCAAGTAGCTGCGTGACCTTAGGGAAATCATTTCATCTCTCTAAGGCCTGGCTTTCTTATCTATAAATGGGACCTTCTAGGTCTCCAGATTTGTATATCTCATATTTTCTTTGTGCTAGCACATTCTAATTTGTTAATATTTATAATAATAATGATAAAGATAATAGCAATAGCTAGCACTTTACAAGAGCTCTAAGATAATTTTTCAGCTCTAAAACTTCATGATCTTAAGAGTCTTATTAAAACACTGCTGTGACCATGTTACCCCCATGCTGAAAAGCCTTCAGATGTCCTATTCATCCACCAAAAAGCTCTAGATTCCCTTTTTGGTACTCAAGGCCCTCTAGAATTGAGCCCAGTGGACTTTACCAACCCATTTCCCACTACCATCATTACAAACACTAATTTTTAGCTAAACTGGGTTACTATGCCTGAGGATTTCTGTTTTTTTTTTTGTTTTTGTTGTTGTTTATGATGTTACCTCCTCAAATATATTTCTCTCTTAATCCCACTTCTACAATTCCTACCAAATATTCAAGACTCACATTAAATTCTATCTCTTAAATGAAACATTCTTGATTTCCCTCCTTTCTGGAAGTGATTTCTCTTTCATTTGAACTAATAACACTTCCTATTTTTCATTTTTGATTATCACTATTATTGCTCATCTTTCCTACTTGAAGGGGGCCAATGACATTATCATTTTTTTTTTTTTTGCTTTTTGGAGGGCTATTGGGGTTAAGTAACTTGCCCAAGGTCACATGGCTAGGTTTTTGTTTGTGTGTGTTAAGTGTCTGAGGCCAGATCTGAACTCAGGTCCTTCTGACTCCAGGGCCCACACTCTACTCACTGCGCCACCTAGCCGCCCCAACATTATGATATTGATGTCAAGGTACAGTGTGTTCAACTGTGGCTGATCAGTCCAATATGAGCTTGGAAGGCTCTACCACAGGTTGGACATGAATAGTTCACTTTGAACATTTGGGGTGGAGATGTCTCTAGATTTGTATATCTCATATTTCCTTTGTGCTATCACATTCTAATTTAATATTTATGAGAATGATAAAATAATAGCAATAGCTAGCACTTCAGAAATATTTCTTATTCCATCAATTAGATTGTAAGCATCATGAGGGCAGGGGCCAAGTCTTGTACTTTGTGTCTTTCACATTGCTTTGTAATAGTAATAATAATAATAACTTATAGAATGGACTTTGTCCATTCTTTGCAAACTGAGGGGATTATGGAAATACAATATTGTATATACTGTTAGATGCACTTGATGGGTTGATTAGTTTATCTGAAACATTTTCCCCCTCTTTCTTATTCTTTGATATAAGGAATAGTTCACTAAAAGAGTAAAGATGGTGTCTACTTGGAAATGAAAGTGATGTAAACAATAACAACACAGAAATATACATCCATTTGGTGTTTAAGGTTTACAAGGTATTGTATTCACAACAACCCTATGAAGGAGATGTTGTAAGCATCATTAAACCCATTCTACAGATCAAGAGAATGACTGAGTAGTTTAAATGACTTAAAAGTCACATGGCTAGCAACTGCCAACATTGGGAATTGGAACCAGATCTTCTGATTTGTAAGGTCAATGCGCTTTTTGGTCTATCACACTTCCCCCTTGGTGTTTAATAAATATTCACAGAAAAAAAATAAATGAGTAGACTAATCAATGAAGTAGATTTTAGGAAGAAACTTCTTGTTTTTACCTCACATTCTTCCTTGTCTTTGCAGTTTATGGATTCAAGGCAAGTCCATAGATGATCCTCACTGCTTTTATAGTTTACTGACTTCTGAGCAATTCCCCAGGACTGGTAGAGAAAACTCTGCAAAGATAGAGGACCATATTGACTATTCAGATTGGATTTGAACCATGTGAAGAAACCATTAGACCAGGCTAAAAGAAAATAACAAAAAGCAGAAGTGAGGGTTGAAAACAGAACAGAGGTGTTCTCTAGTCTCCATTTTCTACTCTCCATCCTGTTAGGGATGTCTACTCTCTAGAAATTATATTTTTAAAAATTATTTTTGTACTCTAAATTTATATCAAGCCCTGGAACATCATCATATCACCTAAACTGGAATCATAAGCACTCTATGGAGTTTAACCTAACCATACAAATAGAAAAGACCAAATGGATGAAAAAATGCATTTTATGATATTTAATTAGATAAAAAAAGAAACAGACATCTTCTTGTCCATTAGTGTTTACATGTGAGATAGAAGCCAAAAATGGACAATGAATTAATTGATCTCAGACCTGAACAGGAGGAGGAAAGTGGAGTGTATTTTAATGACACTAAACTTTTTCCTGAAACAAAAGTTATTCAATTTGAAATCCAAGAAACATTTTTTCAAGTGTACTGTTGGGTACTGAGTATATGGAAAGAAAAATGAAATAATCCTTCTCCTAAGATCTTACATTTTCCTATGGTACTTTCCCATTGTTGGACACACAGATGGTTTCCAACTTTTTTTCTGGCTATTATGAAAAAGTTGTTATAATTGTTTTTGATAGAGAGAAATCTTTTTTCCTATTCCCTTTCAATAATTTTTTACGTACAGTACTAATAGAGAACCAACTAAGTCAAAAATTGTGAACAATATTTTTGCTTTTGCTTTTTGATGTCTGTGTTGTGAAAATGTTGTACCAGTTCATAGTTCCACCAGCAGTGAAATAGTTTTCCTGTTTCTTCATAACCCAGTAAGTTTAAAATTATGGCAAAATGGTATGCTGTCTCTGACAACTTAATGGGAGTAAAGGTAAGCTTATATTTGTTTTAATTTATATTTCTATGATTATCTGAGTTGGAAAAAATTTTAGGTGGTTTTGGATAGTTTGAATTTTTTCAGGCTAAATATGCATTTTTGCAAATTCTTCCCATGACCTTTAGTTCTACCCCCTGGTTCCAAGTGAACAGATCTATTCTCTCCTTGTGAAAGTCTTTCAAATATTTGAAGATCATCATCGTTTGTTCCATAATACTCTTTCCCAGGCTAAAAATTATTATTATTTTTTTTCTGTAGAGCTTTATGTTGCATGATTTTCAGGATATGTACTATATTGATTGACCTCATTTGGATGGAGGTGGTGGTTAGGCCCAACTAACATAGCCCCAGGATTCCTGTAGCAATGAGTAACTTGGTCTCCAGCATATATTCCAGCCATGTTCTGGAGCTAGTGAGCTAATGTGGTCTCATCTGGCCATCTGCCTTTGGTATCTGGGGCAGATACCAAAGAAACATAGCTAAATAAACTAATCTCAAAAGAAGTAAGGGGGAAACTATTAAACAGGAAATTATATTAGAAAATACAGATAAAAGGTATATGGAGTGGAAGTATAAAAGATTTGGTACATTGTCTTTTAAAAAAATTAGCACATAAATATGAGACTTTAAAAGGAGCAAATAGTTGACATAGTTATAGATCTACAAATTGCATTTAAAGGAGACTTGTCTTTTTAGATTGTTAGGCAATTTACATCATACATTCTACTCACATAAAGACATATCTTCAGTGGAATGCATTTCTGGTATAACGTTTGATTTTTACATTTCCTACATTTTAAAATATAATTTTCCATATGTCATGGAGCCATTCCCTCTCCGTTTAGATATATAGCCATTTTTATTTTGGAAACCAGAGGGAAAATACATTCTGATTTATAGAAATATATTGTACAAGCATCTTTTCGGTAACACATCTATTCATGTAGTGATGATGTGCACATTTATTGAGAAAAGTAGAGAGAAAGGAATTTGGTTTGGTTTGAAATTTTCTGTCTTGAAGAGATCCAGTAGAAGAAGGAAGAGGTAATGCCATCCTTTAGCCAAATAGCCATGGTTCCTGTACAGTTTGGAGCTCTCACATAGTACTGGAAAGGCCTTGAGATCATTCCATACGAGGCTCCTTAAATGAACTGGGATGTTAACCTTAGAGAAGAGAAAATTCCAAAGGACATGATAGCTGTGTCAAGTATTAGTTGGGCTATCAATTGGAAAAGTGATGAGATTTATTCTCTTTGGCTCCAGGAAAAATTGTTAGAAATTGTAAAACAATTACAACTATCCATATGTGGAATGCATTTCCTCAGAAGAAACGAGATTTCTCTTCATTGATCACCAGTTATCAGAGGAACTGTAATTGGGACCTTTTTGGATAATGGGTTGGACTAGATGACCCCTGAAATCTCTTCCAACTCTAAAATTCAGTACTTCTGCACATGATGGCTGAAAGCTATTAGCTGAAATTGGTCAAAGCTACTGATGAACTTAGCTTTGTGACTCTGAGCAAGTCACTTAACCCTATTTTTCTCTGTAAAATGAACTGGAGAAGAAAATGGCACCCCACTCCAGTATCTTTGCAAAGAAAATTCCAAATGGGGTCACAGAAAGTCAGACATGATTGAAACAAATGAACCACATCACCGAGACTTTGCATTGTTTCCCACAACTTCAAATGAGGAACTGGAAAAAGGGAATCTTCTTTCCAGGCTTATGATGGAGAAAAAAAAAACAATGGCAGGATATTTATTTGAGAAATGAATACTGAATATGTTTCTTTGCTTATGTCCTAATTTCCTCATCTATAAAATGAAGGGGTTGGATTGGGTAGCCCCTGAAGTGCCTTCCAGCTATAGAACTATGATCCCATAATGATCTTACTATCCTATGTTTCCATTTATGTTCCAATCAAGGGCTTTTACTAAATCTTTGAAAACAATTTTTTTAATGAATTGAGCTTCATTAGGATACTAGAGGAGAATCCTTATCAGATGGTCATGGGAGAGGTAATCTAGGGCTCAGCTTTCACTGACTATGACCTGGAGGTCATTACTTCAACCCTTTGGTGTATTGAAGACCCTGAATCACAACAATCTCCCTCCCCACTCCTCACCCTAAGCTCAGAGACTGAAGAAAGTCAGTCACTTGGAGGTGATAGTTGGAAGGGGAAAATGTGGAAAATAGATCCAACTCTAGTGACCCATCAAAACTAATGTTCCTTTGGCAGTGACTCAAAAGATTACCCTACTCCTTGAGTGCTACAGATGACACATATACTACTCCCTGTATAGATAATAAGTTTTTTTTTCCTGATTACATATTTTTTCATCATATATGGCATGTGTATGTGTAGACATTTAAGCAAATAGATATACATACACATATATGTGCTTAATGAAAGAAAACATAAATTTCACAATTATAACACTAAATGTGAGCTGATTAATTTCGCATCAATAGAATAGATGAATAGATTAAAAAACCAATAATTTACAACAACATTTAAAAGATATAGACACATATTTAGTGAAAATGAGGGAAAAGCAAAGTTTATTAAAGATTTGTCTTAATGGGTAGACTCTTTTTTTTTTTTTGGAGGGCAGTTGGGGTTAAGTAACTTGCCCAAGGTCACACAGGTAGGTTTTTGTCTGTGTGTATTAAGTATCTGAGGTCGGATCTGAACTCAGATCCTTCTGACTCCAGGACCAACGCTCTACTCACTGTGCCACCTAGCCGCCCCTAATGGGTAGACTCTTAAAGTGCCTAGGTATCTGTGATACTTGTACTGGGCAAGCGGGCCAGAATAATCTGACATAGAGTAAGTCCGCATTAGATCATTCTCTGGTGCTCTCACACCTCATGGAGGCAAGATGTGGTCTTATATACAGTAGGGTTGTAGGAGGAATCTATGGGTGGTCTAGGGGAGGAGTTTGCGGAGGGTGTTCAGGAGAAGTCAAATTTGGTCAGACTTCAGGGATGAGAGGTTAAGGGTGGGAGGTAGCTGGAGGCTAAATGCAGGGTTTGGGAGGATCTAGGGTGGGAGCTAGCTGTACAAAGGAGGGCTAGGCTAGTAAGAGGTTTGGGCAGCCACAGTGAAAGGCTTATAGCCTTAGGCAAATGCCTCATCCAATGGGAAGATTCAATCAGAGTTCAAGGGGGTTCCCAGAGCCTGTACTTCCTCATAATGACTACAACACAGGACTCACCTAAGGCAGAATTTTTAGGTCAGTGACATTTGTGGTCAGTACTCCAAGCCTACCCTCACTGTGATTTTCTCCCCTATCCCCTAATACTTCTTCTCTTCTCTCATACTCCTCCATTCTTTCCTTCCTCCAAACTCCAAAGGAAAACAGATAATACTGGCAATATCTACTTATGTTTATATTGTGTTATATCTGACAAATCAACCGACATGCTTTTATTAACCATCTACTTAGGATGTATCAGACACTGAGCTAGGCATTAGGGAAACCGAGAATTGAAACAGTCCCTGCCCTCAAGTTTATATTCTATAAGGGGACACAACACACACCAAATTGGTATAAACAAAATATGTACACGGTATATGGAAGGTGATTTGGGGAAGATATCACTTAAGAACCCAAGTTTACAGATGAAGAAATTGAGTCTCAGAGAGGTGAAGTGGCTTACCCAGGGTAACACAGTTTGTAAGTATCAGTGCAGAGATTTAAGCCCTGGTGTTCCTTCCACAATATCCCATTGCTTCATTATTTAAATAATTGATCTCTAATGGTAGAATTTCTGGCATCATTGGGGAGATATTTGGGGAGTAAGGGGACCTTGTAGCATCTTTCCAATTGTGCAACCTAGGGCTTCACCAACTTGCTATGAGTAAGGCTGACTGAGTCTACTAACCTTCTCATTGGGGGATCCTTGCCCAAGGCGTAGCTGACTGACAATATCCTCTAAGAAGTGGAAGATCCATTTCTGCTTTGTTATACATTGGAGTGTATAATCAAGAAGCTATGAAGGGAGAAGAAGTCATTCCATATTCAGTGCAAGCTCTTGTTAATGATTGGGTTTGGGCTCTGGGAACCCCTTGAATCTTCCCAACTTGATGAGGCTTTCCCCTGAGGCCATAAGCCTTTCATTATCCTAGGCCCAAATCTCTGTTACTTTTAACCTAGCCTAGCCCTCCATTGTCCAGCTACTTCCCACCCTTGATCCTATCTAAATATCTAAACCCAAATCTGTTACCCTTAAACTAGCCTAGCTCTCTATTGTCTGCCATCTCCAGGTAGCCTTCAGCTATTTCCCACCCTTAATTCCATTCCTTTAGTCTGACCTCAGTAGTCAAGATCCTCCATAAACTCCTCCTCAAGACCCTCCCCAAAGCCCTCCTCTGGATCACTCCTAGATCCCTCCCACAATTTTCTGTATATAAGATCCATCTTGCCTCCATGAAGGGGTCAGATTCAATCTAGTTGCAGACTTGGTCTGTGTCAGATTGTTCTGGTCTGCTTGTTAACATAAGTGTCGCAAATACTTAGGGTCCTTAAGAGTCTACCCATTATGGAAAATCTTTAATAAATTTTGCTCTCCTATGGCTGAGAGAAGGCTTGAGTTGAATTCATTCAGCAGGATCTGGAGTGTCAGTATTTTGGGGTCTTGAGGACCCCTAAACCCCAAACCTCAAAATTTACACTAGTAATTCACCTTTTCTTAGATCTTTATGAGACAAATAGATGGGAGCTCTCCCCTCCCCCTTCATTTTATCTTCATCCAACTTCTCTGCATGGGAGTAAGGTATGAGAAGAAAGTGAAGAATGCATGACAGATCTTGTTCAGTAAGTTTTCTGACAAAGGATGGAAATTTTTTCTAAGAGATCTACAGTGGGAGCCAAGACTATCTCTACAAAATATCTGCGGCTCATGGGCCTTGTTCTGTGTCCCCACACTGGCCAACAACGTTAATTGACCACTCAGAGTCATTTTTTTTTGTTCCATCAGGCTCAGAGGTCAATTATTATGGAACAGACAGATGCTCATGGAATCATAGAGCTTAGAAATACCTTGAAAAAACAACTAATTCATCCATTTCCCTCTAAACAGAATTATCAACATAGAGGTTGCTAAACCTCTATGGTTTTTTTTCAGGACAAGTTTTCTCTGTCTGATGCTGTCTGTCCCTTGCCATACCCTCTCCTTCCACCTTTCCCTTTTCTAGATACTCCCTTCTATTCCTGAAAGTTTCTGCCCTAGAAACTTTCATTTTCCAGATTAAATTGGCACTTCCAAGCCTGTGACTCCAGAGGTGGGGGGTCATTTGTATTCATCTTCTTATAGCTCCATAAAATACCTGAGCTTCCCTGCTTCATTAAGATTGAGCCAAGGTTCCAGGAATGCACCATGCCCAGGGAATGGCCTCTCAAAGCACCATCTTGGATTTCCTCTTCCTGTCATGCCATAGAGGCCACTGATCCTGAGACTTCCTGGTGGCATGCTTAATTGAGACCCTTTCCTGCCCTTCTTTGGAGGTGTAAGTCCCAGCTTCAGTGGGAAGGCTTGGTGAGTTGCACTAGTACTCTCATCTTGTTGAACTTGCCTCCCTGATTCCATGCTACCTTACATATTTTCAGTTAAGCCACATGGTTTTTTAACTTGTAAACACACCAAATAAACAAGCCTAATGCTTCCAACATTTACTGGCCCTTTAGATTCTGTTATTCCAGCAATGGCCTTTAACACTAGGTCAAAATATAAAATATTTGACTTGCTATGATTACTGCTCTTGGTAACAAGTCTAACACCAACTTACCAGCAATATCTTCTCCTCCCAGAATTTCTGACAGCAGCCTGTCCCATCACCTTGTTAAAGGAAGGAACATGAATGTCATCTGTTTACATCATAATTGTCCCCTCACATTTGCTTCTGGGTTTCCTTGGTTTCCTTTTAAGACTCTCAGCTCAACTGATCCAACTATTCTGGGGAGCAATTTGGAACTATACCCAAAGAGCTATAAAAATGTGCATACCCTTTGACACAGCAATACCACTTCTAGGACTTTATCCCAAAGAAATCAGAAAAATGGGAAAAGGACCCACATGTATAAACATATTTATAGCAACTCCCTTTGTGGTGGCCAAGAACTGGAAATTGAGGGGATACCCATCAACTGGGGAATGGCTGAACAAGTTGTAGTATATGAATGCAATTGTGCTATAAGAAATGATGAACAGGCAGACTTCAGAAAAACCTGGAAAGATTTATATGAACTGATGCCAAGTGAAGTGAGCAGAACTAGGAGAACATTGTTCACAGTAATAGCCATAGTCTATGACAACTGATTTTGATAGACTTAGCCCTTCTCAGCAAAGCAAGGACCTAAAACAATTCCAAAGGACTCATGATGGAAGATGCAGTCACATCCAGAGAAAGAACTATGTAGTTGGAATTCAGAACAGAGAAAATTTTCGTTTTGTTTTGTTTTTTTCTTTCTCGTGGTTTCTCTCATTTGTTATAATTTTTCTATACAACATGACTAATGTGAAAATATGTTTAATAGGAATCTATATATAAAGCCTATATCAGATTGCAGGCCATTTTGGGGAGGAAGGGGGAAGAGGGGAGAATTTAAAACTTATGGAATTAAACATTGAAAACTAAAAATAAATAAATTAATAAAAATAAAAAGACTCAGTTTAAGTCCCACTTTCTTCAGGAGGACTCTCCCAGCTCCCCTAGCTGCCTATCACTTCCCCTTTGAGATTACGTCCTGAAAGATCTTATATATACATCTTGTTTGTGCTTAGCTTTTCACATGTCTTCCCCATCAAAATGTATGGTTTTTCAAGGCAGGGACTATTTTTGCCTTTCTTTGTATCTCTGACTAGAGCTTAGCAAAACGCCTAGGACATAGTAAGCCCTTCATAAATGTTGACTGACTATCTTCCCCTTAATGTGGGCAGTTTTGTGCTAATTTATAGGAATAAAGAACACAATTATTACTTATAAAATCCTGATGGGAGAGAAGACTTCCCAACATTCCTCAAAACTCAAATTAAGGTCCATTAAGATGGAGGCATTAATAAGTAATATGATTTCATTAGTCTCATTCTTAACTGGACTTGTCAGGAAAACTGAGTTTGAATCCTGCTTCAGACATTTAAGGTCAGACCCTGGGCAAGTCATTTGATCTTTCAGAGCGTTAGTCCCTCTTCTCTAGAATGAGGACAATCATGAGATGATGGGTTAAAAGCTAGAAAAGACCTTAGAGGCTACTGAGTCGAATACTCTCGTTTTTCAAATGAGGGACCTGAGACACAGAAAGCTTAAGTAGTTTACAAGATTAGTGTCTGAGGCAGGATTTGAATCCAAGTCCTCATGATTCCAAATCCAATGTCATAGCCATTATGCCATGCTGGCTCCCAAAACAGATGTTAACTTGGACCCAAAATTAAACCTGTGTCTTAGGATAATAATTACACCTACGCTTCAGTGTTGTTGTTAGGGTTAAATGCTCTATCTGTCCATTCATCTATCTATCTATCAATTATCCATCCACCCATCCATTTGTCTGTCCATATATATATATATGTATATATATATATATATATATATATATATGTATATATATATACATATATATACACTTTGTAAACTTAATGATTTATAAACATGATCATCATTATTATTTGTGTGATAATTATACAATGTGTAAAGAGCTTTGTGAACCTTATAGTGCTATATAAATTAGAATTATTGAGAGGTACCATGATATAGTGAATAGAGAGCCAGCCTCTTGGATTCAAAAAGTTTTGGTTTCAAGTCCTGACTAATAATTACTGACTGTACAGCCCCAGGCAAATCACCTAACTTCTAAAATTACAAATGGCAGAAAATATGCCAATTTGCTTTGGTAGATAGAGTTTACTTAAGAGAAACTTCCTATGCTGATGAGTTTCCTTCCTTCCTTCCTTCCTTCCTTCCTTCCTTCCTTCCTTCCTTCCTTCCTTCCTTCCTTCCTTCCTTCCTTCCTTTTTTCCTTCCTCCCTCCCTCTCTCCCTCTCTCTTCTTCTTCCCCCCTCCCTCTCTTTCCTTCTCTCTCCCCTCCCCCATTTTATGAATTGGTTAGCAATAGTTTCTCATGCTATTTTCCTTAGTAAAGAGTCCTTGACTAGGTTTAGGATCACATATTAAGAGCTGGAAAAGGCCTTAGGGGCTATCTAACCCAATCTCTCATTTCACAAATGAGGGTCCTGAGCACAGAGGAACGACTTGCCCAGGGTCACCCAGTCAACATGTGTCAGAGATAAGATTTAAACTCTCTGACTCTGAGTCTGGCTACTTCTCTAGGCCATAGAGGGTGGGTTGGGAGAAAGACTCAGTCTTTGACTTGCATGTGTGACATAATGACTTCTGACCCACGTAGAGCAGCGTCCTCCTCACACCTTACCTTCCAGGTAGTTGAGCAGGGTCTGAATCTTGACAACCCATTTCTTCCCCAGTTGCACATTGATTTTGTGGTGGAGAATTGAAAGGATCTGAAGGGCACTTCTTCGAATTTCCCTGCTCAGCTTTGAGTAAGAAAGTACCTGGGGAAGGGGGAGGAAGAAACATGACCTCATTGAGAGAACTTCCAGCCTTCTTCCTCATTAGAATGTCCTTCCTGTGAGAATGTAAGGTTTTTGTGAGTAGGGATTGTTTCATTTATTGTCTTTCTATTCCTAGCACTTAATATAGTGACTCTGCACAGTAGGTACTTAATAACACTTTTTGATTGATTCACTATTGATATTCAATTGATATTCAATAAAACATTGATTTTTATTTTGCCAATACCCATGAATTCATTGTTATAAGGAAAACCCAGGGAGAAAATTATCCTTATCAACACAGAACTGCTTTGCTGTTTATAATCTACAGATATAGTAGGGGAGAGAGGAGGGGAATAACGCCCTCTCCACAGACTAGATGATGAAATCATAAATAATAAGAAATTAATGTACTAATTGAAGTGCTAATATGTGTCTCTTGTTTATAAATCTGAAGTTTCCCAGATTGAATTAGAAGGGCAGCTTCCCATTGGTTGGCTAGAGATTGATCATGTCCCCAATGACTTTTAAAAAGCTAAGTTTGCTTAGCTTAAACCCTAGAGAGAGTTGAGAGATTGGTGCCAGGAAGCAGCTTTTTGGAATCTGTCCCCTTTATCTCATCCAGAAGACAATTGAGGAGGGGAGGGGGAGGGAAAGGTCAGGGTATCTTACAGTTGAGCTACCTGCCCAGTAGATGAAACTGAATACAGCAGAACGCAGAAAGAATCACTGGAGGAGTCTGTGTTAAGGAATGTGACCCTTGGCAACATAGGAGAGATCCAACCAAGGATTCAAGAGATAATTAGCCCTGGCAGTCTTCATTTCTGGATTATTACAATAACCTTCTGGTTGGTCTTTCTATCTCAAGTATTTCTGCATTCTTGTCCATCATCCACTCAGAGTGGTCTTCTTAAAATGCAGGTTTGATGCAAGCACCCACTCCCCACTCCCAACTCAATAAGCTTTGGTATATCTGTATTATTTTCAGGATAAAATGTATAATTCTCTGCTGTGTGTCCTTCATTTCTGAAGAGGACTAGTGACAATCAAAGGTGATGTCTTAACTTGCTTGTGAGTTGTGTTTAAGTGAGGCAGAGCTGCAGAAAGTCATCAGTCTTACTCTCTCTTCCAGAGTCATCAAAATCCAGTGTCAGGATAAAAGTCAAGATGACTGGTGATAGACTGGGATGCGGTGCATGACCTTGGCATCTTTTCTGTCTGACCAAGCTCTAAGTACCCCACAGCACCTGCTTCAGCCACATTCATGGCCATCAGAACAAATTGTTCTCATCTACCCATTCTTCTGAGAGGAGTCTTTACATGCTTGGGGTAGACATCTCCTAACTCACTGACAGGTTTGAAGCCTGTCTGTAACCCTCAGTCTGGCTTAGCCCCTCTGCCAAGATGGTGTGGCCACTGAGCAAGCTATAACTTCTTGGAGCCACAGATGAGAGTTGGGTGTCAGGTGAACACTAAAGATGAACAATCCTGAAAAGGGCTCAGCAAGCCCTCATACCAGAGGTGCTAGTCCTCCATGAAGATCCCATATACCCCATACTCCTCTGTGTGGCTTTGAAAGGTCTTTGTAACTTGTCCCCCTTCTACTTTTCTGTTACATCTTACTTTCCTCTACATACCCTTATGATTTAATGGCCTCCTTACCATTCCCCTTACACAAGATATTCCATTTCCTAACTTTGCATTTTCCCTGGCTGGCCCCCACACCTCTCTCTCTCTCTCTCTCTCTCTCTCTCTCTCTCTCTCTCTCTCTCTCTCTCTCTCTCTCCCCCCCCCCCCCGTCCCATCCCCCTCCTGATTTCTTTCAAGTGTTAACTAAAATCTAAACTCTCTCTTCTTTCTCTTTGTGTCTCTCTACTCTGCTGCCAAAGTATCCACTCAGTCCTACACACTCCCATTACACTCATTTTCTTAAATCATAGCTTTCACCATGTCACTCTCTTGCTTGGAAAACTTCTATGGTTCCCTAGTACCTATAGGATAAAGTTTAAACTGGTGAAGTAAGTTTTCAAGGCTCTCTACAATCTACATGAATTGAACTTTCCTCTCCAACTATCTCACATTATTTTCCTAGAAAATATCTGCCTCAGACAAATTATACTCACTGTCCCCTGGATGGCTGGTTGTTGTCCTTCATCCCTCAAAATGAAATCACTATACTGGGATCAAGATACAATGTGTCTGATTATGATTGATCCTTTTAACCACCCTCTTTCCTTCCTTCCTTCCTTCCTTCCTTCCTTCCTTCCTTCCTTCCTTCCTTCCTTCCTTCCTTCCTTTCCTTCTTTCTTTCTTTCCTCCTTCCTTCCTTTTCCTTCTCCTCCTCTTTCTTCTTCCATCTCCTCCATCTCTTCACACAAAGTTATATTCTTATAACTTAGACAAATCTCAGGTGAGAATCATAGGTCAAAGCAGGGGTTCTTATCCAGGGGTGTGAAAACTTGTTTTCTTTAATATTTTGAAAACCATATTGCAATATACTTGGTTTCTTGCAATACTATGTATTTTATTTTATGAATTTAAAAGCATTATTCTGAGAAGGGTCCATGTACTTCACCAGACTGCCAAAGGTGACCATGACACAAAATAATGTTAAGAATTCCTGGTCTAGGGGCAGCTAGGTGGCACAGTGAGTAGAGCGTTGGCCCTGGAGTCAGAAGGACCTGAGTTTGGATCCGGCCTCAGACACTTAACACACACACAAACAAAAACCTAGCCGTGTGACCTTGGGCAAGTTACTTAACCCCAATTGCCCTCCAAAAAGCAAAAAAAAAAAAAAAAAAAAAAAAAGAATTCCTGGTCTAGAGCTAGAATGGATCTCAGAGATCACTGATTTTAACGCTCCATTTTATAGATAAAGATATCAGGACCTGGGGAGGTTAAAGGGCTTGCCTTTAGGTAACAAGTATCAGAAATGGAATTTGAACCCAAGGCCATTGGGCCAATATTCTTTCAATTCCACCACACTGCCTCTTATTTCATACAACTGATTTATCCAAAGTTACATGGCAAGTTGTTCATAGAACCAGTTCTCTGAAAGTGACTCCAAGTACTCTTAATCAGTGAATTGTTGATCATTTGTAACATAGGTCTTAATCAGTCTCTAAATATAATCACTTTGAATCCAGAGAAGGGGCCCATATTTGACTAGTTGGACTTGTTTTAGTTTTATACATAGAGGGGACAGTGAGTATCAATTTTTGCATCAACTTCACCTTGGGAAGAATCATCTTGGGAAAGTTTATAGAATGATTACCTTTACCATTACCATTACTACCAACTTTAAACCAAAACTAATTTTGGGTCACACTGCTCCTGTACCAGATTCCTTTGTACCAATTCTTTATATTTCAGATATTAAAAAAAAATCCAGAGCACTTGGCTTACCATTAGTTGCAAGAGAAGGAACTGAGGTGTTGGCGTTCTTCTGTTTCCCGCAGGCATGATGATTGTTCCTGTGATTGAAAAGAAAAAGTCATCACATGATTCTCTAGCTTTGCACTGGAAAACAAATTATGTGGGGATAGTTAAAAGGAAATAAGATCATAGAGTTTTGTTTGTGTTGTGCTTATGCCTGTGAAATATTTGGTGTGAAGATTTCCTGGAGTGGAAATTCCCATTACTAATGTAGATAGGGAACTTATGTAGATGTAGGGAACTTAGATCGAGGAAATGCCCTCTAATATTGAAGGTAATCAACTGCCCTGCAACAGCCTTTTTAAAAATTCAACTTTATTTTCAATACCAATACCAATATACTCCTTCTTCCTCCTGACCCCCATCAATTGAAAAAATAACAAAAACAAAACCCACTACAGATATATGTAGTCATGCAAAACATTTTTCTGTATTAGCCATATTTTTAAAAAAAAGAAAAGCAAGGAAAAGAAAAAGAAAGTAGTATGTTTTAACTTGCACTCTTGAGTCCTTCAGTTCTTTTTGTCATAGCACATTTCATCAAGAGTCCTTTGAAACTGTGGCTAGATATTGTGTTGATTATGTCTTTTAGAGCTGATTATCCTTACAATATTGATGTTACATGTAAGTTGTCCTGTTTCTGCTCACTTCACTTTGCATGAGTTCATACAACTCTTCTCAGGTTTTCCTGAAACCATTCACTCACAATTTTTTAGTGAATAATAGTATTCCCAAACATTCATAAATCAAAACTTGTTCAGTCATTCCAAATTGATGGGGTATCTCCTCAGTTTTCCAATTCTTTGCTACCACAGAAGGAGTGAAAATAAATATTTTTGTGCATCCTTTCCTCTCTTTCTTTGGTTTCTTTGGGGGTATAGAGTTAGTAGTGGTATTGGTGGGTAGTATAACATAGCTTAATAGCTTTTGGGAATAGTTACAAATTACTTTCCAGAACGATTGAGTTCACAGCTCTACCAATAGTATATATGTTTTCCTAAATCCCTTCCAACATTTGTCATTTTCCTTTTTGTCATCTTAGACAATCTGACGAGTATGAGGTTGCTTTTAATTTGCTTTTCTCTAAGTATTAATTATTAAGAATATTTTAAAATGCCCATTGATAACTTTTATTTCTTTGAATGAAAACTACTTATTCAAATCCTTTGATCATTTATCAATTAGGGAAATTGTTCTTATTCTTTTTATTTTGATTAAGTTTACCACATAGTTTAGAAATGAATACTTCATCAGAGAAACTTGTTGCAAAGATTTTTTCCTAGTTTCCTGCTTTTCTTCTAATTTTCGATGCTTTGGGCTTTTCATACAAAATCTTTTTAATTTTAGGTCATCAAAATTACCCATTTACTTCCTCTGAACCTCTTTTTTATTTGGTCATGAACTCTTCCCTTGTCTATAGACCTGATGGATAATTTCTTCCATGTTCTACTAATTTGTTTGTAATATCACCCTTTATGTCTAAATAATGAACTGATTTTGAACTTATCTTGGTATATGGTGTGATTTGTTGGTCTGCACCTAGTTTTTGTCTTTCTACTTTCCAGGTTTCCCAACAGTTTTTACTCAAATAGTGAGTCATTGACCCAATAGATGGGATCATTGTATTTATCAAACACTTATTTGCTTTTGTATATCATGTGCCTTAATTAGTTCCATTGGTCAACCGATCAATTTTTTATCTAATACAAAATTATTTTTGATGATGACAGCTTTGTGATATAGTTGGAGATCTCATACTGTTATCCCATTTTTAATTGAACCCTTTTTGATATTCTTGACTTTTTGTTTCACCAGATGAATTTTGTTATGTTTTTTTTAACTGTATTAACTCATTCTTTGGTAATTTGATTGCTATGGCACTAAATAAGTAAATTAATTTAGGTATTATTTTCATTTTTATTATGTTGTTTTAGCCTATCCCTGAGCAATTAATATTTCTCCAATTATAACTGCCTTTATTTGTGTGAAGAATGTATAATAATGGTTTTCATATAGTTACTGTGTATATTTTATCAAAGTAGATTCCCAAGTGTTTTATATTGTCTGTATTGATTTTAAATGAAATTTCTCTATCTCTTATTGCATGATTTGCAGGATTGCAGGATTTTACACAAAAACGCTGATAATTTACATGGACTCATTTTATATCCTGTAACTTAGATGAGGTTGTTAATTTTTCATTTTTTTAAAGTAACTCTTTAGGGTTCTCTAAGCAAAACATCATAGGATCTGAAAAGAGTAACAGTTTCATTTCCTCATTGCTTATGCTTATTCCTTTAACATCTTTTTCTTGTTTTATTGTGTGAGCTAGAATAATAATGATTTTATTTCAATTCTGTTAATCTCTACTTTGATTTTCAGGATTTCTATTTTGGTGTTTAATTGAGGGTTTTTTAATTTGTTGGTTTTCATTTTCTTTGTTATATTCCCAATTTGTTGATCTGTTCTTTTTCTTTTTTATATATATATAAGAATTTAGAAATATAAAATTTCCCCTTAATATTGTTTTGACTGTATTCCACAAATTTTGGTATGTTGCATCATTATTGTCATTATTTTTAGCTAAATTATTAATTTTTTCTGATTTGTTCTTTGATGAACTCATTCTTAAGATTAAGTTATTTAGGTTCCAATTAATTTATAACTTATGTTTCAAAGACCCTTTATTGAATGCAGTTTTGGTCAGAAAAAGATGCATTTTAATGTTTCTGTTTCTTTGCATTTGTTTGTGAGAGATTTTTTTTTCCTAAATAAATGATCAGTTCTTGTAAAGTTATTCCCATTAAATACTCTTCAGAGGTCAATCATATCTAACTTTTCTAGAATTTTATTCATCTCTTTAATTTTTTCTTATTTATTTTATGGGCAAATTTATTTAAATCTTAGAGGGATAGCTATGGTAGTTTTATTTCATCCTGTAACTAATCTAACTTTTCCATTAATAATTTAGATGCTGTGCCATTAGATGCATATATATTCAGCACTGATATTAATTTGCTATCTTTAGTGCTTTTCTGTAAAATATAGTTTCCATATTTTTTCTTTTATTAGGTCTACTTTTGTTTTCTTTTGTATGTGATCATGATTGCCACCCCTGGTTTTTTTTTTAACTCCAAATGAAGTATTATTTTAACTCTATGTGTATCTTGTTGTTTTAAGTGTGTTTCTATAAACACAATATAGTTACATTCTAGTTTCTAATTCATTCTGTAACCCTTTTCTATCTTATGGGCGAATTAAATTCATTCACATTCACATTTATGATTGCTAACTGTGTATTTCCCTCTATCCTATCCTATTATATTTATTATTCTCTTCTCCAAAATAGAAATACTGAAAATCAAAGGAAAGATTAACAGAATTGAAATAAAAACATTATTATTTTAGCTAGTACAATAAGACAAGAAAAAGATGTTAAAGGAATAAGCATAAGCAATGGGGAAACAAAACTTTTTGCTTAGAGAACCCTAAAGAGTTATTTTAAAAAATGAAAAATTAACAACTTCATCTAAGTTATGGGATATAAAATGAGTCCACATAAATTATCAGCATTTTTGTGTAAAATCCTACAATCCTGCAAATCATGCAATAAGAGATAGAGAAATTCCATTTAAAATCAGTGCAGACTCTATAAAACACTTGTGTGTGTGTGTGTGTGTGTGTGTGTGAAGAGTCTGTTTTACTTCTGACTACTTCTTCCCTTAATCTACCCTTACTCTTACTCTTTCTTCCCACCCCTTTTCCTCCCTACTTCCCTGCAGGGTAAGAGGAGTTGCTATCCCTATTCTTTCTTCCTTGAACCAGCTAAGATGAGAATGAGGTTCAGATGTTGTCCACTGCTCTTGTGCCTTCTCCACTGATATGTTTTACCAGTCAGTTGTTTTTTTCCATTAGATATTTCATATTTTCTACTATTTTTTTCAGTCTTTTGGTTTTATTTTATGATTCTTTTTTTTTTCTTTTTGGAGGGCAATTGGGGTTAAGTAACTTGCCCAAGGTCACATGGCTAGGTTTGTGTGTGTGTGTGTGTGTGTGTGTGTGTGTGTGTGTGTGCATTAAGTGTCTGAGGCTGGATCCGAACTCAGGTCCTTCTGACTCCAGGGCCGACACTATACTCACTGCATCACCTAGCCGCCCCTATTTTATGATTCTTGACATCTCATGGAGTTCTTAGCTTCCATTCAACTAATTTTAGTTATAAGGAACTACTTTCTTTGGTAAGGTTTTGAATCTCTTTGACTGAGTTTTTTATTCTTTCTTGGTTAACTCTAATTTCTTTTCCTATCCCCCCCCCCCCCATTTTTTCACTACCACTCTTATTTAGTTCTTGAACTCTTTTTGCTTTTTAAAAAAAGTTTTTTTGGAATTCTTCCTGAGCTTTGTCCAATCTGCATTTTCCTTTGAGGATATGTTCAAGTCATTTTCTTTTTCTGTGTTTGTATCTTGAGTTTCCCTGCTACCAAAGTAGCTCTTTATGGTTGGGTTCTTTTTTGGTTTACTCATTCTTCTAACCAGTCAAGAAACTTTGGACTTGATGTTAGGGTTGAACTTTGCTCACTTCTGGGGGTGAGATAGGAGAAGATGTCTGGCCTGACCTTCTACTGTTTTCACAGTACAGTTTGGGGACTTACAAGTTTTTAGTGTTTCCAAAGTGATGTGATCTGGGGAAGAGGCCTATTAACAACATTCCTGGTCTGAGTTCTAAAAGTTCCTGACCCAGGTTTGAGTCTGTTGGTTTGTGTGTAATTGTTTTGGTAGATTGTTGCTAGATTTAGTCCCTGTTAGCCTGCTAAGAAATTCCACATGTTCAGAGTGATTAAATTGCTGGATCCTCTTTAATTTTGATCTCTTTCTCTTAATTTTCCACTCATGTGCTAGGTTAAAGGTTAGAATTAAATCATTGATATTTTCTTGGATCTAGAACCACACAGCTAAATTTCTGGAATTTTTTTGTGCTAAGTACTTGGCTAGGGCTCTGCTTTTGCTTAGTCATGGCCACTCCTCTCTACCCTGGATCTGTGACCAGGAACTGGGTAATGGGTGATCAAGTTGCCATATGGCAGCCATTTCTAGTTTCCAGTGCTAGTTCAGAGGTCCCCTGGGACCTCTTTGTGCTCTAGTGCTTTATCTCAGTTCTCTTTCTATCTCTGGGTCCTGGAATGCTACCAGTCCACTATTGTATGTGTGCTAGTCTAAAAGTTAGAACTGAGTCACCATTCTATTTCTGGGCCCAGGGCCATACAGCTAAGTTTCTGGAATTTGTTTGTGCTCAATATTTTGTTAGGGTCCTGCCCTTACTCAGTCTTGGCTGTTCCTTTCTGCCCTGGATCAATCTGGAAGTTGGTCATGGATGACAGAGATACCAGGTGGCACCTTTTCCTGCTCCCAGGGCTAGTTCAGAGGTCCTCTGGGATCTCTTTTTGCTTTGATACTTTCTGCCCTAGAGCTCTCACTAAGTTTTCTTTCCATCCCTGGCTCTACAATGATCCCACATTCACAAGACCTGCCAAATGCTGTGCTCCTGGCAAGCCTCTACTCCAATTCCCATAAACCTCTTTGTTTATCTCTTTAAGAAATTCTCCACTGGAAAAATGATTCGTTGTGATGTTTTCTTGGCTTTCTTGATCAGAATTCAGTGCCTCATTTCCTAGGTAGTTGTGGAGAAGGTCTGTTGGGAGAGCTAAGCAAAAAATGCTGAATCTCACTCTACCATCTTGGCTCTGCCCTTATTGCAACTTATAGTCACAAAAGAATTATTTTTGGACCTGAGAGGTTAAGAGATTTGCCCTTTGTTAATGCAGTAAATAAATGTGAGAGAGGAGATTGGTATCCAAGCATCTATATGCCACACCATAAACCCTTTCTCCTTCAAATCTGAATCATAGAGTTAAAGGGGAGAAATTGATAAATATTTGACTAGGATGTTTTAGCACTAGACTAGTTGTAAGAGAAGCTGGGCATGAATTCTGACTCCACTGCTCACTGCCTGGGAGACTTTAGGGAAAGATTTTTACTTCTTTAGCCCCTAGGTTCTGCTTATACAATATGAGGGGGTGGCGAGGTCAGACTAGATGATGTTCAGTATTTTCCAGTTCACAACTTTGAGCGTTTCATTTTCTGCCCTCCAGAGATGAGGTATTTCTGATGCTTGACACAACTAGGCAGTGCAGTGAATAGAGGCCTGATATTGCTATTGTTGATTCTTCGTTCTTGAAGAGGACCAGTGACATCAGGAGGGTGATGTCTTGACTTGCAATGAATTGGATTTAAGTGAGGCAGAGCTATGCAGTTATCAGCCTCACAGTGTCCTCTACAGTCATCAAAGTCCAGGAGTAAGACAGAGCCCTGAGCCTGGAGTCAGGAAGACCTGAGTTCAAAGCTGGATTCAGACACTTAATAGCTGTGTCACCCTGGGCAAGTCATTTCTGTTTGCTTCAGTTTTCCCAAAATGTAAAATAGGGATAATAATAGCACCTACCCCACAAGGCTACCGTGAGGATTAAATAAAATACAATTTATCAGCATTTATGTGATATTTGCAAACATCCATAGAGTGCTTACTATGGGCCAGGCCCTGTGTTTAGCACAGGGGGCACACAGTAGGCAATCTATAAATGCTTATTCCCTCCTCCTTGTTATTTGTTGTTTTCCAGTAGAACTGCCCATGTAGCATTATTCTATTGCTACCTTGATATGTGACCTTGACTGAGTCTTTTAACAATTAACGTGTCTCTATTTCAGTTTTTAAAACAATTTATATTGATATTTTTGTTATTACATTATTTCCATTTCCCAAAATATCTCTTTTCTGTCCCCTTTTCAGGGAACTATTGCTTATAGCAAATAAAGGAAAATAAAAGCATTCAACAAAATTAACCAACACATCAACCAAGCCTAATATTATATGAAGCATTCTATACCCATAATGGGGTAGGAAGGTGGTACAGAGGATAGACTGCCAGGCCTGGAGTCAGGAAGACTCATCTTCCTGACAATTCACAATAGCTCTCCTTCCTCATCCAAATAATTTTTCACAGCTGTGCCAAAAAAAAAAAACCCCAAACAAACCAAAAAAAAAAAAAAAACCCAGCTTCACAGTAGTATTTTAATAAACTACCATTAGTCATAAAGGAGCAGTTTTACAGATCGGAAATGAGATCTTCAAGCATTGCTGTCAAGTCTTATTCAAATTATTCCAACCTTGCAGATGAATAACAACATACATTTTGAATTAATTAATCAGATGAAAGAATCCAGGCCCTTTCTCATTAGTCTGTGGGTCAGGCATGGAGGAAGATAGATGCATTGGTAAGAATCATTTTTAATTGGTAAGAATAATATGATATCATGATTTATGTATGTTTAGTATTGTGTGTGATATACCCAATGTTCTGAGTAAAAGCTGATATATATTTCATGACCATTGAGAACATCATCAATTTCATTATGCCAAGAAATATGCCACTATTGTTGAAATATGTGAGAAACATGAGTAGGGGTATGGTGGCCCAGGAATTTTAACTAGCTTATATTTTTAACTGTCAAACAATGCTATAAGCTTTTACTGCCTGTTGTTAATAACTACTGCTGAAATTAGAAATAAATTTTTCATTCTGTTCAAGGTGAATAGCTTCAGTAGTTATTTAGTTAAAAAGCATAACAGACTTTATAACTATGACTTAGTATGTTACTTGGAAAGTGAGACTGGTGACTTTCCACAGTCCTCCCTCACTCAAATCAAAATCAATTGCAAGTCATGTCATTGTCTCTCTGATGTCATGGTCCTCTTCAAGAACAAAGGACAAACACAACAACAACATGTCTTGGACAAAGTTGGTAAACTTTATATGTCAGTTATGATGAAAATATTGAATTTTCTGGCTTGTCATAGATGAATAGAAAAATCTCATTTAAATAGTATGAATAATCACCTTGAATATCACCTTTCTACTCGTATGTTTTATTTTTGCCAAATTGATATTGGAAATAATACTCTTTTAATCGACGAACAAGTAGTGCCTTACACACAGTTGACATTCATTGCATCTGATAGACTTCTTCATGGAGATGTTCTATTACAGGATATGGGAGACACAGCTTCATTTTGCCCAACCTGATTTAGACTTCCACCCTCCTTGTCTCACTTCAGAATAATAGAATTCCAGAATGGCAGAGACCTTAGAGTTCATTTTTGTCAAAATCCTGCCTCTTTTTTTGGATTCCTCCAGCAAAGCTCTTAACTTCCTTAGGTTTCAGTTGCCTTATATATGTTTAACTGTTCTACTTTTCTGTTTTTCTCTATGAAGTTTTTATGCCTTACCACATGGCCACTAAGAAAACAACAACAACAACACTGTGAACAGGTGAAAATATCAATACTTCCTTCTATACTTACTCAATAATTATCAGAGATCTTTTACTCCCTAACATTTTTAACATTTTATTTAGTTCCTTAAACTGTTAAAAAATTGTCTAGGTCTGAAAAGGTACTATTAGGTCCCCAACGATTTTTATTTTTGCTGTCTTTTTCTCCTCCTCTTGATTAACTTTTCCATTAGGTAATTAAAGGCTAGGCCATCCTCTTGATAGATATTAAGTATGCTATTATTTTTTTGATTGTGGTGACTTCAATAATCTTGTAATTTTTCTGTTTATCTTAATAATATTTATTTTCACTGTTGCTTTGTCTAAGTTCATGATTGCTTACTCCTACTTTTTAAAATTCACCTGAATGT
The DNA here is from genome assembly GCA_011680675.1 of Gymnobelideus leadbeateri. Taxonomy (NCBI): domain Eukaryota; kingdom Metazoa; phylum Chordata; class Mammalia; order Diprotodontia; family Petauridae; genus Gymnobelideus; species Gymnobelideus leadbeateri. Next base: position 422,912 of record WOXC01012083.1, on the reverse strand, counting down.
TAATAAATTCTACTCTACCCCTCCCTTTTTGCCTCTATGTGAATCTTGTTTCTGGTTTGTTTCTTATAAATAATATATTTTTAGATTCTAATTCTCTAATTATTTCTAATGTTTCCTTCCACATTATGGTTACATTCTTCTCATTCACATTCATGGTTGTGTTACTGTTATTGGTTGTGTCATTATTAATTTTCTTATTTCCCTCCATCATATCCTCCTATAATTTTCCCTTCACCTCCCACCCCATCCCCATTAACAAAAAGGTGGTAGTGAAAAAAAAAAGTGTGACCAACACACATGCTCAGTAAGTGAATTAATTTCTTTCTTCTCTACTGTCTTACCTCTTTTCTTAGGGTTGTGAGGGTGAAATATTTTCGTGCACCCATGTGTGTGTGTGTGTGTGTGTGTGTGTGTGTGTATCTATCTATCTATCTTGCTTTAAAAAGTTAAAGTTCTACCAGGAGAACATTCTACACAGTAACAGCAAAATTTTATGATGATAAACTATGACTGATAACTCTTTTTAGCAAAACAATGATTCAAGACAATTCAAAAAGATGCATAGTGGACAATGCTACACACATTCAGAGAAAGAGCTGATGGAGTCCAAATGCAGATTGAAATATATTATTTTTAGTTTATGTTTTGTGGCTTTTTTTCTGTTTCTTCTTATGCAATGTGATTAATATGGAAATATGTTTTACATGATTATACATATATAACATATATAAAATTACTGTCTTAGAGAGGAGGGAGAGAAAAAATTTTGAACTCAAAATTTTATTTTAAAAAATTAATGTTAAGGGGCAGTTAGGTGGTGCAGTGAATAGAACACCAGCCCTGTAGTCAGGAGGAACTGAGTTCAAATCCAGCCTCAGACACTTAACACTTACTAGCTGTGTGACCTTGGGCAAGTCACTTAACCCCAAGTGCCCTGCCTTCCACCCTCCAAAAAGAAAAAAAAAAGAATGTTAAAAGTTGGTTTTGCATGGTATTGAAAAAAATGCTATTTAAAAGAAAAAAATATTTAAGGTTCTACCTTAATACTTCAGAAGAGTGGTGATTTTGTCAGTGTGGGTACCAGAAGGTTTAAAAATCAACCAAAGTATTTATTAAGTACCTACTATGTGCCAAACAGTTTGCTAAGCACTGGGGACAAAATGATTAAAACAAAACAGCTCCTACTCTTAAGAACCTTATATTATAGTTAGAGTGCGGCAATGTGTGTGTGTGTGTGTGTGTGTGTGTGTGTGTGTGTGTGTGTGTGTGTGTGAGTGTGTGTGTGTGTGTCTAGGTGAAGCAGTGAATAGAGTGCTGAGTTTGGAGTCAGGAGGACTCAAGTTCAAATCTGGTCTCAAACACTTACTAATTGTGTGACCCTGGCCAAGTCACTTCACCCTGTTTACCTCAGTTTCCTAATATGTAAAATGAGCTGGAGGTGGAAATGGCAAACCATTCCAATATCTTTGCCCAGAAAATGACAGATAAGGTCATGGAGAGTCAGACACATAGCTGAAACAATTCAGCAACAAGATATATGTATGTATGAGTATAAATAGATAAAGATTTAAATATGGAATATATATAAAAGTAATCTAGAATAGTTTTGGGCAGGAGGACACAGAACTGTGGGAATTAGGCAAAGCTTCCTATAGAGGATGTCACTTAAGATTTGAAGAAAAACAGGGATTCCAAGAGGCATAGGCAAGGAGGGAGAACAGAACATGGAAGAAGCCCAGTGAAAAGGCACAGAGAGGGAAAATTGAGTGTCCTATGAAAAGTATAGTCAGCATATCAGTATTATTGGACCATAGAATGGAATATCATATAAGAAGACCAGCAAGGTAGAAAGTGGAGCAGGCTGTGAATGAATTAATCAGTGAAAATGCATTTATCAAACCAAATACCATGCAGAGAAATTTATATTTTATACATGTTATAGTAGATGAACTTCATGAATTGCTATGGTAGAAAACAAAAGAAAGAAAATTTACTGTCTGGTGGAAACACTATGTGATTAACCTCTCTGAACTTAGCTGGGTTGCTCCCCAGACACAGTCTGTAACCGGGTAAATAATGAAGTTTTTTTGGCTTGGTCAGATTTGCCAGAGATTTAGCTTCACTGATCCAGGATCATGTCCATGTCATAATGAGGTATTTGGCATAGAACTTTAGTAGAAGCTACACAGAAATGAATTATTGTTATGGGAACAATGAAATTCTCAAATGGTCAGTAACCACCATAAGTTGTATTGAATTGCTTTAACATACCTTTCTTGTTAATCCAAGGTCTTGATATCAACAATGATCATTATAATATATGGCATATTTCTATTTTCTTTTATAGCTCCATCTATGAGCAATAAGTAGGAATTGTGACATTTTCTGTTTGTCGTGGATTTTACCCATTGTTACTTTTATGCTATAATAGGTCAGTAATTTCATTGGTGGAATTTTCTTTCCAATTTTGCAATCAATTAAAAAAACATTTATTAAATGTATATTACATCCCAAGAACTGTACTAGCAGCTGGAGGCTACAAAGATGAGAGTGAAACAGCCCCTGCCCTCCAAGAACTTACAGTCTAGATAATCTCTCTCTCTCTCTCTCTCTCTCTCTCTCTCTCTCTCTCTCTCTCTCTCTCTCTCTCTCCACATATACACAAGTATATAGAGAAATGTAGTTTGTGTAAAAAATTGATATAAAGTGATGGTAGAAAGAGAGGTTATGGCATCTCAGAGGATGATCAAGAAAGGCTTCATGTAGAAAGTTGTACTTGAACTGAGCTTTAAAGGAAACAAGAGATTATGAGAAAAGAAGGCATTGATTGCATTCTCAAGCATGGGAGACACCTAATGCAAAGGTACAAAGTTAGAAAATGTAATGTTGTATATGAGGAACAATAAGGTCAGTTTGGCAAAATGTCATGTATGTAAAAGGAAAAAGGTCTGGAAAGGTAAGTTGTAACCAGGGTATTAAGGGCTTTAAATGAAGAATTCACTTCACCTTAGAAGTATTAAGGAGTGACTGAAATTTTGTAAATAGAGTAGTGACATAGTCAGACTTAGCTTTAGAAAAATCACTTTAACTGTCATGTGTCAGAAGGATTGGAGCAGGATAAGATTTAAAGTAGGGGGAACAATTGAGAGGCAAAGGTCCAAAGAGGGTCTGAACTAAGGTGGTGGAAATGTGAATGGAAAGAAAAGCAGACATGAGAAGTGATGCATAGGTAGAAAAATGATAATATTTGGAACTGAGTGGTCAATATGGGGTGAATGAGAGTGAAGAAACAAGGATGACATTAATGTGGGGAGCCTAGGTGACTAGAAGGACAGTGGTATCCTAGATACAAAATATGGATGTTTAAAAGAGGAGTATATTTGATTGAGAGCTTTGATTTTAATATTGGATGCATTGACTTTGATATGTTTAAGGACATCTAGTTCTTTAAAAATTTTTTTAACATTCTCTTTTTTATGGGGGGTGGAATGCAAAGCAATTGGGGTTAAGTGACTTTCCCAAAGTCACACAGCTAGTAAGTGTGTCAAGTGTCTGAGGCTGAATTTGAACTCTGGTTCTTCTTACCCTAGAGTCAGTGCTCTATTCACCGAACCACCTAACTGCCCAGGACACTTAGTTGTAATGTCCAATTGGTGATATCGTACTGGAGTTTAGGAAAGACATATAGATCTTGGAATCATCATCTAGATAAGATAATTAAATCCATGTAAGCTGATGAAATCATGGAGAGAAGAGAAAAAACAGAGCTTAGGGAATATATGTACAATTAGGGACATATGATATAAATGATAACCTAGCAAAGGAAACTGAGAAGAAGCAGCTGGACAGGTAGGGGACCAAGATGGGGTCAGCTTAACAACAACTAAGAGAGGAGAGATCATTCAGGAGAAGATAATTAATGGTATCAAATGATGCAAATAATAGAAAATATGCAAAGGCTTTTACATGAGCGGATGCAGTGGTAAAGCAAAGCAAAATAAAGCAAATAATGAATAAAAGGTCAAATGACAATATTATGAAAACTAACAACATAATTGACCATATAAATAACAAAACCAACAAAAATCATATGATTATCTCAATAGATTAAAAAAAAAAACTTTAGACAAAATACAATACTCATTCCTGTGAAAACTACTGAAAGCATAGAAAGAAACGGAACTTTCCTTAAAATGAAGCAGTATCGATCTAAAACCATTATTAAGCATTATCTGTAATGGGGATAAGCTAGAAACCTTTCCATTAAGATCAGGGGTGAAGCAAGGATGTCCACTATCCCCACTATTATTCAATATTGTACTAGTAGTGCTAGCTATAGTGCTAAGAGAAGAAAAAGAAATGGAAGGAATTTGAATAGGCAATGAGGAAATAAAACTATAACACTTTATGGATGATATAATAGTATACTTAGAGAATCCTAGAGAATTAGCCAAAAAACTAGTTGAAGTAATTAACAACTAATCATCAAGAACAATCTGACACTGGCTAAGAAATAGAGTGATGAATCAGTAGAATAGATTAGGTACACAATATCCAGTAGTAAATGACCCTAGTAATGTAGTATTTGATAAACCAAAAGTTGCTTGCCTTTTTTTTTTTTTAGAGATCTTAGAGATGCTTTATTCTTTTTTTTTAAATTTTTTGTCTTCTCTTTTTTATTTTTTATTTTTTTTAAACAAATGTTTTATTAACTTCTGTTTTACATCATTCATTTCCGCCAGATTTTGAGTTACAATCATTTTCCCCCCATTATTCCCCTACCCAACCTCCCTGAATAGCAGTCCCACAAGATATCGCTTCCTCCAATCTGCTCTCTCCCATACCTTCTCCCATACCCCCATCGACTTTTCCATTAGAGGAAGATGAATCTTTGTGTCCCAATGCCTGCACATCTTATCTCCCAATTATAGGCAAAAGAGTATTAATAATAGTATTTATATATATATATTTGAAACATTTAATGTTACGACCTCGAATTTCAGATCCATTTCCTTCCTCCCTTGTCACCCATTCCTTCTTGGGAGATAAGTAATTCAGTATATGTTGTACATGTCTAGCTATGCAAAACATTATCATGGTAGATATATTGTACAAGGCTGCTTATAATTCCCTCCCACTCATCCCACCCCCACCTGGTCCATTCCCTACATGATCCTGTCCCTCTTCTATAGTGGGTACTTCCAACCTCCCCTCACCCCAAGGATGCCCTCCCATCCATCATCCCTCCTCTCATCCCCCTTCCCCCTATCCTGCTGCAGGTTGAGATATCCCATTTAGTATGTATGTCATTTTCTCCCTGAACCAAATTCAATGTGAATGTGGTTTTGCCTTTTTAGCCTTCCTTATTCTCCCCCTCCTTTGCACCCACTTCCCCTACATGAGATAGTTTACCCTACCATGTCTCTCCCCATCTCCTCTTGCCACTTTCCTCTCTCACCTCATAATTTCATCCCTTGAGTATTCTCCCTTCCCAACAAATTCAACCTATGCCCTCTATCCATATAACTGTAACCATATACACACACATTCACATATGTATTCATATGACCACACCCCCTTCTTCCATTATTTTCATAGTGAGAAAGATATCATCAGTCACAGTTATTGCTTTTCCATATAGGAATGTAAATAGTTCAACTTTGATAAGTTCCTTTTGATTTTTTTTCCCTGATTACCTTCTCAGGCATCTCTTCCTTCTTGTGTCTGGATGTCAAATTTTCTATTCAATTCTGGTTTTTTCCTCAAGAATGCTTGAAAGTCCTCTATTCCACTGAATGACCATATTTTCCCCTGAAACAAAATACTCAGTTTTGCTGGGTAGGTGACCCGTGGGTTCATTCCCAGTTCTTTTGCCCTCTGGAATATCATATTCCATGCCCTTCGATCCCTCAGTGTAGAAGCTGCCAGGTCCTGGGCTATTCTGATTGTGTTTCCACAATATTGAAATTGTTTCTTCCTGGCTGCTTGTATTATTTTCTCCTTGATCTGGGGATTCTGGAACCTGGCTATAATATTCCTGGGAGTTTTCTTTTTGGGATCTTTTTCAGGAGGTGATCAGTGGATTCTTTCAACCTCTATTTTGCCCTCTGGATCTAAAACATCAGGGCAGTTTTCCTTGAGAATTTCTTGAAGGGTGATTTCTAGGTTCTTTCCTTGATCATGGCTTTCAGGTAGTCCAATAATTTTTAAATTGTCTCTCCTGGATCTATTTTCCAGGTCAGTGGTTTTTCCCATGAGATATTTCACATTGCCTTCTAATCTTTCATTTGTTTGGATCTGCTTAACAGCATCTTGATTTCTCATAAAGTCATTAGCTTCCATTTGCTCCAGTCTAACTCTGAAGGAATGAATCTCCTCAGTGAACTTTTGAGATTCTTTTTCCATCTGGCAAATTCGACTTTTTAAGGCATTCTTCTCCTCACTGCCCTTTTGGGCCTCCTTTGCCATTTGAGCTAGTCTATTTTTTAAGGTGTTGTTTTCCTCAGTCAGGCTTTTGACCCTCATTTCATACTTTTCCTGCATCCTTCTCATTTCTCTTTCCAATTTTTCCTCCACTTCTCTTATTTGATTTTTAAAGTCCTTCTTAAGGTCCTCTATGGCCTGCAACCCGCTCATGTTTTCCCCTGGGGCTTTTGGAGCAGGACTTTTGACCTCACAGTCCTTTTCCTGCTCTATGCCCCCAAAATAGGAATCTAGGGTTGCATTTTTCTGTTTCCTTTGCCTTGGCATGTTGCCACATAATTGCTTGACTTTTGGGCTTGTTGCCACACTATGGCTTTAAGGCCAGCTAGAGGAATTTTCGTCCCGAACGTGTGGGGGGCAACTTCCGTTTCTGGCAAGCTGTAAACCCACCCACAACTTCCACCCTAGATCACAATCCAGATCCAGGGAGGTTAAAGCAAGAGCGATTACCCCCCAAGACTGATCGCTGGATCTCCCCACGATTTGTAGGCTGGGAGCCGGAAATGCCTCTGAAAACTACAAAATGGCGTGTCTCCTCAGCAGCTTCTAGCCCCCAGGGGAGGGAGCTGACGCATTCCCCAAATACAGGTCCCAAAGTCCATAGGACACTAACCTCTTACTTTGTCTTAGGCATGTCTATGTTGATAATTCTGGAGTTGCCACAGCTCCTGGTGTTCTGGGGTTCCTCCAGCTGGCTGCTGGCCTTGCCACCCTGGGGCTAAAACCTCGGCTCCTGCGGACCTGGGCTCGGCTTGGCTGGGCTCCTGCGCTCTGCGCTCTGTGCTTTGCCGGGTCCCAGACCGCTGCACTGGTCCTTCCTGCAGGGCTGCTGGGCTCTCCTCAGTGGGAAGTTAGCTTCTCTGTGTCGTTCTGTGGGTGCTGGAGCTCCAGAAGTTGTTCAGAGTCCTTTTTTACATAGTTTGTGGGGAATCTGGGGGCAGAGAGGCTTGGAGGAGCTGTTTCTACTCCGCCATCTTGGCTCCGCCCCCCTGCTTGCCTTTTTAAAGAGGGACAAGGAGAGGGAGGGAGGGAGAGAATTTGGAACTCAGCATTAAATTTTTTTTCAATTTTAACATATAATTGAGAAAAGAATAATGAAAATAAACGAGAAAAAAATTAAGAAGTCTCTGGTCACTTTAGTGAGAACAGCCTGAATGCAAAGAATTGTAAAATGAGTGAGAAGAACACTCTAAGCAACTTTTCCTGGGAGTTTGAGTGGCAGAAGGAGGAGAGATGTAGACTGAGAATTTGAGAAAATGGTAGGATTTTCATTTTTTTTTTAAATTAAGGACCCTGTAAAATGTGAAGAGTCCTTAGCCAACTGGGGTGCAGCGCAACAGCCTGGGAGTGGCAGGAGGGTCCCTGTCCTATCAATAACAGGCTACAGAAGGAACCCGCAAGGCCAAAGGGACAGTCAGCAAAACAATCATAAGAGTTGACGTGGCAGTAGAGAGACTTCCTGGTTAGGAGACTTTCTGGTCTGCTACACCGGAAACCTCTTAGCCTGATGAGCTGACATGTCCATGTGGGCAGCGGGTTACCACCCCTCACTCTCGGGGCAGTACGTGATTGGCTCGCAGTGGCGGGGAAGGCGATGTTAAACACCTGGAACTGGAGGTTGGATAAAAAGGAGGCTGCCTGACGGGGCGGGCTGCTGGCTGAGTTCGCTTGTATGTTCTGATCAGAGAAAAATAAAGAGAGTTCTCCTTAAACAGAAGGGTGTTCTGCGTGGGTAGTTCTTCTAGAAAGTCTAGAAGCTGGAGACGTCCGAAGACTGGGAAAAGGTAAACATGTTCTTGTAGGTTCGAGACCTTCGGAACCCTAACAAAAATGTTTGCAGGCAGCAGGAAAGGAGCTGATAGGAAGGAAAAGACTGAAAATTGGAAAGAGATAAGTGGCATTTGTGTGTGGAGGTGGCAATCTGCAAGATACGATGGAGGAAATGGGATATAGAGCACGTACAGATGGATGGTTTTGGATTGACAACCTCTTCATCAGAGACTTAAGTAAAGTAGAAAAATGGGGTATGCTATAATAGGAAGGGAAAGGGATTCTGAGATGAAGAGAAAGTTTATATGAATAGCCTTTATTGGAACAGTCCTTATGTGGGATGATCTAGACTAGAAACAATCGGGGGGAGTAGAGGCATTGCCTTGCAAATCAAGGGCCCAGCTGAGATCAGGCACATAACTATAGTAGACTCAGTTGGCCCTACTCTATTCAGTAACACATGAGTAGGAGCAGAGGAAGCCAATGGTGGGAGCAATCCAAGCCTGGGGTTTGGCAAGGGTGGTGAAAGAATAAAGGAGCAAAGGGCTTAAGAATTATGACTGATATATAGCGGAACTGGGCAAGTTAGAGATTAAGATTGGGAATGGAAGAAAGTGAAGAAAGAGTAGTGGTACTGGCCTGGGAAAGTACTGAGAAGTAGAGGGATTGGAGATCATGGTAAGAATTAAGAATAGATTTAGGAGAAGGAAGACATAGGGAAAGGTGGAAGGTAAAATAAGAAATTATGAATGGATAAAGACATTTCAGAGCTTTTGGTCATAGAATTAATACATATGTGGGTGATGAGAGATCATAAATAATAATAGTCACCAGGATCTAGATCTATATAAAATGTATTTATATAGGGTGAATTCTAAAGGAGGAAGCTTGTTGAGTGGTGGTAGCAGAAGGAGAACCTTGAAAAGCAAAGAGTATTCCCAGTCTTTCCTCAAGATCAGTGTGTTGAGAGGTATGAGAGAAAATGCAATCATCCTTTGGAAAGGATGTCCAAGAATACAGTGTCGTGTGTTAGAAGATTGATGAACCATAGGAAGAAATTCAAAATGAGAATCCCAGAGGACATAGTAGAAGGTGTGGGCAGAACTGAATTGTGTTATTGGAGGATACAGATTGAAATGTAACCACTCCTTGTCATCCTGAGACCCTAGTCCAAATTTTCCTATAAATCATCCAGAGTTGTCCAACCAGTGATATGTTCAGGGGGACTCTTCTTATAGATTTCTTGGCATTCGGTGGATACCAATGGAATAGGCTATCCCTCAAAATCTCTTCATGACTAACCTATATCCTTTTCTGGTCATAGTTTCCTCTGATGACATCCTTTTCATCTCTATAGCTGGCATACTTAACTAGGGAAAATTGTTCTACTACTGTTTCCAGTTGGTCAATTGCATATGTTCTTTGAAGTGTACAGAATAGACTAGAGGTGTGTCTGTCTCACAGTTGTTGGTGTAAGCCTCACAGGACATCAAGAATCTATATTCCATGTAAGCTGTTGATTCCCCTCTAAATGTAATTTCATGAAATCAATTAAATCTACTTTCAGACTCTGATTACACAAGAGAATCCTTCTTGAAGAGTATTACTATGGTCATCAGGTCATGTAAAAAAAGCACAATTTTCAATGTTAAGGTTTCAAAAAATAATGAGTGGGGTTGTCTTTATTGGAAGTTTCCTTGACCTGCCTATCTCAGAGGTCACACTTATTTCCTCTTTCATGATCATCAGGGTACCAGTCAAGATTTACAGATGATCTTAGGGAAAATTCAATGAAATTGTAACACCTAGAGCATTTTGGGATTTAGTTACATAGAATCATGGATTTAGAACTAGAAGGAACCTCTTGTGGTCCAATCTTATCATTTTAAAAAGGAGACAGCTGAGACTTAGAGAGGTCAGGTGGCTTGCGTGTGTCTTCTGGTAGTTTTTTAAAGAATAGGATCAATTTATTTAGTGTTTTCAGAGATTTTAGGCTCATTTTAAAAAAACAAAGTTAAAGAGATCCAAAGATCCCAAAGTAAAAATGCAGAAAATAACAAATACATACATCATATAATCCAAAGATACTTAGTTATCCTTCAACATTTTGTTTTCATTCACAATCTCTGTAGGAGACTATGAGAAACCACACCCAAACTGAGGCTTGGTAATAAGTCACACATGATCTAGGTTAGCTTCTCAGTTTAGTGCCCTAGAGGTGGCATTGGTTTAATCAGTGACTGAGAAAATAAATTAGGTCCTCCATAACTTTAATATGCTTCTTCCTACTGGCTAATAGTCCCTAATTTTGTGACTTTCTCTTTCTTTCTTTCTTTCTTTCTTTCTTTCTTTCTTTCTTTCTTTCTTTCTTTCTTTCTTTCTTTCTTTCTTTCTTTCTTTCTTTCTTTCTTTCTTTCTTTCTTTCTTCCCTTTCTTTCCTTTCTTCCTTCCTTCCTTCCTTCCTTCCTTCCTTCCTTCCTTCCTTCCTTCCTTCCTTCCTTCCTTCCTTCCTTCCTCTCTCTCTCTCTCTTTCTCTCTCTCTCTCTCTCTCTCTCTCTCTCTCTCTCTCTCTCTCTCAGCCTGGGAGGGGGAAATTTTTGTTTTCCTCCTTTCTACTGTGTCATGAAAGGGCACCAAAATAAAATAGTAAATACTACATTTTAAAGTAGGTTGATGCAGCAGTCAGTAGGAATAACAATAGAAACAAATATCTTCTGGACCACCATCACCTTTTCTAATAAGTGCTTAACAATGACATCTAGTTGTATGGAATACATGAAATAGACACTATCATCCCACCCTTCTACAGGATAATGAACGTGACAACAGTGACCTACCAAGTACACATTCAGAATAGCTGATGTCCAGGGCATCATGCTCTTCATGTTGAAGCTTCTCAGCCAGGTAGAGCACAAAGCTAAGGATGAGGGAGATGCTTGCGTATTGATCTGGGGCTATGTATTCCAGGAGCATTGGCCACATGAGCTGGGAGAAAAGGTGATCTTCATTAGGACTGACTTTTCTGCTCATGAAAGCCTATCATGTCTCTTTCCTTTCAGAAATTTAACCACAGTCTCAAGCTAATGCTTTGGAAGTGATGGTAATAAAAATTGGATAGATTCCCACCCACTACCTTGCCCCCTCATTTGGCAATATTATGCGAATATTAATCTTTCTCTCATGAGGAACTCCAATAACTTTTATAAGGAAAGAAACTAGCTTTCATGCATCTCTATTTGCAGAAAGATGCTGATATTATATTATAGTTTGCTGGAGAGTCAGGAAACTCTGGTGATAGATACTCTGAGAAGTGATGAAAGGATGCCCTTACCTTGGCCATGCAGGGATTATGGACACAGTCAGTTAAGATTTCCAGACATAATTTTTTCAGTTTCGTACTTTCATCACTAAACTCTGTCTCATCTGAAATCTTTGGGAGGAAGGTAAAATCATCAGACAGTTCATTAGTCACCCTATTTTTTTCACAGTATCGAAAAGATCAGAAAGGCATGATTGGAAAGAAAGAATGAGGAAAAAATGGAAGACAGGTACAAAGCACCAGTATTGAAGAATTACCATTCTAATTCAATTTGAGATAGTCCCTAGTTAATTTCCTTCACTTTTCATAAAGTGCCAAGTTAAGAAGATACAGTGGATTTTGAAGTCAATTATCTTGATTCATTCAGTAAATTTCACTTGGATGCCTGAAAAGCTCTTTCATACTGAGGGTCACAAGGTACTTAAAAATGATCTGAATTCTACTTTATAGGTGCCCAAATGGAGGTAGAACAGTGTCCTTAAGGGAGATTTAATACTCAATTAGGAACAAACGTAACATTAGGATGAGCTGTCCCTTATTTTGTTCACTAGTCTTTACATCACATTGTCTTTGCTTTTGTGACCTGCCATGGACAGGGGAGGCAGGGGATTTTTGGAGAGTGACAAGTCACTACCAATATTACCATTATTTTCACTATCTCCTGGCTTCATGGCCCTCTTCTCTTTTCATAACAAAAAAGTCCTGAATCTGGTTCTCTGCTGCCCTCTAATGTTTTTTTTTTTTTTTGATGCCACTACTTCTGTTTCTTTCTCTGGTTCTCCACTATTTAACGCTCAGATACCCAGCTCCCCGTTTTGAGGGAAGAATGAATGGTTATACCTCCATCTTCTTTCCTTACTCCCAGTTCCAAAACGATGATCCTATTGTCTTGTGACCCTATGTTTCTGTTATTCTATGATCACATAATCTAGCTTTGGAAAAGAAAAAACAAAACAAAACGAAACAGCCCAATGATGCTGTTGGGTATTTTCCATGGGGATTTATCACAAAGTCGTATAAGGGAATCGTAGGACACTGACATCACTACTTGTTGTTGAATAATTTCAGCCACATCTGACTCTCTGTGATCTTGTTTGAGGGTTTTCTTGGCAAAGATGCTGGAGTGGTTTGCCATGTCCTTCTCCAGCTCGTTTTACAGATGAGGAACTGAGGCAAGTAGGCTTACATGACTTACCCAAGGTCACACAACTGATAATTGTCTCAGGTCAGATTTCAACTCAGGTTCTCTTGACTCTGGGTCCTGTGCTTTGGCCACTAGGCCACCTAGCTCTCCACTATTATTACTACTAAGTCTACAGCTCTTTTAACTAGGAATACCCCACATTTCTATGGAATATTAAGTTCTGTGCTTTCCTTCCTAACTCTGCAAATTAGATAGCACTCGTTTTATAGGAAGGAAAGATGGGAAATAAATGAAAATAGGTGCAGAGGGTCAAGTGTAGTTAATTTTTATCAAGGGTTCTCTTCCATGATTTTCATCTTGAGCACAGATAGCAGGGCACTAAGTTACTTCACTCTGGTTTAGCTCTCTCTTTCCTTCTGGAAGATCTTCCTATACCAGGCTTTGGTCTTAATATTTGCTCAGTTCTAGGTCTATAACTACAGATTTGGCTAACAAGTTTGTATGATCTCTTGTTCTCCCAGAATTTGCTTCACCAGCTGCCAAATATATAGGTGTGGGAACCTAAGCTTAGGAAAGGCAATACTTTTGACAGTCTTCCCAGCTCAGTCACCCTTTGTATCCTAGACCTATTCATCAGGAATCTGGAGAGATCCTTCTATTCCTTCCCTGGCTCCAACATGATAGACTACCAAGTTATGTGACCATGGGCAAATCACATAATCTCTCGGTACCCCAGGAAACTTTCCATGGATAAGTTACAGATAGGTTGCCATCTGAAATAGGAGGAATTTTCCCTACTGGGAACTCTCTATACTGATAAAATCACAAGTCAAACAGAAAAGAAGGTGAAAGACAGTATATAAGTGAGTATTAATTGAGTGATTCAGGATAATTCATTTATCTGAACAAAAACAAAACATTGATTTCAACTTGTCTTTCTTTCATGTCACCCTTTTGCTTTAGAAAGGGAAATGGCAAACCACTCCAGTATTTTTGCCAAGAAAACCCCAAATGGTGTCATGAAGAGTCATACATGATAACTGAAAAAATGAATGAACTGAACTCTTTTGCTTTGGAGGTTTCTGAAGATGATCAATAAAATGACTTAATAGTGGGTTTAGCTAGTGCTATGGAAAAGAATCTCCAAGGTGAGCAACTAATCATTGATTTTACTGTTAAAAATGCCCATTCAACTCATTGCTGTATTGGTAAATGTCTGGTAACCATCCTACCAGAACAAGAAAATGTAGCATGACACACTTTTAAATTTAACCTCTACTATTAACATTTTCTCAATCATTTTAAGTCTGGACAATCAACAAAACAATAAAGAAAATCCTGATTTATATTTGCCAATTTCTTTTTTTTGGGAGGGGGGAGGGGGGAAGGCAGGGCAATTGGGATTAAGTGACTTGCCCAAGGTCACACGGCTAGTTTTTGTGTTAAGTAACTGAGGCCGAATTTGAACTCAGGTCCTCTTGACGTCAGGGCCAGTGCTCTATCCACTGAACCACCTAGCCACCCCTCAGACTTTTTTCTTTGGCCTCTGGCACCTCATTCCATCTCCTTCCTATGATCCTCAAGTACAGAACACCATTTCCTCCTTTGTTGAGAAGATTTGGTCCATAGGATAAGCAATCACCCCACTGCCCTTGTCTGTACCTTGAATTTACCTGAAATGAGTAAGTCATGGGAGGGTTGAATGTTCTCAGACAAAGGCACTTACTGGGTCATCCAGAGGCTTCACACATTCATCTATGAGGAAACGGATCAAGACAATGGCACTGTCTGTACACAAGTGATCCTCTTTCCCCAGAACAAGGATGAGCTTAGCCATGGCTTCTTTAACCTAGCAAGAGAAAGATGAGAGAGAGGAATTGCTGTTATAAAGTGGGTAAAGCTCTCTATTTGTCATTAAATGTATGTTTGCATATATGTGGATATATAGCGTCAATTTATTTTTATTCTAAACTTAAAAGCCATAAAGGAAACAAAATTTTTGAATATAAAAACATTATCATATCATTCTATATAATATATATATATATAATATCATATAATTATATAATAGATATAACATCTATTATATAATAATATATTTATAATTATTAGTAATATAATAATATTATAACATTAAATACTAAAATATCTGTACAATAAAAACAATTATACAATGTATATATACATATTTAGCCATATATAAATATATGATTACATGTGTATATACTTATAAGTAGTTTATGCATATACATTCATACATGGACAGATGGGCCCAGAATACATATATGAGAATAAATATACATTGCAAATGGATACACACACACAAAGTGTGTGTCTATGTACATTTATATATGTATGTTTATGTGTATATATGTATATGTATGTAAATACACACACAGAGAAAAAGCGTAAAAATGGCCTCAGTGGGGCAGCTACGGTGGCACAGTGAATAGAGCACTGGCTCTGAAGTCAGGAGGATCTGAGTTCAAATTTGACCTCAGATACTTGACATTTATTAGCTGTGTGACCTTGGGCAAGTCACTTAACCCCAATTGCTCTCCCTTTCCCCCTCCAAAAAAAACCAGAATAAGCCCATAATTAAATAGGAAGAAAGTGGGCTGAATAGCCTTTGAGAAATTACAAAGCTCCTTTAAAGACACTATACTTCTTTCAAAAACCATCTTTTTTTAATACCATTATTCGACTGGTGATGTCTGGCTGTGAGTCACAGTCTTTGAAAAATTAAAAACAAGTTCTGTTCAGAGGACCATGGAGACTCTCCTATAGTTTGGGATATGAGCATATTGAAATACATCACAACAAACCATGACACAGAATGGAAAAAAGGATATATGAGGTATGATTGATAGAAGAATATGGTCTGGTTACTTGTCATGAGTGAGGAGCAAGCAATGGGTAGCTTGTGTTCTCTCCACTGGTGTCTTTGCAGTAGCTGAAGAGTGATGCCCTCACCATGGTGGGTGAACCCTCTATGCTAAACTCACTGGAAAATATGTTTAAGAGTGGAGAAAAATTCATATAAATGATCCATTTGAGTACATTAACTTTATTAAGATGGTAACAAAACCATCTTCATTGTTTCCACTTTCAGTGACCAAATGAGCCATTAACCCAATCTGCTCAAGTTCATCACTGCCTCTCTGAGTGTTATCTGTGCAGTCAACTGAGAGTTTAAGGGAACTGATTTCTCAGTTGATTGCATGTCTGGCCTCTTACAATGATGGCTCAGAAGGAAGTGTTAAATTTGCATCCAAATGCCTGAGTGGTAGCTCTGTGAAGTCATCAGAATGGCCACTTATTGCCTCATAGAACCTGAATCAGGCAATTTGGTTGCCTTTCACATTTGTTTACTCTAGTGGGAAAGGGTCCCATAAGATAATAGATACAGAGGTGAAAGAGATATTAAAGGCTATCTAGTACATCATCTTTTTTTATAGATAAGGAAACTGAGGCCCATGAAGGTCAATTGACTTGCCTAAGGTCAAATGTATAGTGATTGTAACAAGGGCTTTGACATGGGCAAAATGCCACTGATGCAATTCCCCACATGGAAGAAGAAGGGGTGTCTGATTCCAGGAGTGTTGTGATGATGTATTGTGGAAGTGTCTTGAAGAGATCAGAACATGAGTAGAATTCAGTCATTGGTTCCAGAATGCTAACCACATAGAGAATGGCACCTTCTTTGCTTGGCTACATTAACTGGAACTTAGAGCATCTTCAAAAGACACCAGTCAGTCAGAGTTCTGGCCATTCTCCCAGTCTTTTTAGCTGCATTCTCTCTCAGTGGATCTTCACTAAAAAGATGGAAACCATCTGTCTGATTCAGCTACTTTGATAATGTGCACAGTGAGAGAAAATGCTGCAAATAGAGAAGGCTTTTACCCTAAAAAGGGCCCTTGTCCTTTGCCCACCTCTATTTTTTGGTCTTAGGTGAAGGGTTTGGAGACTGTGACCTTGTGAGTTTCAAAAAGGTCAGTTGAGGAAGGTGCCTGGAAGTCCTGGGTTCTGGGAATCTGAGTCTAAGTTGGGTTTTATAACCAACCCAATATTGATACCACAAGGAGCAAAGAGTGGTCTTTAGGAATGCCTATTGGAACCTATCCCAATAGTCACTGAAATGGAGAATCATTTTGTAGTGATGCCATACCTGAACATAAATTCGGTGGGACCGATGTTATGTAGGAACTAAGCTAAGTCTGAACCTGCTCTCTCCAGAGACTGAATTGGTATTGTGGAGAGTTTGTCCTGAAGGTGTACATGGGGGTGGGGGTGGTATTTATACTTTTTTATTGCTTTGTCTTCAAAGTAAATATCCTTTTATAAGATTCAATTAGTTTTAAGCAGTTTAATGGAATTGGGACATTAGTCACTGGTAATTAATAGTGGAGGAAACATAATCAGTGAGAGTTTGAGCCAATTATATTAGAGAAAAGACACTCTACTCTTAGAACCCTGAGAGAGAGATATATAGCCAGCCTTGCTCTGACAGTTTAAGGGCAGAGAATTACTTGTTATATGCACACCAGAGGTAGGATTTGAATACAAATCCTTTGTTTCTCTAAGTTCAGAGCCAGTGTTCTTTCCACTGTCCTATCTATTTTGGTCAAATGGAAGCAGAGAGCATCAGCCATTATGGAAAGGTAGTAGAAAGAAATACAGCTGGGTTTTCTTCTCAACAACTCCTCCACAAAGATCTAGAAAAATGCACCAAAAATGCACCTGATTAGGAGATCCAAGGGAAAAAAAAAGTGAATCTCTTTTTCCAGCCCTGGTAGGCATAGGAAGACAGACAGAGGGGTCTATAGATACTGGGGACAGAATATAGCCAGAAATAATTGAGCAAAGCAATTTACCCATGATAAGTGAAAGAAGACTTAAGAGTGAGAACAGGGAAAAAAAGAGGTCCCAGACCTATACAGAAAGGGGTCTGACCTTGTATAGGTTGCAGGAATAGTTACCAACTGGCCAGTCTTTTGCTCATTAGGTCACAGATCCTTGGTGGACTGAGAAGAGGATCTACACCTAGGAGTGGCATTCAGGATGAGGAGTAATTGTGGGCCCTATTGAGTGGGGAACAAGTTCAGAAGAAAGGAGTAGCTGTGTGGCTCTGACCCCAGGAATGAAGCAGAGTGGGGGTGAGGAAAGGGTCTCAGTTCCAGCCTCCAGACCACTATGAAGCCTGCAGCAGAATAACCGGGCAGGAAACCCTTACCAAAAGTCTGCAGGTCAGTCATTATGAATTAGCAGAGCTTTCCAGCTGACTGATAGTGGTCAAGTTCAGCAGCTGTCGACTGGAACTCCATTCAAGGACAAGTCCACAAGTATGATGTTTCAACAGAAATCTAGATCAAGAACTTGCAGAGTTCAGGCCAGGATAGCAGACATCAAACTTTTCCCTGGATCAGAACCCCAAAGTAGCATTGAAAGTTTTTAGTTCCCTAGCCTGAGTTGTTTCTGAATTCCTAGAATAACTACACATTTAATAACCTAAGAAAGTAGTGGCAGAACCCAAGAGGACGCAAACTCAGATCAAATATCGTCTCTCGAAGTCCACAGAGCCCAACCCTAATATAATGTCCAAAGTTAGAAAGTAGGCTGGAAGAATGAACAAACACAAGAAGAATACCACCAAAAAGAACTATTATGATAAGACAGAAGGAGAGAAAGACTCCAAAATCTCTACAAAAAAAAACAAACAAACCAAAAACCAAAGAAACAAACAAACAAACTCATACCTTGAGCACAAATTCAACTAGGATGCTTGCAAGAAATGAAGCAATAATTTTTAAAAAGAGTCGAGAGTGCTAGAAAAAAAAAAAGAGATTTGGAAGACACTGGGAAGGGAATTATCAGTTAGGTACAAAAGGTAAAAATAATCTTACTAAAGTAACACATTCCTTGAAAATTAGAATGGACCAAATAAATGTTAATGACTCCATGAGCCAACAAGAAATAATAAAACAAAGTCAAGCCTCAAAAATAGAATAAAATGTAAAATATAGTAACAAATAACTGATATGGAAATAGATCAAGGAGGAATAATTTTAAAGTCACTAGATTGCCTAAAAGCCATGACCAAAAAGAAAAAAAAATAGCCTATACATTTATATGTCAAGAAATCATGAAAGAAAATTTTCCATGTCTTTTAGATCCAGAGGGCAAAGTGAGACCGAAAAAATACACGGGTAACCTCCTTAAAGAAACCTACAAATGGGGCAGCTAGGTGGCATAGTGAATAGATCACTGGCCCTGGAATCAGGACGACCTGAGTTCAGATCTGCCCTCAGACACTTAACACTTACTAGCCATGTGACCTTGGGCAAGTCACTTAACCCCAATTGCCCTGCCTTCTCCCCTCCAAAAAGGCAGAGAGATAGATAGAGAGAGAGAGAGAGAGAGAGAGAGAGAGAGAGAGAGAGAGAGAGAGAGAGAGAGAGAAAGGAACCCGGAAATAAGAGCTTACACGAGTATCACTCAGATTGAGGACTTTCAGGTCAAAGAAAAAAATAATGAAAATATCCACAGAAGAATTCAAGTACCAGAGTTAAGATTACACAAGATTTAATAGTCACCAATACAAAGAAGCAGAGAACTTGTAATACAATATTCCAGAAGGCAAAAGATACAGAATAAGAATAATTCACCCAGAAAAACTAAGTACAATCCTACATGGGAAAAAGAGACCTTTAATGGAATAGAGGACTTCTAAATGTTCGTGATGAAAAGACCATGGTTTAGTAGAAACCTTGAAATATGAACATGGGCACCAAAAGAAATATAAAAAGGTAAATATGAGTGAGCAATTATAAGGGACTACACAAGGTCAGCTGTTTATATTCTGTTATCAGACAATGATACATGTGTCCCCTCAGAACTCTATTATAATCAGGGGTTGTAAAAGGAATTTAATTAGACAGATAACCAAGGAGTGGTTTTCTTGTGTTTTATCTTTTTAAGGAGAATGGAAATGGAGGGGAAAGGCAGTACACTAGGCTAAAAGGGAGAGGAAGGATGGAAAATTATCTCACATAATTGAGGTGGTAAACACGAAAATTAAGTAAACAAAAAGAAAGGTTTGGGGAGTGTGTGATATTTGAACCTCATTCTCATTTGAACTGATCAAAGAAGAGAACAACACACACAGTTGGGCAACACACAGTTGAGTGGAGGAAAGCAGGGTAATACTTAGCAGGGTAATAAGAAGGAAAGGGGAAAAGGGTGATAGTAGAATGAGAAAAGGGAGATTAAGTAAGGGATTAGTGTTAGGAAAAACAAACTCTAAGGAGCATGGCTATCAAAGAAGGGTTTAAAAGAAAAGAAAGAAAGGAGAAGCTATGATTGGACGTTGGATGTAGAAGAGGGGTAGGGGAATAGTGAGCATGGGTGCTTAGTACTCTCTTTATCTCACCACCTTCTCCTTTATAAAGGGAGTAAGGAACAAAGGAAAGGAAAAGTATAAAAGAATAAGATGGAAGGAAATACACATTTTTCAATAATTACTATGAATGTGAATGGGATAAACTCACCAGTAAAACATAAAAAGATAGAAGAATGGATTAGAAATAAGAATCCAAAATATATATAATTTACAAGAAACACACTCAAAATATAAAGTTAAAACATAAGAGTTAAAAGACTAGGGCAAAATCTATTTTGCTTCAGCTGAGCTAGAGACTTAAGAATTCTGATCAATTTGATCATAATTCCAGAGGTCTGACAATGAAGCATGCTACCCCTATCATGACAGAGAGAAGATAGACTCAGGGTACAGAATAAGACATAGATTTTGGAAACACACAATATTTACATTATTTAACAATATAAAATGAGAAAAATAGAAAATACTTGTCAATTGACAGAAAAGCAAAATAAAAGTCACATTAAAAAAATGAAGGCCTAGACATGCCTCAGTTTCTTCCTTATGCTAAGGGAATGAGCCTTATTCATAACTCTCTTGCCCTTGAGATGTTTTGTGAAATTGAGACAATGCCCCTAAATGACCAGCTTCTTCATTTTCAACAATTACATTTTTGTATCTTTCTTCCAATCAAAAAAGCATGAAAGGGTACTAGTTTATATACTAATACTTCAGTATTCTAATTCAATTTTCATCAATGAAATGAGATTAAATACATCAAGTAAATTACATTCTCCAAAGATGTAGATTACAACCTCATGCTTATCATCATATGGGTCCCATCTTCTCTTATAAATCCACCAAAGGAAATCCATCCAACATTCTAGGAGCCCACCTTTTCTTTTGCCATTTTGTGGGTACCAATGGAGTACCCACTTTGCACATCAATTGTCTGCAACTTATTGTGTGATCAGCTTATCTTTTTCCAGTCATATCTCTCTCTGATGATATCCTTTATACCACTGAGCTAACAGTGCTTAAAAATCCAAAGGTTTCTAAGCTAGAAATGTTCCATTTTACTACACTCAATTATAATTACATTAGGAAATAATCCATACAGAAACCACCTTGTAAGCTAATGACTCTTTGCCCAAAAATCATTTCTAGGCAAATGCTGACATATGTCATTGGAATGCTTTAGTCTTACTTTAGTCTTTACTTTACTACTTTTGAGAGTCCAGCTGTTTGACCATACTATTCATTAAGTTTAAACTCTCTTTATCTGTTGGTCACTTAAGGACCAAAATTCTTTTTTTCTCCAGTCCTTATAATGTTCACGTGGGAGAAGTGCTGACTGAGTCCAGGCTATTAATGTAAACTCAGAACACATTACACAAAGATGAAAGTTGTAATGACTCTTAAGGAGAAGACTGATGAAATGGTGACTGGTTCTGGTTAACTTCAGAAGTCAACAGCACTTGGGGTGGCTAGGTGGCGCAGTGAGTAGAGCACTGGCCCTGAAGTCAGAAGGACCTGAGTACAGATCTGGCCTCAGACACTTAACACAAACAAACAAAAAACCTAGCCTTGTGACCTTGGGCAAGTTACTTAACCCCAATTGCCCTCCAAAAAAAAAAGCAAAAAAAAAAAAAAAAGAAGTCAACAGCACTAGTTCTTATATTTATACCTGGCCCATCCCTTTTAAGTCCTAGCCCTGCAGAGGCTCAGGAGAAATCGTTTTCATTTTGGTTTAATTCACTTACCTTGTAGCTGGGGTTGGGAAGCCATGGCCATAAAGCATGCTGCAAGTCTATCATCACACTGGGAATCATTGAAGGAACTGAAAAAAGCAACAAAGATAAACACATCATTGGAATAGAATGTTACTGAGAAAGCAATCCAAATGTGGTCAGCTGTGGTTATAAGAAGTCTTGATGAAAGCACTCATAAAATATCCCTTCTTTAATGGGATAGTAGGGAGCAAGGCAACCCAATGCCATGAGTAGGGACTGTTGGCACCCTGACAAAATTGTTCAATATGTTAAGATTTTTTTTTTTATGTCCTTCTTCCTCTTTGAATGATATTCTTCTTTATCATCCCTACTTGCCTGCATTAGATAACTCATCACCCTAGTCCTTCTTTCCCTTTCCTGGAATATCATTAATTTATGTTCCATGGAAACTTTTGCATTTTGTAGCTCAGTTGCTCACTATCTGAGAGGCAATCAGTTAAATCTAACTAACAAATCTTGGTTAATGTGCTAACAGGACATATGACCTCTGATGTCTGTACCATCACGATCTTTGTTGTCGATCACCCGTTAGTGACGTGGTGGGAATCCAACTATTCAAGAGGGGAGAACAATGGCATGGGGAGGACAATAGTCCAGAAATGATTGGGTTTTAATCTCTCAGACAGGCGCCATGTCCTAAATATTAAACTGAGAGGATTTCAAAAGGCAAAGATCTTGGATTTTTCCATTGTTTTTACCTTTACACTGAACTTTGCCATTGCTATCCCTACTCTCCATTTTCCCATCTTCCTCCTCTTCTTTTTTAAAGTTTCTTCCCCTTATTTCTTCCTTCTCCTGCTTTTCCTCATTTGGCTAGTTCTTCCTGGACGAGGTCTCAGGGTCCTGCATTTTAAGTAGCTCTCTGGAGCTCCAGATCCATGAAAATGGAATAAATAAGCAGGAGGGGAAAGATTAGATCAAAGACTGGGGCACCAAGGATCTCCTGACTTCATATAGATTCACAGGTAAGCTGTCGTATGACAGAGGCAGAAACAAATATTGTAAGAGCTTATGAGAGACAAAACATGGAAGAAGTCACTTGAGTTGAAGTCATGGAGACATGAGTGTGAGTCCCACATCAGAGACAAACTGGTTACTGACCCCTCTCTCAGAGCTCTAGGCAACTCTCTGAAACTATAAATTGCAAAGACCTTGTTCATCTACATTGAGAGAAAGTATTTCCTTACCCAAGAGTTCTCTATATCAAGGAAATGGCAAGTCTAGTCCTTATCTCTTTCCCTATCTCCAGGGTCTGCCCTTAAAAAAAAGTTTGTTTGACTGATTGTTTAATTCCTATCTATCTATCTATCTATCTATCTATCTATCTATCTATCTATTGCTTTTTGGAAGGCAATTGGGGTTAAGTAACTTGCCCAAGGTCACACAGCTAGCTTTTTGTTTGTGTGTGTTAAGTGTCTGAGCCCGGATCCTAATTCAGGTCCTTCTGACTCCAGGGCTGGCGCTCTACTCATTGTGCCACCTAGCCACCCCTTATTCCTATCTGTTTATACTTTGGGGTATCTAGGTGGTGATGTGAAGAGAGTGCTGACCTGGAGCCAGGAAGACCTGAGTTCAAAAATGGGCTTAGACACTTACTTCATTGGCCAATAGGTACCAGGCCAAGCCCCACTTGTTCATTGTTTGAGCTCTTATTGGCTCAGAGTGAAAGGAAATAGCAATTATTTTTGTTATGGCCAGAAACTTTGAGGGTCTTCCCTTTCCAGATTGATTTTTTTCTGACTAGGTCAAAAATAATATTTTCTGTCTCATTTCTTATCTAGCCTTAATCACTAAATGGGCCTTGCCTCAATCAAACTAAGACCCACTAATGACCTTAACTTAAAAAATCCAAGGTCTCCCACTACCTCCAGGCCATCTTCAGTTACCATGATCTATATCTTGTCACTGGACCCAGATGACTCCAGAGGAGAAAGTAAAACTGGGGGCTTTGCATAGCCTCATCTCACTCAAATGTAATCACTTACATGTCATGGTGTTACCTCCCTGATGTCATGGTCCTCTTCCATAATGAAGGACAAACAACAACAGACACATACTAGCTGTGTGACTTTGGGTAAGTCACTTAACCCTTTTTTGCCTCAGTTTTCCTCATCTATAAAATGAGATGAAGAAGGAAATGGCAAACCACTCCAGTATTTTTTATCAAGAAAACCCCAAAGGGTTGGACATGACTGAAAAACAAATGAACAACAACAAACATATACTCAAACGTATATCAGGGAACTCCCTGATAGATGTGGAACAAAAGGATCCAAATCTACCTTTGATTTGATGAATAAATCTTCCCTGACTATTCTGGAAAGTAAACTTTTTCTGGGGAACAAAAAGAGGGGATGTGTTTTGTTTTCACACTGAACATAACCAGCCTCTTGGGCTCATGTTGACTGTAAGTCTTCAGTGTACCACACTTCAATTCAGTTCCATGCGTATTTATTAAGCATTTATGTTCCATGTTATGACTAGATGCTGGTAGATGATAGATAAATGTGACAGTCATTAACAATGACATTTATACATTCCATCCACAAAGTCACAGAAGTCCAGAGTTGGTAGCAATCTAGTCCAACCCATATCTGAAAATAAAATTCTCTCTACTATATACTTGAGTGGGTGGATGGAATAAACATTCAAGTACCTCCTGTGTCCCAGGCACAGAGCTTAGCACTTCACAAATATCTCATTTTTCTCTTCACAACAGCCCTGTGAGATAGGTGCTGTTATCTCCATTTCACAGGTGAAGAAACTAAAATAACAGAGGTATAATAATAACAATAATTTTGCTGTTGTTGTTCAGTCGTTTCAGTTGTGACTGACATTTTGTGACCCCATTTGGGGTTCTCTTAGCAAAGATATTGGAGTAGTTTGCCATTTCCTTCTCCATCTCATTTACAGATGAAGAAACTGAGGCAAACAGGGTTAAGTGACTTGTCCAGGGTCACTCAGCTAGCAAGTGTCTGAGATTAAATTTAAACTCAGGGAGATCAGTCTTTCTGACTTCAGGCCCTGCACTCTGTCCACTATGGTGCCACTTAGCTGCTAGTAATAATAGTTAACATTTATATAGCACCTACTATATGCCAGGTGCTATGCCAAATGCTTTACAATTATTATCTCATTTAATTTTCACAACAACCCTGGGAGGCAGGTGATATTATTATCCCCATTTTACAAATGAGGAAACTGAGGCAAATAAAGATTAAACGACTTGCCCAGGATCACACAGCTAGAAAGTGTCTGAGATAGGATTTGAACTTAGGTCTTCCTGATTCTAGACCCAACATTCTATCCTCTGTACCATAGCGGCCTCTAAATGGCCAACATAACCTTTACTTACAACCATTCATTTAATCCAATTCATAGAAGATAAGAAAATCATACTTTTCAGTATAGGAGAGATCTTACAGTCCATCTAATACAACTTTCATTCTTCCCCAGGCTGTACACTTGACTCTACAGACTTTCTCTACTACACAGAAATATCCCCACCCTGCCTGTTCACTTCACCCCTGGACTTCTCCCAATGGGGTAGAGAACCATCATCCTCTGTGGCCTCTTCCTCTGATTGGCTGGTTCCTGCAAGAACCTCCATATTAAGGTGGCCTTCCATGTCTTCATTCCTCTTTAGTTTACATACTCCCACCTCCCTGAACTTTCTCTACCCCTCCCCATATGGGTACCTTCTTCCTCCTCCAGTCCTCTTTTCAGCTTTCTTTTGTGTGTTGCCTTCCTCCAGTAGAATGTAAGCTCTTTGATCCTGGAACTGTCTTTCTTTCTGCTTGTCTTTGCATTCCTGGTGCTGAGCACATCCGTCCATCCATCTGTCTATCCATCTGTCTATCTATCCATCCATCTGTCTGTCTGTCTATCCATCCACACACATATGCATATGCCTAGCATATAGTAAGTGATTAGTAAATCCTAGTTGACTTGACCTTCCATTTTACAAATTAGGAAAACGAGGCCTAAGAGATGTTGAGTGACTTGTCCCAGGTCACAAAGGCAAGTAAGTGGCAAAGCTGGGATTTGAATCCATGTTCTCTTCATCCTAAACTAGTGCATTTCACAATGTATCATATTTTAATTCAATTTGATGTACATTTACTAAGCACTCATGTGTCCTGGTTATATAGTGTTCTGCCAATCCAGTGACTAGAAGGTCCATCACTGTCTCTCATTGTAGTCACTTACGTTCAGACTTCACCAAGTCTTCCAGGACTCCAATAAGCCAACAGAAGACAGCTTCATTTTCCTCGTTCTCCTCAATTTTCAGAAACAAGAAGGCAAGTAACTTTTCCAGCTGCTCAGAACCTATAGAAAAAAGGCTTTATGTTCAGCATGGTTTCTTCTCAGCCAGAGTTTAGCCAGGATAGAAGGGGGATAGATTAGTGAGGGAGGAAGGAGTACTTTTTTCAGTGCATTGCAAATTGTTGCTGTTGTTCAGCCATTTCAGTTGTGTTTGACTCTTCATAATCCCGTTTGGGGTTTTCTTGGTGAAGCCACTGGGGTGGTTTGCCATTTCCTTC
Organism: Gymnobelideus leadbeateri; assembly: GCA_011680675.1. Classification (NCBI taxonomy): domain Eukaryota; kingdom Metazoa; phylum Chordata; class Mammalia; order Diprotodontia; family Petauridae; genus Gymnobelideus; species Gymnobelideus leadbeateri. The sequence continues at coordinate 396,481 of WOXC01012083.1, read as the reverse complement.
TCCAGCTCATTTTACATGTGAGGAAACTGAGGCAGTGTTTGTGACATGCCCAGGGTCACACAGCTAATAAGTATCTTAGGCTAGATTTGAACTCAGGTCTTCCTGACTCCAGGTTGGGAGCTCTATCCACTGCATGACCTAGCTGCCCCATGCATAGCACATAGTAGGTGTTTAATAAATGTTTATTGATTAGTTGTTGCTTACCGAAATCTAAAAGTCTGATAAGGACCCTCTTCACCTGTTCACTTGGAATTCCAGCAGAAGAAAGGCTTATCTGTGGAAACAATGCACTCTATTTACTACAAAAGGCAAGACCAAAGCTAAGAGATGTTGAAGAATTGTTTTCACTGAAAATAAGACTACAATATTTAAAGTATGAGAATGGTTTACTTTCAATTTTGCCTGGAACTAGAGTACTGGGCTATAAGATCTAGCAACTTCTTGCCTATGAGTCAAGGCTCTCCATTATAAATTCTATCATACATTTCTAAGAGAAAGGGGCACCAGGTAGACTTCACCAAGAACCTGAGCTCTTCTTACCTGTGAATACAGCTCTTTGAACATGTAGATTGGGTCTCGAAGGTCTATGTTTACCTCCATGAAAGGAAATACTGTTTTTCACAAGTCCAGGTCACTCTATCAAGGGTCAGAAGGAGACAAATATAAAAATTATATTGAGGGGGTGGAGCCAAGATGGCGGAAAAGAAAAAGTAACTTCTCTAAGCTCCTCCATGAATCCCATCACTAAACCTTAAAAAGCGAATCTGAATGGATTCTGGAGGGACAGAATCCACTTGGAGATGGAGTGTGGCAGAATCCAGCCCAGGAAAGTGCCCAGTGAGTCCAGACAGGGGGAGCACAGAGCATGTGGGATATGTACAGCTCAGACTTGAGAGCAGGCAAGCAGACTACACCAGAGAGAGAAGAAGCCCTAGCTGGCCGACTTCCCAAGGATGAATAGCAGTCATCTCACGGGCATCTCAGGAGGGGACAGGAAGAATCATTGGGGCCAGGTAAGAGAGAGCTTGGGGTCCCCAGCAGAGACAGCAGCTTCTCCTGGGATTATCAGCCCTCAGCCTGGAAGTTTAGAAATTGCCTGCCTGTATGTGCAGGGGCTAGAATGGCAAAGTAAATTCTAGTTGTTCCAATCCCTCATCCCTCCTTCATGAAGTAGAAAACCCAAAGATAAGTCTCCCACCCAGATTGAAATCCTAAGTTAGTGGAAATAGCCTCAGGCTTGGGAGTCTTCAAGAAGGGGTGTAACTGGGAGTTACAGGGGTCTGAAGAGCCAGGAGTCTGAAGAGAAGAGAGAGAGGGGTCCCAACAAGCCTCACCTCACCTGACCAACAAAAGCCTGCCTGAGCTATAGCCCAGGGGTATAGAGGCAGAAATCTGAAGTGGCCAGACTACCCCTCCTTCACAGACTACTCTGTGGGCATCAGCATACCTCTCTGAGACTCCTGCCTTAGCCTCAAACTAGACACCCAGAGGCTACAGCATTCAAAGTCAATGACCAGGCCCTTAGCTCACAGCCTGAGAAATTAGGAAATAGGAAATCACAATGGGAAGGAAGGAAGCTGAGAAGGAGAAGGGGAAGGCAAGAAAATTGATCCAAGCTTATTATGTAGGTCAAGAACAACCAAATACAGAGGACAACTTGGACTCTTTACCCACACCTGAGACCACAGAAGGAAATATGAACTGGTCTCAAGCCCAAATAACATTCTTGGAGGAGCTTAAGAAAGATTTTAAAGACCAAATCAGGGAGGCAGTGACCAAGTTGGAAAAAAGCTTCACTGAAGAAAACAAATCCTTAAAAAGTAAAATTAGTGAAGTAATTGGAGAAAATACCTCCCTAAAAAAGGACCTTCCAAAACTAACCAAAGACTATAATTCGCTAAAAATTAGAATCAATCAAATTGAAATCCAGAACTCTATGATGCACCAAGAGTCAATCAAACAAAACATGACAATTAAAAAATTGGAAGAAAATGTAAAATATCTCACTGGAAAAACAACTGACCTAGAGAACAGATCCAGGAGAGATAACTTAAGAATTATTGGTCTACCAGAAAGCCATGATGAAAAAACAGCCTAGACAACATCCTCCAAGACATTGTCAAAGAAAACTGTCCTGAAGTCCTGGAATCAGAAGTTAAAATAGTTATCGAACGAATTCACCAGACTCCTCCTCAAAGAGATCCCAAATTGAAAACTGCAAGAAATATAGTAGCCAAATTCCAGAATTACAAGATAAAGGAAAAAATACTGCAAGCAGCCAAAAAAGAAACAATTCAAATATCGAGGAACTACAGTTAGGATCACATAGGACCTAGCAGCTTCTATGTTAAAAGATCGGAGGGATTGGAATTTGATATTTTGTAGGGCAAGAGAGCTAGGACTACAACCAAAGATTAACTACCTGGCAAAACTGAGCATAATCTTTCAGGCAAGGAGATGGTCGTTTAATGAAATAAGGGACTTCCAGACTTTCCTGATGAAAAAGCCAGAGCTCAATGGAAAATCTGATCTCCAATTACAAGACTCAAGAAAGACATAAAAAGGTAAACAAGGAAAACACAGACTCACACATACATACATGCACACACCCACACTCATACACACATGCTAATAACTTGGTATGCAAAGAAAGCAAAATGTTCACATTCCTATATAAGGAGCTGATAACTGTCAATATTGAAATTTTTATGATTATCATGACCTTCAAAAGGGTTATACATAGAGGGTGTGGGTATAAATGAACTAACCTGAAGATTTAAACAAGAAAAAAACCTTATTAAAGGGATCAAAGGGACTGTAATGAGATAAAAGGAAAAGATGAGGTAGGAAAAGGTAAAATATGCCATTCGAAGAGGCATTAAAACACACTCTAATAGAGGGGAAAGAAAGAGGGAGAGGAACAACATTTAAACACTATTCTCACTGGTTTTGGTTCAAAGAGGGATCAACTTAATCAGTAAAGTTTAATATTCTAATGGGAACAGACACATAAATTCATTAAATAGAGTAAAAGGAGGGAGGGAGGGGAGCACTGTTTGAAATTTACTCTCATTGGTTTGGTGTCAAACAGGGAGTAACTTACTCTGATAAGTATAAAAATTTATTATGTCATAGGCAATAGGATGGTAAGGGGAGTTAAAAAGGAGGAAACTAAAGGGGGGACTAGAGGGGAAGGAAATACTAGTAAGGGGAGAGGGTAGGTTAAGAAGGGGGGTCACTGGGTGAGAACACTGAGGGAGGGGGTGGTCAAAAGGGAAAACTTCAAGGAGGGGAAGGGAGAAGGAAGAAACAAAAACATAAGCAGGGGAGGGAATAGGATGGAGGGGAAGAGACAGATAGTCATCATTACTGTGAATATGAATGGGATGAACTCTCCCATAAAATAGAGGCAGATAGCAGAATGGATTAAAAACCATAATCCTACAATATGCTATCTACAAGAAACACATTTGAAACAAAGGGATACCCACAGGGTAAAGGTAAAAAGTTGGAGTAGAATTTATTATGCCTCAGCTAAAGTAAAAAAAAAAGCAGGGGTAGCAATCCTTATCTCAGATAAAGCAAAAGCAAAAACAGATATATATTCAAAGATATAAGGAAGGAAACTATATCCTGCTAAAAGGCACCATCGAAATGAAGCAATATCATTACTTAACATATATGCACCAAATGTTATAGCATCCAAATTCCTAGAGGAGAAGTTAAAGGAATTAGAGGAAGAAATAGATAGCAAAACTATACTAGTGGGGGACCTTAATCTCCCCTTTTCTGAACTTGATAAATCTAACCTCAAAATAAACAAGAAAGAAGTTAAGGAGGTGAATAGAATTTTAGAGAGACTAGATATGATAGATCTCTGGAGAAAAATGAATGGGGATAAAAAGGAATTTACTTTCTTCTCAGCAGTGCATGGTACATAATAAAAAATAGACCATGTACTAGGGCATAAAAACCTCACAATTCAGTGCAGAAAGGCAGAAATATTAAATTCATCATTCTCAGATCATGATGCAATAAAAATTATATGCAATAAAGGGCCATGGAAAGATAGACTAAAAACTAATTGGAAATTAAACAACTTAATCCGAAAGAATGAGTGGGTCAAACAAGAAATTATAGAAACTATCAGTAATTTCATTCAAGAGAATGATAATAATGAGACAACATACCAAAATTTGTGGGATGCATTAAATGCAGTTCTTAGGGGAAGCTTTATATCCCTGAGTGCATACATGAATAAATTAGAGAAAAGGGAGGTCAATGAATTGGACATGCAATTGAAAAAGCTAGAAAAAGAACAAATTGAAAATCCCCAATTTAGTACTAAATTAGAAATATTGAAAACCCAAGGAGAGATTAATAAAATTGAAATTAAGAAAACTATTAAATTAATAAAATAAAACAAAGAGCTGGTTTTATGAAAAAACCAATAAAATTGATAGACCCTTAGTCAATAGGATAAAAAAGAAATAAAAAAACCAAATTATGAGTATCAAAAATGAAAAGGGTTAATCTACCTCCAATGAAGAGGAAATCAAAGCAATAATTAGGAATTATTTTTCCCAATTGTATGCACATACATACGACAACCTTAGTGAAATGGATGAATATTTACAAAAATACAAGTTGCCTAGATTAACTGAAGAGGAAGTGAATTACCTAAATAACCCCATCTCAGAAAAAGAAATCAAACAAGCCATCTATGAAATCCCTAGGAAAAAAGTCCCCAGGGCCAGATTGGTTTACTAGTGAATTCTATCAAACATTTAAAGAACAATTGATTCCAATACTCTACAAACTATTTGGGAAAATTAGTGAAGAAGGAGTCCTACCAAATTCTTTCTATGACACAATTATGGTACTGATTCTTAAATCAGGAAGAGAAAAAACAGAGAAAGAAAATTATAGACCAATTTCCTTCATGAATTTAGATGCAAAAATTTTAAATAAAATACTTGCTAAAAGACTACAACAACTTATCACAGGAATAATACATTTTGATCAGGTAGGATTGATTCCAGGAATGCAAGGATGGTTTAATATTAGGAAAGCCATCAGTATAATTGAGCATATCAACAATAAAACTAGCAGAAACCACATGATCATCTCAATAGATGCAGAAAAGGCTTTTGAAAAAGTACAACATCCATTCCTATTAAAAACCCTAGAAAGTATAGGAATAAATGGAGCCTTCCTTAAAATAGTAGATAGCATTTATTTTAAACCATCAGCAAGTATTATATGCAACGGGGGTAAACCAGAAGCATTTCCAATAAGATCAGGAGTGTAACAAGGTGTCCACTATCACCCCTCTTATTCAATCTGGTACTAGAAACATTAGCAATCAGAGAATAAGAAGAAATCAAAGGAATCAAATTAGGCAAAGAAGAGACCAAGCTATCACTCTTTGCAGATGATATGATGATATACTTAGAGAATCCTAGAGAATCAAGTAAAAAACTACTTGAGACAATAAATAAATTTGGCAAAGTTGAAGGATATAAAACAAACCCACATAAATCCTCATCATTCCTATATATCTCTAATGAAATTCAATAGCAAGAGATAGAAAGAGAAATCCCATTTAAAGTCACTGTAGACATTATAAAATATTTGGGAATCTACCTGCCAAAACAAACCCAGGACCTATATGATCACAACTACAAAACACTTCTCACACAAATAAAGTCTGATCTAACTAATTGAAAAAATATCAATTGCTCATGGCTGGGTTGAGCTAATATAATAAAAATGACAGTTTTACCCAAACTAAATTATATATTTATTGCCATACCAATCAATTTACCAAAAAAAACCTACTTTATAGAGTTAGACAAAATAGTAACAAAATTTATTTGGAAGAACAAATGGTCTAGAATATCAAGGCAATTAATGAAAATAAATGCTAGGGAAGGTGGACTAGCTATACCATATTTTAATTTGTATTATACAGCAGCAGTCATCAAAACTGCTTGGTACTGGCTGAGGAGTAGAGTAGTGGATCAATGGAATAGATTGGGTGCACGAGATCCAGCAGTTAATGATTATAGTAATCTATTGTTTGATAAACCAAAAGACTCCAGTTTTTGGGATAAGAATGCACTATTTGACAAAAACCACTGGAAAACTGGAATATAGTATGGCAGAAACTGGGCATAGACCATTATCTAACACCATATACCAAAATCAAGTCTAAATGGGTGCATGATCTAGGTATAAAGGATGATACTGTAAGCAATCTGGGAAAGCAAGGAATAGTTTACCTGTCAGATTTGTGGAGAGGGAAAGACTTTTGGACCAAATAAGAATTACAGAGCATTATGAAATGCAAAATGGATAATTTTGATTACATTAAACTGAAAAGTTTCTGTACAAACAAAGCCAATGTAACCAAGATCAAGAGGGAGGTGGGAAATTGGGAAAGAATTTTTACAACCTCTATCTCCGATAAAGCACTCATTTCTAACATATACAGAGAATTGAGTCAAATCTATAAGAATACAAGTCATTCCCCAATTGATAAATGGTCAAAGGATATGAACAGGCAGTTTTCAGAGAAAGAAATTAAAGATATCTACAAGCATATGAAGAAATGCTCTAAATCACTATTGAATAGAGAAATGCAAATCAAAACAACTCTGAGGTACCACATCTCTCCAGTCAGATTGGCTAAGATGACAAAACAGGAAAATGACACATGCTGGAGAGGATGTGGGCAAATTGGAACACTAATGCATTGCTGGTGGAGTTGTGAACTTATCCAACCATTCTGGAGAGCAATCTGGAATTAAGCCCAAAGAGCTATAAATAATTTCATACCCTTTGACCCAGCAATACCACTTCTAGGGTTATATCCCAAAGAGATCATAGAAGTGGGAGGAAGACCCATATGTACAAAAATATTTATAGCAGCTCTTTTGGTGGTTGCAAAGAATTGGAAATTAAAGGGGTGCCCATCAATTGGGGAATGGCTAAACAAGTTGTGGTATATGCATGTAATGGAATACTATTGTGCTATAAGAAATGAGGAGGAGACAGTTTTCATATTTACCTGGAGAGGCTTATACAAACTGATGCTGAGTGAGAAGAGTAGAACCAGGAGAAATTTGTATACAATCACAGACACAACATATGTGTGATGATCAACTATGACAGACTGGACTCTTCTCAGCTATGCAGTGTTATAAATCAATCTTGAAAGACTCGTGAAGGAGAGAGATGTGAAATCCAGAGAAATAACTAGAAAGAACTGAGCTTGAATCCTGATGGAAGCAAACTAATTGATCTTTTCCTTTCATTGCTTGGTTTTATTTCTTCTTTAGCATTTTTCATCCCATATAATACAATACAATTTGTAACTTGACTAATGTCTAATATGAATGTATTTGCAGATCCTATACTGGACTATATGCCATTGTGGGAGGTAGGGGGAGGGAGGGAAAGGAAATTTGAAACTCAAGGAATTATGGAATTGAATCTTGTAAACTAAAAATCTACAAATAAATTTAAAAAAAATTATATTGAGTTTGGAAGCAGGTACTATGGCAGGAATGGATCATATCCCCAGTGGTTGAGCACTCCTTTCTTCCCCATGTTATACTTAGTTCTAATTCTGCTGTTCTATGTTGGGGGAGGCTCCATGCATGGAAAACAAAAGGACGAATTCTGACTCCTCAAGCAGCTTGATTTTTCACCACACTATGTGTATCAAACAGGTTTTTATCCCCCAACCTCCTGCTAGCATATCTATTTCTGTTAATGGCACCATCATTCCCAGTTACCCAGGTTTGGAAACTCAAAAGTCATCTTTTGATTTTTCCTTTTACTTCACTTCTACCCTCCAATCACTTGGCAAGTCTGTTGGTTTCCACTTTTACCATATTCCTCCCACCATTCCCCTCTCTTCAGTTTCCACCGTAATTGCCTTCTTTTCCCTATTCTCGTAGGGTAGCCTCCCAACTGATCTTCTAGTTCCCAGTCTATGTTCTTTCCAAGTGAATTTTCATATAGCTGCCCTAGCTCTATTATTTTTCTATTGTACTATGGTGGTCATGCCACCCTTTTACTAAAAAACCTTACGTTACTCTCTAGTGCCCACCAAATGAAGCTTGAACTGTAAGCTTTGGCAGTCAAGGCTCTCGATGAACTGATCTACTTCATCAGGCAACAGTATCAGCTCACATTCTATGTTTTCTCTCAACTGGACTATTCTCTGGCCTCTGTTCTCATCTTGCCACACTCAGTCTCTGTCTTTTTTTTAAATGGAATCCTCCCTCATCTTTGGCCCTTTCTCCTTTCAGGATCCAATTCAGATGTCATTATCTTTAGTGAAACCTTCTATGGACCATCCCTCATTTCACTTTTATCACATGACAGTAATCTTTGCCTTCTCAAATTCCTTATGGTATTTTTCCTTGCCTTATCTCACTGCCTTGTTATTGTTGTTTTAGTCCTTTGCTTTTGAAAAGGACCAATGACTTCATGGGATGATGTCTTGACCCCTGTGTGAATTAAATTTAAGTGAGAGAGAGTTATACAAAGTCATCAACCTCACTCTCTTTTCCTGAGTTATCAAAGTCCAGTGGTAAGACAAAAGTCAGGATGACTGGTGATTACCCAGGATGAAGTCAGTGATCTTGGCATCTTTGATACCTGACCAAGATGTAAGCCCTCTACAACACCTGCTTCAAGTCACCTTCATGGCTGTTGGAACAAATTGTTCTCATCCATCTGTTCTTTTTTTTTTTTGCTTTTTTTGGAGAGCAGAGCTATTGGGGTTAAGTGACTTGCCCAGGGTCACATGGCTAGTAAGTGTCAAGTGTCTGATATTTGAACTCAGGTCCTCCTGACTTCAGGGCTGATGCTCTATTCACAGCTCCACCTAGCTGCCCCCTCATCTGCCCATTTTGCTGGAGGAAGTCTTCATATGTTTGGCATAGACATCCTCCCAAATCACTGACAGGTTTGAGGCCTGTTGGTTCCCCTTAACCTGGTTTAGCCCATCTGCTGAGATGTTTTTCCCTGGGATACAGCTGCTGTGCTTACCACAACCTTTTGGAGCCACAGGTGAGATCAGGAGGAAGGCAGACATCGAAGGTATTGAGCAACCCTGAAAAGGGTTTGTCAAGCCCTCGCTCCAGAAGTGCTAGTTCTCCCTGAACACCTTCTATATTGTCTTATATTATAGTGTGGAGACAAAGAGAAGTACTCTACATCTTTTTCCTTAACATGAGTGACTTTGTTTTTGTGTCTTTTCCCTTTGTATTTAGGCTTTCCTTCTAACCTAACTCTTGTGCAAGGTCCACTCACAGAGATGCTCTGTCTCGAGCCCCTAAGATTACTGCTGATTAGCAAGTCCCTGTATTCCCTGCTTAAGCACAACAGATTTCCCTTCCCAATGCCAGCTCAAATCACTTATGATCCAGATCATTACCTCTTTTTCCCCTAATATTCTAGATATTCTGGATAATCGAGACAAAAGGGAAAAGTTACTTGGATACTGGAGCAATGCTAATATTCAACTGACCTTTCCAAGCCATGGCTTGGAAATAAAATTAATAAATAATTAATAAAAATTATGGTAGAAGGAATATCTACCAAGTCTCCACCATATGGGCTGGGTTGATTCTTTTTCTTAATAGATATTGAAACCGTGCTTGGTTAACTCAGGGAATGTAAAGCTCAGGCTATTGTTGTACCTTCCTGGTTATTGGAATTAAAAATATAAAAAAAAGGACTTGAGGAGCTCTGGCTGATGCCTAGACACTTGCTTAGCTGGCTATTGTGGACACACAGAAATACAGAGCTTCAAGCACTTGAGTCAAGGCTATATTTTCATTGAATATACTTCTGATGCTATGACTAAGTATATCTCCTTTTATTATCAGGATTCCAAGTGTTTTATTTTGTTCCAACCTCAAACCTGAGGTACCAACCTAGCCTGCGCTGGGCTTAGACTGCCACACTAATAAAGCTTTTTTATTAACTTGGATCCAAACTTTGAAAGAAACAAACCCTAAAGCAGTTGATATTTGTTCCCTTCATATAATCACAGGATTTTATTGTGATCTTTTAGGCTGTGTTATATGTAGGTTATAGATCCTTGAAATATCAAAGTATTATTGTTGAGTGAATAAAAAAAGACATTTATTAAGCACTAGCTGTATACTAAGTACTATGATAAACACATTTCTGGGAGATTAATGAAGCTCTTATTCCTTTTTTCCATCTTTCATGGTTCTACCTAGATCACTCGTGGGAGTAAGGGGAACCACTCTGAGGGCCTCGAGGTCACATATGGTTCTCTAGGACCTCAAGTGTGGCCTTTGACCGAATCCAAACTTCACAGAACAAATCTCCTTCATAAAAGGATTTATTTGGTAAAACTTGGACTCAGTCAAAGGGCCACACCCGAGGGCCTAGGAGGCCACATGTGGCCTCCAAGCTGCAGGTTATCCACCCCTGACTTAGGACATTTTCCTTATTTATTCCCAGACAAATGAAAGAGGAATTTAAAGTAACATTTTTACCACAAGTTCATCACCATAAGAAATGTTATGACAAATGATAAAATTCCTTTGAAAGGTCTCTCTCCAACCTGACCTAATCCTTCCATGTAAAGTCTTTCCCCTCCTTTGATTCCTTCTACATAGGAATTCCCTGATCCCATCACTATTCCTATCAAAAGCCTTTCAGCCTCTACCAGGTAGGGTTATTGTGAAGGTATAAGGAAATAATATTTACAAACTTTAAAGTGACATATAAATGCATGCTATTACTTTATCACAGTTGTTGTTCACAGTCTCTCCATTGCCTACATAAAATAAAGCCTAAGTCTTTTTCTCTGTCACCAATCTTTCTGTGAGATCCAGCTCCAATGAGATTTCCTCCATAAAGTTTTTCTTTCTTTCTCCAACAGGAAGTAATCTCCATTTGAACTCCCATATTGTTGTTTAGTCATTTTTCAGTAGTGTCCAGTACTTCAGGACCCCATCAGGAGTTTTCTTGGCAAAGATACTAGAGTGGTTTGCTATTTCCTTCTTCAGCTCATTTTACAGATGAGAAAACCGAGGCAAAACAGGGTTCAGTGACAGCTAATAAATGTCTTTAGCTGCATTTGAACTCAGGACGATGAGTCTGTATTCTATCAACCACATCACCTAGCTGCCCAGCCCTTCTCCTATCTTTCTTAAATGTTTTTCAAAGTCTAAATCATAGTCTGTATGAGATATGTGTAGAAAACTGTCTGTATTTTACTCAATTTTAAGTTCCTGGGAGGAAGGAAAGTGGGGGAGGTTCAGGTCTAATAACTATTGGCTTAGTACAGATCCTTACACAGTTAGTTTTTTAATCTTGACCTGTGATTTCATTGGGTAGCACCTATACCAACACACTGTAGGGAACTCCCAGTGAGAAAATTGTCCCCACTCGATGCAGATTGACAAGTCACCTGTATCTAACAGTCTTCTGGGGACAGCAAGAAGTTGAATGACTTGCTCCTGGTCCCACAGAAAATATGTATCTGAAGCAAAAATTAAAACTCAGTCTTCCTGAATCCCAGAACATCCCTTTAGCCCTGCTGCTTCTTTTGATCTAATCCTCATAAATGCTTATTAGCATTTGGGTGAATGGGGTAAACTAAGTCTTGAGAATAATTCCTTTTTAGAGCTAGACAAGGTTAGTTAGGTACAGAGACAGCAGAATAAGGAAGACCTGGATTTCAGTAGGGAAAAAAATAGAGTTTTTGGCTTGATGGATTTTAGGTTTGAAATGGTGATCCCCAAGGAAATGAGATATTCTGATTTCATTGAGATAAAGAGGGGAAGAACTATTGAGGAAGAAAGCTAATGGAATGGCAGAGGGAGATAAGAAAGAAGGCAGAGAATTTTAACTTTATGGTTGGCCCAGTAGGGTGAGAAATGGGGGCAAGACTGAAGTTTATCAGTGTCAGTCAATCAATCAATCAAAGAACAGGAGAACTTTCAGTGCCCACTCTGCATGCCAGTGGTTATGCTACGTATTACAGATACAAATATAAGCAAGAAGCAGTTTCTGCCTTCAAGGTAGAGGATTCATCAACATTCTGTTGAAGAAAACCTGTGGCAGAGACTGTCTGGGCTAGAAATTTTATCCTGGGTTGTGAGGAAAGGCATCTCAGGTTGAGAGGAATAGACTCAGAACCAGAAACTAGTCTGCAAGAACCAGAAACCACCCTGCAAACATAGGAAATAAAAAAATCAAATGTAGGGGGTGGAGCCAAGATGGTGGAATAGAAACAGCACTTCCAAGGTGCTCTGCCCCATACCACTTCCAAATAATGTAAAAGGTGGACTCTGAACAACTTCTGGAGCCCCAGCACCCACAGAATGACACAGAGAAGCTAATCTCCCGCTGAGAACAACCCAGCAGCCATGCAGGGAGTGGCCAGCACAGCACAGCGCAATGCTCTGGGAGCCAAGCCCAGGTCTGTGTGAGCCGTGGTTTTAGCCCCAGGGTGACCCGGCCAGCAGCTGGCTGGAGGGACCCCAGAACACCAGCAGCTGTGGCGATTCCAGAATTATGAGCACAGATATGCCTAGGACGAAGTGAGAGGTTAGTGCCCTATGGACTTTGGAACCAGTATTTGGGGAACACGTTGGCTTCCTCCCCTGGGGATGAAAAGTGGATGAGGAAATGCGGCACAGAGGCCATTTTACAGTGTCAGTGGCAGCTCCAGCTCCTGGTCTGTGAACTGTAGAGAGATCTAGCAATCAGTCTGGGGGTTAATCGATCTTGCTTTAACCTGCTTGGATCTGGATTGTGGTCTGGGGGGGAGTCCTGGGGTGGGTATCCAACTTGCCAGAGCTGGTGGAGGCTTTACAGTGGCGACTCAACCTCCAGAAATTGTGAAGATCCCACGTTTGGGATGGAAGCTTTCCTGTCTGGTGGCAGAATCCTACTGTGGCAACAAGCCCCAAAATCAAGTAACTAAGTGGCAACATGCCTAGGCAAAGGAAACAAAATAAACAGAAAAATGCAACATTAGTCTCCTATTTTGGGGGCAAAGAGGATCAAAGCATGGAACAGGAGGAGGACTGTGAGGTCAGAACTCCTGCACCAAAAGCCCCAAATGAAAATACAAGCTGGCTACAGGCCATAGAGGACCTTAAGAAGCAGATAAGAGAAGTGGGGGGAACTTGGGAAGAGAAATGAGAAAGATGCAAGAAAAGTATGAAATGACAGTCAATAGACTGACTGAGGAAAATAACACCTTAAAAAATAGACTAACTCAAATGGCAAAAGAGGCTCAGAAAGGCAATGAGGAGAAGAATGCCTTAAAAAGCCAAACTTGCCAGATGGGAAAAGAATCTCAAAAGCTCACTGAGGAGATTCATTCCTTCAGAATTAGACTGTAGCAAATGGAAGCTAGTGACTTCATGAGAAATCAAGATGCTGTAAAACAGATCCAAACAAATGAAAGAATAGAAGGCAATGTGAAATATCTCATGGGAAAAAAACACTGACCTGGAAAATAGATCCAGGAGAGATAATTGAAAAATTATTGGACTACCTGAAAGTCATGATCAAAGAAAGAACCTAGAAATCATCCTTCAAGAAATTCTCAAGCAAAATTGCCCTGATGTTTTAGACCCAGAGGGGGAAGTAAAGGTTAAAAGAATCCACTGATCACCTCCTGAAAAAGATCCCAAAGAGAAAACTCCTAGGAATATTATAGCCAGGTTCCAGAATTCCCAGATCAAGGAGAAAATACTACAAGTAGCCAGGAAGAAACAATTTCAATATTGTGGAAACATAATCAGAATAGCATAGGACCTGGCAGCTTCTACACTGAGGGATCAAAGGGCATGGAATATGATATTCCAGAGGGCAAAAGATCTTGGATTAAAACGAAGAATAACCTACCCAGCAAAACTGAGTATCTTGTTTCAGGGGAAAATATGGTCATTCAGTGGAATCGAGGACTTTCAAGCATTCTTGAGGGAAAAAAACCAGAGTTGAATAGAAAATTTGACATTCAGACACAAGAAGCAAGAGATGCTTGAGAAGGTAATCAGGGAAAAGAAATCAACAGGAATTTATCAAAGTTGATCTATTTTCATTCCTACATGGAAAAACAATAACTGTGTCTGATGAAACCTTCCTCATTATGAAAATAATTGAAGAAGGGTATATGGGCATAAGAATACTTATGTGAATGTGTGTATATATGTTTACAGGTATACATGGATAGAGGGCACAGGTTGAATTTGGTGGGAAGGGATGATACTTAAGGGGTGAAGTTAAGAGGTGAGAGAGGAAAGTGGCAAGAGGAGATGGGGAGAGACAGGGTAGGGTAAACTATCTCATGTAGAAGAAGCAAGGGGAAGTAGTTGCAGGGGAGGGGAAGAACAGGAAGGCAAAAAGGCAAAACCATATTCTTATTGAATTTGACTCAGGGAGAGAATGACATACATACTAAATAGGATATCTCACCCTGCAGGTGAGTAGGGGGGAAGGGGGATAAGAGGGGGCATGATGGAAGGGAGGGCATTCTTGGGGGAGGGGAGGTTGGAAGTACCCACTTTCTAAGAGGGACAGGATCAAAGTAGGGAATGGACCATGTGGGGGGTGGGATGGGTGGGAGGGAAATATAAGCAGTCTTTTACAATATATCTACTATGGTAATGTTTTGCATAGCTATACATGTCCAACACATACTGAATTGCTTATCTTCCCAGAGGGAGTGGGTGACAAGGGAGGAAGGGAATGGATCTGAAATTCGAAGTTTTTTTTTTTATTGCCATCCTTACTTTTATTATGTCAAAATATTTTTTTTAAACAAATGCTTTATTAACTTCTGTTTTACATCATTCATTTCCACCAGATTTTGAGTTACAATCATTTTCCCCCCATTATTCCCCTACCCAACCTCCCAGAATAGTAGTCCCACAAGATATCGCTTCCTCCAATCTGCTCTCTCCCATACCTTCTCCCATACCCCCATCGACTTTTCCATTAGAGGAAGGTGAATCTTTGTGTCCCAATGCCTGCACATCTTATCTCCCTATTACAAGCAAAAGAGTATTAATAATAGTATTTATATATATATTTGAAACATTTAATGTTACGACCTCGAGTTTCAGATCCATTTCCTTCCTCCCTTGTCACCCATTCCTTCTTGGGAGATAAGTAATTCAGTATATGTTGTACATGTCTAGCTATGCAAAACATTATCATAGTAGATATATTGTACAAGGCTGCTTATAATTCCCTCCCACTCATCCCACCCCCCACCTGGTCCATTCCCTACATAATCCTGTCCCTCTTCTATAGTGGGTACTTCCAACCTCCCCTCCCCCCAAGGATGCCCTCCCATCCATCATCCCTCCTCTCATCCCCCTTCCCCTATCCTGCTGCAGGTTGAGATATCCCATTTAGTATGTATGTCATTTTCTCCCTGAACCAAATTCAATGTGAATGTGGTTTTGCCTTTTTAGCCTTCCTTATTCTCCCCCTCCTTTGCAACCACTTCCCCTACATGAGATAGTTTACCCTACCATGTCTCTCCCCATCTCCTCTTGCCACTTTCCTCTCCCACCTCATAATTTCATCCCTTGAGTATTCTCCCTTCCCAACAAATTCAACCTATGCCCTCTATCCATATATAACTGTAACCATATACACACACATTCACATATGTATTCATATGACCACACCCCTTCTTCCATTATTTTCATAGTGAGAAAGATATCATCAGTCACAGTTATTGCTTTTCCATATAGGAATGTAAATAGTTCAACTTTGATAAGTTCCTTTTGATTTCTTTTCCCTGATTACCTTCTCAGGCATCTCTTCCCTCTTGTGTCTGGATGTCAAATTTTCTATTCAATTCTGGTTTTTTCATCAATAATGCTTGAAAGTCCTCTATTCCACTGAATGACCATATTGTCCTCTGAAACAAAATACTCAGTTTTGCTGGGTAGGTGACCCTTGGGTTCATTCCCAGTTCTTTTGCCCTCTGGAATATCATATTCCATGCCCTTCGATCCCTCAGTGTAGAAGCTGCCAGGTCCTGGGCTATTCTGATTGTGTTTCCACAATATTGAAATTGTTTCTTCCTGGCTGCTTGTAGTATTTTCTCCTTGATCTGGGGATTCTGGAACCTGGCTATAATATTCCTGGGAGTTTTCTTTTTGGGATCTTTTTCAGGAGGTGATCTGTGGATTCTTTCAACCTCTATTTTGCCCTCTGGATCTAAAACATTAGGGCAGTTTTCCTTGAGAATTTCTTGAAGGGTGATTTCTAGGTTCTTTCTTGATCATGGCTTTCAGGTAGTCCAATAATTTTTAAATTGTCTCTCCTGGATCTATTCTCCAGGTCAGTGGTTTTTCCCATGAGATATTTCACATTGCCTTCTAATCTTTCGTTTGTTTGGATCTGCTTAACAGCATCTTGATTTCTCATAAAGTCATTAGCTTCCATTTGCTCCAGTCTAACTCTGAAGGAATGAATCTCCTCAGTGAACTTTTGAGATTCTTTTTCCATCTGGCAAATTCGACTTTTTAAGGCATTCTTCTCCTCATTGCCCTTTTGGGCCTCCTTTGCCATTTGAGTTAGTCTATTTTTTAAGGTGTTGTTTTCCTCAGTCAGGCTGTTGACCCTCATTTCATACTTTTCCTGCATCCTTCTCATTTCTCTTTCTAATTTTTCCTCCACTTCTCTTATTTGATTTTTAAAGTCCTTCTTAAGGTCCTCTATGGCCTGCAACCCACTCATGTTTTCCCCTGGGGCTTTTGGAGCAGGACTTCTGACCTCACAGTCCTTTTCCTGCTCTATGCCCCCAAAATAGGAGTCTAGGGTTGCATTTTTCTGTTTCCTTTGCCTTGGCATGTTGCCACTTAATTGCTTGACTTTGGGGCTTGTTGCCACACTATGGCTTTAAGGCCAGCTAGAGGAATTTTCTTCCCAAACGTGTGGGGGGCAACTTCCGTTTCTGGCAAGCTGTAAACCCACCCACAACTTCCACCCTAGATCACAATCCAGATCCAGGGAGGTTAAAGCAAGAGCGCTTACCCCCCAAGACTGATCGCTGGATCTCCCCACGATTTGTAGGCTGGGAGCCAGAGCTGCCTCTGAAAACTACAAAATGGCGTGTCTCCTCAGGGGCTTCTAGCCCCCAGGGGAGGGAGCTGACGCATTCCCCAAATACAGGTCCCAAAGTCCATAGGACACTAACCTCTTACTTTGTCCTAGGCATGTCTATGTTGATAATTCTGGAGTCCCCACAGCTCCTGGTGTTCTGGGGTTCCTCCAACCGGCTGCTGGCCCTGCCGCCCTGGGGCTAAAACCTTGGCTCACGCTCACCTGGGCTCGGCTCGGCGCGGCTCCTGCGCTCTGCTCTCTTCTCGCTGCCGGCTCCCAGACCGCTGGGCTGGTCCTTCCTGCAGGGCTGCTGGGCTGTCCTCAGTGGGAGGTTAGCTTCTCTGTGTCGTTCTGTGGGTGCTGGGGCTCAAGAAATTGTTCAGAATCCTTTTTTACATAGTTTGTGGGGAATCTGGGGGCAGAGGGGCTTGGAGGAGCTGTTTCTACTCCGCCATCTTGGCTCCGCCCCTGTTATGTCCCTGAAATTCGAAGTTTTAAAATTAAATGTTTAAAATGTATATAAATACTATTATTAATACTATTTTGCATGTAATTGGGAGATAATATGTGCAGGCACTGGGACACAGAGATTCACCTTGCCCTAATGGCAAAGTCGAAGGGGGTATGGGAGAAAATATGGGAGAGAGAAGATTGGGTGAAGGGATATCTTGTGTGACTGCTATTCTGGGGTGGTGGGTAGGGAAAAATGGGGGAAATTGTAACTCAAAATCTGGTGGAAATGAATGATGTAAACCTTAATAAAGCATTTGTTAAAATAAAAAAAATCAAATGTACATAGAACTTTAAGGTTTTAAAAAAGTAATTTTCTCACATTTTTCTATGAGATAGGTCATATTCCTACAGTTGGAAAGAAACTTGAGAAAATATATGGCCCAGCTCCCTACTTTCTGGCTGGTCATTAGCCTCATTATACAGATGAGACAAATGAAACCCAGGGAGATTAGGTCCCTTAATCAAGTTCACAAAATGTGGTAGAGTGGATGTATGAGGATGATTGGGAAACAAAGCCAGGAAGGATGGGCATCATATTCAGAATCATGGGATCTTGGAGGTAGAAGGGACCTCAGAGGTCATTTATTACAACTTATAGGTATAAGGTATAATATTAATTAAGGTACAATAATTCCCACAATAGCATCTCCAACAATTGTCATCAAAACCCTGCTTGAAGACCTCCAGAACTGGGGGAATCATTAACTTCTCAAGAAGGTCATTTAGTTTTGGGGTGGCTAATTATTACAAAGCTTTCATAGACAAGTAACTCAAATTTATTTCTCTGCAACTTCAGTCCTTTGCTTCTTTCTTCCCTTTGTAATCAAGCAGAACAAGATGAGCTCTTATCCACCTTGCTTTTTTCTCCTTCCTTCTTTTCTCACATTTCTCTCCCTCTTCTTTTCTATATTGATTCTTTCTTGAATTGAATTACAAGAAAGGATGCTTTTTTCTTGCTTTTGTGTGTATGTGCATTTTGTGTGTGTGCATATATATGTACATATATGTACTCATGTGCATAATATATATGTATGTACACACATATACATGCATAATGTTTTTGCTGGGTTGATATAACTTAAGTCTTCTATAAAGGGTCTGGTTTTAGTTGTTGAACGAGATCCTACAATACATGTTTTTAACATTAGGTGTGAATTTCTTTGGTCCATTTCATTACATTGTAATTCATTATATTACATTCATTACATTACGATTCCATTCCATTCCATTACAAGACAGCTTCTTTGATTATGACCTATACCTTCTCTCTGCTCAGTTCTAAACCCTTCTGTGTAAATCATGTTCCTCTTTTATAATTTTTGCCATATTTACCTCCTCTTTTTGGGGAAAAAATCTTTTGCTCCTGACTGACTTGAAAATCAATTGCAAATTTCTTGTTTACTCCTCCAGCCTTCTCTGTCTTGTATCTGAGGAATTCAGGCACCTGAAGAAAAAGCAGAAGGAACCGCAAGTGGCTTTGTTGATTCATCACATATAAACTTGAGTGGCAGAGCTAGAAAAAGGATGGGACAGTCAGTCCTCCTCCACAAGTGGAAAATTTTGAGAGCACTGATTGAACATTCCTGGGGATACATCTTCTCCTCAATACCTCTTGTAGAAGAAGTTAATGGTACTTGTTAGATTTGCTCTTTGGTTTCCTTCCTCTCCTGCCTACTTCTGCTCCTGGTAGTAAGAAAATGCTTCTTCTCCTTGGGTGACCACATTTTTAGTTGTGTTTCCTCCTAGGATGAGCTATGGATGAAACCTTCTTTCTACCCTCCCAACTTTGCCCAGGGTAAAAATATGAGACCTATGTTGCTATTCAGTGGATAGAAACACGAGAAAACGGCAGACTCCTGCAACAGAGTTTGCAACATGGTTTGGCCACTATCTATTAGAATGAAAATTTCTTGAAGACAAACCTGTCTATCCTTTAAATTTCCATCCTCACAATACTTGGCATACAGTTAAGTGATTCCTAGATTAAAGATTGTTCTAGAAAATGTCCCAGACTACATCGGTTTTTCTGTACAATTAAGAAAATTAATGTAATTGAAATTATCCATTTTATACCTTACAATGTTCTCTGTCTCTTCTTTATTCAAAAATTGTTCACCTATCCATAAGTCTGATAGGTAATATGTTTCATGTTCTTCAAATTTTCTTGTAATATTTCCCTTTATATCTAGGTCATATATCCATTTTAACCTTATCTTGGTAAATGATGTAAGAAATTGGTCTATTTCCAATTTCTGCCAGACTGCTTTCCAACAATTTTAACCAAATAATGAATTTTTACACCAAATATTTATGTCATTACCCTTGCCAAACACAAAGTTACTATAGACATTTGCTTCTGTAAATTATATGTCTACTCTGTTCCACTGATCTACTTTTGTATTTCTTCTTTTTTACTTTTGTATTTCTTAGTTAAAAATAGTTTTGATAATTATTGTGTTATAATATAGTTTGAGTTCTTGTACCACTAAATCTCCTTCCTTTACTTTTTTTTTTCATTAATTCCTTTGATATTCTCAACTTTTTGTTCTTCCAAATGAATTGTGTAATTATTTTTTGTAATTCGTTATTTTTTTGATAATTTAATTGGGATGGCATTGAATACAAAAATTTAGGTAAATTAATCATTTTTATTGCATTGGTCCTGCCTACCCATGAACAATTAATATTTTTCCAATTATTTAAATGTTATTTTATTTGTATAAAAAGTTTTTTTTAATGTTGTTCACATCATTCCTGGGTTTATTTTGACAGGTGTACTCCAAGGTATTTTATATTGTCTGGAGTTATTTTAAATGTTTTCTGATTTTCCCTGCTATTAGTGCACTTTCCCATAATTATTTTGTGTATGCTTTCACATCTATAGGCCACTCCTGATAGAATACAAGCTCCTTGAGGGCAGGGACTTTTCACTTACTATTTATTTTTATTTTTGTATCTCCAGCAGCCTAGTTCAGTACCTTGCACATAGCACGGTGTGATCCTGGGCAATTTAGTTTACCTCTCAGTGTTACAGCCAATTCTTGAAGAACTATAAAATGTATAACAGATGCAGTTCTCCACTGATAAAGGAAGTTTCCTCACTAGATGCTCCCTACAATGGTGAAATTACACATCTGGAAAATTCATCCATCCATCCATCCACCCATCCACCTATTTATCTATCTATATATCCATCCATCTATATCTATAGTCTATCTAATTATATCTAACTATCTATCTATCTATCTATCTATCTATCTATCTATCTATCTATCTATCATGTTATAGCTATGTATCCATCCATTATCTATTTATGTATCTATCTATCCTTTTATCCATGTTTATCCTCTAGCTCTCTATCTATATCTATCTCTCACCTATGTATCCACTTACCTATACCTATTATCTATCTACTATCTACCATCTATCTATCTCTCATCTATTTATGTATCTATCACCTATGTATCTATCTACCTATGTCAATTATCTATCCAATTATCTTTCTCATCTTTTTATGTATATGTTTGTATGTATCATCCATCCATTTATATCTATCTATCTATATTATTTTACCATATGCCCTTACTCCTTGTCATGTGTATTTGTTACCAGCCTCTTCCAAGGACTAGAGGATGAGTGGTGTGGCACAAGAAAAGAACAAAAAGAACTTAGTTTAAAGAGGAAGGAAATCTTAGGAGTGGAAAACTGATGCAAAGTTAAGACCAAGACACTGCTTGTCACTATCTTTCTAGGCTTCTAAAAGAGCTGCAGTAGTGAAGAAGTCCAGGAGAGAAGATAAAATTTCTTCAAAGGTTTTGGAAAGAGAAATAATAACTACATTTGGGTACATTTTACCCATAATTCTCAAAGTCTGATAGCTCCCATGTAAAATGTTCACAGAATGCTTTATGTTTATTAACTTATTGAACCCTTACAACAATCCTGTGAAATATGTTCTACAACTATTATTATCATTGCCACTTTATGGTTGAGAAAAATGACACATAGAGAAATTAAGTGACATGTACAGGGGTCATATAGCTAGTGTCAGTGACAACATGTGAACCAAGGTCTTCCTAACTCCAAGTACAATGCTTTATCCTCTATGTTACGCTCCCGCTCAATTTTATCTATTTGAATTATAGTACTAGTGCCCAGGAGGAACTAAGCCACATATAGAAGTCAGGTCTTGCAAATTCAATCCTACTCTAGTGATAGGAGTTATCATAAAACTTTAGGAGATTAGAACAGGCTACAGAAACCCTATAGTCAGTCTTCCAGGGTGTTGATGGAGTGCTTGGGTCAATGTCTCAAAACTCACCTATAATGATTTTCAAATGAAAGCTTCAAGGGGAAGGTCAGGAGCAGGAAATCTGCACAGGAACTTGAACGAAATCAGGACATCAAAGATGGTACAAGACAGGTGGAATAGAGATGAAAAGTAGTTCTACCAGTTCTATCCAAGGTTCCATTCTTGTCATTGTGACCTCTTTGAGGCCCCATGTCATAGAATCCATAGAATGTTAGAACTTGAAGGAACTTGAGTTGTCATACAATTTAAATTCTTCATTTGACAGATGAATTATTTGGTACCATAAACCAACATTATT
Source organism: Gymnobelideus leadbeateri (assembly GCA_011680675.1). Taxonomy (NCBI): domain Eukaryota; kingdom Metazoa; phylum Chordata; class Mammalia; order Diprotodontia; family Petauridae; genus Gymnobelideus; species Gymnobelideus leadbeateri. The sequence goes on along the minus strand of WOXC01012083.1, from coordinate 374,216 downwards.
TGCAGATCATTTGCTAGACTGTTTATATCATGTGACCAACACATGCACAGAGGAGGAATTCAAAAAATATGCTTTGTGGCTGATGGATATGAATAGAAGATAATATATCAACCAGTCTTATGCCATAACTATAAGACTACTCAGTGATATTTCAGTTTCCTATCCTTAGAGAGGGCAGACTGGATTTAAGGAATGCTTGTTAATGAATTCATTCATCTCAAAGTAGAGGCTAGGAAATGAAAACATGGGAACTGTGGTTTCAGTCCAAAGGGTTTGGGATCAGCCAATAAAAAGGTAGAAACATGGTCACCATATACCTCTGTGGTAACCAATCATGAGGATTTTCTTCAACACAGTCTTATACTTGCAATGACTTCCAGACTTCAGTTACTTTCTATAGCAGTGATCTGCAGTTTAGGAAAAGGAGAGAAAATGTATGATTGGGTTTGGAATTCAAAAATAAAGAGCTTCATTGAAGTGGATCATCAGGGATTTCAAGCATGTAAATATTACCCTAAAAGAGGAGGGTCTCTATTGGGCCAGGTGAATTGAAAGGGATCAAATGGTTGAAAATTGTTGATTTTTTCCCCTTTCATTCAGCCTCCAATATTCACTATATATATCATTAGGAGCATGAATGATTATCCAAGGTTCAACAACTTGTTTTGTATGATAGTGAGATCCTTATTACTAGAGGTCTTTAAGAAGAGACTAATACCTCCCTTATTCTATATTTTAAAAGCTGAGACCACATTGGCATTCTAGCTGTCATGTCATGTATCTTGAGTTAACAGTTTTTTTGAGGTTACAGTTTACCAAAACTCAGAATCTTTTTCATGACAACTTTATTTATAAGGACCACTATCTTGTGAGATTTAGTTTTCAAGAAAACACTCCTAACATATGTTCATTTACCCTCTTTCCCAGCATTAATTTTAAGAATTTAAATTTAATTTAATTTCCCAGCATTCCTTTCTGTGGTCGGACAGTTCTTGACATAGAACAATAGTGTGATGTAGTCCATAAGTATCAAAAACATAGCCCACATTAAAATGCAATTGGGAAATATTTAACAAAATAAGTAAAATACAACAAAACAAATAATTTTGCACTTTAAAACTTAGTCAATGTGGGGTCCACAGAGATCTTTATGTATGGTTTCAGTCTTTTTTTCTTTTTTTCAGTCATGTTCAACTCCTTATGACCCTATTTGTGGTTTTCTTGACAAAGATACTAGAGTGGTTTGCCATTTCCTTCTCCAGTTCATTGTACAGATGAGGAAACTAAGGCAAACAGGATTAAATGACTTGTTCAGGGCCATACATCTAGTGTCCAAGGTCAGATCTGAATTCAGGTCTTTCTGACTCCAGGCCTGGTGCACTATGCACTGTACCACCTAGCTGCCTCTGGTATGATTTAGTGGCCACTATTTCTACTTGAATTTGAAACCACTGGTATAGCATATGGAGTGTCAGAAGAGATCAAAGTTTGAAACCCAGCCTTGACATTTACTAGTGTGATGCTTGTTAAGTCCCAGGACATTATCTTCAAAATAAGAAGCTTGAAAAGTGGATATGAAAAGTCTTTGTATAAGAACAGTTAAAATTGTGCTGAATGCATAAAGAATGATAAGGTTACATTTCCACTCTCAGATTTGAGGCATCTATAGTTTAGAGGAAAAGAACCCTGGTTTTGTAGGCAAGAAAATTGGGCTTGGATTCTGGTCCAGCCACTTATTGACCTCTCCAAGCTTTAGTCCCTTCATCTATAGGTTGAGGAATAATGTCACTTGTAGTTTGACTTGCCCCTTCCCCTTGAGGGAGGAGGTGTGACAGGTAGGCAGAAGCAAATAGAAATGCTGATGAGCACATGTGTTGTCCTTTACACAGAATGAATGCAACCAGTCCCTGGTTTTACCTTATTTAGACTGTTTGTGGTTGATGTATTCAAAAGTGACTGGGATCTGCTTGCCTTGGATTGGGACATTTATCAAAGACTCCAGCTCCCTCTATCCTCCTGCATGTGAAACATTGCTCCATTTAACTGATGTGGGCTATGGTAGAATAAGTCTTCATTTATGGGCAAGGCTGGTTGCCTGGAACCGTGATGGATATTGCTTTACTCCTTAGAAATGGAACCGCTATTGAGACGATTGGCAGAGGTGAGGCAGTTGGGCACATATATCTTCAAAATATCCTTTGTCCACAAATTGTTTTTTTAGCATTATTGCCATTTCATCAATCTTTTTTGAGTCTAGTCAATCAAAAAAGTAAATAGATAAATAATAAATCAAATCCTGATTTATAGTATTTTCTGATTTCCAAGTTGTAAATGCTCACACTAAAAAATTTAATAATTGAGGGGCAGCTAGGTAGCACAGTGAATAGAGAGAGCACTGGCCCTGGAGTCTGGAGGATCTGAGTTCAAATCTAGCCTCAGGCACTTGACATTTACTAGCTGTGTGACCTTGGGCAAGTCACTTAACCATGATTGCCTTGCCTTTCCTGCTCAGAAACAAAGAAAAAAATTAATAATTGGTTCTCTTCAGTCAATATGAATTGGCTCCAGCATACCCTTGTTTTTTCACTATCAGTAAACTTCCTCCGTCCCTCCTTCTTTACCTCCTTCTCCCCCTTCTGTCTCTGTCTCTCTCTTTCTATCTCTTTTTCTCTGTATGTCTATCTCTGTCTCTGTGTCTCTATCTCCCTGCCTTGAAGTCCTGGACTCTTCTGGCAGAGGAGTTCAAATTATACTATACAAATTATACTTCACTGAACTGTTGTGAGGATGAAGTGGGCTAAAATTTCTCAAGTGCTTTGTAAATGTCAAAATTTTAATTATTATGAAGCAGATATAATTCAAGGATTGACAACCTATGCCATATGGGCCAAAGCTGGCATCTAGTCCAGTCTGGGGATGGTATTCAGGATTGTTGCCTCTGTCTGAACTCCTTACTCTTGAGGGATCGCTCATCATTACTTGAGTGAGATGTCAATGGCTTACTCTGCTGCCCCACATTCCCAGCTCAGAATGGTAAGGTAATACACCATCCATCACTTCAAAGGTACATGGTTTTATAATCTAATCCAATCTCCTCAGTTTACAGTAAGGAAACAGGGGCCCAGAGTGAGGAAAGTGATGGGCTGAAGGTCAGACTACTAGCTAGTGGCAGAGTTATGCCCAGAACCCACCTCTCCTGGGCTCACTGGAGTGTTTTGATTTATTTGTTTGTACTGACTACATCACTGAGAGATGTCTCCCCCTACTACCATCATATTCCCCCAGCCCGAGCCCAAGAGCTCCTATCAGCCTAAGCTACTCTGAAAATGAGCCCACGTGAAAGTCTCAGGGTACATAGAAAGTAAGATGAAAGACCAAAGCAGAGGTCGCAGGTGACGTCCTTGAGGCAGAGGTCGCTCAGGCATTTCAGACTATTCTCCACCCCCACCTCACTCCCAGTGATATAAGCAAACAAAACTAATCCTGTATATGGCTTCCTTCTGGAGACATAAAAGGCTCTGAATCAAACTCAGACCCATTTACACAGACTGTCTATGGGAGGAATAGATGAATGAGTGTGACAGAAAACTTTTCCGCTTGAAATTTATGCCATTCAAATGGCATCAATACAGGCAGCAGGTCTGCCAAATGCTCAGTGATGCTAGACATTTCCGCTGCTGGCAGGGACATTCTGAACCAGGAGCAAAATGAATATATTTTCCTGAAGCTAAGACTTATCATTCCCCATCACCTGTTTTGCTCCTCACCCTTCCTGCCTCAAAGCCTTCCAAAATAACTCAGGGGAAAAATAAATCACTTTTCTAAAGCTAGGCCAAGTAATACAATTTTTTTGCTCCTGAGTAAAATCATTTGGATGGAATTGCTGAAATTACCAACAAATTATTAGACATTTGTGCCCTTATCAAGCCCTAAAACCTAAACAACATGACTTCTGAGAGTTGGTGAGATCTGGTAGATTGGACAGTAGTCTCAGCATCATGAAGACTTTGAGTCTGGATCCTTCTTCAGATAATTGCTAAGATATGTAGCCCTGGGCAAGTCATTCTCTTATCCTCCATTTCTCCATCTGTAAAATGGGGGGATAGCACCTACCTTGATGGATTATTGTGAGGATCAAATGGGCGAATGCATATAAAATGATTCCCAAAATGTAAGGCACAATATAAATGTTTTAAAATAACAATAATGATGAATTAATTCATTATTATTCATTAATTATATTATATATAATTATATTTCTTCTTCTCCTCCTCCTCCTCCTCCTCCTCCTCCTCTCCTCCTCCTCCTCCCTCCTCCTCCTCCTCCTCCTCCTCCTCCTCCTCCTCCTCCTTCTTCTTCTTCTTCTTCTTCTTCTTCTTCTTCTTCTTCTTCTTCTTCTTCTTCTTCTTCTTCTTCTTCTTCCTGTTGTTTTTGTTAATTGATAAGTAAGGGATAACAGACCATCTTCTTTGATTGACCTCTCCAAACCTTAGAATGGTAATTCCTCTGCTTCTCTGCACTTCAAAACCATCCCACTTCTCTTGTTGCCCATTCTGGAGCTTCACTCAGCTCCTATGGTCTCCTCATTCTAGATCAGTCTGGCACCCACCATGACCCACACATTGTGGAAATATCCCTCCCCATGTCCCACCTCGACTCTTTTTCCTCTTGGTGAATTCCTCCCAGAAGCTACATTTTGTGGAGGTGCTGGGATGGCCTGCCCTCATTCTCCTTCTTGCCCTGTTCCTGATTTTCTTTGAACTTCAAAATCATGCACTGTCCTACCTTCATCCCATTTCCAACCCTCTTGCTTTTCAGCTCCCGTTTTTATGTGTCTTCTTCCCCAATTAAGACAATGGAAGACATTAAAAATGTAAGTTTCCTATAGGAAAAGACAGTTTTTCTTTTTATTTGTATTCCCAGTACTTAGCATAGCACCTGGCACATAGCACTTAATTAATGCTTCTTTCCTTCCTCCATCACTTCTTTTCTTCCTTCCTTTTCCTCCCTTTCTCCTTCCCTTCTTTGCTCCCTCTCCTCATCCCTCCCTTCAATTCTTCCTTCCTTCCTTCCTTCCTTCCTTCCTTCCTTCCTTCCTTCCTTCCTTCCTTCCTCCCTCCCTCCCTCCCTCCCTTCCTTCCTTTCTTCCTTCCTTCCTTCTTTCCTTCCTTCTTTCCTTCCTTCCTTCCTTCCTTCCTCTCCTCCCTCCCTCCCTCCCTTCCTTCCTTCCTTCCTTCCTTCCTTCTTTCCTTCCTTCCTCCCTTCCTTTCTTCCTTCCTACCTTCTTTTTTCTTTACTCACTTAACCTTTAACTACAGAAAACTTTCTAAGACTGAAAGTTGCAAAGTAGTTGAGGATCAGCATTGGTAGAACGAATTTCCTTACTGGAATTTCTCCACACCAATGAAATCGCAGGTCCAGGGGTTCCTGTCTTTTGCCCCTTCCCCCTACACCCAACCAACATAATACAATATAATCACAGAACATTATAATTATATGATGTAGTTTATAATGTAGTCATAGAACATTTTGATTAAAGCTGGAAGGACCATGAAAGGTAAAGTTCAAACCCCTCATTTTACAGATGAGGAATTGAGGCCAAGAGGAAGGTGACTTTCCTAGAGTCACCCAGCTCAGAGACAGGACTAGGAGCCAGGTCTCCTGAACCCACTCTCTGCACTGCCACAAAACTCAATGCTGTCCATTTTTATGAGTCTTATATGGAATCAATAAACTAGAGAGTCACCTTATTATCTACAGGACCAAATGTAAAATCCCTTCACTTGACAGTTAAAGTCCTTTATAACCCAACCTCTTCCTACCTTTGCAGCCTTCATCCACGTCATTCCCCTCCCACACTACAGTCTGGTCTGCTTTGCTTGTGGCTCCTCATGCATAGAACTCTATCATTTTGCATGGACTCTCTGGCATGCCTGGAATGTTCTCCCTCATCTCTGTATTTGGGACCTTTGGTGTCCTCTGAAATACAGCATGTACTTTCCAGTAGTCCTCCCAGAAGCTAGTACTTTCCCTTCCCAAGCAACCTCACACTCATTTTGTATTCACTTATTATACATAAAATGTTATGCCCCTTCTCACCCTGCTAGAATGTAAGCACATGGGCTTTTGTGGAGGGATTTTGAATTATTTGCAGCCTTAGTGCCGAGAACAATGCTTGGTCTGTAGTAGGTCCCATTATTTCACAGTAGCACATCATCTATACGGGAGAGTAAATTCTCTCATGAGAACATAAGCAAGTATCTAAATAGAGGGAAGACCTAGCTTTGTTCTGACCATATGACACTTGGCTGGAGGAATCATATCACCTAGATAAATGTTATGTTTGAGATTCTTTTACTATGGACTGGGTACTTTGCTAATGATACAAAACAATAGAATGATACAAAAATGATGGAAATATAGTACAATGGAAAGAGCTCTAGGGTCAGAAGCCCTGGGTTCAAATCTTGGCTTTAGTACTTAGTATGTATGTAACTTTGGGCAAACTACTTTGTGTGTGTGTGTGTGTGTGTGTGTGTGTGTGTGTGTGTGTGTTTGTCTTTTTGGAGGGGGGAAGGCAGGGCAATTGGGGTTAAGTGACTTGCCCAAGGTCACACCGCTAGTAAGTGTTAAGTGTCCGAGGCCAAATTTAAACTCAGGTCCTCCTGACTCCAGGGCTGGTGCTCCATTCACTGTGCCACCTAGCTAACCCCCATGTCATGTTTTTTGATCCTGAGTTTCCGCTTCTGCAAAATGAGAGGGCTGATATACCACCAGCCCTTGATGGTTCCTCTTGGCTCTACATCTACGATCTTATCTATGATAAAAACAAATAGGACATGTCTCTTCTTAAAAAGATCACAAATTTGGAAGAAGGGCCTAAAGATTGCCTACGCTATTCCACTCCCCCATTTTGCAGAGGAGAAAACTGAATTCTATACAGGTGAAGTGACTTTCTATGTTCAAAGTGGCACCTTGCTTATTAGATGGGATAAGGCAAGTATTCAGATATATGATGCCAGATAGCATAATCAGTGTTATCTGGGTGACACAAATAATGTGCTAGTTGGCACAGTGGATAGAACACTGGGCCTGGAGTCAGGAAGACTCGAGTTCAAATCCTGACTCATGAATTTAATATTGGTGTGCTTAGCAGAGTGTCTATATGATAGTTTTTACTAATATTTTAATTAGTATCATTAAGTTGCATTATTATTAAATTATTATTACTATTAGGGCTTGAGGGGGTCACATTCAAGCAAGATTTTGATCATCAGGGGTGCAAAGGAAGACATTTCAACTGGAAGGAACACCAAGAAGCAATGACATAGAGTTAGGAAAATGAGGGATGTGATCAGGAACAACGAGTAGTCCAATCTCACTGGAGTAGAAAGTGCAGAGTTGGGAATAGTGGGAGCTAAGGCTAAACAAAGAAATGCTGGGGTCATATCATGAAGAGTTTTGAAGACTGTGGTGGCTAAGTTTGGATTTTAGTGAGTGGGCATTGGGGAGCCATTGAAGATTCATGAGAGGGGATTAGCATTGACCAGAATAATGCTTCATAAAGATTAATCTGGCAGCTATGAGTGAGATTTATTGGAGAGGGAGAAAATAAATCAAAATAACTCAGGCTATATGGTGCTTTGAGGTTTATGAATCATTTCCCTTACAACCCTTATCTCCCACTACTCTCATCTGTGTACTTTATACTCTAGCCAAATTGGACTACTCATGGTTCTTTAGTCACATATCTCATTTCCTCCGCCTACCCCCCCCCCCCGCCATGGCTTTGCTCATGATATTCCTCGCAGCTGGGAAATAGCTTAAGATGCTACTGTAACAGCCAGTGAAAGAGATAATGAGCTCTTGACAGGGTATCCCTCTAAGGTATAACTCACATTTATATAATACATTAAGGTTTTCAGGGAGATGGAGATGAGGGACAAAGGAAACCAGAAAAAGGAAAGAGAGAAAGATGACTGAGGTTTTTGAGCCTATAGAACTCAGAGAATGGTGATATCTTTTATAGAGATAGGCAACTCATAAGAACAAACTGTGGTGGGAATGATACTGAGTTTGAGGTCTTGGTGGAACATCAGGGTGGAGCTGTCCAGCAAAAAGTGGGAAACTTGGGCAAACTGTCAGGGGAGGGACTTAAGATTTGTCAGTCACCAGCATTGAGGCAATAGATAAAGTAGCAAAAAAGATAATAGGATCAAATTTGATCGTGTGTGAGTCTCCTCTAGCACTTGAGAAGGGCCGAATAAGTAAATGTCATGGTACAGTGGAGAGAGCATGGAATTAGTTGTTAGAAGACCTAATTCAGCTTCTCATTTCCTATGTGATCTTGGGCAAAGACACTTCATCTTTCATATTTCTCATCTGAAAAACGAGAGAGTCAGACTACATGACCTCTGTGGTCCTTTTCAGCTTTAAATCTATGGTCGTATGTTTATACTTCTATAGATAATCCAGAGGCAGTTGGACTAGTTGAGTAAAGGCTCAACTGAGAGGACCTGAGTTCTAGTCTTGACTTGGATATACATTAATATTATGCCCATGTAACCCTTGGTATGCCATTGTTTATGTAATATTCATCCCACTCCATGCCTAATCCAGTATACTTTCTTCTTCATCTACTTCTTCAAACAACATTCATGGCCAACCTAATGTCCCACTCCTTCATGAAGCCTTAAGACCTCGTTAGCCCACATTTGTGTCTTATCTTTGAACTTCTATAGACACTTCGTGTCTCAAGTATGTATCTGACTAGATGCTATCATGTATTTTTCTCTATTTACTTTGTGTGTGGCTGCATTTTATTCTTATGTAATGTCACTTCTGTTCCTTAAAACTTGTATGACCTTGGACAAATCATTTCTCTGCACTTCAGTTTCCCTCCTTTGTGAAATGAGATGTTTGGCCTAGATGGTCTCTAAGGTCCCATATTGCAGCTCTAAATCTCTGTTCCAACATGACAGGAGAAGAATGTCTTTCACATACATAGACTGAACTTTCATCTTCATAAGTCCTATGTTTATCTTGTCTTACCTGATGAAGACAAAGGCATTTGTCTTCACTGCTTTCATCTACTGGGTCATTTTGACCTCTAAATTAAAGCTTAAAGACTTCAGTCTCTATTCTTCCTTGTGAACATCAACATTTACAATTATCAAGTCCAAATGACATTTTGTTTCATTGGACAAAGTTTCCATGAGGTGAGGAAGAACATCAAGGGATTAATATATTTTGATACAGTCCTCACTCTGATTTGAAAACCATACTAATTTCTATTAAATTTAGAATAATGACTTTAAGACTAGACAGAATAATGATGAATTTAAGCTGGAATATTTACATAATAATAATTGTTATTACTGATGTTATTATGGGTATATATGATTTGATTTTAGCCAAGGATTTATTTCACTGGCATATAACACAAGGTTCACCAAGCTTGAAATATATCTACATCTATTTCTATAATCTATCTATATACACACAAGTGTGTGTGTGCACATATGTGTGTATGTGTAACAATGCAAAACACCAGTCTGGGACCTTGCTGTTCAATACACATTCCTATTGAAATCAACATGTATGCTGAGGTGTACCTTTAAAAAAGAGAGAGAGAAACCAAGGAATATTTAGTAGTTTCTTAAAAAATACAAAAAAACTCTCATGTCAGATCATAGATTATTCAACACTAAAGACACCAGCACCAATATATCAATACTAGAGAGATAAGATGACTCAGAATACAAATTCCCATTGGGGATCCCTGAATCTCAAATTTATGACTGAGTTACAAGTGCATTCAACTGGCTTTTCAAAGTAATTATTACACGGAGAAAAAACTGGAATCATAGAATTTTTGGAATTGGGAGGAATCTCAGAGGTCATCTCATAGCATCACAGGATATGGAACTGAAAGGGACATTAGATGATTCCCTTGTATTGTAATTGAGAAAACTGAAGCCCAGAGAAATGAGGTCACATAGGTCGGTGAGGACTAGAATCCACATCTCCTAACTGCTGATCTACTGTCTTATTTGCGATAGCCATGTTGCCTCTTTGATTAGTAACCTTCTTGGACAATCACCAAACAAGACCGGTTAGCCTCGACATTAGCCTCCCAAGTGCCCAAAGTAAGTAAACCACTTGGACAAAGTATCATTCACCAGATTTATTTGAAGTCTAAGCTCTCTGAGTTATACACGTGCACAAATGATTCACTCGGTGGGAACCTCTCACTTTTTTTTTTTTTTTTACACTCTTCAAACTGAAAATAGTGCTAAAGAGGTTTGCATAACGCATGTCCATGGAAATGCTGAGGCAATTCTGACTTTCACAGTGCTAGGAGGTACCATTGAGTCTTTCTGAGTTCCTTATTCATTTAGATAACCAAGCTCTCCATTTCAACACAAACCTTGCCCAGTGAAAGACGTACATAGCTTGGGAAACAAATTATCGCTGGGACTGGACAAGATTTTGTTATCTGTTCTGACTACTTGGTGAGATCAGATCTGCTATGTTGAGCTTGAATTCTATGAAGGTGTTGTATTCTATTGTACTTGGTCTGAAACATGTAATAGATTTGTTGGCAGGGCAAATGCGCTAACTGGAAAACAGGAGTTCCACATTTCTTTATACAAATTTCTTTGGAGCTTGTGTCCTGGGTAATCAGTAAGAACATTCTTAGAGGGTAGGGGTGATTTCTATTTTGTCTTTGCTTTCCCATCACCTAGCCCAGTGGCTGACACATAGTAGGTACTTTTTAAAAATGCTCTTTGATTGATTGGTAAGTAGCCTATAAAATCAGACTGAGGGACTTCACCATTGAGGAGATCACTGAAATGTTTGGACAGGGTGGGTAGTATTACTTTAACAGAAAGGGTCGGACAAGAGGTCCACTAGAGGGCAGTATGCCTTCACTGTTAAATCTCTTTATCTTCCGTGAAAGCAACCTCTGCAGCAAGTGAAAGCCAGAACATTTATTCATATACTTCTTTCTTTTCTTTTCTTTTTTTCCCCCTTTCCTTACAGGATTCATCTTTTTTTTTTTCTTTTGGAACCTCAGTATTTTATAAGCTCCTTTTCCAGTTTGTTAGAGCTGGAGAAACTCTAACAAGCTCCCTCCCAACCCCCCTCCCCCCAGTTTCCCCTCTGCAGTACAGTACTGTATTGCTATGTTCACAGTAAAAAGGACTTCTAATTTTTGAACAAACATTCTATGTGACTTCAATCTCTGATGAGACTGAGCTATACACCCTAGTCAAAAACCATGAAATCCCTTCAGTCATTTGGCTGTATTATTTTGTTTTGTTCTGCGGCTTGGGCAATGAAAAGATTTTTCCCACTCCATCAATACTGGCATCACACATCTAAACTAACTCATTAATGGACAATAGTAGATGACCTAGGCCGGGAACATACAGCAGAGAAGGTAATGGTTCTACAGGTGTATATTCTGTAATGCACTTTGGGATAGAGAAATAGAAAATCACAAACTAAATCAAATGTCTTATATGTACAGTATGTGGGCATTGAAGGAGTAGGGGAATTTTCCATTAATCTTTTCTCTTTCTCATTTTAGTATGCTCAGCTGCTGTTTCTCCTTAAACCACCTTCAAATGATGCTCACATTTGATAACTTTTAAAAAATGGATTTCAATAACAAAGATGCTTTATCTTTACTTATATGCCATCGAAGTAATTTTTGTACCCCTTCAACACTCAGTTTTATCCATAAGATACTGTAATATTACCATAACAGCTGTAATATTCTATGAATGCATTAATAGCAATGCATGAGCTATATTTCCAGGCAGGTGATGGCTGAACAATCACCAAATTGAAAAAAAAAAAGTTCCTGATTTCAAAAGCACAGCTGAAACGTTTGTACAAATATACACAAAAAGAAAGGAAAGGGGGAACCCCTCCCTAACAACAAGTAGTTCTGATGCCAGAAAGCCATAATAACGAATAGCTTCTGCTAAAGTCAGTCTCTATCACCCTGGACATGCCTCCGAGGTGGGATGTGAGGAAGCTAGTGTGAGGAAGCAATACCCCAAATACATCAAGAAACATCTTTGGGTGTTAGACTTTGTTTTCCCCTCCAGAAATGTTAACATTGTTAAACAAATGTTTTATTTCGAACAATGACTACATCAGAAAACAAAATAAGACCTGTCCAGGTAGACAATCCTAACAAAGTTCCCCTCCAGAGAGTTCTCTGCTAGACATGGGGAATTTCATGGGTTACCACAAATGGATTACCATTACCTCAAACGATGAAGACAAGTGCTGGTGACCATGCATATCATGTGGATGTTAGGTGCAGAGATTGGGTGAGAGACAATGGATGGAATCTCATGCAATCAAAATTCAAGTTTACATATGGTCCTATTATTGTCGCCAGGAAAGAAATGCATACACCTCAGTATGGGGATTGAGAAAGCCAAAGCACCCCCTCCCCCCAAAGGGTGACATTCATGATTGACATCTCTGGTTTAGGTTGGCTTTTAAGTACATAGCTCTGAGATGTAATAGTGGCTGAAGAATGAAATGCTATTTATTTTAGGCCCTCCTAAAAGATGCATTAGGGTTAGTGGTGAATGACAGCATTCAGGAAACAGATCCCCCTTTCCTAGCCCTTATGTTGAAAGGCTTCAATATAAGGAAGGGGTGGGGGTTCCCAGTGAACTAAATGTCCAGGGATTTGAAGGCAACCAATTCCTTTAAACATAACTGACCTAATAAAAATAAGCCAACAAGAAAGGAAAGCATGTGAAAGAGAAAAGTGATCATGTTGTCTGAGGTGAGGCGGGAAGCTCAGTTTGACACCGGAGGTGGCGGCAGGCCAGGACGCCGGGTTTGGATGATTTTTGGCTTTGGAGAATTCTTTGGATCTTCCTCTTCCTCGATGTCACTGTCACACACATGCACCACAACACTTGGGGTGGACTCTGTTCCTGCATGGAGTTCATACTTCTCCCCTGAAAAGCAAGATAAGTAAAAGGGGTTGAAAAAACTTGGACCATTCTGGATCACTAGCCATGCAGGTTGGGCACTGCTGTTCCAGTCACCCCAACTGCCAGCCTCTGAACTATCCCTGACTTCTCACTCTCACCCCACATATCTGGTTTTTTTCTGAAAAACATTGGTTTTGTCACTTCCTTCTCTAGTCAGCAGATGAGGAAACTGAGGCAAACAGGGTGAAGTGACTTGGCCAGGGTCACACAGCTAATAAGTGTCTGAGGACAGATTTAAACTCAGGAAGATGGGTCTTGCTAAGTCGAGATCAGTTACTCTATCCATTGTGCCACCTAGCTGCCCCACCCCACATATCTAGTCTATTTACCAATTTTATTTCTACCATGACAATCTCTCTCCTCATTCTAACCCTCACAGTCACCTCATCCCCTCTGCCTAGACTACTTCAGTAGCCTTCTAATGGATCTCTGTGCCTCCACTCAGTTTTCTCCTTTCTTAAATATGGCATTCAGAATAGATGGCTTCTAACATTCCCTTCAGCACTGAATCTGTGACCATATGTGAGGAGTGGCACAGGGGTCACAGTCCTAGATCTGGTGATAGAAGACATGGGTTTGAATCTTGGTTCTTCCACATATTACCTGTAAGAGCCTGGGAAAGACATTGCTCTTCTCTAGGCCTGTTTCCTCCTCCATAAAATGAAGGAGCTGGATCAGATGGCCTCTGAAGCTTCTTGCATTGATAAATTTATTCCCCTGTTTTGTCTCCAAAGACTTGAATGGCTGCATAACATCTTTTGTTCTCAAAGGGAGTCATGGAGTCTCTACAACTGATTTTCTGGATGACTGAGACAACTCTTTGTACATTTGATTGTTCATCAAAATATTTATTAAGTACCTATTGTGTGCTAGACAATGTGCTATGTTCTGAGGATACAGAAACAAGAAATGAAAGAATCGCTATCTACCATGAACTTACATATCGAGACAGAAACATTTTTTAAAATGCAGCATAAATATCAAATGAATGAATACAAATATTTACAAAGTAGTTAAACACAAGATAGTCTGAAAGTTAGATCACTAGCAGTGAAGAGATCAGAAAAAATTTCATGCAGAAAATGGTCCTTGAATTGCCCATGGTCCTATCAACCATAGCATACCAACACCGCCCATGGGGTTGATACCTAAGTGGTTTGCCATGTCCTTCTCCAGTGACTTAAGACAAACAAAAGTTAAGTGACTTTTCTAGGGTCACATGGCTAATAAGTGTCTGAGGCCAGATTTGAACTCAGTTCTTCTTGACTCCAGGCCTAGCACTCTATCTATCCACTAAACTGCCTACCTACTCTGTGATATAGAGGTAAGAAGGAAGTACATTCCAGGTAGGGGGGATGGACAGTGCAAAAGCAAAGACATGGGAGGGAAAGTGTCGTATAGGAGGAATAGGGAAAAAAGCCAGCGTGTCTGAGTGATAAAGTGAGAGAGGGGGAGTGACATACAAAGAGTCTGGAATGATAGCTTGGGGCCAGATTGTGTCCAGTTATAAAAGCTAAACAGAAGGGTTTCTATTTTATCCCAGAGGCAATAGGAAACCACTGGAGTTGGTTGAGTTAGGGAAGTCACATGGTCAGATCTATGCTTAAGGAAAATTTCTTAGATAGCAGTGTGTAGGATGGACTGGAGAGGAGAGAGACTAGAGGGAGGAAAACCAATTAAGAAGCTCTAAGGTTGATTCATTTAGCAAACATTTCTGCTATTCTGTGAGAGCTACAAAGACGAGCAAGACATAACTCCCTGGATTCTTCACTATCTGAAAACAGAGCTGACATTAAATTAAAAGATACAGGATTTAGAGTTGGAAGGGGTCTTAGAAATTGTGGTCGTTCAGTTGTTTTTCAGTTGTTTCTGACTTTGCGGCCCTATTTGGGGTTTTGTTGGCAGAGATACTGGAGTGGTGTGATAGTTCCTTCTCAAGTTCATTTTACAATTGAGAAACTTAGGCAAACAGGAGTCAATGACTTGCCCAGGGTCACCTTGCTAGTAAGTGTCTGAGGCCAGATTTCAACTCAGGAAAATGAATTTTCCTGACTCCAGGTACAGTACTCTATCCACTGTGCCACCTAATTGCCCCTTTCTTGGCAAGGATACTGGAGTGGTTTGCCATTTCCTTCTCCAGCTCATTTTACCAATGAAGAAACTGAGGCAAACAGGATTAATTTAAGTGATTTACCCAGGGTTACCCAGCTAGTAAGTGTCTTGAGTTCAGACTTCTTGACTCTACATCAGGTGTCATATCCATTGTGCCACCTAGAGGCAATCTTAAAAGTTGCTGCTCGTTAATTAATTGATAAACATTTATATACATGCCTACTATATGCCAAGCACTGTGCTAGGCATTGAAGATTCAAAGACAAAAACAAAACAGATGTGAACTCTCAGGAAGCCTACATTCTCTAGAGGGAGATAACAGATTTGTCTAACTCCCTCATTTAATGGATGAGTGAAGGAACTGGATCTAGAGAGAAGTGATTTGCCCAGGTTCACAGAGGGAGGTGAATAAAATAAAGCAGTCGAACTTTTGGAGAGAAATTCTACATTCTTGACACTAAATCACGGTGCACAGAAGTATTTGTAAACCCATTCCATCCTCACTATATATTAACACTGATAAGTATATAATAATGTATTACATGTATAGAATAATAGCTAACGCTTATATAGTATTTTAAGGTTTGCAAAGTACTTTATAAATATTATCTCTTTTCATCATCTCAGCCCTGTGAGGTTGATGTCATCACCGTCCTCATTTTAAAGATGAGGAAATTGAGGCAGAATATTTAAATGATTTGCTCAGGATCACACAACTAGTAAGTGTCTGAGGCTGAATTTGAATGAAGGTCTTCTTGACTCTAGGCTCTGCACTATGTTTACTGCACCATCCAGATGCCTCATATGATGGAGGATTTATGTGGCAGGACACAGACAAGTACTACAAAGGGTCAGAGAGCATGGATTGGATTTGATTTATGTTATTGGAATGAACTCCCAAATGAAAGATAGTAGAGGTCTCTTTGAGTTTTTGGATATGTTTAAATAACATTTTATGGTTTTAATGAACTTTATACTACTTATTTTTACCCCTTTCAGGTCCCATCTCAAATCCTACCTTCTAAAGGAGGTCTTCCCTGAGCCCCCATAATTCTAGTATTTTTCCCCTGTTGATTAACTCCCATTTATCCTGTCTATAGTGTCTTTGTACATAGTCATCTGTTGTCTCCTCACTAGATTGCAAGCTCCTAGAAGGCAAGGATTTTCTTTTGCCTTTCCTATGTGCCAGCATATAGCAGTTGCTTAATGAATGTTTATTGAGTGGCTTATCTTCACAATAACCCTGTGATAAAGACAAGCCAATCCAATCTAATACAGTATTAACTTATTTAGTGACTACTATATGGTGTGAAAATGCAAAGACAAAATATTACCCCTTTACATTTGAGGAAACTAAGAAGCAGAAAGGATATGTATGTGTGTGTGTATACACACACTTATATTTTGTATCATATATTATATTATGTTCTTATATTTATATATATACTTTATATTTTGTACCATATGTTATGTTAATATATACTTATATTTTGTATCATATTACATTATGTTTATATATACTTATATTTTATATCATATATGGTTATGTCATATTTCTATATATACTTATATTTTGTATCAAATATATTTTGTTATGTTATGCTATGTTATGTTATGCTACATTATTTTACTTATATTTTGTATCATATTATGTTATATTTATATATACATATATTTTATATCATATATTGTTATGTTATATTTCTATATATACTTATATTTTGTATCATATATTATATTATGTTATGTTATGCTATGTTATATTATGTATATACACACTTTCCCACAGTTATATAGACTGCAAGTAGCAAAACTAGCACTTAAGCTCCCATCTTCTGACTCCAAAGTCAGCATACTTTCTACCATATATCATAAGTGTCTTTGATATAATACTTCCCTCACTATTATTTTATCCATGCAGTAAAAGTGAGGAACAACTGGTTTGTTTGGTTTTTATTCCCTATTTTAATTTCAAAAATCCTTATACACTTTATAAGTTACTCAAGACACAACTATTATTCAGTCATACAAATTTTCAGGGAGATTAGTTTAGGGTTTCCATGATAATTCTACCTTTAAAGGAATCTACAGTTAACCTCTACTACTAACTGTCACTCTAAAGGTCAGTAGAATAAGTAGTTGTCTTCCTGATATGATATAAGGGACATTGGAGAGCCCCACCTGCCTTCAAATACCTCATGTTTCAAAATGCCTTCACAAGACTGAAATAATCACCATTTGGATCACTAATGGTTAATCAGTAAGTGAAAACCTTGCCTTCAGGAGTTTGCTGTTAAAACCCACATATCAGCTGATATGCTAATAGCATAATTCTGTCATTAACATCAACAATAATTTCCTACATACAAAGTACCAGGATAGGTTCTGGTACATAAGTATATAAGATAAGCCTTTAAGGAATGCACATTCTCAGTGAACAGTACAGAGATATATGCAATCTATGGCCCAGAACCACAGGTTCAGATTTAAAGGGACAAGGAGAATTTTATTCTTTAGGCTTACATCACCACCTCCGCCAAGGATTTCCTTTGGAAACATCAGCATTTGTCTTCTGTATGGGTCCCTCCCCCTCCCCCCTTAAAAACAAAGAAAAAAGAAAAGAAAAGAGAGCTCTTAGCTCCCATGAAAGCATTCAGGCTAACAAGATATTAAATAAGGACAGGTCATATTTCACATGAAAGAAAATGTAAAAGACTTGCATCTGAGCCAATAAGCAGTCAAGACAACTTCTCTATTTTGAATCCCATCTTTATCACTAGTGTGAACTTGGGGAAGTTACTTAACCTGTCATATTCTCAGTTTCCTGTTCTGTAAGATGGAGGTTGGACCAAGAGACCTATGAAGTCCCTTTCAGCTCTAAATCTGTGATTCTATGACCTATTAAATCACAGATGGGTTGTAATCTGTGTTGGTGAACAAGTGCAAAAGCATTTACAGAGGACTTAGTTGTTCCCAGTGACAGAATCACAGATCCTTTATGTATTTACATATTAAAGAATATGCTATATTTGCTCACTTTTCCCTTCCACTCACTTTCTCCTAATATTTTTGTTTTAAAACAGGAATGAGGAAAGGGGAATCTGGGTTGTGAGATTCCAACAGCTCTTCATTAATCTTTTAGATTCGAATCCCCATTTATTATTAAAAAACAATAGATTACTCAAAGTTACTTAAGGGAATTCTAAAGCTATAATTCTTCCTTTAGAAATTTGTAATAAAAATTTTTTTTTATGTGAGAGGGAGCTGGGAGAGGGGAGTTATTTGCAAGTGATTAAAAGGTGCTTTTTACCCTTAGGGTTAGCATTTTTAGGTTTTGTTTGGGCAGTCTTAACTCTGGGGAAGAAGAGCAAACCCATAGCTGGGGCCCTAATTCACTCTTCCCTCATTAATCTTTCTGTAAGGTTGAAGCTGCCTATGCATTGTTGAAAGGACAATTATGCATACCCACAATCATAGGCAATAGGAAAGAAACAGATTTAAGAATGGTAATTAGCATTTTGATTTTTGTTTTGCTTTGTTTTTTGGTGGTCTACAGCACATTGCTGCTCTTTATTGAGACACGAGGTGGTTACAATACACACTAAGGCATTTTTCTTATATAAAAAATGGGCAGGACTTACTTTAATTTCTCCTTGACAGCCACTGGGACCTGACTTCAGAGTTTTTAGGCATAACAGAGCTTTATATGTCTTATGGTCAACTCCACAGGGTTCATGGTTTAAAAAAAATTATTTTAAGTTTTCTTTGTTCACAGATAATATAAGTCTGAGTAATGCAGCAATTAAGTAATAAGTATTTGTGAAGAAGTAAATGAACGTGGG
This sequence comes from Gymnobelideus leadbeateri, assembly GCA_011680675.1. Classification (NCBI taxonomy): domain Eukaryota; kingdom Metazoa; phylum Chordata; class Mammalia; order Diprotodontia; family Petauridae; genus Gymnobelideus; species Gymnobelideus leadbeateri. Next base: position 355,228 of record WOXC01012083.1, on the reverse strand, counting down.
CTAGGTTTTGTCCATACTTGGTCTAAGCAAGGAAGAATGGTGTAGTAAAAAGCATCAATCTGGGGTCAAAATCCCTGAGCTCAATTCACAGCAAGTCACCATCTTTCTGAGACTCAGTTTCCTTTGAAAAATGTGAGTTTCGGACTAGAGGAGATTATCTCTAAGTTGTTTCCCAGATTTAAATCCTGTGGTTCTTTAATAAAACTCTTTGCTTTAGCCAGGACAAACCAGGTTTCCCTGAGAGTGGGAATTATTTTCAAGAAGGAAAAAAAAAGAAAAAGAGCTTCTGGAGTTGGGGAGAAATAGGCAATGGTGTTGCTTTCCTTTGCTGAATGAGAGTATGTGTGAGGGGATATATACTATGGGGAAAAGTAAAGGTGATGGCAGCACAGTTTGTCTGCTGCAGGGCTGAAAGCAACATTCATATCAAGCTAATGAAGTCAGATTTCTTGGTACTAGGGATATTTTATTGCTGTGATCCCATTAACTTTGACATTTCACTGTTCTATTTTTGGAAAATTTCCTACTATCAAAAAGCAGCAAAGCATCACAGCTGCTGAAAGGCTACAAAGTAAAAAGAGAAATAACTTTGATCTTCCCGGATTGAATTTTTTTTTTCTTTTTTGGCCTATTTCCTCTCCAGGCTTCAGCTAATTTCTCAGCCATGAGGGCTGACGTCAGTGTTGCCAACCAGCAGTGGGAACCAATTGGTCACTGTCAGTGGCAAGTTCTTCTTGCCACTGACTATGTCCTTGCACTTACAGAGAAGGAGAATTTCAAATACAGGTAAGGACAGAAAAATGACACCTGCTTCTTTCTTAAAGGACAATGATACCAATGCAAATGCCTTTCTGCCTCTTAGCCTTTAAACAATTTTCCTAGTAGCTTTCCCCTTTAAAAATGTAGGACGCCGTTATTAAAGGTATTTAATTTTGGTTGAATAATATCAAGTTTTCTTGTTGTTGACATAGACGCAAAGGACAACTCTTTTCCTTCCCAATCCTCCCACAAGAGAAAAATTTCTAATCTCTACCACCTAGATTCAATGTAATTTTTTTAGACACAAGATTTGAATCCAGAAGGGCATTTAGTACAACAAACCTAGTTTACAGAGCCCAGAATTTCAGAATTTTACAATTGTCCGAGCATTTAGCACAGTAGGTGCTTTTAAAAATGTTTGTTGATTGACTGATTTCAGTGGCCATCTAATTCACCTATAACCAAAAAGGAATCCCCACTATAACATTGAAAAGTGGTGAGTCTTGAGGGTCTTCCCCTTCCAGATTGGTTCTTTTATGAAGCCAGACTGGGCCATCTTTTGCCTCAATCCTTATATAGCCTTTAACTATTGAATGGGAGTTGCCTCAGACAAACTGAGATCTGGGAAAGACCTTAGCTTAAAAAAGCCAAGGTCTTATATTGCATCTTGACCTATGTCTTGCTACTGGACTCTTATGACTCTGGAGGAGAAACTGAGGCTGATAACTTTGTACAGCCCTGACTTGCTTAAATCTAATTCACTTGCAAGTCAAGGTGTCACTTCCTGATGTCATTGGTCCTCTTTGGGAATAAAGGATGGACAACAATAACTGAAAAGTAATCGTCCACGCTCTGCTTGGAGACCTGTGATGACAGGAAACCTAGTTCCCCTCAGGTAATATGTGCTTCTTTTGGATAATTCCAATTGCTAGCGAGTTTTCTCCACAATAGGACCTAAATTTGCTTTGTTGTTGTTGTTGTTGATGATGCAATTTTCATCCACTGTTTCTGGTTATGCTCTTCAGAGCCAAAGAGAACAAATCTAATCCCTCTTCTAAATGCCTGTCCCTTCCCTGAGTCTTTTCTTTTTCAGTCTTAACACCCCTCAGTTCTTTCAATTGATCCTTATATATCCTGAAGAATAATGAGGAAACTCATTCCCAAAGAGAGGAAATGCCCTGCCTAAGGTCACACAAGGTGCAGTCTGCATTTAAACCCACAATCCCAGTCTGGTGTTTGTTGCTACAGGAGGAATGGCTCAGGGCTAGAAATATTTCTAAAGGATTCTTGTTTCTTTTTCTTCCAGGGGTTGGGAAAAAGGCTGGTGGGGAAGTATTGATTCTCCTAGGCATCTGTAAAGGAACTTCAATGAGACCAAATGTAGGCTGCCAATTCTAATGGGGAGACAGTTCATTTGGTATCCTCCAAAGCATCAGAAAAGTGTATGGTTGCAACAACAGCCTGTATCTGGCTGAAAACCAGCTGCTGGTCACCATCTACCTTGGAAAAAACATTATTTCAGTAATAATCTTCTGCCTCTAATAATCTTCATCTTCAGCCAACTGTGTCATTGTACAATGGTAGTTTTATTGGTCTAATTAATCACAGGAAGCCAAAATCAGCAGGGTTCTGACCTTTCAAGGGGTATTAAAGGGCAGGATTTTAAGTTGTGGGTGCCACCACAGAGACAATAAATCATTCCTAGGAGTCACAGGATAACAGATGTAGAGCTGGAAAGGACCTCAGAGGTCATTTAGTTCAAAACTTCCATTTTACAGATGAGGAAACTGAGGCCCAGACAGGTGAAATGATTTAGGGTCACAAAAGTAGTAAATGGCAATATGAACTTGAAGTCCTATGACTCCAAAGGTGACATTATTTTCAATACACCCCAGTGTCTTTTCCTAATGTACCAAGAGTAATAAAGTGACTCTTGGAGAAAAAACTGAAAACTAAGGCTCATTAAGTACCTTACCAAAACAATGGCATAGATATTGTCCCTGTCTTCCAATAGATAATGGGGAGAGGTACTACATTTATCATATTCTTTCCCCACCTACTCCTTCCTTTCGTACCCTCCCCTAGTCCCAGATACTCAGAATTCTCCCAGGCTGGCCTGGGAGCAGATGAGTGCTACATCATGTAGGGAATACCTTCCTTCTTTGCCTTTACCCCCAGAAACTCAGAACTCATTTGGACTGATTAACTGCTCAACCATTTATACAGGTCTTTCTCCTGAATTCTTTAGTAATTTCAATGCCTTTTTACCCCTTAAAGTTGCATCATATCTCTTACTTTATTTGGATGTGGTTTCCCTAGGGGCTTGATCTCAAAGCTCTTTCAGCCTCCTCCCACACTGGTCAATTCTTGATTCACCACTTTTGTCTCTGCCCCAAGTGACTTCTGGGAGGCACAGAACTGGCCCTAGCTGGATACTGGGTTCTTTTCCTCAGGCTTACTGGAGGGACACACAGACACACTTATGTCCTATCCCCTTGTTCCTTCTGTGCCTCAGTGCTCTGGTTGAAATTTGTTGATACATGGAGTGATGCCATGCTACTGCCCCAGTCTGAGCAAGCTTCTTGCCTATTAGTTTTCATTGCACTGGAAGGAGGTGGGGAGGTTAGAATGGGGTTTTGTTACAAGTTCAAAGTAGGCTTTTGCAGCCCTGTTGCTGGAATGTGATGGGCAGTGTGGAATGTAATTGGGAATACTTAACAAAACAAATAAAAATACAATAAAATATAGATGACGTTAATACATATGTGGTTTTCTAAATCAATATGGCATCCAAAGGGATCTTTATAGATGGTTTAGTGACGTCTATTCTAATTTGAGTTTGGCAGCACTGTCCTAGACCAGTGAATATATGTATATATCTATATATATTATATGAATACATGTATATATTATATGAATATATAATGTATACACAATATGAATATATATATATATAATATGATATTATGTATATATATTTTTTTTCCTTTTTGGGGGGAGAGGTTTGAAATGTCATGAGGACTGGAGTTTGGTCCTCCATCTTGTTGGTTCTATGACCCAGACACATCATCTGAATATAGGAGCCAACAATTCTATTACTTCCAGTGGTGTGGAGGACCACCAGACCTTACCATCTGCCTTGCCACTATATCATAAGGCCTTCTAGCTCTTTCCATAAGGCCCTGTCACTGAACCCTTAGGACTTGGGGGCCTCCTTTTAGCCCTGAAGCTGAAATTTCTTTTATGTGCTTTCTCCCTCAAATTAGTGTGAGCTTTTTGAGACGGGGACTGTTTCTTTTTCTATTTGTATCCCTAGGACACAGCATAGTACTTGGCATTTAAGTATTGGCATAGTAAGCCATTTGGCTTACTTGGCATAGTAAGCATTTAATAAATGTCATCTATATCCTTACTCATGGTTCAAAACCAAATTGGAAATAAATGTCAGAATTTACCTCTTTGGAAAATTGCCTTTTAGTGACCATTAGAAACAGTACAATAACTTCACAGACTTATTGGATTAACTCACAGATTACAATCTAATTCTTTTGCTCTATATGATGGATTATAATTTCTTTAGCATTCACCCCCAATCTAAAAAACACAGTGTGTCAAAGTTTGTGGACAGTAGCATAGATTTGAATGCTTAATGTGCCAAGTAGAATGGGAGCTCTATGAGGCTGGAAACGTTCATTTTGCCTTTCACATTGGGAAGCGTCTTGTTGTCTAGGGTCAGAGAACAAGTTAATATCAGAACAAGAATGTGAATCCAGGGATTTTGAATTCAAATTCAGTGTTTTTCACACTACCAAAGGAAAAATCAGCACAGAAAGAATCATCAGTGAAGGCTTCAAGGAGGAGGTGATATTGGAGTTAGGTCCTTAGGGTGGAATAGAACTCCGTTGGCAAAAGAAGGGATTCCGAAAGACCAAATGTCTATGGGAAAGAAGCATGGAATGAATGGGGATACAAAGGTAACTTTCACCTCACATATTTGTTATTTGTATAGAATTTTTATAGCCTACGTTCTATGTCACAAATCAACACGAACAGAGATAAGACATGTACATATAAGTAAAGGACCCAAGGCACCATATTAGTAAGTTCAAAATTGTGTTTTTCTAACTTTTTTTTCTATTGTAGGCCATTGGAATAGGCAAAAAAGTCATTCAAGGGCCATATTCCAATAGATTTTAAGCTCCACAACGGCAGGGCCTGGATCTTATTTTCATCATTGTATTCCTAGAGCCTAGCCCATAGTAGGGATAGAATGAGGATAAGACCTGTTATTTCCCTGGTTTAGAGAACACCTAGCTGAGAAAATTCTTTCTTCAAAGACAGGCCAGCCCTTTCTCTGTAACTTGTAGTCTTAGAAAGTTGCTTAAGAGTACCAAAAAGTTAAGTGACTTACCCAAGGTCATACAACCAGTATGGGGCAAGACTTAAACCCAGGGTTCCTGGCTTCAAGACTAGATCTTTAATCACTAAGCAACACTGGCTCTCTGCACATAATGGACTTCAATTAACCACTTGCCTGACTTGACTTTGTTATTTCAGAGAAGTAAACAGATGGTTAAGATACCACTCTAGCAGAGGTGTTAAACCCAAGGCCACAGTATAGCCTAAGTCAGATTAAAATATATTGGGGAAATGTGTAACAAAATAAAAATATAATAGAAGATAAACAATGTTAATATGTGGTTAATAGGTTGCTATGGGAACCTCACAGATCCTTATGTATGAATTCATAGCTTTCATTTATATTTGTGTTGGTCAGGACTACTCTATTGTATCAGTGTGGAGGAGGAGGTCAGGGAAGGTGTCACATAGAAAATGGCCCTTGAATAAAAGGATTCTAAGCCAAGAAATGATTCGTAGTTGAGGTCAGGGAAGGCAGAAAGAGCATTGTTCCAATGAGCTTTTTTCCTGTAGCTGAGAAACAAAAAGGCCATTTTGCAAATAAGTGATTATTGAACCACATTTTGTTGTCCTCTCTGTGACCAGTTAGGTGGCTCAGTAGATGGAGTGCTGGGCCTGAAGTCAGGAAGACTCATCTGCCTGAGTTCAAATTTGGCCTTAGACACTATGACCCTGGGCAAGTCACTTAACCCTGTTTGCCTCAGTTTCCTCATCTGTAAAATGAGCTGGAGAAGGAAACAGCAAACCACTCCAGTATCTTTACCAAGAAAACCCCAAATGGGGTTACAAAGAGTTGGACATGACTGAAATGACTGACCAACTGTGACCACACTGTCCTCTAAATGCTGTGCCTTTGTTTCTTATCTGCCCCACCCCCAGACTGCAAGTCCCTTGAACAAGAGAGGAAAGATAGCTGACAAAGATGGCTGTTAGAGCTGACAAATACCTTAGCAATGATCTCTTTGAGAAGAGGTGTCAGACATGTGACCCATGGCAACATGTAGCTCTCAACACTCCTGAGTGTGTCTTGAATCAGATAAAATCTAATTGGAAAATATTGAATGCAGGGAATCTTATGTTTGGTTTAGTGGTCCCGTCTCCACTTGATTTTAACACCATTGATCCAGAGGCATCTTGCCCTAGTGGAGAATGTGCTGGTTTCAGACACAGACACCTAGGTTCGATTTCTCTCTCAGACATTTATTAGCTGTATGACCAAAGTAAGTCACTTAATCCTTCTGGCCATTTCCCCCCCTCATCTGTAAAATGAGATTGATAACAAGTCAAGTCAACAAGCTTTTAATAAGGGCCTGCTCTGTGCCACGCTAGATACGAGTATAGTGAGGCATATATAATTTAAGTATCATAATATCAAGACCAGCTGCCTCACCAATGACAACAATATTGCTAAGAATACCATTATGCCTCCTCCTACTCACTGTTACTTCTTGTCGTAGTCAAGAAAGCTGGTGGATTTCCATTCAGTCTTCCTGTCTGACGTAGAATCTTGCCTTTTGTTATGACTCAGTATGCTTCAGTGCTTCCATGATCTCATCCATTTGGGCACCTCCATTGGTGCAGATAGTGATGCATACATTCTTCCTTCTGTGCCACTCTTGTCCAGTCTCCCATGGATCCAGAGAAGATCTACCCAATATCCTGGAGGTCTTCCTCTAGATCTTTTTATGTGCAGCAGCACTCAGGCTGCCCATACCTGTTATCTTTTGTTCTTGCTATGTGACCAGGCCACTTCTCATACATTTTCTGCATGTAAAGAGTTTTGTAAACCTTCTAGATGATGAGGAGGAGGGTGGTGATGGTGGTTAGTACGTGATAGAGTGGACAGAGACCTACCTAAGAGCCTAGGAGACACGGGTTCAGGCCCCAGCTCTGACCCATCCTGCCTGTGTGATCTTCTGACCCTTAAACTCTCAGTGCCCTAGGCCAGTGGTAGCAAAATAAAATAGACAAAGGGTCACTCTCCTCTTCTTCCTCCTCCTCCTCCTCCTCTTTCTCTTCCTCCTTTTTTTCCTTCTCTTCCTCCTCTTCCTCATTACTAGACACTTCTGGCAAAATTCTAGCTAGAAACATGTGGCAGTCTCCTAACCCTCACCATACACGAGTCTCTCCATTGTTGTTTGCACCACCACCTAATTTTAGTCTAATTTTAATTCTTCAGAAACCAGAGTGTTCTAAAGTTTGCAAATTTATGACATCACCAGGAGAACACAGTGTTGTTCAAAAGGAGGGAGAGAAAGAGAGAAAGAGAGAGAGAGAGAGAGAGAGAGAGAGAGAGAGTGTGTATGTGTGTGTGTGTGTGTGTGTGTGTGTGTGTGTATACACAACCTGAGATGATTGAAAGCTTTGCCCAGTTTCCCAGATGTAATCTAAACTTGCAGGCTCCCTCTTTTCCAATTCTGGGCCTGGCTCATCATTTGCCTACAAAGCTTTTCCTAGATATATGTACTCATGCACTAACTCAATGGACTGGCTCAATAAATAATGAAAATTAACAACTTAGATGAACGTGCTGTGGGTTATAAACTAAGTCCATTTAAACCTCTCCAAGAGCCTTTGGCTGCCAGGGAAATGTCCTTCAGGGTTTCTATTCGTCTGCGGTACTTCCCATACCAATCCTAAATTCTCACTTTGTGAATTTAGCCAGAGAAGCATTATGCGTTTACGGGAAAACAGGTCTGTTCTGTTTGAGTTTAAATTAATTTCTCATGGTTGTTTATCATTTCTTCTTCTGTATAAGTGCCTCCATTCACAGGAAATGAGAACAAAGTGATAAAAATTGGACCAGCATTAAGAAGGCTAGGTGTTAAGAAACTTGTTCTTATGCCTAGCTCTAGGATGTCGGGTACTAAGAAGTGAGTTTGCATTAAAATAAAGCATGTTGTTTTAATTGGTTTGGTCAGAAGAAACATATTGCTTTAAGGAGAGGATGAAAGAAAAAAAATACTGTCAAGTCATTCTATCTGCATGTACTGTGTAAAATGCTTACTTTTGTCAGAACTCAGTCAACACACATTTTTTAAGCCCTTATTATATGCTAGGCACTGTGCTAAATGCTGGGAATACAAAAAAAAAGGCAAAAATGTATCTTTACTCTCAAGAAAATCACAGTCCAATGCAGGAGACACCAGCCATGTAAATAACAAGATATGGACAGTGTAAATGATTTTAAACACCTTTGTTTGTGGAGAGGATAGAGTTTTAGAGTTCCATTTCAACAAACCTAGATCAACTAGAAAGCTTAGAGATTTATTCAAAAGCGAAGTATTTTTGTTTTTAAACAAAAACCAAAATTTCCTCCTCTCCACCTCCTGGCTTCCCTGGCTTATTTAATACTAAATTCAAACCTCACCTTCTGCAAGATGCCTTTCCCAGTTCCTCCCACTGCTAATGACTTTTCTCTGAAATCACCTGAAATGATCAACTCCTCAGGACCACCTGGGTCCCTCCTGACCTCTGAATGGAGAGGGTGGAGGGTGGACACTGAAGAGTTCCCCACTGGCAGCCACATCATTTCTTGCCTGGTTACAGGACTTTATCATACCTTCTGTGCTAGGTATCCTCCCTTTCTCCTCTGACTCTCCCCTCCCTCCATTTTAGCTCCTTTTTCTAGGTGCTGTCTACCCCCATTGAGCCCAACTCTGATGGGCTGGAGTTGTTTGAATGCCAAATGTATGCTTGCCTAAAAGACTATTTTATGGAGAACTCATATGGAGCAAGCGTTCACATGGTGGTCAGAAGAAGTGATACAGGGTCACTCTCAAGTTGTCTCTTAAGAACTCTGGAACTGATTGTGTGACATGGGAGACACTGGCACAGGACCACTCAGCATGGTGTGCCCACATCAAAGAAGGTGCCGTGCTCTATGAGCAAAACAGAATTGAGACAGCTCAAAGAGGATGTGGAAATTGGGAGAACCACCCCAAATGTTCACACCGATTATTTTTGCCCAACCTGTAGTAGAACACTCAGGGCTCCTTTGGTCAGATCAGTCACAGCCAGAAACAGTGAAACTTGACTTTAGCATAGTGACATCATTTTGGTTCTCTTCGAGAATCAACCAACCAATCAACCAACCTCTATTATTGTGAACTGCCTGAGGGCAGGCATTATGCTAAATATTGGGAATACAAGGAAAAGACTATATTTTGCCTTTCCTAGTGTTTCCAGCATTTAGCATAATGTCTGGTAGGTGCTTAATACATTTCTATGTATCGATTTGACTGCTTGACATTTACACTATATATGTACACACACATATGGAAAGGAAATATATATCATATATATTTTATGTGTGTGTATATGTGTGTGTATCTATGTATGAAAAACAGTCCCTGCCCTCAAAAAGCTCACATTCTAATGAGATAAACAACATACAAATAACTGTGTATATTTTGTGTAGTTATTAGAAATACTGTGTAAATATATTTGCACACACAATTAATAATTATACAAATACACTGTGTATATGTATCTTTTGCATGCATAGTTATTTATAACATACAAATAACTGTGTGTATATCTTGCATACACATATCTTGCCTAAAAGACTATTTTATGGAGAACTCATATGGGGCAAGCGTTCACATGGTGGTCAGAAGAAGTGAATACAGGGTCACTCTCAAGTTGTCTCTTAAGAACTCTGGAACTGATTGTGTGACATGGGAGACACTGGCACAGGACCACTCAGCATGGTGTGCCCACATCAAAGAAGGTTACTACATATGCTGTGTGTATATCTATATCTATATCTGTCTATCTGTCTATCCATCTATCTGAATGCTTGTCCATTCTTATCTTTCTATGTATCCATCATCTATCTATCTATCTATCTAATCTTTTATATATATTTTTCTCCCATCAGAATGTGAGCTATTTGAAGGCAGGGACCAGTTTTTCTTTTATTTTTATTCCTGGAATTTAGTACAGTGACTGGCACATATTAAGTGCCTAATAAATGTCTTGCTCAGTAACTTGACTGAGGTAGGTAGCATAAATAATGCTATTTTCTTTTTACAGATGAGGAAAGTGGAATTCAGAAAAGTTAATTTATTTATTCAATATTGGATTTAAGAATCTAACTCAGCTCTTTTGATTCCAAATACAATTTTCTTCCCACTATACTATACTATTTCAGAAAAATTTAGAAAATTTATCATGCTTAGGTGCATATTTTCTTCCCTTTCTGGCTAGCATCTTTACTACAAAGCAAATGATGAAAGAGTGTTCCCTCTAATTTTGCCTAACTGCTCTTCCTGGATCTCAGAATTCCATCTCTCACCAGCCTTTGCACAGCCTAGACACAATGGGAGGAATGCATTTCCTCTTACCTTCCACGTTTTTGAATCCTTAACTTTCTTCAAGTCTCAGCCTTTATGTCATGTCCTATATCTGCTTACTTGTTTGTGCCTCCTCAGCAGAATGCAGACTCTTTGGGGCTTTTATTTTGTCTTTAATCCCAGCACCCAATATAATACTGTGCACATGGGAGGCCCTTGTTAAATGTTCATTGACTAGAATAGGGAGAGAATTTTAGGCCCTTATTTATAGCTGGTATAGAATAAACAAAGAAGGAAGGAAACAAGCCTATATTAAATGTCTGCTATGTCCCAGGCATTATGCTAAGCACTTTACAAATATTAATTCATTTGATCTTCACAACAACCCTGGGAGGTAGGTGCTATTATTATCTTCATTTTATAGTTGAGGAAACTGAGGTAGACAGAATTTTAGTCTCACCCAGGATCACACAGCTAGTAAGTGTCTGAGGCAGTGGTCCGGACTTGTATCTTCCTGATGCCACACTTAGAGCTCTCTCCACTGTGCCACCTAGCACCTTCTAAACTGACTAAAATTGCAATGATACGTGTATGTGAAACTAATGGTCCAACATTATCACAGATTTAAAGTGGGGAAAATGCTTTAAAGACCATTTACTCCAATCCCTGTCATTTTATAGGTGAGGAAAATACATCGTGTGTACATGTTGATGAGATAAAAAACAGTGAGTGTAAACAATTTGCCCAATGTTAGAAGAGGTTTTCCTTTCAAGTTTTAGATTTAGGGTTTACCCACTTTTGCTGGGGGAGAGAAGGACCAGGCAGCTGCTGCTATCATGTTATTTCAACATCCTCATGTCAGCTCCCTGGTCAAATTCTCAGATAGCCCAAGAGAGATCGAAAGGAGGAAACAGTAAAAAGAAGAGTGAGGAGTGAGTGTTAATTATCGTTCCTTCCCCATCCCCAGGCACTGGAAAGAATTTGAGAGCACTTACTGTCTTTAATCTTGTCTCCTGTCTGTCTCGTTGCACACAAGCAGAGATAAAACAAATGTCTCATAATGGAAAAAAAAACCCAACCAAAAAAAAAAACCCAACAAACTATTATGGAGGTTCACTGATCAGGGACTTGATAAACATTCCCCCCATAATAATTTCCCTTAAAAACTAACATCAATTTTACTGTTTTAAAGTCCAAGAAAGGCAACTTGGTATAGTAGATAGAGTTAGCCTCAAAGCCTTCTGAAGATATGAGTTCAAGCCCTTCCTCTGACACATATTGGCTGTGTGACCCTGGGCAAGTCACTTAAACTTTCAATGCTCTAGAGTTATGGTGTCAAATACAAAGAGAAACAGGTTCCTACAGGATGAATTTTGACTTAGAAAGCCACAAATTAACATTAATTATGTTGTATTAAAAATATCTTGATAAACATGCTCCAATTACATTTTAATCTGGTTGAGGTTGCCTTAGGGAGCCTTGTGAATTCGACACTTCTGCTATTGACAACCTTTTACGACTCATTCACAAAGAAGGTGCTGAACATGGATGGGTAGAGGAAGGTAATTCTCAGTACTAATGAAATTACTGGTCAAGTCCCTATACTTTTAAAGTTTTTGAGGCATTTTTTTTTTTTTTGCAGCAGTCCATTGGAGTAGATTGATGTTTAGTTGTATTAATCATGTCTGACTCTGTGACTCCATTTCCTTTCCCAGCTCATTTTACAGATGAAGAAACTGAGGCAAACTAGGTTAAGTGACTTGCCCAGGATCACACAGCTAATAAGTTGCCTGAGACTGGATTTGAATTTGGGTCTTCCTGATTGCAGGTCTAGTGTTCTATCCAACTGCTCCAATTGTACCTTGCTATGACTAACTCAGGATTGTAAAGTCAATTTGTTTCAGAAGCAGGACTAAAACACAACTTGCCTTCAAGTTTGGCTCTCTATCCATTACATGTCACTAGGAATTAAAGACAACACTACCAAATTAGTCTAACTATGGCAGACCACACACCTATGTGATAACATTCTCACATATTCAAATTATATCCCTCTTAATGCTTCCGAAGTTCAGATGAGTTTTTTTCTCTGCCACACACGAAGTCATCCGGGGCAACCCTCTTTTTTTTTTTTTGCTTTCTGGAGGGCAGTTGGGGTTAAGTAACTTGCCCAAGGTCACATGGCTAGGTTTTTGTTTTGTGTGTGTGTCAAGTGTCTGAGGTCGGATCCGAACTCAGGTCCTTCTGACTCCAGGGCCAATGCTCTACTCACTGCGCCACCTAGCCACCCCGTAACCCTCTTTCCTTATAGCTGAGGAAACTCACTCACCCAAGGTCACACCATTAGCAAAGGCAAAGTTGGAATTTAGGACTGTGACTTCAAAGCTGGTGCTCCCTCAACACTCCCAGGCTGCCTCCTTGGTTCAAGTCCTGTATCTGATCCTTACTAGCTGTGTCCCTTGGGAAGGTTATTTAGCTTTTAGTATCTCTAGGGAACTTGCTAGGGTAGCTGCTATTATCTCTAATTTTTGTTGTTAATATTATTCAGTCATTTTCAGTTGTGTCCAACTCTGTGACCCTATTTGAAGTTTTCTTGGCAAAGATACTAGAATGGTTTGCTATTTCTTTCTCCAGCTCATTTTACAGATGAGGATACTGAGGCAAACAGAATTTAATGACTTGCCTGGGGTTATCCAGCTAGTAGTGTCTGAGGCCACAATTGAACTCAGGAAGATGAGTCTTCCTGACTCTGGGCCAGACGCTTCTTAAACTTTTCCCACTTGGGACCCCTTTGTGACTTTAGGCAATGTTTGTTGGTATTGAGTGGCTGGACCCCATGCACAGTACAAAGTCCTCAAGCTTTGTGTTGAGAACCAAGGCTGCAGTGAAGTTATACCATGCAACATGGACAAGCACTGCCAGAAACACCTCGGATTCATTATGTGTTTGATTTTTAATTAATTTTTGATCACTGTGCATTCAGAAACTTTTTTACTATCGCCAAATTTTTCTGACCCACAATTTAAGAAGTGCTAAGACTGGACCCCCTCGATGCCCATTTTACATATTAGGAGACTGGGGCAGACAGAGGATAATTGATTTGCCCAATGACACATAGCAGGTAAGTGTATAAAGGCCAAATTTGAACTAAGGTCTCCCTGATTCTGTGCCTAATGCTTTATCCATTTCTCCACCTAGGTGCTTAATCTCTCTTCCTCTTTTTTATCCCATAGCTATTTCAACAAAGAGTAATGTCTCAAATGTATTTTTTTTTTGGTGGGGGGATGTGATTTCTGGAGGGCATTTGAGCAGAACACAGAATGAGCCTAACTCCCTGAGGGCCAGAGAACATGTGAAGCTTAACACAAAGCAAGGCCATTGTGGGGTTACCTTGAGTTAGTGAATTACATCCCCATCCCTACATTGTCCCTTACACACACATGCACATTTCCTGCTGGGGAATGGTGTTCTACAAAAGAGCCCTCAGCAGGCCTTACTCTTAAATTCCAGGTGGGAGGGAATAGAAATGATATGAAGTTAAATGCGTAGGATAATAGAAATAATAATAACAATGATAAGAGAATTATGGATTTTGGCAGCAAGAAGGAACTTTAGAGATCATTTATTATAATGCCCTCATTTTTCATTTATTAAGGGGAATTCGACTTGTCCGGGGTCACACCAGTAAGTCAAGGCAAAGGTAGCACAAATATTGTATTCCTCCGCTTTTACAGCTGCTGCCCATTCTGTTTCTTCCAGTCCTTTTTAATGCTATTTTTAAAGCAGTATATAAAAAGTATCTGAAGCTGGTGGCTGCATAGGTCACGAGCCGAAGGAAAGCAATTTTTTTCCTTGACTGAATATCAGCTCAGATCAAGGACACAGAATGGGAAAGCAGTCAGAGAAAACTCTTCACTCTCTATTGTCATTCAGTCATTTCACTTGTATTGGACTCTTTGACCCCATTTGGGCTTTTCTTGGCAGAGATACTGGGAGTGATCTGCCACTTCCTTCTCCAGTTCATTCTACAGATGAGGAAACTGAGGCAACCAGGGTTCAGTGACTTTCCCAGGGTCACCCAGGTAGTAAGTGTCTGAGGCCAGATTTGAAATTCAGGCCAAATACTCTATCTACTGTGCCTACCTGCCCCTCTCTCTATCGAGGGGGTACTCATTCCCTGATTTTAAAAGTCAGGAAGATCTGGATTCAAAGCCACAGACATTTATTAGCTACAGGAGCTTGGGCAAGTCACTTAACCTTTTCCTCCATTTTCTCATCTATAAAGTGAAGATACTTCAGTAACTACATCTTAGAGCTGTTAGGAAAATAAAATGATAAAGATAATTGTGAAACACTTTGTAAAGCATAACACATTATATAAAATTCGAGATGATTATCATTATTGCTAAGCATAAAAGCTAGGATTGACATGCATTCTCCCTGAATCCACATGGAATTTTCTTTTGTTTATTATGTCATACTGCCCTTTTAAAATTATTATTTTTTAACAAAAGCAAAACATTTCAGACTTTAGAGACCAGTGCGTGTATCCTATTCTGGAAGATAAGAAATCTTAAGGTCTAGAAAAAGGATGTGACTTGCCTAAAATCATATCTGGACCAGTGATTTTATCCATGATGGGAACTTCCCACCTTCCCACCTTCCCACCTTCCATGATAAACATTGATAAATTCCTCTTTTACTTATGGTCATAAAGTTGATTAGGGCAAATGGGAAGTTTCAATTTGCCCATGCTCACACAGCAAAGTAAGTGTCAGTTTCAGGGCTTAAAGTTAGGTCTTTTTTTTTTTTTTGAGGCAGTGGGGTAAAGTGACTTGCCTAAGGTCACACTTGCCTAAGGTAAGTGTCTGAGGACACATTTGATCTCAGGCCCCCCTGACTTCAGGGCTGTTCCTCTATCCACTGCACCACCTTCCTGTTTTTATTCAGTTATTTTCTCTTTTTTCTGTAAATATACCTCTATAAGTCAGATGTTATATTTTCATCTCTTCATCTTTATAGCACAAAATCTTCTGTAGAGACACTCCATTCTCCATATGACTTGTATATTTCACCCTACTTTGCAAATCCTTGAATATAATGGTTTCCTTCAAGTCCCAGGTAAAAATCCTACCTTCTATAGAGGAAGCCTTTCCAGATCCCTCTTAATTCTAGAGTCTTCCCTCTGCTGATTATTTCTACTTTATCCTACTTTTAAGCACAAAATGGCATGATAGAAACACCAAGGGTTCATTTAATTACTGGGATGATACCCTATTCTCCCCATGGTGATAAAGGATAAATGTGGGACTTTGTTAAGAAAGAAAGTCCTTTAAAACATTTTCTAGGGAAAATTTCCTAGAAGGGAGGTGGAAAATCACGTACAAGTCACCACACATTTGAATCCTTCAGGCAGGAAACTTTATAAACAAGGGCTTTTAAATGGGGTCTCACTGAACTAACATAGGCACCATAATGTTGGCTATTTTGTTCAGATTTTAGATCTGCAATTAGAACATAGCAATTGCAGTAACCAAGAATGGCTCTCCTGTATTTAATATTCAGCTCACATATT
This sequence comes from Gymnobelideus leadbeateri, assembly GCA_011680675.1. Classification (NCBI taxonomy): domain Eukaryota; kingdom Metazoa; phylum Chordata; class Mammalia; order Diprotodontia; family Petauridae; genus Gymnobelideus; species Gymnobelideus leadbeateri. The sequence continues at coordinate 339,178 of WOXC01012083.1, read as the reverse complement.
CTAGTGCAAATATGGGTCTATATTTCATATTTAGCTGACGCCTAGAATGTAAATTTTTCTCCTCACTTATGTAAGATGAATAGATTTCCTTTTAGAGAAAGTTGAACCTATAGCAAGCAAGAAATAAGATCAAAATTATCTTACCTAGAGCCTGGTTTGATGGAGAAAATATTTTTTTAATGAAACACCAAATATAGTAGGCACACACAGCTCTGAACAGTAGTACCACTTTAAAACCGCCTCTGCAGTTAACTAAAATTGATCTCCCTAACAAGGGCTAAAAATAGACAGAGGCAAGAGAGAGCAGACAATGACTTTACATATTGGTCCCTGTGGGCTTTTTAAATGACAGTGAACCTGACCTTCCAGCTGAGCTATCCCAGGGCTTGGAACAATGACTGATATTCCACATTCTGCTGCTTTTGTATGGGGGTATTGATTTATTCCCTAACTAAGGAGAGGCTATGCCTAAAGGTGGCCATTTTTATTGTTCCAGAAAGGTATAGATGGGTTCAACATCCCCCGCCCCATCCCTTTTCTATTTTATTTTCTACCCAAAAAGATATATAATGGTTGTTTCTGGGGTCAGACAATCACAATTATTTTTTAAAGGGCAAAACTGAATTAAACATCCATTTCATTTCCCCAGAAAAGGCAGGTCTCTCTCTTTTTATATTGTAGTCAGTCTGTCCCTAAATATCTCAAGAATGACAGGATTTCAATAAATTCCCCAAATGGGACTCTGGCAAAAGAGGCAGAAGCCACTTTTAGCCTTGTTCCCTTCCTGAAGATGGTGTCTTTAAGGAGATGACTGTGATCACTTAAAGCAGGTCACAGTGGAAAGAAATGCTGACTTGGTCCACATTGTTCCCTTCCTGTGTTCATACTCTGGCAAGAACTATCAAATGGCTGATAAAGGTGATGGGAAGTGAGGCATTATGGGTCTTTATCAGGCAATGTCAAAGGAATAGAAGAGTGAAAAGGAGGCACTGAATAAATGTGAAAAAAAAAGATGTTTTCAAGAATATTGAGTGGTATAGAGTTCTTGATTTCTGGACTTCTAGTGCCATCAGAAGCAGTGTGGTACATTGGAAAGCGCAATGGAGAACCTAGGTGTGCATCCTGGTTTTGACACCCCTCAGCAAATCATGTAACCTCTGTGGGCTTTGGTTATGTCCTATGCAAAATCAAAGAACTAAGTTTGAGGAATTCTAAGGTCCTTAAAACTTTAAATCTTTGATCCTATAATCTAGTTTGATTCTTCTGTTTATGAATGAGAAAACTGAGGTTGAGGGCTTAATTGATTTGTCCAAGGTCACAGAACTGGTTAGTGGTGGAGTGAGGATTCCTACATAGGTCTCAGAATCATAGGCACTCAGAGCATGGCATGGAGTCATGAGAGTGATTTGTCATCAACCTCGTCCTTAAAAAAAAAATCCCACTATAGAACATACCTGACAAAGGGTCAACAACACTTTGCTTTAAAATTTCCAATAAAAGAGAAGCCAGGACCTCCCCAGGCAATCTATCCCACTTTGTGATAGAGCCAATTGTTAGCATGTTTTTTTCCAAAGCCTAAATCTGCCTCTGCTCCAGGTTCTGCCCTTTGGGACCAAGTGAAACAAATTTAATCCTTCTCCTCAAAGTCCTTTAAATACTTGAAGACAGATATCATTCCACATTTTCCTGAATGTCAATCAATTATTCTTACAAAACAAAGATTACTGCATTTCTGTTTGTTTGCTTTTTTTTTTTAACAAATAGGTTCAAAACACGTTTAAAAATCGTAATTTGGAAAATGTTCAAATAGGTTAAAAATTTTGTTTGCAAGTTTTCATTTGGAAACTATTGGTTTAGATGACCTTTCATGTCCCTTCCAACCCTGGGTCTATGATCCTATGATTTTAGTTTAATTGGCTTCTAATTTAATTGCTTGTTGTCATTCCGGCAATATGTGGTCTTCAATTCCCCACACCACCCTCCCTTTTTATTTTTCTGCTAAGCTGCTAAGCTGATCTCTCATGAGTGACTATTCTCTTTGAAGTATTTCAGGGCTCAGTACAATCAGCACAATGTTAAAAGAAAACTGGAGGACTTGGGCCATCTCTAGGGAATGCCTCCTCCTTTTGGACTTTGCACAGAACATCCTCCAAGTCAGTAGCAAACCCCTTTAACTAGTGTGACACTCCTCCCTGTTTTATTCTTCACTTGGTATGAATAGGACTGTTGGACAAAGTCACAACTTTTATGAATCTTATATGATCTTAACTCAATGATGAGAAACACCTTGGAGGAAGGCTTTGCCATAATGGAAAGGTTCATGGTAAGTTCATTCCTTGTTTCTCCTAGTTTTGCCCCCAAAGGTATCTATAGGCTTCTCCCTTTTGAAAGCTCAAATTTATCGAATGTTTTTGTTTATGAAGTGCTCACTTCATAACAACTCCTGGAAGTTTATGTCCCGTTTTATGGATGGCAAAACTGACGTTGAGGTGGCATCATGGCATGGCCTCAATGAGCTTAGAGAGATGACCTCAGTGTCAGGAAGAACTAGGTTTCAGGCCTGCCTCTGACATAGATTGACTGTGTGACACTGAATAAGCCACTTAGTTTCTCAGTACTCAATCCAGATCTCTAAAAATTTAAGTTTTAGAGCAGGTGATGAACTACAGTGGTTCAGAGTTTCCTCATCATGGGTTTAGTTAAAAAAAATAAGAATGAGAATGATACTCAGGGAGATTAAGTAATTTAACCAGTTCTCTGAGATTCTTCCTAGCTCTTAAACCTAACATCATAAGGCTAGTAAATGCCAGAGTCATGGGACAATCTGGGATAAATGAAAAGGCAGCACAGATTCCCAAATGTAAACGAGTTCCATCTCATTCTTTTCATTCTAGGCCCAGCTCCTTCACCCTCCTTCAGTGCCTGCCCAAGGTATAAAAGATGATGGGCTCATTCAACTGACTGCCCATTCCATTGCATGTTATCATCTGGAAAATTTTACCAGGGCCATTGTATATTTCAAGTGAAAGGACACTGGATTCTGAATCCAAGTTCGGTGAACACAGCTGGCAAATATTTATGCAGAGACATCAGTCTGGAGGAGCAAAGATTTAGGGCTGTAAGAGAGCTTAGAAGTTGTGTAGTCCAAGCCCTTCATTGTACAGATCAGAAAAGTTAAGTCCACAGAGTACTCTGCCCAAGGTCATGAGAGCAAAAAGTGGATGAGCTAGGAGTCAGATTCATGTCCTCTAGCTTCAACCCCTCTAGGGTTCTTCCCATTATACCACTGTGCCTCTGTGTTATAATATCATTTTAGATGCCAGTCAAGAAGCAGTTATTAAGTGCTTATTATACACCGGCATCCACTGTGCCTGCCCTCAAGGAGTTTATATTCTAATGGGGGACACAACATGTAATAAGTAGGTATGTATAAAATTAGAGTAAATGAGGGGTGATCTGAGAGGGGAAGTAATTGTCAGTGTTTTTCCCATCACTCTTGCTTCAAAGGCCATAAGCTCCAAGTAGTCACAGTTTGGTTCCCGCTAGATTAAGGTGACCATTTCTTATGCATGTCCCTTTCTGAAAGAGAAGAAAGTTGTATGGTAACTTCATTCCTTATTTCTTCTAGTTTTGCCCTCAAAGGTATCCATTAGCCTCTATTGGCCTCCTTTTCTTTTTTTGGAGGGGGGAAGGCAAGGCAGTTGGGGTTAAGTGACTTGCCCAAGGTCACATAGCTAGTGAGTGTGATCAAGTGTCTGAGGCAGGATTTGAACTCAGGTCCTCCTAACTCCAGGGCTGGTGCTCTATTTACTGCACCACCTAGCCTTCCCCTGACCTCCTTTTTAAAAGCATCTTTTCCATTCACATATTTGACATGTGTGGGCACCTAGCTAAGGGGGAGATCTTTTAAGTGACATATTCCCAGAGTTCCAAAGTTTCCATGAAACTTCCATCAAACTTCAGAGTTTAACAATCAGCTTGGACATCATGAGGTTATTTTTTTTTTATTTCATTTTTTGCTTTTTTTTTTTTGGAGGGCAATTGGAGTTAAGTAACTTGCCCAAGGTCACGCGGCTAGGATTTTGTTTGTGTGTGTTAAGTGTCTGAGGTCGGATCCGAACTCAGGTCCTTCTGATTCCAGGGCCAGCGCTCTACTCACTGCACCACCTAGCCACCCCATGAGGTTATTTTTCAACTTGGGCTGTGGCTTACTTTGCATTTACCTTTTTGAGGTATCTGTATCTTTTAAAATCTGTTCTTAGTCACCAACAAAGCTCAGTTCTACCAATTTAGTACTATGAATCAACTGGCCTTTGTGCAGACTCCCTTCGCTTCATCATCTGTATTGATCTTCTCCACCCTTCTCATTTGTTTGTTTATTTCTGGTGCTGGGGGACTGGTATACTTTTACACTTGACTTCAGAGGTCATCAAATCCAATTGACCTCATTTTACAGAGGAGAAGACTGAGTCTCAGAGAAGGGAAATGATCCTAAGTCAGTTAGTGAAGCAAGGGAGCTAGGATTTCAAACCCAGGTCATCTGATTTCAGTTCCATTAAAGAAATAGACTAACCCAATTAAAAAAAGTAGCTTCTTACCAGTTCTTTCTCTCTTTAAAATTGAAAGGCTAAGAGGTTTTTATATATATATATATAAAATGATCTTTGAAAAATAATTAATTCATTGCTCATGAAGTTAAAGTTCTAAGGGAACAAATTTTATTAAAGTAGCAGAAAAACCAACTGCTGTCACCAAAACAAAACAAAATGAAACAAAACACCCCATCCCTGGGCAACAAGAAGGCTCCAGGCTCTCCATCTTCCTCATTTATTACTTATAAGATTTTAGATTTAGAGCTGGAAGTCACTTTGGATGACTTTGTCTGACCTTCTCATTTTATAGATAAGGAAATGTAGACTTAGAGAATTATAATAGTAATGCTAATGTAATAATTCTAATAATGATGCTAACCATGCTAATGACTGTCGCTATACTGCTTTATGCTTTACAAAACACTTTACAAATATTGAATCATTGGATCCTCACAACAACCCTGGGAGTTAGGTGCTATTATTAGCTCCACTTTACAGATAGGAAACTGAGGCAGAAGTTAAGGGACTTGCCCAGAATCACCTAGTGTCTGAGGCTAGATTTCAACTTAGGTCTTCTTAACTCCAAGCCCAGCATTTTAGTGATTTGCCCCAGCTCACATAGAAAGTAAATTATGGAATCCAGCATTCAAAACCAGGTCCTCGGATCCAAATTTATTGCACTTTCCATTATAGAATAAAAATTCTCTCTGCTGAATGCCAATAATCTGGTTTTGTGACTCTGTTGGTGTGAGAACTCCCTCCCCCATTCAGTTCAGAATCTGAATGTCATGTAGATAAAGAACAGATGATGGGATGGATAAGTATTTAAAGATCAGAGAGGGTAAGTGGTTTGCCTGTGGTTATACAGCTAGCTTCGAGGGCAGAATTTGAGCCTAGATATTCCTGACATGTCCAGGACTTCATCCATTACATCAAGTTGCCTCTTTTCCTCTCTGTTTAAAGTGTCACAAAAATACTTGCATAGATCTACAATACAATGGATCTGGCTCCGGGAAATTAGAGACAAATCCCAATCTCAGTCCCTGAGATATTATTAGACCAGTGAGGTTTGCTCAGGGACTGGAACAATGCAGTTGAAATGATCCAAGGTTTAACATTGGAACTGAATGCAAGAAATGACTTAATGATTCACATTTGGGTAGCGTCTTAATGTTTCTAGGATATTTTTCTCTTGACAAGCATTATTATTCCATTTTTTAAGCTAAGGAAGCAGGCTCAGAAAGATAAAGTGACTTGCCTAGAGTCACTTGCCTAGGGCCAGTCAGTGACAGAGATCCAAAAGTCAGGTGTTCTAATTCAAACAAGCAAAACAAAACATTGGGTGTTTATGTGTTGTTAGGAGCACTGAGTGTTTAATCTACATTATTTTACTTCATTTCCATAATATCCTTGTCAGGTACATATGGCAGGTATTAGCATCCCCATTTCAGAGAAGAAAACTGAGTCTTCTAAAAAGGTGCCATGACCTGCTCAGTGCTGCATATAAACTGTTGGAGGAAAATCTCATGTCTACTGCTAGAAAACAGCCATGTGGAGAAGCATCATGGTACATCAGGTAGAGTGCAAGACCAGCCATCAGGAAGACCTAAATTCAAATCTAATATCAAATCAAGCCTTAGACTGTAGCTGTGTGATCCTAAGGAAGTCACCTAACCTCTGCCAAAGTTTGCTCATCTCTAAAATGGGGGTAATAATAGCAACTACCTTGCATGGTTGTTGCAAGGATCAAAGGAAATAATATTGATAAAGTGCTTTGCAAGCTTTAAAATGCTATATAAATTCTGGTGATGATGATGATGATGATGATGATGATGATGATGATTGTTATCATCATCTGTCCAAGGTTAGTGATCATAGTACCTGTGGAAATGTGATAGGAAAGTGAGGGGTATGGATGCAGTTAACCCTTAGCTAAGCCTAACATCCTCCAAGATGTTTGGGGGTTATTTTAGCCCAATAATGGATTGATTCATTAACTTTAAGAATAATTCCAGGGACAGCTAGGTTGTGCAGTGAATAAAGCACTGGCCTCGGAGTCAGAAGGACCTGAGCTCAAATCCAGCCACAGACAACATGGCACTTAACTAGTGGTGTGACCTTGGGCAAGTCACTTGCCTGTACCTCCTCCAAAAAAAAAGAATAATTCCAGGTCTTTATATTTTTTCCAGCTCTTGGTCTAAACTTGCCGATCTTTTATTTTCACATCACCACTTACGGTCCTTAGATTCTTTTCCATACATCCATGCCTCTCACTTTCAGTCCTTATTCCTTATCAATAACTGGCATCATCTTCTAGACCTAAAAATAGACAATTCCTAGCCCCAAACCAAACTAGAGAGGCTTTCAGAGCAGTAACCTCTAAATGGTTTTGACCCAGCACTCTTAGAGCTATTTCTTTTTCTTGGTGAGTATGCCAGCAGGGAGATGGCAGGGTTTGATAGGTAATTGTCTTAATAGCACCTGTACAACTGCCACTATCTGGGAAAGCTTATAATTGCCATGAGAGTCTGATAACTAGCTCAGCAGAAGGTACAGAGCCTGAGTCACTCTGGGTCAAGAGTAGTTAGTTGGTGAGAATATTAGATAAAAGGTTAGTGTGGTTAGATTGACGCTAAGCTCCATGATTGACCACTGCAGGGAGGGTAGAATACAACCCATCTTCCCATTTTCTAACTGGTTGATCACACCTACCTTATAGTAATACACCTACTTTGGAAACCACCAAACTAGAGACCAGTAAAGGCAATAGTAGAATTAACACTGAACTTAGAAAGTCAGGAGAACTAGGTTTGAATTGAAAGTTCAATATTCCACCATTCACTAGCTGTGGAACCATGGGAATCACAACGCCTTGAAGGATCAGTTTGCCATTTATGAAATGGAAATCACAATGCTCATACTTTAAAGCTCAGAGGGTCTTTCTTTTTCTTTTTTAAGAGGGGAGAAGGCAAGGCAGTTGGGGTTAAGTGACTTGCCCAAGGTCACATAGCTAGTAAGTGTGTCAAGTGTCTGAAGCTAGATTTAAACACAAATGTAAAAAAGCAGGGCTAGTGCTCTATTTCCTGTGCCACCTAGCTGCCCCTCACCAGGGTCTATCTTGAAGAAAGCACTTTGTATGACTTTAAGCTTCATAAAAATATGTTATTATTGTATAGATTAATTTTCTTAATATTATTAATTCTAATCTTAATAATTAAAATTATTGAGACTTAGAGATGAAAGGGAATTTAGAGGCCAGTGAGTCTCACTCATTCATTTTACAGTGGAGAAAAATGGAGGCTTATGGAGGTAAGTGACTTGCTTAGGATCTCATAGCTTGTGTGTGAGGCAGGATTCAAACTCAGGTCTTCTTGGCACCAAGTCCAGCAATCTATCCATTATACCATTTAGCTTACTCTAAGGTTCCTTTTAGGGAAGTTCTTGCCCACAGTTTTCATCACTTCTCTTATGACTAGCCTTTTGTGAGCCCATTTTTCCCAAAATGAGAGGCTTTCCTCCCATTTTTTTGGATTATCAAATGCATTGAATATATCATATCTTTGACACTAAATGTAACAGACTAGAGGCAAACTGAGTTGATTCTATGAAAACAAAAAACAAAAAGATTCTGCTTACATCCCTTCCAAATGCTTGTTGGCTGACTGTTCCACCTCCCAAACTCTGATTCTGTGAAATGGACTTCTGTATTGAACAGATTTTGACTGAAAGACAGGAAACCTACATTCAGTTCATGGATTCTCTGTAAATGACCTTGGACTAGTTACCTCTGTCTGGACCTTAGTTTTCTCATCTGCAATATGGGGAGGCTAGATGAAATGATCTCTGAGTTCTATAGTGTGGGAAAAAAGAACAATTAATTTTAGTCAGGAAATCTGAGGTCATCTCCTGATTCTATCTGTGTGACGTTAGCCAAGTCACTTTACATCTGTGGGCTTCCTTCCTGTCCTTCCTTTTCTGTAACATAAGGTGGCTGGAGAAGACATTCTTTAAATTTATTTTTCTAGCTTTGACTGTATGATCCTATGGCTTACATCTTTCTATGGCACAGATTGATTCCATTTATCCACGTTTGTAGCAACTTCACAAAGTGTTGGTTCCAATTTCTTTCTATTCGGGAGTGACACTGGTAGAAATCAGTGGGACCTACAGCTCAGACTGATTAATGTGGGCAGTGCCAACTTGCCTGCTTGCACAATGACTGAATAATAACTGTAAGAAAATCACTTCCACTGGCATTAAATTATCCACGCTCCACTCATTTTCTATGATACACAGCCCTTCAAATATAGACTTTCCTCTTTAAAAAAAAGTACGCTGTGACTCTTTGAATGGATATTGCATAACTAGGATTTCTGTATATTCAGCTACCTTGTAGCACAAGCTGTCAGAATATAAATGCTTACAGAAATACTGCATTCACAATCACATGTCATCTTTCAAATGAGCATTTTAGACACTGAACACATTTTAGACACAGTCTCTCAGAGGCTCTTTATGGTGTGGTGCTGTGGAAAGAGACAGCTTTGGAATCAGAGGTTCTGGGTTAACATTTCACCTTTGGTTATTACCTGGATGACCTTGGGCCTCACTTAACCTCCTTGGGCCTCAGTTTTCACATCTGTAAAATAAATAGTCTTGGACTAGATGACTCCAATGTCCCTGAATTCAAAGCTCTAGATCTATCGTTCTGTGGTAAGTTCTATTTCCAAGGCTTAAGTGGGTACAAAATGATTTAATTACAATAGCTAGCATTAATATATTGCCTACTGTGCCTAGGTGTTGTGCTAAGTGCTTTACAAATATTTTTATTCTCACATCAACCTTGAGAGGTAGATATTTCATCATATTCCTTTTACATTTGAGGAAACTGAGGCAAACAGAAGTTAAGAGATTTGCCCAACAAAATGTCTGAAGCGGGATTTAAATTTTGGTCTTCCTAACTCTAGGCCCAGTGGTCTATCTGCAATGTCACTTTTTCTCAAGATCACAAAATAAATCGGAAGCCAATTAAAAATTAGGAATCTTGTGCATTCCCTCCATCTTCCATCCCTGACAGGCTACATGTCCCTCACATACTGTCATCTGTTGTTTCCTTAATTAGCCACAGGCATGAACAGACTGTGGGCTACATATGATGGCCTATGCTGGGAAAGCATTCCTACAAGTTTGCCCTTTCCCCTCAGGGATCCATACTCTGTGTGCACCTGAGCTCAGACTGTTTTCTTAAAGCTGGAAGGGACCAGAGAAGTTAGTTAGTCTGACTTCTCCATTTTACAGAAGAGGAATCAAGTCCCAGAGAGAGTGGATGATTTGCCCAAGGTTTCACAGGTACAAAATAGCAGAGCTGGAATCTGAGCCCAGACCAGGACTCCAAATCAAACGTTCTTCCCAACAATATTCCAGTGGGCTACACCCCACTCCCTCACTCAAGCTTTCTTTACAGTTGCAGGGATTTAATTTTATTATAAACTACTGGGAGCCCTTGATGCTATTTTTAATTTCATCTGCCAAGAAACAGCTTCCTTCAGGTCCAAGTAGAAATCCCATAAAGAGGAGACAGCTCTCTCAGGTCTTTGGAAATCTGCATGGAATCTGCAATCTGCAGGAATTGCAATAAATCTAGGGCAGAGTGTCCTGGATTGCTCCTTCAAGAGATACAAGTCCTAAGTGGCTCTGATGCCTTAATTCTGACTCAGCACTTTCAGCAATGCATCACCCCCTTCTCGTTCACTCTGCTCAATTACAGCCATTAGAAATGTAGGTGGGACTGTGAAACCTGGGTTTTCAAGGTTGTTCATCTTGGCCAACTTTGCAGGCAATAACAGAGAAAGAGAGACAGAAAGACAAGAGGACAGAGACAGAGACAGAGTGAGAGAGACAGAGACACAAACAGACAGACAGACAGACACACACACACAGACAGACAGAGACAGAGAGAGATTTCAAAGGAGGCCTTGGAGCTTACCTGGTCCAAGCTTTGCAACAGCATAGAGAAGGTCATAGTTGATGACTGGCGTGGCATCGCTGATAGGTTGCCAGCCTACAGGAGGCGAGGCCGGAGGTGAGATGAGAAACTGTTTTGATGGCTGAGGGGGTGCCAAGTGAAGCTTGTCTCCATCTGTCTCAGGGGTCTGAACCTTTTAAAGAGAACAGGGACAAAGATTCAGCATTCATATTAGGTTGAGACATGTTCCACAAACTAGGATGAAAATGTGGTCTCATACTTTTAGGATATGAAGAATTAGTCAGTGATTGAAGGCTAAGACTCATTCTGGTCAAGATCCCAAATGTGTCAGTTCATGGGTGACTAAAATTCCCTCCAGGTCAGAACTAATGCCATTGATAGACAGCTAGGTGGTGAAATGCATAGAGTGCTGGACCTGGAGTTAGGAAATTACTGTTGTTCAGTCACTTAGTCGTGTCCAACTTTTCATAACTATGTGGACATTACATGTCAGTACTGTCCATGGGGTTTTCTTGGCAAAAATACTGTAGTGGTTTGCCATTTCTTTTTCCAGTGGGATAAGGCAAACAGAGGTTAAATGACTTATCCAGGGCTACACAGCTAATAAATTTCTACAGTTGGATTTGAACTCAGGTCTCCCTGACTCCAGGCCCAGCACTCTATCCACTGAGCCATCTAACTGCCTTGGACGCAGGAGCACTTGAAATAAAATCCATCTTCGGACCTTGATTAGTTGGTGACCCTAGGCAAGTCACTTAATCTCTGCTTGTCTCAGTTTTCCCCATCTATAAAATGAGGATAATAAATAGCACTTATCTCCCAGTGTTGTTAAGAGGATAAAATAACATATGTAAAGTGCCTTGCAAACCTTAAAGTGTGAAATAAAAATTATTATTATTATTATTATTAATGTTATCATTTTTATTCATGGGGTATCACACAGCCCTGGGCCCGGTCCTTTACTATTATTCATCACCACACAGTCCTTCGTAAAGGCATACATATACTTTGGGAACAACACTACTCATTTATTTACCTGTTAAACTTTTTTTTTTCTGCCTCCTATCAGAATATAAACTCCTTGAGGGTAAGACTTTTTATTTTCTTAATTATACTCTCAGTGCCTATCATGGTGCATTGCACATAATCCGGTGCTTAATAAATGCTTGCCAAATTGATTTAGCTTAACTTGAGCCTTTCATCAAGAGTCAGCATTTCTCATTAGGGGACACAAAGAACCATATACTGAAGGACACATGTGCTCTTAACCTACAGTCACTTTGGACACTAGGCTGTGGGACCGTGAACAAAACATTTCACCCCTTAGCCTCAGTCTCTTCTTCTGTAAAATAAAATGGGGAGGATTATTAGGTGACTTCTGAGAGTCTAAGTTAAATCTGTGATCCTCTTACTTTCATAAAACGTAGGCAGATATTTTAATTCTTGCCCTTCCCTAGACCTAGTTAGTAGCAGTAGTTCAAACACATTTACTGGGGAAGATGAAGGAGGGACAGATAAGTCTGACCTATTTCTCAGTGAACTAATTACAAATTGAATCTGTCTCCTTTCCCTTCAGAATCTTTCCTGATCTCCCTGGGTTGGGCTTCCTAACCTGGAATCCCATCAAAGAACTTGCTTTTTCAAGTACTCTAACAACTACGTTTCAGTATCATTGGTTTCATTTGAATTTCTCAGTGTTTTTTGTTTGTTTGTTTGTTTGTTTGTTTTTTAGTCATGTCCAACTCTTTGTGACCCCATTTGGGGTTTCTTGGCAAAGACACTGGTGTGTTTGGTCTTTTCTTTCTCCAGTTAATTTTACAGATGAGGAAACTGAGGCAAACAGGGGTAAGTGATTTGCTGAGGGTCACACAGCTAGTAAGTGTCTGAGACCTGATTTGAACTCAAATTCTTCTGATTCCAGGACTGGCATTCTATCTACTGTACCACCTAGCTACCCTTATATATTATAAACTAAACGGCAATTCACTTAGGGAAAAAGTAAATAAAGTGCATGAAAAATTATATCCTTACCTGTGCAAAGTAGAGTTTTAACTTCTTCCCTCTGAATTGTGTTTCATGGAGCTCTATCCTGGCCCGAGCTGCAGATTTGGGATTGCTAAAGTTTATTCGCACACGTCTGAAACTCTTAAACAGCTGAAACGTCACACAGTCGTCGTAAGTGCGGAACAATCCCTCGAATTTCTCCTTGACAAAAAAAGAAGAAAACACACACATATGCACAATACAAGAAAATCCATTGGTCATATAATGTGCATGGTGTCATTAATGACATAAATAATTCAATCCTTGACTAAAGCAAAAAAAAGAATATTATTTCATGAATAATTTTTGATGGTTATTAGTCAGCTGTGAATGCTGCCTAGAGACTTATCATTTAGAAAAATCAAAACTATATCATGAGAATTCAGCCTAATGAAATACTGACAATATCCTGAATGCTATTTCCTATTTCTATTTACCTTTATTCTATTTATCTTTATTGCAAGTAGCAAAACTAACTTGTATTATGATGCTAGAATGTTCTTTTTTTATGCTATATGTTCTTACCAGAGAGATGACTATTAAATAAGCAAATGGCTTTGTAAAATGATTCTGACTCTTGTTTTTCTCAAGAAAGGCATTTCTTTCTTTGGATAAATTAGTGTAGGTAGAGACAGAGGAATAGAGGGGTTATGAGAAAAAGATGCCTAGACTATCAGAGCCAGAAGAGAGCCTAATCCAGATTTACAGCTAGAAGGAACCTGAAATGTCATACAGTCCGCTCATTTTACAGATGAGGGAACGGAGGAATATTTTATTTGATCATCTAGTGCAGAGATTGACAAACTATACAGTTGGTGGGTCAAACCCTGCCTACCAGCTATACTCCCAGGATAGTGAGCTAAGAATGTTTTTTTTTTTAAATATAATGTAAACCACAGTTTGCCAACCCCTCATTTTACAAAGGGTTAAAGAGTTGAATGGAGAGACCCAAGATCACATAGCTAGTTAGTGGTATATATTGGGACTAGAATCCAAGTCTCCTGATTCTTAGTTTAGGGCTCTTTCTACCACACCCAAAACTTAATTATCTGAAAGAGGGAGAAAAAGAAAAAAACTGTTTCCACAAAAAGGAAGAAATGAATAGAGGTATGCTAATGAAGCCTAAATTCTGAGAGAAAAAAAATTAGAGATTTTAGGTGGATATAAGCATCATTTACTGCAGCCACATGTGAACAAAATGGAATGCAATAAGAAATGACAAAAATGAGGATTTCAGAGAAATATAGTAAGATTGGTATGAACCAGAAAAATAATATGTAAGATTATAATAATGTAAAAGATCACTGAAAGGAAGTTGAACTTTGGGAAATTGAAAAACTCAGAAAACAGATATTGTAATATGCTTCCATCCTGAGTTGGGGGAGCATGACAGCACAATGTTGTATGCATTGCCAGACGAAATTACTTGATTGATTATTTTTTTGCTTAACTGTTTTTCTTCATCACAAAGGAAGCTTCACTTTGATGGTAGGGAATTTAGAAATCATTATGATGTAGAAATGAGTGGGACCAATTTAAATTATTTTAAATAACCATAATACGAGTTATGAGGTCAATATGCCTCTTAAAATAATTAATGGCATTTTGGACTGCATCAATCAAAATAAAATCTCTGGATTCCAATAAGTAATAGGTCTGCTGGGCTTTTTGCTGCTTATGTCCCCTCTGGAATTTTGTGTTCAGTTTTGGGAATCAGGTTTTAATGATTATATTTAATCTCATCATTTGTTGTTGCTCTAGTCATGGTAGACTTTTTGTGACCCCATTTGGAGTTATCTTGGCAAAGACACTGGAATGGTTTTGACATTTCCTTCTCCAGATCATTTTGCAGGTAAGGAAACCGAAATAGACAGGGTTAAGTAACTTACCCAGGGTCCCACAGCTAGTAAGTGTCTGAGGTCAGATATGAACCCAGGTCCTAGTAACTCCAAGCCCAGTGTTGTACCACCTAGATGCCCTAAAATAAATGGAAAGAGGCTACCTCCAAACATGTAGTTTTGTTGTTATTTAGTCATGTATAGTAACTATAATCCATTTGTGTTTTCTTTTGGCAAAAATATTAGAGTGGTTTGCTATTTCCTTCTCCAACTCATTTGGAGCTGACTCATTTGACTCAAGAAACTGAGTCAAACAGGGTTAAGTGATTTACTTAGGGTTATGCAGCTATTAAGTGTCCAAGTTCAGATTTGAGCTCAGGAAGATGAGTCTTTCTGATTCCAAGCCCAGTGCTTTATCCACTGTGCCATGCAGCTGCCCTTAATCTCATCATTACACGTCAAAAAAACTAAAATATGTAGAGGGAAGAGACCAGTATGGCTAGCAGGAAGGAAACTAATGGATATAAGAAATTGAAAATTGGAAAAGAGAAAACAAAGGAAAGAAATCAGAGGTATTTTCTAATATCTGAAGGACTATAGCATAGAAAAGGAGTAGATCTGTTGCTCTGTGTAGCTTTGGTGCCTAGAATTAGGCTGAATAAGAGAAATTACAAAGAGGTAAAATCTGGCTCAACATAAGAAATGCCTTTCTAACCAATGCTGTTCAGTAATTGAGTGGTTGCCTTCTAAAAGGCTAAGTCCTACTCTTGGAGACTGGAAGTCAAGAAGAGGCTACATCACCATCTGTCAAAGATATCAAGGGGGAGGAGAAGGTTGAACCAACTGATCTGAGGTTCCACTCAACACTATGATTCCATGAGAAATAGAGAGAAAAAACTTTATTCCGTGGCTCTGGTTCAGTAACGGTCTACCTTCTATCATAGTGACACCAGGCAAAATGCCTCAAAGACATCTTTTTTTCAAGTACTATCAAGGCCTGCCTTGGGACAAAACTATAATGTAGACAAAATAAAAAGTCCACAAAAATGATTGGCATTACTACACAGCACTAACAAAAAACAGGTTAAAATGATAGAAACAGTCAAAATAACAATAAAAATTTTTAAAAAGCCCAAACGAGGCCATGAAGAGTCGGACATGACTAATTGACTCAACAATAACACCATCTCTTCTATATGCCTCCTCTATTACATCCAGGCTGAAATATAAAAGCTTCTGTTTGCCATTTTTTTACCCTTAAGTTTCTCATGTTGGAAAGTGTTTATTTACTATGGTACAATAATCAGAATAGAAACACAAACATCTCTTCCACTGAAGTTTGAATCTATCATTATGTTGAGTCTGATGAAGGCTATTATGAATAAAATGCAGGCTCTGCTATACTCTACATTAAGTTAGGTTAGGGTGATACACCTGGCCTAGTGATACCTACTAGTCATAAGAATAGTAGCCCAGTTTTAGAAAAGTCTGGAGTAAGCCAGTCACAAAGTCATGGATTTCAGGCAAATCAACTCTTTAAAAATGACATTCTTCAGATTACAAACTCCATTTATGGAGAAAATAACCAACGTACAAAATCACATATTCTTGCAATAGAATTCATCACTTGGAATAGAATCTTCCACTTTTATTGGCCTAAAAGGTTTTACCCATTTCAAATATAATCAATTAGGCAGGCTGAGGTAAGAGGAAGTGTGGAATTAAGCTTTTATTTACAAGATACTGCTAGATGGGAGTTTCCCCCCAGAAATAAGAACCCCTATTGAGGATAGAGGTTTCAGACAGTATGTACACAGTTAAAACTGTTCAAGCAGGCATTAGAGCTACATGAAAAGTCACATTAAAAAAAAAAGATCTTAGTGGAGAGATAGTAAGACAAAATTATACCAACGGCAAGACAAACAAGACTTGAAGGTTTGACTGTAAAATCTAAAAGTTAAAGGTCCCAGATGTGCCATCTTGAATCTGTAAGGTATAGCCATCAGAGGCAGATTCTGGTATAATGTTTTGATCTTTTTCCTCTGCAGAGAAATACTTTTCAGTTTAGCTTGACGAAGCCTTGCATACCCTTTCATATTCATGGCACTGAAGTGCTTCAAATCTGTCTAGTCCTTCACATTCTTCAATTAGGATACACAGTTTTTCAGTTCCATTTAGTTTTTCAGCAGCCAGAAAAATATTTGAAATTGCATCCAAAATAACCAGGACAATTTTGCTGTCTTTTGCAGACAAGAGGTTGATTAAGGGTTCCAGAATTCCATTTTGGACAAGATACATAATCTGTTCAATTGTTTCACCACTTGTATAGTTTGTGACAATCCATACAGCTTCTTTCTGTGACAAAGCCTCCATTTGAAAGAATTCCAACCAAGTATGGAACTAGTTCATGATTTACAACTTGCTGTATTGGGTCCTGATGGCCAGACCTAATGTTTGACATGGTCAGTGCAGCCTCCTCCTGGATACTAGTTTTGGGGTGAGTAAGCAGGCTGGGAAAGACAGCAAGTGCTCCTGAATCTATTACAATCTGAGTTTGTTCATCTGTCCCAGGAACAATGTTTCCTATAGCCCATAAGGAAGGAGTAACTATTGGCAATTCATCAATCCTAGAAGCTTCACTAGCTGAGGGACAACTCCAGTTTTTACAATTACTTCACTTCTGTCAGCTGAGCCACCCGTGAGGTAGGAAATGGCCCAACAGGTATCTGACAGAACTTCTGGATCATCGTGATGCAAAAGCTGAACTGAGGTAGGAGGAATCTGCTCAATAGCTCCTACTAGGAGTGCAGGATTCTTGTTAGGATCAAGATTTGAAAGTGTCCAGTGAAGATTTTTTTAAGTAACCACTTGCTAATGATCAGGAATTGTGAGCAGATATAGAAGAGGGTCTATTGCACCATACTTGATAACCAAGTCCCTGTAGGCTGAACCATTACCTGCAATGTTCTCCAGAGCCCACACTGCCTGTTCACTGATGTGAGCCTGGGGAGAGGCCAACAGGCCAAACAGCTCCTGTGTTTTCCACAACTTTAGACTGATTTGATTTTCCAGAAGCAATGTTAGTAAGTGCCCAAGAAGATTCATACTGAGTAGGATTACAGTCTGTCCTGTCCAAGAAGGCTACAAGGTTTGGAATCATACCAGCCTCAATGATTTGGTCTATGGGAGCCTGTTTTTCCCTAGAAAGGAGTTTCCCAGACTCCTTGGGAGTCTGAAGTTGAACCTCTAGATTATTACTCTTTGTGCCTTTGACTATCTCTTCCACAGACCAATGCTCAAAGCCCTGGTTATTTCGGTTTACTTGCAGAGAAGAAGGCGCATCATCAGGAAAAGTGCTGACATTTCTTCTTTTCAGCATCTGGTCATCTTTTTTAGCTTTCCTCACTGCTACATTCACTTCACTATGCCTGCGCCTCATTTCTGAGCCGTCTTTCCCTTTGTTTTTAAGCCTATTAAGTTGGGCAGCTGGTGAATTAACATTTTCATTGGTGGCTGGGGTTGTGTTCCACACTGGGAGAAAAGAAAGGAGGAACATTGCTGGAGGTCACCGGGGCCAGAGGGGAAGTGGAAGGAAGTTGCAGCTGCATTATGGTTAGACTTCCAGCAGCCAGCTCCAAAAGGCATGAGTCCTGTCTGACTCTTAAAGCCCTTCTTAACCTGCTCTCGTCCAATGTTTCCAATCTTCTTACATCTTGATCCTCCCACATACTCTGGGACACAGTACCATGGGTCTCTGCTATACAATACACTGACTCTTCTCCATGCCTAGAATTCTCTCTCTCCTCATCAGTACCTCCAGGTTTTTTTACCTTCCTTCAGGTCTCACCTATAGTCTCACCTTCTATAAGAAATCTTTCCCAGTCCTCCTTAACCTTAGTGCCTTCCCTCTGAGATTATCTCCAATTTATCTTCATTATCTTGTTTGTATTTAGCTGATTGTGTGTTCTCCTCCCCCAAGTTAGACTGCAAGCCCTTGAGGGCAAGAACCATTTTTGCCTTTCCTTGTATCCCCTGTATTTAGCGTAGTGCTCAGCACCAAGCAGGAGTTTAATCCGTGATTGTTGACTATGCGAAAAGGTTCCATAGGTACTAAGATATTCCTAGGGATTTTGTGCCAGTTAAAAAAATGGGAAACAAAGTAGGTTCATCAGTTAGGGAATGGCCAACCAAATCGTGGTGTCTGAATGTAATAGAGTATTATAGTGCTATAGAAATGATGAATATGAGGAATTTGTAGAAGTATAAGACCTGTAGAAACTAGAATGAAATAAACAGAGTTAGAAAGACACTATAAATAATGACTGTAATAATGTAAATGAAAATAATCCTGAAAGGCAGCCCTATTTTGCCTAATTGGAATGACCAAGAGGCCTGAAGACTTGATCTTCTAGCTGTCATTGAGTCCTGGCCTCCTCACTGACTCTGTATCTCTAGACATCCTCTTCAGCACTGGCTGTACCTTTTCTCACTGCCCTCCTTCCCCCACCTCCTACCTCAACGCACTGATCCTGGATGGGGGAATCTGAATACTCCTTGTTCTATACTGCCACTTCCCAACTCTTCCATGATCACTCAACAACTCTGAAGTCCATTCAGTCAAAATTTTGCACCCAATCCAAAGCACGAAGATTGTTGTATGCTAGCCTTTAGGGTACTTTCCTTTCTTTCTTAAGGAATTTAACACCGGACTGACAATTTTTCTCTCCTCACCAACCCTGACTAGAGGGCTTCGATGCTCAAACAGATGCACCCACAAATTCCCCAAACACCCAATTTCACAGCTTCCTTAAGTCCCACGCCCTACTCCTTCACTCCATCAGCCACTCACAGGGATGGCACCACTGGCACACTGAAGCTCACCATTCCACTTCACCCTCACTGGTTTTCTCAGTTAATTAGCTCTGCTCTCACTTCACTTTCCTCCCTTCCTAATACCATCCACACTGTTAGCCACTGCAACTCTACAGTTTTCTGCTCTTGAATCTCCCACTCTTTTGTCTGTATCCATCCATCTTTTGCTCATTGATGTCCATGTCTTAAGTCCCTCGGTGCCCCAGTTCTGCCTACATTCTTCTGCCAAAGTAATCTCTCCTAAGTGTAAGTATGATTGTGGATTGTGTCATTCCCTTACTCTACATTCTAGTAGCTCACTATTACCTTGAGTAGAATATGTCACCTCCTTTGTTTAGCACTTAAAATTCTTTACCACCTGGCTTTAACATAGCTTATCTTTTTCATTGGATATTATTATTTTAATCACACTTAGCAATCCAGCCAAACTGACCTTCTGTCATTCTTAATACATGATACTCCATTTCTGTGCCTTTGCCCTGGCTGTCCCTCCAATACCTGAAATATATTTCCGCCTCACTTCCTCCTCACAGACTCCATCTTTTCCTAGTTTGAGCATCAACTGTTGGTGCCTTCACTCTCAAACTACCTTGTAGTCAACTTTTGTTGTTGCTGTTTAGTCATTTCAGTCATGTCAAACTCTCCATGACCCTATTTGGGATTTTCTTGGTAAAGATACTGGAGTGGTTTGCCATTTCCTTTTCCAGGTCATTTTACAGATGAGGAAACTGAGGCAAACAGGGTTAAGTGACTTACCTAGGGCCACACCCTCATGATGTTGTTGGTCTTCTTCAATAAAGAAGGCTGAACATCAACAATAGCTAGTAAGCATCTGAAGCTGGATTTGAACTCCCGTCCTCCTGACTCCAGGCCCAGAACTCTATCCACTGTGCAACCCTAGACACCCCTTGTATTTAATTATATATATATATATATATGTATATATATGTATATATATATATATATTTGTTATCTCCAATAGAATATAAAGTCCTTGAAAATAAGGATTATTTGGTCTCCTAATTTTTGTCAATAAAAATTACTTTGATTCAACAAATATCTATTAAATGCTCACTTTGTGCTGGTGCTGAAAGAGATATAAAGATGAAAAATGTCCCTGTCTTTAGGGAGTTTACAATCTAAGAGGGGAGAAGACTTTGAAAAACAACTTTAATAAATTAGAATATGACCAAGTAAGCATAGAGGAGTTTTCAAATGGAATGGCACGTGATGTTTGAGAAAGGAATCACTTCTAGCAAGATTGAGGAAGGTTTCATGGTAAGAGGTGGCCATCTGTTTGGGCTTTGAAGAAAGAATTTTGACAGGCAGAGTATGGGTAAGTTCCTTCTGGGCCTAATGGGCAATGTGCAGTAATGGACAGTGGTGAGAGGGAACAGAATGGGACTGAGGAAAAAATTCAGTAATTATGAACTACTCCAGTTTCTCTGTACTGCAGAGTGAAGGTGAGTAATGAGAAATTAGGATAAATAGGTAGATTGATGTCAGACTGTGGAGGAACTGAAAATGCATGTAAAGAAGCTTGTATTTTATTCAGTAGGTAGTAGGGAGCTACAGAAGGTTTTTCAGGAAAGGAGTAACTGTATCTAGGCTGCTGAGTCATCTGGACAGGCTTCAAAGATATCTTCCAGCCATGTTACTTGTACATTAACTTCCTTGTCTTTCCTTGTTATGGGTATTTGTTAATGGGAAAGAGTGAGTTAATCAGACCCTATGGTTCTGCTTGACAAGTTTGTGACTTCCCAGACAAGCTTCCCAGGCTACTACTGCCTATATATATATATCCTCTCTCTTTATTAGAATGTAAACTCTCAGAAGACCAGGCCTGTCTTAATTTCTCTTGGGCAGCTAGGTGATAGAATAGAATCTGCAATTTCTTTTTCTTTTATTTTTGGAGGGTGCAAGGCAGGGCATTTGGGGCTAAGAGACTTGCCCAAGGTCACACAGCTAGTAAGTGTTAAGTGTCTGAGGCCAAATTTGAACTCAGGTCCTCCTGATTCCAGGGTCGGTGCTCTATTCACTGTATCACCAAGCTGCCCCATGGACCTGCAAGTTCAACTGGACCTGAGTTCAAATATTATCTCAAACTCTTACTAGTTTTGTGATTTTAAGGAAGTCATGTCATCTCCCCCAGCCTCAGTTTCCTCATCTCTAAAATGGAAATAATAATAGAGCCTACTTCCCAGGTTAGTGGTGAGGATGAAATTCGATATTATTTATAAAATGTTTTACAAATCTAAAAGTGCTAGTTGTTGTTATTAAATAATAATACAAATTATGTTTTGTTATGTAACATCTATATTATATTAAATGTTCTATGATATAATTAATGTCGTCTACTATCATATAATAATGTATCAATATATATAACAATAATTATATGACAATATTATAAAATATTAGATATCCATATTAAATGATAATGCCAATTACTATTACAGGTTTATCTGTAGCATGTAGGACAGATACTAGTATGTAGTTAGAGTTCAGTAAGTGCTTTCCCATTCATTTCTCCATTGGCTACAAAAGCTCCGGAATTCCAGCTTTGCTTTCACAAAATACAGTTTGGAATACAGTGGACCAGCAGCCTTCATAGCATCTATTCCAAGCAAACTCTGTCTGTGCCTGGTTCTCCATCTTCTGTGTTCTGCAAGTTCTTAGCCCTAACCTTGCTGACAGACATCACTCTAGTACCATCTGGCCTTGCTTGTGGATCTAGTATCCTTGATACCCCCTCATGCCTCATGGCCAAGGGAGCCTTGAGCTGATCCAGCTCTGGCTTGTGTTGCCATCTGCTATGGAGCCCCAGGGTCATCCGGTTGACTTCCCCGTGTGATAATGAGGACTCTCTCTGAACACAGTTTTCAGATTCCAATCTGTGCCATGGTTATCAACTCTCCATTGCAGGCATAGTCACCCAGTTTACAAAACAAAAGGTTGTCTGATGTCTGTTCAGGGCCTCCCACTCTGGGGTCCCATGGGTGAAAACAATGCCCTATGCTCCCAACCCTTCCCACCTTCCTCTCATCAACATCTGCCTCTCCTGTTTCCTATTATTTCAAGGTCATGCATGTTCTTTCTATGGTGGCAGTAACTGATA
The DNA here is from genome assembly GCA_011680675.1 of Gymnobelideus leadbeateri. Classification (NCBI taxonomy): domain Eukaryota; kingdom Metazoa; phylum Chordata; class Mammalia; order Diprotodontia; family Petauridae; genus Gymnobelideus; species Gymnobelideus leadbeateri. Next base: position 316,729 of record WOXC01012083.1, on the reverse strand, counting down.
ATGGGTTAATCAGAAAAAGTAATCAGTGATAATGTTAAATTAGCTCAGCAATCTGCTACCCCTCCAGGGAAAACCTTAACTCACTCAAAGTGTACACATCTATAAAAGTAGGATAATTTCAGGCACTGTAGTATCAAAGATGAAACTTTTGTGTTGCCTAATGTGGGCAACTGCCTACTTCGCCTCAATGTTCACAGATGGCCTTGGTACCAGCCACTCTTGTGGGAATGCCAGAGGCAAAGGAACATGGGACAGAGTAAGTACTATATAAGTGTTAGCTATCCTTACTGTAGTTCTGGTCTCTCCTTCACCCTCAGTATTCATCTCTGCCATAGATAGGAAAACCCCAATACCTCTCTATAAATGCTAACCATATCCAGTTGCTGATTCTTTCTATTTTGTTGCTTAGTCATTTTTCACTTATGTTTGGCTTTTCATGACCCCTTTTGGCATTTTCTTGGCAGAAAATTGCAGAGTGGTTTGCAATTTTCTTCTGCAGTTCATTTTCCAGATGAGGAAACTGAGGCAAACAAGAACGAGTGACTTGTCCAGGGTCACACAGCTAGTTAAGTATATGAGGTCACATTTGAACTCAGGTCCTTCTGACTCCAGGACTGGCACTTTATCTCACTGCACTCCCCTTATTCTACCTCTACAACCTGTCTTAGATCTATGATGCTATTGGTGAGTTAAATCACTTCTCCCCTCAAGTATTAGAATGACCTCCTAACAGGTCTCCCTGCTTCCCCTCTTTCTCCTGTACAATCTATCCTTTGCATAGCTGCCAAAATCATGTTCCTAAAGAATGAATCCCCTGTCCACCATCTCCCTACTGCTTCCTGGCATCAAATAGAAGCTTCTCCACCTGGCATTTATTATTTTCCTGCTCCATCCTATCTTCCCAGCCTTTCTTCAAATTGTCCCCCTACAAGCAATTTAACCTTCAGTCTAGCTTGCTTGCTGCCTGTTCCCTGAATCTGGAGTCCTATCTCCCACCTCTGTACATTTGCTCAAGCAGTTTCCCCATCCTTGGAATGTACTCCTTCCTCTTCTCAATCTTTATCTTCCTTCAAGGTTCACCTCAAGTGTCTCTTGCTCTGAAAAGCCTTCCTTGCTACTCACAATAATGACTTCTCTCAACCACCTCGAATTACCTTATATTTGCTTATTTGTGTACTTGCTGCCACCCAAGTGGAATGTCAGTTCCTTAAGTTCAGAGAGACTGTTGTTGGGTTTTGTTTTGCATCCCCAGTAACTAGTACAGTAACTTGGACGTCATAAAGTTCCTTCCCACTCCGGTCCTCTTTGTCCTTCCTTAGGCATCTTGGTTCCCCGCTGTGTGGGCTCCCCATATTGTTGCTGGATTTTGTTTGGACACAGCCAATGAGTATAGCCTACTGCAGCTCAGAACTCCTAAACTCAGGCAACCCTGTCAATCTTAGCTTCCTCTAAGCAGGGATTACAGGCCTGTGCCACAGCACCAGGTGCCATAAAGACTTAATACACTGCTGAATTGAGCAAATATTTCTGGAGCACCCACTAAGCAAGGCAATAGACCTTGGGGTGAGAGAGGAGATACAAAGAACTTCATGGCATGCTTTCTTGCTTTTCACACTTAACAAGCATGCATTAAAGCTTGGGGGTAACAATCTTGTGGATCAACCTCTCATATAGGTCCTAACAAAACAAGGCAGTCTGTGGCCAGCATCCAGTGACTATTAGAGTAGTAAGCAATGAGCTTTATAAGAACTCAGGGGTGGAGAGAGAATTTAGAACTCAAAATTGTAAAAATAAATAAATAAGAATTTAAAAACAAAAACCTCAAAGGTGGGAGATAAAGATCCCGGTGAGCTGGAGGTATCAGAGCAGACTCATAGGATCAGGATTATAGACTTGGAGGCAGAGAGATTATTATCAATTATATTATCATTATTATTATTATTATTATTATTATTGTTACTATCATCATTATTATCTAGAGATTATTTGGTCTGACTCCTTTATTTTATAGCAGAAAATGGCCAAAATTAAAGGCATTACAAGGGAGCACCATGACATCAGTTATCTCACCAGAATCTTAGCTACTCCTTTTTGTGGTGGCAAAAAGTGAGAAACAAAGGGGATTGCCATCAATTGGAAAAGGCTTGAACAAGTTATGGTACATGAAAGTGATGGAATACTATTGTACTTCAAGAAATGATGAAGGGGATGGTTTCAGAAAAACCTGGGAAGACTTGTATGAATTGATAGAGAGAAATGAGCAGAACCAGGTGAATAATTTATACAACAACAATACTATAAAGACAAGCTACTTTGAAAGACTTAGGACTGATCAGAACAATAACCAACCACAATTCCAGGTGGTTCATGATGAAGCATGATATTGACCTCCAGAAAGAGAGTTTTATATTCTTTGTTGTTGTTTTTTTTTGGAAGGGGAAAGGCAAGGTAATTGGGGTTAAACGACTTGACCAAGGTCACACAGCTAGTGTGGCAAGTGTCTGAGGAAGAATTTGAATTCAGGTCCTCCTGACTTCAGGACCAGTGCTCTACTCACTTCAGCACCTAGCTGTCCCTACGGCTTTATATTCTTAAAAAGAATTGAAGACCCCGAATAGCTTTTGTTTCTATTATATCTGTTGATATAAAATCTATTGATATTTACTATATTAAAATGAAACTAAACAAAATTAAGAATAGTTATTTTAATTTGTTTAAATAAAAATACTAACCCCATTACATATGAACAAAAATAACATTTTAATGAAAAGTAACTATATTTTCCTAAACAAAAAAATATAGTGAGAAGAGTAGCATTGTTTTAGATGTTTTTGCAAGTCTCTTTATCTTAGTTGGCACTATGGGGCCTGGAGACAGAGTTAAATTCTGACCTCAGACACTTAATAGATGCATGACCCTGGGCAAGCCACTAAACCCTGTTTACCTCAGTTTCCTCTTCTATAAAATATGAGCTGGGGAAGGAAATAATAGACTACTCCAATATCTTTGCCAAGAAAAACCCCAAATGGGGTTTGTTGAACAGAGTTGAACACAACAGAAATGACTGAACAACAAATTATGATCGGCCTTAATGGAAGATGGCTGAATTCTCTTACCTGCTTTTGCTTTCGATCTATTGTGATATGTTGTTTTGCTTGGAGTATATTAAAAGCATATTTTAAAAAATCTGGCCTCATAAAGATATGTAGTTGGAAAAGGGAAGGGTATTTTAATAGGTAAATAACAGCAGTGTTATTATGAAGATAGTTTTGACTCAATGGACTCTTGAAAGGGTCTTGAGGTCCCCAAGCAGTCTACAGACCACATTTTGAGAACAGTTGCTCTATGGGTTATTTTTCCTGATTCTTTTTAAGAAAGTGAAGGGAATTAAGGTAGGAAGCCTCTTTCAATGCAGTCACTCTAAGGAGGTAAGATGTGGATAGATTTTACTTTCTGTCCTATTTATCCCAAAGAGAATTTACTCTACTAGAGCTATAGAGGGTTTCCGTCACCCCCACCTCACTTGGGGCCATTTGGAAAAAGCAGAATCTAATGCTTAGCTCAAACACTATACTCTAAAATGCCAAGGAAGCAGCTTGGTCTTAATAGACCATGCATTCAATACCCACAGCTCTCAGAAGAGTACTTTCTATATTCTTTATTTTGTTAAAATCTCTCTTCTCCAGTAGTGGTCTCAAAATTCATTGTACCTGGAAAACATCATAAGGAGATGGTACATTTTTTGTTCTTGTTAGTGGAATCAGACACATTCACTTTGATCCCATCTACTTTCTGTTAAGGAGTCGTGGGAGGAAGGAAAAGGAGTGGAAGGTGTGGCAAAAAAGCATTTCAATTAAGCTCCCTCCTTCTAGACACCTCATCTTACACACGAGAAAACATGACTCAAAAACACATTAAGTGGCTTTCACAAGGTCACGGGTGGTAAGTGACAGAGTCGGGATTCAAACCCCCTTCTCTGACTCGAAGTTCAACACCCTCACCACTGCACCATTGCACACTAGGAGTTTCTTCAAAGCGAGAGCTCTCCTGGTATGTTTAAAATGATCCAATTTACAAAAGTATAATTTACTCATATTTTTAGGAATAATAATAGCTAACATTATGGGGAAAGGATTCTTAATTTTTTAAGAATAATAATATCAGTCCTGGATTCCTGTGGTAGTCTGGTGAAGCCTATGGGTTCCTTCTCAGAATAATGTAGTTTTAAAGTTAATAATGAAAAGAAATGCTAGATTTTAAAGGTTAGTGAAAATAAATATTTAATTTCCCCCTTTCCCCCATAGGTGTTTACAAATCTCTCTGAAATCTATCCATGATAGGAGTCTATGGACCTCAGGTTAAAAACTCCTGATGTAGATATAGATATAGAATAGATGATATAGATAAAAATATTGTGTTTAGAAGTTTCCAAAGTATTTTGCATACATTATCTCATTGAGTTCTCACAGAAATCTTGTGCAGTGGATATTATCATAATCCCCACTTATAGATGCATATACTAAAGCCAAAGGGGTTAATGACTTGGCTAGGGTCATATATACCATACAAGAAGGAGTGATAGAGAATGAAGAATAACTAGGTGGTACTGTGGATAGAGTACTGGGCTTGGGAATCAAGAGGACTCATCTTCATGAGTTCAAATCCAGCCTCAGACAGTTGTGTGACCCTAGGCAAGTCACTCCACCCTGTTTGTCTCAGTTTCCTCATCTGTAAAATGAGCTGGTGAAGGAAAAAGCAAACTAATCCAGTATCTTTGCCAAGAAAACCCCAAATAGAGTCAACAAGAGTCAGACATGAATGAAATGACTCAAAAACAACCATAGGCAATGAAAGTATCTACACATACTAATCCATCTTATTAGTCCTAGCTTTTCCATGTTTACATAAATATGCAATATTACTTAGTGATTTCAGTCATGTCCAACTATTGGTGACCCCATTTGATGTTTTCCTGGAAGAGATACTGAAATAGTTTGCCATTTCTTTCTCCAGCTGCTCATTTTACAGATGAGGAAACTGAGGCAAACAGGGTTAAGTGACTTGCCCAGAGTCATATAGTTAATAAGTGTCTGAGTCTGAATTTGAACTCAGGAAGATCATTATTCCTGACTTCAGCCCTGACACTTTATCCACTGAGCCTCCTACCTGCTCCCTCCCATGATAGCCCTCCTAATACTTGAGGATAGTGAGCAAGCTCCATTTTTCTGACCTTCTCTTCTTCAAAATATTAAGCACACCCACCCTCAGAGTTAGAGGCAAATGGTTCATATCAATAGCTAATTTTTATAGAATCTGATTTATAGATTTTATAGAATCTGAAACTTTTGCATTTGAGGGATGTAGTCCCTACATCATATGCTAGATGCTGTCACCTACTGGTAATGTATGATTTGCTGCCTAGCTTTATTTGACATTATGAATACTCAAGGTACAGGATGGAGGCAGGAAAGAAACAAGCATTTATTAAGTGCCTACTGTGTGCTAGACACTGTGGAGAGAGGGAAGAGATAATCATTTATATAGTGCTTACTATGTACTAGGCACTGTGCTAAGTATTTTACAAATATTATCCCACCTTAAACCTTTCTTCAACAAATATTTTTAGTCTACTGGAATAATTTTTTACACTTTCATAACAGTAAACAGTAAACATCCAAGATCAAGTTTACAGTCAAAAGCTGATGAATTTTACTTCCTTCTTGGAGAAGCAGAAGTTATAACAAGGTAGATAAAGGACTACATGAAGGGGAAAAGGCAACATGGAGGCAAAAGTGGAGATCATGCTTTATTCATCTCCCTAGAATGCTGGAAATAATTTTTAAACTCTTCTTAAGTATTTTACAAATATTATCTCATTTGATCCTAACAACAACCTTGTGAGGAAGGTATTGTTATCATTCCCACTTTACAGTTGGGGAAACTGGGTCCATTAGAGGTTAAGTGACTTGCTCATGGTCCAACAGCTAATAAGGGTCTAAGGCCAGCTTTGAACTCAGATCTCCCTGACTTCAGCCCCAGCTCTCTACCCACTGTACCACTTAGTTGTCTCAACTGTATTAAAGCACTTTACAAATATCTCATCTGATCCTCCCAAGTCTGTGAGGTTACTGCTATTATTAGCACAACTTTACAGTTGAGAAGACAGAGTCAGACAGAGGTTAAGTGACTTGTCCAGGATTACACAGCTAGTGAGTATCTAAAGTCAGATTTATATTCAGGTTTTTCCTCAATCTAGATACAACACTGTCCAATGACTCACATATCTGCCTCAATGAAAGAGAAAGGGCTAAGTTCTAGGAGACCCAAGTTTGACACCAAAGGATACTGAATCATGGGAAAAGTCCTATGGTCTGAGGCAAGGTAGGTGGATAGAAGAGATGGAAAATGGTTATCATAGCAGGAGAGAAATCAAGAAAAATTTTTAAAGTTTTGAAAGAGCTTCAGAGTCACTTAAGTTGTAGGACATGAAAACCTAGCATTGCATGAACCTTAAGACCATCTTAAACCTTTCTCCAACAAATATTTTTAGTCTACTAGAATTATTTTTTATACTTTAATAACAAAAAATAGCAAATACCCAAGATCAAGCTTACAGTCAGAAGCTGATGAATCTTACTTCCTTCTTGGAAAACCAGAAGTTATAAAAAAAGTAGATGAAGGACTACCTGAAGAAGTATTACGTGAGGGGGAAAAGGAAACATGGCGGCCAAAGTGGAGATCATGATTTATTCATCTCCCTAGGATGCTGGAAAAAATTTTTAAACTCTTCTTCAAACTCAAATTCATAATGCAACCTTTCTATAAATGGTAGAACTGAGTAGTGCCTGCTTTGTGTTTTTCTAACTTAAAGAGCCTATAATGGCCTTGAAGCATTTTCCTAGACTATACATGGTGAAGGATGTGGGTCACTAAATAAAAAATTAGCCCTGTATGTACAGATGATAAATATTGCCCAAGGAAGAGTACACTTCTCATTGATATCCTTGCCAACTTTCAACTTAAAATAGCAATGACTACTTTAGTTGAGAATTAATGGTGGCCTAGCTCTACTGTAGGCCATCAACAATTCTTATCTGATCATTAATCTGCAAGGAATATCTGGTGCTTTCAGCATTCTTAAGTAGATATATGATCTTAGTTCTAAAAAAAAATCTAATTGTTCATGCTAAAATCAGGAAACATATAATTTCCTTTAAGAGGTTATCTAAGCTTTTAAAGGTATATAAATTGTATTCTAAGGTAGCCATGGTAAACTGGTTAGAGAGTTGGTCTGGTTGTCCTGAAAAATCTGGGTTCAAGTCCCACCTGAGACACATGATGGCTATGTTACCCTGGGCAAGTCATCCAATCTTCCACTTACTCACTCAACTCCTAAAAATTATGAGTTACAGAACAAGCGTCATTATGTAGTCATAGAGGGAGTTTCTTTGTTGGAATTTCCAATGAGGAAATTCCCTATTCCAGTTAAATGATGAGTGATTAAAGAAAACCCAACAACAAACAACACCTTATACAAGGTGAACAAATGTGATTTTTTTCATTAGATTTATTTTAATGAACAGATTTTTCCTGGGTCTTTCAATATGTATATATACATGTGGGTATATGTATGTGTACACACCCATGGATACTGGTAGATTCGATGTCAAAACCATAAATTATATGTGAGGAGAGGTACCTAGAAGGAGCAGAAACACAAGTTAGGCAGTTTATTATATTACATATGAATATTTATGTGTGTGTTGTATATGTATGTATATATGCATATATACATATATGTATATAGACATTATGTGTCTATGTATAGACTATAAAAATCTATATAGACACACACTCATAAAATATGGAGTATTTTGATGAGGCCAAGACCTTTGATTTCATGGTGTTGGGACTTCCAGTTTGAACACTCACTCCATCAATGCAAATGGACAACTACTCTTACAGTCTTAGAGAGTCACCTGAAACACTGAGAGATTATATAATTTATTGGTGACAGTTAATGCGTGTCAGAGATGGGTCATAAACCCACATATATAATCCTTGAATGTTTTAAGGAAATGAGTACAAAATGTATAGATTCAATTGGTTCTAATTCAATTTAATCATATCTTAATAGCTGAACTTAGGGTTAGGAAGACCTGAGTTTGAATCTTGCCTCATCCACTTAGAAATGGTGTGATCTGGGCAAGTCACTTAATGTCCCAGTGAACCTCAGTTTTTCCATTTGTAAAATAATAATTGTACTTTGAAGGGTTCTGTTCAGGCTCACTATATAAATATTGGCCATGATGATGACGATCTTGATGATAACTCTACTTCAAAGGCAGAGCCCAGCTCAGTAATTATATGTGGGATTCTTCTAAGAATTTAGATTTTAAAATTCTATTTTATTCAATACTAGAATTAGGTGATTCTGAGCAGCTGGGCTGTTCCTGTGTCACTGAGAACTGAGTCAATCAAAGAGATTTGCCCTCCTGTTACTCAAGGACATTTAGAAGAATATTAGGGGCTCTTCTCTGTTGATTAAAAAAATACATGGGGGTAGTTAGGTGGCGCAGTGAATAGAGCACTGACCCTGGAGTCAAGAGGACCTGAGTTCAAATCCATTCTCAGACACTTGACATTTTCTAGTTATGTGACCTTGGGCAAGTCACTTAACCCCAATTGCTCTGCCTTCCCCCCTCCAAAAACAAAATACACAAGGATCATATATGCATAGTCAGCCCATCTATCACCAAAGGAAACTGGTACACCTCTAACCAACCCTGCATATATCCCTCTGGCCAGACTGTAACTAGCATATCTTGGCATCTGGGGCAAGTTCAATTGAATAGAAAGGAGAGACAAGCCACCCCTCAGAAAGATCAGGCATACCTTGGGAAAGGCAGGGTAATCACAAATAAGGATGGTTTAGGGGATGGGAAAGGACATGTCATTCCCTCCCTCTCTTTCTCTTGACCTTTGAGACAAAGGCCTTGCTCCCTTTTCCATTCCCCATCTGTGCCCCACCTTCTTCCCCAAACTTCTCCAGGAATAAATCACTGTAGTATCGATGTGAGAGAGGAGACAGTTTGGCCCATCTTTTCACCTTACTCTGCTTTTTTTTTTTTTGACCTGAATCTCTCAGGTCAAAGATCTACCTTTATTTCTTCCTTCATCCCAGTGGTGCAGGGAGGTGAGGGGAGGGGAGGGATTTGATAGAAGGGAATGGTGGTCCCTCTACTTTGGATGCAAGGGGAGGAAACTTGTCTACATCCTAATATGTCAGCACTTGGGAGAAGCCCTAGCTTTCCTGTAGCTCTGGCTCAGACAGTAGACATCTCTTTCATGATTTCCCCCTCATGTTGTGCTGCTCTTTTCCATCCATGTGAAAAAGTTGCGGGTAGAAAGAAGAATCTGACTGTAACACAATTTGTCCTGTTCCCCGGCCCCTTTAACAGTGACCTTGGGCCTTATGTGCCCTGGGAGATGATGTTATTGCATAGGTGCAGTGCTAAGTCATGCCACACATGATTAAAAATCTAAATAAATATAATGTAATTAAATGTGATTTAGGGGCTGTATTCATTTTAATGTATATTGATTTCTCATTCAATAGCTTATATTTACTCTCCTAATAGGACACTTAATTAAATCACTTTTATTTTAATTCTAAATTATGGGGCATAAGGGCTTTGCTGTTGCTGTTGTTAATATAACCTACTCTGCCTCTTGATGTGTAGTTAACTCTTTGAGACTATAAAGTTCATTTAGGAAATCATCCCTCCCACCTAGTCACCCACCACACTCCCTAGTGGCCTAGCTGACAGAAACAATAAACTTTCCTTCCAATAGTAATTTATTGTCTTCTCATTAGGAACAGTAATGCTTAAAGCGAGCTTTTCATGTGGGCATTAAGGAGTTTAGAAGGATGTTATTAACTTAATACCATCAGAGGAACATAGAATCACCTGCTTCATAGTATCCCCTGTGGTTTCCAACATTTTTGGTTCCTTCAATTTCTTTCAATAATAACAAAAAAGTTGTGAAACCCCAGAGTAATTTAATCTTTGTAATGTTGTTCAGTCATTTCAGTCATGTCCAAATTTTTGTGACCCCATTTGGGGTTTTCTTGGCAAAGAAACTGAGGCAAACAGGATTAAGTGTGACTTGCCCAGGGTCACATAGCTAGTAAGTGTCTGAGGCTAGATTTGAACTCAGGTCTTCCTGACTCCAGGTCTGACACTTTATCCACTGCACTACTTAGTTACTCTTTTAATATACTGGCCATAATATTCTGTAATTATTTACTGTTTGTGATGCCATTGAATAATTGAGAGCCCTTTGGACCATCATCCCTTTGGCAGTTCCATGGGATCAGAAATCTGGAGTTAGAAGAGGCCTTAGAGATCACAGGATTTGGAGTCAGATATAGCTAAGAAGCATATATCTAAAAGATAGATATATATCTAAAGGATCTATATATCTAGAAGAATCATATATCTAAAGGATCATACATTAAAAGCTGGAAGAAACCTCAGAGGTCATCCAGTTCAATTCACTGGGTTTAGAGATGAAGAGACAGAGCCCCAACAAGGGCATGTAACTTGGATAAGATTATGCAACAAGAAAGTCACAGATTCCTGCCTCATTTTTACAAAAGAGAGAACTGAGGCCTCCAAAAGGAAGATGACTTGTCCAAGGTCATTCAGCAGATTGGGGGAATTCAAACCCAGGTCTTTTCATTCCTAGTCTAGTACTCTCTCCACAATACCCTGTTGGCTCTCATATGCTTCCTAATCCAGCTTTCTAAAGATATTCAGTTTAAAATTTAATTTATTCATTTTTCCAGGGCTTATGAAAATGATCAAAGCAAATCTTCAAAGATGTTTCTCCTTTAATTTTTTTTAGAAAGATAGAGTTGTTGTGGTGTGTGTTTTTTTTTAACAAAGATACAAGCAACCTTTTATCGCCAAATGTAGAAACCATGAGCTCAAGAACTAAGGCGTATGAATCAATTATGCTGCTAAGAATACACATGCTCCCCTATCTCAATGTTGCACTCCTGTTTTTCTCCTTTATTTAGAATGTCAGCCCTCTAGGCATGAGGCAGATCTTTCTGATCTGTTCTGCTCTTTGTACACTCTGGGAACCAAATGCTTGTTAATTATAACATCCTGACACAAAACAAACCCATGCACATTGAAATTCATTGGCATTTTGGTAAATTGCCCTTCTAATCAATTGATGATTCCAGAACACAGTTTACAAGAGCCAGAAGAAAAACCTCCCCTAATTGGAAAAAAGATGGTCAGCATCCTCCATGACAAGAGTGGATTTATTGAAAGTGAAACTGATTCCTTGGCTAAAGCAAATACTGAATATGGATTCAAATGAAGTATCATAAAAACTGATTGAGATAGTGCTTAGGTGTTGTACAGGGTAATAAACCAGCTGTTCAGCTAGGGAAAAACTGCTATATGTAACGAGCAGGTGGCCATGTTTGAAGTGGGAACCACTATCTGTCAAGATCCACTGGCTGTACCAGTGCAGCAGAGGGAGGAAGGGCAAGACAAGGGTATACCTGGCACCATCAGATAAAACAGCAGAGAAGATGCAGAATAGTAAATGTCTGTAATCTCAAACAAACTTCTAATTTTGTCATATACTCCCCTATTTGAAAGCCTTTCACGACTTGCTTCCAACCTTCCTCGCCAGCCTCATAGTACAATACTGTTCACAAACTGTCCAGTCAAGTTAACCTTCTTGCTATTTATCCTACGGGATACTCTATCTCCCATCTTGGTGTATTTGTACAGACTGCCCCCTCATGTCTAGAATGCACTTATTCCTGCTTTTTGGAATTCCTACTTCCCTATTCAAGGGCTACCTTCTACAAGATATTGTTCCTGGCATTCTTCTCCTCACGTCTTAGCTACTAGAGCACTAGCCCGAAATTACTTTTAATTTCTTTTGTATGTGTTTTATATATATATATATATATATATAGTATTTATTTATATTTATGTGAATAATTTTGTGATTATAAATTTTAATTATATTGATATATAATTGTATAATACAGTTATATGTAATTTACATAAATATATTTATATAATATAAAATCTATATGTGCATGTTTCTCCTCTTCCCTTTAGATGTAAACTCCTTGAGGGTAGGAAGTATCTTATTTTTTTTTGTCTTTGTATCTCCAATCCCTAGCACAGTGCCTTACATGTAGTAGACAATAAATACATTGGCTGACTGATAAATCTTTATTGACTGGTTAATTGATTGGTCTCACTGATGTCTGCTACTCCCCTTCATGGTGTGTTCTTATTGCCTCCAGGTGGACTTTTACCTCTGACCCTTATTGCTCATGTGTCCTTGGGTTAAATAATTTCCATGCTCTTGCCCTTCATTACCTCACATCTAATATGAGGGGGCTGAACCAGATGTCCTCTGAGGTCCTTCTGGCCCTAAATCAATTATCCTATAGAATCACATGTTCTGAGAAGCTTGGAAAGATCCTCTGAACTCCAGCCCCTTAGATTTGGTCACCCTGTAAATTTAAACTGACCCTGTATAGAATCCCATTGACTCTCTCAGATTGCCACACTTTTCCAAGATGGATCATCCTTTTTCCTGGTGAAATTTCTTCTTCCCCCGTCTCCTTCTCTATTGAGAGTGTGGTGGATATCTGGTGGATATCCAAGTGGGCAGAGAAATTTCTAGGTTTGCTTTGTATGATGCAAGCTGTTTGTAGTCCCGTAAAGAAGTGGAGAATTACAGGCAGTGGAGTGCTGATATATGTTTGACAACCAACTATCTGGAGAAAAAAAATGTGCCCAAGACATACTTTTCAAGTTTCATCTGCATTATTAACATTTCTCAGTCTAGAGAACATTAACATTTCTTAAGTCTAAACAACCAACAAAACAATAAATCACAACCTCTTTTTTTGTCATTTGCCCATTTCCTAGGTGTAGATATTCACACTGAGAGCCAGTTAGTACACCCTTAGCTATGGGTTTGGAACACCAAACATACCTATCAGACTTAGTTATCAGGATCCTAATTTAGCTGAAATGTCTCCTCTGCCCCATTATAGTTGAGTTGTATATAGATGCTATTCATTGACAAGCTCCATTGTTGTTATCATTGCCAACACCCTAATTCAATGACAGACCTCAAACCTGTTGATGAGTTAGAAGGAATGTCTACTCCAAGAATGTGGAGACTTCTCTCATCAGAGTGGATGAAGGAGAACAACTTGTTCCAATGGCCATGAAGGGGAGTGAAATGAGTGCTGTGAAGTGCTTAGAGCTTGGTCAGACATGGAAGACACCAAGGTCATACACTGCTTCCCAGGCCATTGCCAGTTGTCTTGACATTTGTCCTGCCACTGGACTTAGATGACTCGGGAAGAAAGAGCAAGACTGATGATTTTGCACAATTCTGCCTCACTTATATCCAATTCACAAGCAAGTCAAGACATCACCCATCATGTCATTGATATTCTTCAAAAATGAAAGGAAAAAAACAATTACAGACATCATTTGTCCCCTTTAGAGCTGGACTGATTTTTGTCTGTTCACCCTTGGTTAACCTCTTGGCCTTAGAAGACAAAGATGGACAAAATCTTTAGCAATCTCTACCCATGACAAGGTAAGTATTCTCATTTTACCAATAATGAAACTAAATCCCAGAAAAGAAGCAAATCCAAGATAGGACACTGACTAAACTTCATCAACATGATTCAGCTGCCTTCTCATTCTACAACTTCCATCAGTGCCTGGAACCTTCTCATTGTGGGACATCCTTCCACCATGCTGGACTCCCATTAGTGAGTTCCTTTTGGCAGGGGAGTGCTATTTGGGGGATGAGCCCAGGCTAGTTATGCTTAATTCCCTTCCTAAGTGTGCTTCTGACCTCCCACGCTTCACCACTATGCCTCCAAGTGGAAAGACCTTTGCTTTTTGTTTCCCCTTTATATATACTTATTTCTTCCATTAGAATGCAAATTCCTTAAGTGCAAGAACTGTCTTTCTTTTTGCTTCCATCTCCAGAACTTAGCACAATTCCTGATACATATGAAGTGTTTAATAAATTCATGTTGCCTGTCTGATTCCAAGTTCAGCAGTCTTTCTACTGCATCATGCTTCTAATTCACCAAAGGCAAAAGGGTGATGATTCTTCAGTATGGACAATATTAAGAGGCTGCCCTCAATTAATACTGCATGGGATCATGAACTCTTTAATCCAGTGACACTGGTCTCTTGTCTGTTCCACAAAGAAGATCCTCCATCTCTTAGCTCTGGACATTTTCTTTGACTCTCCCTATGCCTGGAAGGTTCTCCCTCATCCATTCTGACTACTAAGCTTCCTGCCTTCTCTTAACTCCTAACTAAAATCCCATTTCCTACAGGAAGCCTTCCCCAACCCCTCTTAATTCTAGTACCTTCTATTTGCTAATTATTTCCTATTTATTCTATACATAGCTTGATTTTTATATATTTGTTTGTATCTCATTTCCCCCATTAGACTGTAAACTCCTTGAGGGTGAAGAGTTATCTTTTGCCTCTTTTTTGTATCCTTAGTATTTAATAGAATGCCTGGCACATGGCACCTACTATTGATTGATTGTTTGATTGACCAGGCTCAGACCCTTGCCATTAGTGAGGCTTTGGGGAGGTCAAGATATACTGCTTAGGTCATATGTCACTTGGTTAGATGCCATAGAAGTTACCAGAGAAGATACCATGACAGTATTTACCTTGTCATGGGTAGAGAAGTTTGCAGTGTCCATTGTAAGGTGATGGATTCCTCAGAGATAGTCTGTTAAGGATTTTGTCCATTTTTGCCTTTTAAACTTCCGTTACAACTTCTTTGTTTCTACTGACATCATTCCCAACAGAGACAAACTAGAAGTTCTTGGCAACTTTTGTGCCCATGTTGGTTACTAAGCGGATACCATTGCTTAATTCCCATAGGGTGTTTAATAGGAAGAGTAAAGAAATCTCTTTTCCTTTTTGCATGCGACTTCATCATGCACACAGTATGAGCTCCTAATCACCAACACCATCCAAACATGAACACCTGGATGCATTCATTTTCCAAAGCACTGGTCTCTTCTTGACCTCTTCTGGTAAGGTGTCAGGACCTCAGTGATATTTAATTTGCAGGGATTATGGTAAAGGTTTAACCTGACTGAAACACCCCTGAAACACCTGACATTATTGGGAAAGCTGAAACCTAGAAAAAATGTAATCTTCATGTTGTTGTTTGCCCAAAGATGGTGCATACTAACTTATAAAATGGCCAAAGTAAGATGAACACTTTGGAGCAACAAAAATAACACATTTATGTATCACTTGCATGTTTGCAAAGCTACTTACATACATCATTTTATCTGATACTCATAGTAAACACAATGATCTTGTGAGGAAGATACTATTATTCCCATTTTACAGTAGAAAACTGAGGCTGAAAAAAGTTAGGTAACTTGCCCAGAGTCACATAGCTAGTAGTGGATGGTTAGTGCCTAAGGAGAAATTTGAACCCAGATAAGTGGTAGATAGAGGACTGGCCTTGGAGTTAGGGAGACCTGAAATCACATCCTGTCTTTAACACATAGAATAGATGACCATGGACAAATCACTTAACCTTTGAGTCCCTCTTCTTTCCCCCTCAACTTTCTACAACAATGAACTTCAAGAAAGTTCCATTATGGAAATTCCCAACATATATGAAATCCTAGGCCTGGTACAAAAAAATCAAAAGATGTATGGATTCAAATAAAATTATAAAAAGTGAAGTTTAAAATGTGTAAAATGTAAAAAATGTAAGAAAAATTATCAAAGTCTTTTGGCACTAAGGGGCTGATGGTGGGCAAAAGGATAGAAGTGGCAAGCTGAAGTTGACATGACATGAGGACCTCAAAGAAATCTATGCTCTCATGTACTTCCTGTGAGACCTCAGGCAATTCATTTGTCCTTTCTGTGATTAAATTTCTTCCTCTGTGAGATGAGGGGGTTGCACTGGATATCCTCTAAGGATAGCTCCCACAAATGGAATTTACTTCCTTTCCAGCTCTGTCAATTCAAAGCTTTCTCTTCCATCAAGGTCTAGCTAAATGCCAGATCCTCCATAAGACTCCATCAGTAGAACTATTAACTGTATGCCAGAAAATCTTTCTTTCATGTATACTATGCATGATGCTAGAACTAGCCAATGAGGACCCAGTCCCAAGGGCATGCTATTTATAAACAGACAGAAAGGACAAACCCAAGCATGTTCTCAGGACTGAGCCCTCAATGGCCAGTCATTGGCCAGTCTCCCCATTATAATCATTTCATCTTACCCATGGAAATTTTACCCTTCCATTAGTCAATTGCTGGCACAATTGTCAGTTCCTTTAGGGAACTTTTCTTGATTTTCCAGTGAGAGTGGTCACTTCCTCTCCTGTTTTTTCAAAGTAGTTTGTACTTCATGCATGTCACAGAATCTCAGAATCACCTTGAAGCTTGGAAGAGATTTCAAAGACCACCTATTAAAGCCCATATCTGGAAGGAATCTCTACTATATTAAACCCACACAGACGATACCTCTCTCTACTTTGTATTAGCTTATGTACACCTTGTCTTCCTTGTTAAACTGGAAACCCCTCTGTGGACAAGGACTTTGTCTTATATACCTTTCAGCACCAGCACCGTGCCTTGAACATGTTAGAGATCCAACAAATCTGTGCTGGATTGAATTATTTAATCTCAGTCTGCAGACTTTGTGTCTACATGATCATTTAAATTATACTTTCACAAGATCTATGTCTTTTGTTAATGTGTTGTAAGTGCATATAACCTCTCTTCCAGGTTTTGACTCACCATGGTTTCCTGTAGGGGGAAAATAATGTTTTCCATTTTGTTTCTAGTTATCCTTAATGGCAGTATGATATAGTGAATGGAGACCAAACTTCTGAGCCAGAAGGACTTGGGTTCAAGTTTCACTCCTGACATATACTGGCCACTTGACCTTGGGCAAGTCACTTAACCTTTTGGTTCCATAGGCAATATTTTAAGACTTCACTGGCAAAGGGAGTTCCCTAGGCCAATAAAATCACAGTTTCCATTCCTTTTCCTATCCTTCCCAATAAGGGCTACATTGAGAAGAGTGCATTTAGCATAATGAAAGGTACATGAGTTATTTGGGGGATTTGGAATTTCTGTAAGGCTTTCAAAAAAGACTGAGCCAAAAACATTTCCAGAACCTCTTTACATTCTCTTTTTCATCCTGAACTTATCTTTGGCAACACAATCACACTTAGTCACTGGCTGGCCTCCGCCTTTCCTATATGTAAGAAAGTCTCTTATTATTGGCAACCTTGATGCCAGTTATCATTGCTTAAATGCAAATGAAAGGAAAAGCTACTCCCCCAGGACTTAAGAGATATTAATTATATACCTCTTCAAATAAAGTTGGATTAATAATTCTAAGATAGTCACCAAGGCATGAAAAATACTTTGATTGCAATGGAAGTAAGAGCAAAAATTATGGTAATAGTAATTGATTATCTTCATAGTACTTTAAAGTTAGCAAAGCACTTTACACATATTATCTCATTGGTGCCAAAAATTGCCCAATAAAGTAGATATTATAGGTATTGTTATCTCCATTTTTTTTATGAAGAAACTAGGCACAAATTGGTTAGTGACTTATCCATGGCCACACAACTATAAAGCTTAGAGGCTGAATTTGAATATTCATTTAACTGAAAATCAACTATTTGCCCATATATGTCAGTAACATGAGGATTTTGCTTCCTTAGCCAAGTGTGGCTTTTGCATTGGTCATGGAAAAGAGGATATTATTTTCTCCCTTCAGTAGAAGGTAATGTGTCATAGTCATCTTCATAATTTGTGCACTGTACTTAGAGATTTAACTGTGGAATTTATGTGGTTCCATTACGTGTTTGTTTGAGGGACAGTCTACCAAAATAGAGGGCCACCCATGGAGTCTGGAAAATGTGATACTTCCTGACTATGTGCATATGGGAAAGTAATTTATCCTCTCATTTCTTGGAACAAAGGGTAGCTAGGTGGCATAGTGGATAAAGTGATGGGCCTGGAGTCAGAAAGATCTGAGTTCAAATTCAGGTCCAGACACTTACTTGCTGGGTCACCCAGGACAAGTCACTTAATCTTGTCTCAGCTTCTTCATCTACAAGATCAGCTGGAGAAAAAAATGGCCAACTGCTCCAGTGTCTTTGCCAAGAAAATCCCACAAGGGGTCACAGAGAGTCAAGCACAACTGAAAATTACTAACCAACAACAAGGCTGGTTCAAATTCCTGGATCTTTATTTCCCACTCAACTACTCTCCTCTGTATTACTCTATCATGTCTCAGGAACCTCCTTTCAGTCCTGGGACTCATACCTCATCAGCACCTTCTGCCCCTGAGACCCTTCCGTTTGGAGGATGGAGAGCTCTTCCCAGAACCTCGGCTGAAGGAGGGCACCCATGCCAGACATTTCTTCATATCTCAGGTTGCGCTTCTGTACCTTCCATCATGCCCCCAAGGTGGGTGCCTTCCCTCCCTGGAAACTTTTCTCCGAATACCCTTTTTTTTTTTTTCAGATTTTTCTTTTTGCTTTATGGAGTGGGGAAAGGTAGGGCAATTGGGGTTAAGTGACCCAAGGTCACACGGCTAGTTTTGTGTTAAGTGTTTGAGGTCGGATTTGAACTCAGGTACTCCTGACTCCAGGGCTGGTGCTCTATTCACTGAGCCACCTAGATGCCCCTCCCAATCCCCTTTTTTTCCCCTTTATTTATGTCTTTTTATTTTATTTATATGTACATATTTATATTTATTTATATATTTATACTCATGATAGTATATGATAAAATAGATTAATAACATGCAGTATTTATACATTTATATTCTGCATTTTTGACACCAAATTTTTAAAAGTTTTCTTGACATGCATTAATTATGTAATTCTCCATAGTGCACTACAAATTTCCCAAAATTTCCATTTAATTTTTGATAACAGATTGTTTTGATACATGTCAACAGATGCTAGCATTTCTAGTATGGTATTTAATAATAGTGATGATGATGGTCATTCTTCCTTCACCCCTGATCTTATTGGGAAGGCTTCTAGTTTATCTCCATTGT
This sequence comes from Gymnobelideus leadbeateri, assembly GCA_011680675.1. NCBI lineage: Eukaryota > Metazoa > Chordata > Mammalia > Diprotodontia > Petauridae > Gymnobelideus > Gymnobelideus leadbeateri. The sequence continues at coordinate 297,556 of WOXC01012083.1, read as the reverse complement.
AAATAATGCTTGACAATGGTTTTAGATAGATACTACATATCATTTTAAGGAAAGCTCAATTTGTTCCTCTGCTTTCTACTGTTTTTGACAGGAATGAGTATTGTATTTTGTCAAAAGCTTTCTCTGCATCTATTTTTTAAACAAATGCTTTATTAACTTCTGTTTTACATCATTCATTTCCGCCAGATTTTGACTTACAATTTTTTCCCCTGTTTTTCCCCTACCCGCCCTCCCAGAATAGCAGTCCCACAAGATATCCCTTCCTCCAAACTTCTCTCTCCCATATCTTCTCCCATACCCCCTTCGACTTTTCCATTAGAGGAAGGTGAATCTCTGTGCCCCAATGCGTGCACATCATATCTCCCCATTACAAGCAAAAGAGTTTTAATAATAGTATATATATATTTGAAACATTTAATTTTAAGACCTCTAATTTCAGATCCATTCCCTTCTTCCCTTGTCACCCATTCCCTCTGGGAAGATAAGTAATTCAGTATATGTTGTACATGTCTAGCTATGCAAAACATTACCATAGTAGATATATTGTACAATTCCCTCCCACCCATCCTACCCCCCCACCTAGTCCATTCTCTACTTGATCCTGTCCCTCTTCTATAGTCAGTATTTCCAACCTCCCCTGCCCCCAAGAATGCCCTCACATCCATCATCCCCCCCTCTCATCCCCCTTCCCCCTATTCCACTGCAGGTTGAGAAATCCCATTTAGTATGTATGTCATTCTCTCCCTGAACCAAATTCAATGAGAATGTGGTTTTGCCTTTTTGTCTTCCTATTCTTCCCCTCCCATGCAGCCACTTCCCCTTGCTTCTTCTACATAAGATAGTTTACCCTACCCAGTCTCTCCCCATCTCCTCTTGCCACTTTCCTCTCTCATCTCAAAATTTCACCCCTTGAGTATCCTCCCTTCCCAACAAATTCAACCTATGCCCTCTATCCATATATAACTGTAAACATAGGTACACACATTCACATATGTATTCATATGGCCATACCCCCTTCTTCCATTATTTTCATACTGAGGAAGGTTTCATCAGTCACAGTTATTGTTTTTCCATATAGGAATGTAAATAGTTCAACTTTGATAAGTTCCTTTTGATTTCTTTTCCCTCATTACCTTCTCAGGCATCTCTAGCTTCTTGTGTCTGGATGTCAAATTATTTTTATTTTTATTTTTTTTTTGCCTTTTGGAGGGCAATTGGGGTTAAGTAACTTGCCCAAGGTCACACGGCTAGGATTTTATTTGTGTGTGCATTAAGCGTCTGAGGTCAGATCCGAACTCAGGTCCTTCTGACTCCAGGGCTGACGCTCTACTCACTGCGCCACCTAGCCGCCCCTGGATGTCAAACTTTTTATTCAACTCTGGTTTTTTCCTCAAGAATGCTTGAAAGTCCTCTATTCCACTGAATGGCCATATTTTTCCCTGAAACAAAATACTCAGTTTTGCTGGGTAGGTGACCCTTGGGTTCATTCCCAGCTCTTCTGCCCTCTAGAATATCATATTCCATGCCCTTTGATCCCTCAGTGTAGAAGCTGCCAGGTCCTGTGCCATTCTGATTGTGTTTCCACAATATTGAAATTGTTTCTTCCTGGCTGCTTGTAGTATTTTCTCCTTGATCTGGGGATTCTGGAACCTGGCTATAATATTCCTGGGAGTTTTCTTTTTGGGATCTTTTTCAGGAGGTGATCTGTGGATTCTTTTAACCTCTATTTTGCCCTCTGGATCTAAAACATCAGGGCAATTTTCCTTGAGAATTTCTTGAAGGGTGATTTCTAGGTTCTTTCTTTGATCATGGCTTTTGGGTAGTCCAATAATTTTTAAATTGTCTCTCCTGGATCTATTTTCCAGGTCAGTGGTTTTTCCCATGAGATATTTCACATTGCCTTCTAATCTTTCATTTGTTTGGATCTGCTTAACAGCATCTTGATTTCTCATAAAGTCATTAGCTTCCATTTGCTCCAGTCTAACTCTGAAGGAATGAATCTCCTCAGTGAACTTTTGAGATTCTTTTTCCATCTGGCAAATTCAGCTTTTTAAGGCATTCTTCTCCTCATTGCCCTTTTGGGCCTCCTTTGCCATTTGAGTTAGTTTATTTTTTAAGGTGTTGTTTTCCTCAGTCAAGCTGTTGACCCTCATTTCATACTTTTCCTGCATCCTTCTCATTTCTCTTCCCAATTTTTCCTCCACTTCTCTTATTTGATTTTTAAAGTCCTCCTTAAGGTCCTCTATGGCCTGTAACCCGCTCATATTTTCCTTTGGGGCTTTTGGAGCAGGATTTTTGACCTCACAGTCCTCTGACTGTTCCATGCTTCAATCCTCTTTGCCCCCAAAGTAGGAGTCTAAGGTTGCATTTTTCTGTTTAATTTGTTTCCTTTGCCTTGGCATGTTGCCACTTAATTACTTGACTTTTGGGCTTGTTGCCACACTATGGCTGGGCTGCCACACAGGGGAACTTTCGTCCCGAACGTGTGGGGGACAACTTCGGTTTCTGGCAAGCTGGAAACCCACCCACAACCTCCACCCCAGATCACAATCCAGATCCAGGGAGGTTGAAGCAAGAGACATTACCCCCCAAGACTGATCACTGGATCTCCCTACAGTTCGCAGGCCAGGAGCTGGAGCTGCCTCTGAAAACTACAAAATGGGGTGTCTCCTCAGAGATTTCTAGCCCCCAGGGGAGGAAGCCGACGCGTTCCCCAAATATTGGTCCCAAAGTCCACAGGGCTCCTGGTCCAGCCACCCTGGGGCTAAAACCGCGACTCAGGCAGACCTGTGCTCGGCTCCCCATGCTCTGTGTACTACACTGCTGGCTCCCAGACTGCTGTGCTGGTCCTTTCTGCAGGGCTGCTGGGCTGTCCTCAGAGGGAGGTTAGCTTCTCTGTGTCGTTCTGTGGGTGCTGGGGCTCCAGAAGTTGTTCAGAGTCCCCTTTTACATAGTTTGAAGGTAATCTGTGGGGAGAGTGCCTTGGATGCCCCAATCCCCTTTTTAGGTTGTTTTTTGGTTTGTGGTTTTTGTTTGTTTGTTCTGGTATGTGTATTGTCTTTCCCTGTTAGACTGTAAGCTCCTTGAAGGCAGGGATTGTCTTTTTTTTTTTTTTTTTTGCATGCTTGGCATATAGTAGGTATTTATTGACTATTAAGTTTTAAGCAAATTGCCAATTTGTATCCATGCACCAGCGGAGGGAGTTTACATACTCTAAGCATCTGACAATGATGAAATGATAAGTCTGGTTCCCCAAAGAAACAAAAGTATGCTAGTATGTAAAAAGTTCTTTTGGAGGAAACACACTATTCACCATGTCATTGTCTCTAGGTTTTACCATCTGCCTTGCTTCTTCTTCCAGACCCCCAGAATGGTCTTCTGATTTACTTAATATAACCTAAAGGGCCTTGCCATCTATCCCTCCATTGCACTGTTAGGACTTTTAAGATTTTATATCCACAGTGGGTAAAACATCTTTTATGTATTGTCTCCCCTCGCCAGAGTATAAGCTCCTTGAAAGCAGAAACTGTCTTGCTTTTTCTATATATATCCCCATGCTCACCCCATGGTGCTTGGTATAGAGTCAACAATAAATGTGTTTTATTCATTTGTAAATGTCACTGCAGGGAGAAACAATGGAAAGAATTTTAGATGCAGGAGAAACATGAAGCCTATTTCATGTGACAACAGAACCAAATATAACCACATCTCTTCACTACTACTCTTTCATTAACTACCTCTCCCAACTGTGGTAAGGCACTTTCAGACACTCTGATTGAATCATTAACATCATGTTTAGGACAGTTATGCAAAATTAACTTGCTTTACCAAGGGTCCACCACCTACCAGTAATTAGAGGACAATTAACAAAGCCCTAAAGAAAGAATTTGTGAATCTCCTGATTCACAATTTTCACAAGAATCTCCTGGGAGAGAGGCTAAACAGAATGCTTTGCTCATTTAGACCAAGTTCATAGTAAAATCCAATGCAAGGGCCTAGAAGGACAGCAGGAAAAGGGTGTGTAGCAACAATCTGAAGCTGGGAAAGCAGCATGTTTCATCAGGCAGAGAACACTTTGAATGTGTAGATGGTGGCAGAATGACAGCTAGTCTCATGCAACTTTTCGACCTTGGACAAGGCTCTTTTTATTGCCAAACATGTTTCCTCTTTGCTCTGCCCTATTGGAATTACTATGGTTCTAAACACCTGCAACATCTCATAGCAAAAACTGATGGCAATTACTGCATGTCTTCCATGAACAGCCTCTGCTTATTGATGGTTGCATGCTTGTGGTTCACAGACAGGTGTGGGAGCATTTTGCCAAACTCCATTTCTCTGTATCAGAGGCCTCTGCCCCATTTGTTGTCCTGCTAAACAGGTCATGAGAAAAAGTCACTGACAACTTTGGTTCCCTTGGTAAAAGACATTTTTTACAATGCTATCACTGGAGAATAAATAGCTAACTGCTCAGATGACAATAGCTAGTGTGGATTTTTGGATAGTGGGCGAATTCCATTTGTAAAAACTCACAGAGTTAAGGCCACTTCTGCCCCCCAACATGTAGGGTGTTTACAGTAATCACCATTCTGTTTCATAGATTATGTGATGTGGACACTGATCATGGCCAGAGGCCTCTTCAGTTTAAAAGGAGCAAGCAACACACAATGGTGGAAAGAGAGAAAGAAAGAAAGAAAGAAAGAAAGAAAGAAAGAAAGAAAGAAAGAAAGAAAGAAAGAAAGGAAGGAAGGAAGGAAGAAAAAGAAAGAAAAAGGAAGGAAGGAAGAGAAAGAAAGAAACTAAAAAGAAAGGAAGGAGGAAGGAAGGAAGAAAAAGATAGTGAATAAATCCATGTTGCAGGAAAATATCAATAATATGAGTAGAATGAAGTATATAATGAGACAAGCACTATTTCAATATAGTAAATGATGTTTTGGCAGAGCTTTAACTAGGGTGAAACAATGGGGGATTTGTCTTTGGGAGCCAAAATTCAAGGTGGGGAAGGGGGGACATTGCAGCATTGACATACCTCCAGTAGCACAGAAACAATTATATTAACTACCAAGTTAACAAAAACAATTAACTAGAACTGTAAGCCATGCTAGAGGGCACACTTTTCTTTCAGCATTTCACTCTAAGTGCCTGGCCTCTGTTGCTTCCCTGCTCCACAGTGACCTGCCCAGGATCCCTCTTCATGGGGATTGGTGTTCTTCAGCATGGGTGGGGAACCTGTGACCTCGAGGCCACATGTGGCCCTCTAGGTCCTCAAGTGCATCCCCTTAACTCAAAAGGCAGCACTTGAAGACCTAGAGGGCCACATGTCAGTCAAAGGGCTGCACTTGAGGGTCTTTCTGACTCCAAGGTGAGTGTTTGAGCCAGTATAGCACCTAGCTGCCTACAGTACAATAGTTCTGTAATGATTTTAAAAGCACAACTAACAGACTTTTATTACTAAGTATTGGGGGTGAAAAGGTGCTCCACATGGGACATGACATGCTACACCGTGGGCCAGCTGTTTGAACACTGTCAACTGATAAAGGCCATGTCCAAAAGAATGGCAAAAATAAAACAAACTCAAAACAAATCTTCAGTGCCCTAGGAAGGTATCTGTAGGCCTCTCCATTCATCAGGGCTGGATTGCTTTCCTATCAAAAGAGGCTCCCGTGAGATCTGGCCATTTCCATAGATGGCTCAGTCAAAATACCTTGAGCCAGGAGCAGAAACCTTAACTCCTGGGACCCCAAGCACTCCGTTCTAGCGGCTGGGAACCACCTCACCCTTCAACAGAAATTAATTAATTAATTTTATTTGCCATTTGGTGCTTCTAGACATAATTAGAATTGATATAGCAAAGCAATTCACAAACACCTCCTTTGATCCTCACAGAAATCTTAGGAAGTAAATGGCATTATTATCATCATTTTTTCAAAGGAGGAAACTGAAGCTGAAAGAGAAGGGACTTGTCCATAGCAGAAGTCACCAGCTGCCGGATGCTCGATGGCGTGACATTTAAGGACACTCAATTTGTACACAGAAGCTGTCTGCTTCTGTTAAAAACCATCCCACGCGCTTATCAATAAGATATCGCACCCACGGTTACACTTTTTCTACTCTTGATCATGGGATACAAAACTGAATTGAAAATTGTCCGGACTGCATTAAATCAGCCCGTGGCGGTGCCATGGGAATGATTTATTTCATCATGAAGGAGCCTTTGGTTTCCGGACGAGTGGAGCTGAGCCTAGCAGCAGGCAGGTGCGTCACTCCATGAGGTAAGCTGGGATGTGAGCTGCCTGAAAGCAGGAGAGGAGACAGAGATACTCTCTGACCCTGAAAATTGCTGCCTTCCCTGAAATGGGGAAGTGAGTTTCATTGAGCTGACGCACAGATTCTATCAGGCTTTTTTTGTAGAGTGGCTTATTGGAAATGGGACCCAAATGAAATCTGAGATGGGTAAATCTATGCCTAAAAGGGTGAATGGCAGCTTTGTTGTCCTAAATGCAATGATTAAGAACTTTTGTTAAGAGGGAAAAAATTGACCCATTCAATGCTCTTGTTTGATTGATTTTCTGTTCTTAAAAGTCCTTTTACTGTTTGATTTGAAGGTGTCTGCTTCCTTTCTTGTCACTGCCACTGTTTCCATATAAACTAGACTCCTTGTTTTCATCTATTTGCCTAGATGTGTATGTTATTAAATTTAAATTTTTAAATTAAAAACTCATATTCCACATGGCAAATTTATGTTTTAAAATAAACCTGCCCTCTCACATGAGGTAAAATTATTTTTCCAAGGTAAGAAACCATTTAAAGAAAACACTTCATCCAATGTAAATAGTTCACTGTTATTGCCTAAGAAAGCTCACAGGAAAAACACAGGTTTTGCAGCTTAGAGAAAGTCCTAGAGATTCCTGAATCCAACCTCTTAATTTTACAGAAAGGAAACTGAAGTCCAGAAAGAATCAAAGACTTGCCCACAGTCCTTCAGCTAGGTAAATGACTGACCAGGATTTGAATCTATGTCTTCTGGCTCCAAATTCCTGGTGCTTTTTCCACGATACCATAATCACTCACCCACATTCTATTCTTGGAAAGTGAATTCTCACTTTAAAATCATGATTAATATTTATTCATCATTTGGTGCTTATAGCCATAATTAGAATTGATATAGCAAAGCAATTTGCAAACATTACCTCCTTTGATCCTCACAGAAATCTTAGGAAGTAAATGGTATTATTATCACCATTTTTCAAAGGAGGAAACTGAAGCTGAAAGAGAAGGGACTTGTCCATAGTTACAGAATATAGTTAATAGAGCACTAGACTTGGAGTCAGGCAGAGTTGAGTTTGAATTCTTTCTCAGTTATTTAGTAGCTGTGTGAAGCTGGACAAGCTTTCTAACTTCTCTCAGCCTCAGTTTCCCCATCTATAAAATGGGAATAATAATAGCACTTAACCTCACAGGGTTGTTTCAAAAATCAAATGACATATTATATGCAAAGTATTTTGTAAAACTTTATTATATAAAATTAGCTATTAAGAATGGGAAATAGATTGGCTAAAATGATAGAAGTGGAGAACAGCAAATGTTGGGGGATTTGGAAAAATTGGAAGGAACACTAATTCATTGCTGGCAGAATTGTGAACTGATCCAACCATTTTAGAAAGCAATCTGGAATTGTGCCCAAAGAGTTATTAAACTACCTATATCCTTTGATCCCTACTTGGTCTATTTTAGAAGATAATTAGGGAAAAAGAGAAGAACCTATACATTCTAAAATGTTTATAGCAACTCTTTTTGTGGTGGCAAAGAACTGGAAATTGCAGGGATGCTTGTCAATTGGGAAATGACTGAGCAAGTTGTGGTATATGATTGTTTTGGAATATTACTTGCTATAAGAAATGATGAGCTTTATGATTTTGGAAAACAAGGAAAGATTTTGCACAAAATAATAAAGAGTGAAATGAGCACAACCAAAAGAACGTTGTATACAGTAACAGCAGCATTGTTTTAAGAACAACTTTGAGAGGATAAGTTATTCTATCATCAATACCCAAGTTAACTATAAAGGACCTCCAGATTCAGTCAAAGGGCCATGCTTGAGGACCTAGAGGACCTCGAGGCTGCAGGTTTCCCACCCTGTAATCTAGCCATTAACCCCACTTAATTTACTCAAGGCCTACATATTTAGTCCTCTAATTATTACATGCTTGGCTATAGGCAGTTGCTATGTAGCATTTGGAAGGCTGAGGACTCAGAGGCACACACAAATGATTCCTCTTTCTAAATTGGCCAAACCCAAATTATTGAGGTTCTACATTTTTCAAGGGAATGTGAAAATGAGCAGACCTTATTTCCTATAACTCCCTTGTATCTATAGCACTTGCACTGATCTTTTTCTAAGCATCTAGTCCCAGAATCCATAATCCTTGCATTTTAAAGTGGCAGCCCTTAAAGATTTAAGCTCTGCTTGCTATGGTTTTGCAGAGATAAACATTAGCAAAGGTTATTACTTGTGGCCCAGGGATAAGACTAAAAAATGAAGCAGATTCTTTCTATGTCAGATTTAGGGTGAATAAAACAGCTTTCAAGCACAAATAGTTTTCTCCCCTAGGCACCCAATAAACATGTTATAAAGTTTAGCAAAGAGGAGGACTTGCTCTACTCCTAGGGTCAAGACTTCTATTAGTTCCATTATGGGACCATCTGAGGATAAGTTCTACTGCCAAAAGCCTACACCTCCTTGCAAAATAGGCCAGTGGATCTCATTCAATGTGACCAATAGATTGTTAAGCTGAACCAAAATATCCCTTCTCCCATTCTGTGAACAGGCTAGATATTATAATATCTCTGAAGTGTTTTCATTAAGGGAGTTAACTGTGAGACTGAGAAACCTGGAAGAAAACTGCTATCTCGATGTCCAAACCTGTTCCCCCCACCTCCCACTGCCCCTCATCCCTTACCAAGCCGTATCTACTCTAAATTTCTCATTCAAACTACGTGAAAAAATGGGAGATTCAGTTCTATTAAATAAATGAGTTTTTAAATTGCTTGTTGGGTGCAAAGGAGAATCTTGTGCTAGGCATTAGGTGAGATAGAAAATTTAAATAAGATTACTACAAGTGAGTTTATTTTCTCGTAGGGTGAAAATATACACATATAGCTTTTTGGTGGGAAGATGGGGATGGTGATTTCATTGGTATGGAGATATCCTGGTATGGAAACTCTCTTCATGGATGCATACTGGCAACTCCTTGGCAATTTATAGGTTTACAATGTTGCCTGGGGATATTGAGAAGTTATGTGACTTGCCCATGGTCACATAGCTAGTATGTATCAGAGGCAGGCATCAAACTTAGATTTTCTTGATTCTAAGATTGGCCCTTTATCCATTATTCCAGGTTACCCATGCTGCCTCTCAGATAAATGACTTTACCACAAAATAATACATAACACATTTGAAAAAGAGGTGTCATCAAATTATTGTGTGTGTTCCCAAAAGGAGGGAGGTCATTAGTGAATGAGCAGAAGGCTACTTGAGGAGTGACAACTGTTGGGTTCTTTAAAGATGGGTAGGATTTCAACAGGGAGTAAGAAAAAGGAAGGAGACCCAAGGCATAGGGAGCAGCCTAAGCCTAGGGAAAACTCAGGAGGTTTAGAGTTTGGAGAGGATATAGGATATTGTCAGAGAATAGTATAAGGTAAGGACCTCAGTGTGTTGCTTATATCTATGGAAGAATACTGAGTGGCATGCTAGGAAGTTAACCATACAAAAGTTCTCTGGGATTGAAACAATGACCACAACTCTTGGACAATAGCAGCATTTTCAAACTATATCTCCACGGTGAACTAAAGATGGATAAACATACTCCAGACATGGAGGAAAGCAATCTTAAGAACAGATTGATAAAAGCAAAGCAGATATCTTTCACTATCAATATTGAAGAAACAGACTGACAGAACCTGCTGGTTTGTCATTATCAGGAATGAGCTGGTTGAGTTTATATGAAAACAATGCTTTCCAAGAAAGAGAAGCTAAAAGACAAATGAGCTTACTTACCTCCCATCTTGAAGACTTGGTGCATTTATTATGCTTAGAAAAGGCTATATGGAATAGTGGTAAAAGCATTGACTTGCAGTTAGAAGGCTAAAGTTTGAAAGGCAGAGGCAAGATGGTGGAGTACAGGCAGCAACCCAGCTAAACTCTCCCAGCATTCCCCTCCAAACAACTTAAAAATAACTCCTCTTATCAAATTTTGGAGTGACAGAGTAACAAAAGGTCATAGTGAGACATTTTTCTAGCCTAATACAACAGAGGAGGTCAACAGGAGAGGTCTGTGATACCTTCGTGGGGGCCAGCCCAGACCCTGGCAAGAGCACCATTGGTGGACCTTGGAGGTTGCTATGATAGCAGCAGCAGCTTTGGGAGTTCTCAGCTTGGATATGGTAATGGAGCTGGAAAATTAGTCAGAAAGAGATCATAGGGGCCCTTTTGCTGGTACTGATTTGGCAACTCTATTATCAACATGCACTTTTGAACTCATAGTTCCAGTTCAGAGAGGAGAGCTTGTGGTTGGTTACAAGGAAGCAGGGACCTTGGTGCCAGTTCCAAGGTAGAGAGGAACACTAGCACTTGTGGCTGCAGGAGAACACAAACCTTGGCCACAATTCCAAGGCAAAGAAGAATGCTAGCACTTATAGCTGCTAGGGAGCAGGGACCTGTCCTGGGTAAAGACCAGGAGAGCAGTGACCACACCTCCTTCTGGATCACACCATCTTGGAGGCACCAAAAACTTGCAGATCCCCAGAACTAGCTCATAAAACAGCATCGTTAAAAAACCTGAATCTTGGGACAATGCCTCTCTACTCCAAGGTGAGTAGAACCCAACTTTAACATAAAGTTCAAAGTGAAGAAATGGGCTGGGAAAAGGAGCAAACAACAACCAAAAAAAGGACTTGCCCATAAAAAGCTACTACAGTGACAGAGAAGACTAAGACAGAAACTCAGAAGAAAACAGCAATGTCAAAACAACTACAAGCAAAGTCTCAAAGAAAAATGCTAATTGGACCCAAGGCCAGCCAGACTTCCTGGAAGAGTCAAAGAAAGAAACAGGAGTGGTAGAGAAAAAATTGTAAAAATAAGTGATTATGATGCAAGAAAATTATGAAAAGAGAATTAACAGCTTGGTTAAAGAGACAGAAAAATACTGAAGAAAATAATATCCTAAAAATAGAATTAATAGTAAAAAATTCACTGAAGAAGAGAACTCCTTAAAAAGTGGTATTGGAAGATCAGGGGCAAAGCAAAGATGCCTATTATCACCACTATTATTCAATATTGTACAAGAAAAGTTAGCTATAGCAATAAGAGAAGAAAACAAAATTGAAGAAATTAGACTAGGCAATGAGAAAACAAAACTATCACTCTATGTAGATGATATGATGTTATACTTAGAGAATCCTAGAGAATAAGCTAAAAAAACTACATGAAATAATTAACAATTTTAGCAAAGTTTCACGATATAAAATAAACCCACATAAATCATCAGCATTTCTATATATTTCCAACACAGCACAGCAGCAAGAGATAGAAAGATAAATTCCATTTAAAATAACTGTAGACAATATAAAATATTTTGGAATCCACCTGCTAAGACAAACTCAGAAACTATATGAACACAATTACAAAATGCTTTTCACACAAATTAAGTCAGATCTAAACAAATGGAAAAAAAAAACATTAGTTGCTCATGGGTAGGCCAAGTCAATGTAATAAAAATGACAATTCTACTTAAATTAATTTACTTGTTCAGTGCCATACCAATAAAATCACACACAAAAATTATTTTGTACAGCTAGAAAAAATAACAAAATTTATCTGGAAGAACAAAAAGTCAATATCAAGGGAATTAATGGAAAAAATGCAAAGGAAGGTGGCCTAATGCTACCTGATCTCAAACCGCATTATAAAACAGCAATCATCAAAATTATCTGGTACTGGCTAAGAAAACAGAGTGGTGGATCAGTGGAATTGATTAGGTATACACGACACAGTAGTAAATGATCATAGTGATCTAGTGTTTGGTAAACCCAAAGACCCCAGCTTCTGAGATAAGAACTCATTATTTGACAAAACTCCTGGGAAAACTAGAAAACAGTATGGCAGAAAGTATAGACCAACATCTTATAGCATATACCAAGATAAAGTCAAAATGGGTACATGATTTAGACAAAGAGGATAATACCGTAAGCAAATTAGGAAAGCAAGTTTATCTTTCAGATCTATGGAGAAGGGAAGCATTTTTCTTAACCAAACACAAGATAGAGAACATTATGAGATATGAAATGGATAATTTTAATTATATTAAAAAAGCTTTTGCATAAACAAAATCAATTGCAACCAAGACTGGAAGGAAAGCAGAAAGCTATGGAACAATTTTTACAGCAAGTATCTCTGATAAAGGCCTCATTTATCAACTATATAGAGAACTGAGTCATATTTATAGGAATACAAGTCATTTCCCAAATGATAAATGGTCAAAAGACATGAATAGGCAGTTTTTAGATGAAGAAATCAAAGTGATCTATAGTCATATGGAAAAATGCTCTAAATATCTATTGATTAGAGAAATGCAAATTAGAATAACATCTATAATAAATGACTAATGTTAATGAGGATGAGGGGAAATAAGTATACTAATAAACTTTTGGTTGAATTGTAAACTGGTCCAAATATTCTGGAGAGCAATTTGGAACTATGCCCAAAGGGTTATCAAACTGTGCATACCCTTTGATCCAGAAATACCAAAACTAGATCTGCACTCCCAAAGAGATCAAAGAAGAAGGAAAAGAACTTAAATGTGCAAAAATATTTATATCAGTTCTTTTTGTGGTAGCAAAGAAATGAAAATCAAGGAGATGTTCATTAATTGGGGAATGGCTGAACAAATTGTGGCATATGATTGTGATGGAGTACTATGATGCTATAAGAAATGAAGATCTGATGGTTTCCTGATGCAAAACGAGGTGAAAGGAACAGGGAGATCATTGTACACAGTAACAACAATGATGATCTACAGTGAAAGACTTGGCTACCTTGATCAGTGCAATGATCCAAGACAATTCCAAAGGATTTGTAACAAAAAAAAATGCTGTTTACCTCCAAAAAGAGAACTGATGAACTCTGAGTGCAAAATAAAGTATAATTTTCTTGTTTTTCTTCATTTTTTTGGTGATATAACTAATATAGAAATACTTTTTTTTCATGATTTCATATATATAATTGATGTCACTTTGCTTGCCTTCTAAGTGGGTAGGGGAAGGGTGGGAGGAAGAGAATTTGTTGCTCAGAATTTAAAAAGAAAAGAATGTTATAAATAAATAAAATGAACTGTGGGGGCCAGGGAAGGAGAGGGAGAAGTAGACCAGTGTTCAAATCCTGCTTCTGCTCTTGCTCTGTGACCTTAGGAAATCAACCTCAATGAGGAGAGTAGTAATCATACTATGATTTTAATAATAAGTTGATTTGGAGTTGGCAGACTGGAAAGAATACTCACCTAGGAGTCAAAGGATCTGAGTCCAAACCCTGCTTTTGATTCCTTAGAACTTTTGTGAATCTATGAATGTCACCTACTGTCCCTGGGTCTCATCTGTAAAATAGAGGGTGGGGTTTGAGCCTTTGAGGTCCTTTCCAGTTCTTGATCTATGATAGGAAGGTAGGTCCTCCACACAATGTCATTGGATTCTAATGTGCACTTAAAGTAATTTCTTGATCAGAGGCAGAGATAAAGTTAGCAGAATAACCACCTTTCAAAGAGGGCCCCGGTTGCTATTTTTCACTCACATCCTCCATCCCATTGCGTCATCCTCCACATAGAGGAGTGGATTACGCAAATGATTTTCTTGTGTGTGCTTTTCAGTACTAGTAATTTTGTGATAGCATTTTTAGCATTTCAAAAATGCTTTTATTCTGATGTAAAATATGTGTGATCCCTATATATAAACAAAAATTATAATGAGATTTCATCATCCATCATACATTTATCTGCAGCATTAAATTAAATTGGATTAAAGCTTGTCCCACCATCTCAGTCTTTTCTTTCTGCATTCTTTCCTCTACTTCCTTATCAACTACCATCCCACTCCTACTCCCTATATGTCTTTCCAGGCATCCATTTTGTCCCCTTTCACATCTTAGTCTCTTCAGATAGGAGACATTTGCCTTTCTTAGATATTTGAATATTAAACTTTGTCCACCACTAATCTACAGCGGCTATTACCAAAATGTGACTGGGGACCTTCAAGACATTTTCAGGGAGTCACTGAAGTCAAATCTATTTTCATAATAACATTAATATGTTATTTTCTTATTAAACACTTCCTTTTACAAACTACATATCTCTGTAAAGCCAGGTTTTCTTCATATACTTTGATTAAAATAATATGTTTGCAGAAGCAAATATGAAAATTCAGCTATTTTTTTTTATTATTATTTTTTTTTAAAGCAATTGGGGTTAAGTAACTTGCTCAAGGTTACACGGCTAGTCATTTGATTTATGCGTGGGTGCTCATTTTCTGAGGCCGGATCTGATCTCGGGTCATCCAAACTCCGAGGCCGGCGCTCTTACTCACTGCGCCACCTAGCCGCCCCTTTAGGGCAATTGGGGTTAAGTAACTTGCCCAAGGTTACACGGCTAGGTTTTTGTTTTTTGTGTGGATTAAGTGTCGGAGGCTGGCTCCGAACTCAGGTCCTTCTGATTCCAGGGCCGGCGCTCTATTCACTGCGCCACCTAGCCGCCCCTTCAGCTATTTTTTATTAAGCCACATATTAAAGACATTTGCAAATATATGTGAAACACTGACTTTCACCAGCTTTTTGTTTGAACAATTATTTTTATTTTTTTTGTTTTGTAAAATAGCTATTTTTCATAAATGCTTATATGTAATAAGTTTATTATTTTTAGATGTATTAGTATTTTTAATGTTTTAATTTTTAATATGATAAATATAAATAGATACATTTCATGTAAACACAAGCTCTTTGTGTGTGTGTGTGTGTGTGTGTGTGTGTGTGTGTGTGTGTAAGGGGGGTCCTCAATAATTTTTGAGAGTTTAAAGGTGTCCCAAGACCAAAAACTTTGAGAACCACTATTCTAAGAAATGCCACTATTTTTTAGGTAACCTTTAATTTTTTTTTCTTTTCCTATTCAGGAGGGTCTTCCTGGTGCCACCGAAATGCTAACATCTAGGCAGCAATTTACTCTCTTGACATCTAAGAATATATGTTGATCCATCAAGGAACATACATTTATTAAGTACCCATATGTGTCAGGCACTGTGCTACACAATAGAGTTATAAACCCTGCATCCAACCCCCCCGCCCCCACCACAATTCCCATGAAAACAACTCCTGTCTTCAAGGCAATTATATTCTGTGGGTAAGACAACATGAATTCACGTATGTACAAAATAAAGCTAAAAGAGAGAGAGGATAAAGAAATCCAATGTAGAAGCTGGTACTTGGGCTGCATCTTGAAGTGAAAGATTCTATAAGCCAGAGGTAAGGAGAGGAGAGGATAGACAGATAGACATCTATATAGATAGAGATATGTGAGGAGAGAGACAGAGACAGAGACACAGAGAGAGACAGAGAAAGAAAGACAGACACGGACACAGAGACAGAGAGAAAGAGATAGGGACAGACAAGAGACAGAGATGAATGTATGTGAATGTATACATACATATACACATATACACACATATGTGTGTGTATATATATATACATGTATATACACATATACATATAGCCATAGGGGTCAATAAAAGTAGTGCTGGATGTGAGGAACAAAGAGAAGACTAGTTTGGCTGGATTGTAAAGTGTGGAGAGGGCAATCCTATATAAGTGAGGATGGAAAGATAATTTAAAGGCAAATTCTGAAGACTTTTGTATTTTATACTAGAGGCAATATGAAGTTGGTGGAGTTTATTATTTAGGGGTATGACATTTATTTTGTATGAAAGAAGTCCTGAATGGATTGTGATCAGCATTGCAAGTGTTATTACATGAGCTCTCCTTCCAAATCCAGTCCTGTTCCAAACTTCCTTGATAGAAATCACCATTCTCCTAAGCACTCAGATTGGCAATCTGGGTATAATCCTCTACTCACCACCCTCTCTCACCCTCCATATTTAATTAGTTGCCAAATCATGCCATTTATACCTCTACAACCTTCCTTGCTTCTGTCCCTTTCTCTCTATCACAGCTTCTGCCTTATTTTCAGCACTCAGCACCTCTCACTTAGAATACTTTGATAACTGCCTAATTGGTCTCCCTGCCTCTAATCCATTCTCCAAACAGTTGTCAAAATTGATTTCCTAAAGTGTCACTCCTCTATTCAATAAACTGCAGCAGCAACTTATTGATTCTTGAATCAAATGTTATTTCTTTATTTTATCCTTTAAAATTTCTATATTGTGATTTTTCATATCATATAACTATTACTATATTATTATGTATATACAATCTGGATATTATTCATTTCATCCTTTCTAATTTCTATTTTTGTACAAGTTTTATGATATGCATAAATTATCATTATTTTAATGGTGAATGTATATATTTTACAAATAAAGTAAATATACACATATTGGGATACACACTCAATTTTTACAGATGTGAATAAGCAATGAAAAACAATTTGGATATCCTGCCTACATGTGACCTTGGGCAAGTCTCTTAACCTCTTTAGTCCTCAGTTTCTTCATCTGTAGGATAGTAGGGATTGGATCAGTTGATACCTGATGTTGATTCTAGATGTAAATCAATGTTCCTATGATTTCCAGAGGGGTATAAAGCTGTCTAGACTCATCAATTTCCAGATATGTACTACAGATAGGTAGATAGATATTGATATAGATGCGCACACACACACACACGTAATTGTTCCAAGTGCCGTTTCCTAGGATTCAGTAGCCCTGCCTCTTCCTGAAGCAACTTCTTATTTGCTGCAAGCAAACTTGGGCATGTGATTCTACTATTGTTGCTGTTCAGTCCTGAAAGTTGTGTATGACTCTTCATGACCCCATTTGGGGTTTTCTTAGCAGAGATATTGGGGTGGTTTGGCATTTCCTTCTCCAGTTCATTTTACAGATAAAGAACTGAGGCAAACAGGGTTAAGTGACTTGCCCAGGGTCACATGGCTAGTAAGTCTCTGAGGTTGGATTTGAACTCAGGAACATGAGATTTTCTGACTCCAAGTCCAATGCTCTATCTATGCACGACACACCTAGCTGCCCTCAGCTTTTCCTACTCAATGGTATATATGACTTGACACAAAATAACTGTGTGTGATATAGATTAAAAAATTCTGTCTTCAAAAGTATGTACATTTACCTCTCTGAATTTCCCCATCTCCTCACTAGCAGCTTCCCCACCCTGTAGGCAGCTTTACCCTGAGGCCGGCTCAGAGGTTTGGTGAGTCTTGCCCCAGACAGCCTTTTGATGAGGGGCCCCAGGCAAGCTTACTTCACTCTCAGCTTGGTTTATCCTCTGGATTTCTCTTCCTCCTCTACAGTGGCCTTATTCCTTTCTGGTCTCCCTCTCCACATCCCCAACCATATTCCAGCTCCCCTTTTTGTGTTCTAAGAGGTGGAGGTCTACAAGTGTGGAATATTGCATACAATATCAGCCTTTTTTTGATGCATTGGTTAGTTTTGCTTAACTTTTCCTTCTTCCTTATAAATGTTTCATGATAAAGGATGTATCTCTGGGAGGAAGAGAGAAGATGCAATGGGAAATATAAGTGATATCAATATAAAGGATAATAATAATAAAATTTTATTTTAAAAGAAAGATATGTGTAGCTTTTTAAAAAAGTAATATTTTAAAATATCCCCTGAGATAAATTGGGATAAGAAATATAAAGGGTTTTATAAACTCTAACGTACTGTATGAATGTCAGCTATTTCTGTTCCCTCACCCTTCACATTATACCCTAGAAAATGGCCTATCTGCCATCCCCTGAGTCCCAGATATGACTTCACGTTTCTCTTCTATAAAACAAGGGAGGCTGTACTAGCTGATCTCTAAGGTTTCTTATTTCTCATAGCATACTGTTTTGTATTTTTTTTCCTTTTTGGAGGGGGGAAGGAATGGCAATTGGGATTAAGTGACTTGCCCAAGGTAACACAACTAGTCAATGTTAAGTGTCTGAGGTTACATTCAAACTCAGGTCCTCCTGACTCCAGGGCTGGTGTTCTATTCACTCTGCCACCTAGTTGCTCCTGTTTTTTTTTAATGGGTTAAAAGATTTGTTTCTTCCAAAATGGGTTACCACTATCCTGGAATAAGAGATCCTGGAGAGAAAGTAAAGCATGGAATTGGCAGAAGAATGAAGGTGCCTTATGACAGAGGTGAGCTGGATATTGACACCACAAGATCCCTAACTTCAGACCCTATATTAGTTATCATCATCATTATTTTTCAGTCATTTCACTCATGTCCAGCTCTTCGTGACTCTGTTTGGGGTTTTCTTGACAAAGATATTGGAGTAGTTTGCCAACTCTTCCAGCTCATTTTACAGATGAGGTACTGAGGCAAACGGGGTTAAGTGACTTGCCCAGGGTCACACAGCTAGTGTCTGGGGCCAGATTTGAATTTAGGAAGATGGGTCTTCTTGGCCTGGCACACTATGCACTGTGCCATCTAACAACTGGATTCAGTTCAAAGCTCTCCCCACTATTATTTAAGCCCTTACTAGGATAAGAACAAGATCTCTGACATTATAGCCAAGTTTTTATTTTTTATAAGAATAATTAGTTGGACTAGAATGTAGACTCAGTTAATGTGAATAGTAATAAAAGTAATAACATATTGATGGATGTCTGGACCTGTGATTTCATTAGTATGGAGACTCACTTCAGCAATGCTGATCAATAACTTCAAATCACAGAGGGCTGCCTAGGGAGGTTAAGCAACTTCATAGGACATAGGAGGAAATCCTAATGGGGAAGAACACAGGAACATAAATCTGGACCTAGAAGAAGACTTAAGGGCCATCAAGTCAAACTCCATTTAACAGATAAAACGTTGAAGCACAGAAGGTTTAAGTGATTTGCCCGTGATCACATAGTAAGTTTCTTAGTCAGGATTTGAACCCAGGTCTTTCTGATTCCTTATCCAGAGCCTTCTCCACTAGTCTGGTGGTTCTCAGACTTTTTTTTATAAATTAATCTCACGAAAAGCTTTTATTTATTTAGGTTATATCTGTGGATATTTATCATATTTGGAATTTAAACCATTAAAATTTTAAGATATTCATTACTTCACTTTATAATAATAGTATAGTCATTAATACTTTATAACTGAGATAATTTTTTTTATTAGCAGAGTGTTTCTAAAATTCTTTGATCACCATCATTCACCATAGCAGCTTTAGCACTTTAAGTTTTATTAAGCACTTCAAAAATATTATTTTATTTTATCTTCACAACAGATATACAGAGATACACAGACAGACAGACAGATAGACAGATACTGTGAATATCTCTATTTTACACAAAAGGAAACTGTTTGCTTCAAACAGGTTAAGTGACTTGCTCAGGGTAGCTAGTAGGTATCTGAGACTGGATTTGAATTTAGGTATTAAAGTCTTCTCCAAGACTCCAACTACATCACCTAGCACTTCACTCACGAAGTAGATAGCATAAGTCATATTATCTTGCTTTTATCAATGAAGAAATGGCAGCTCTATAAAGGGTAAGTGACTTGCCCCCAGCCACATAACTAACTGATGGCAGATATGGGACTCAAATACACGCAGGTTTTCTTTTCCCAATTCTACTGACTTCATTTATCACTTCTTTTTTTAAAGTCCAGCCATAAAGATGCTCCAGAGGAAATGAAAAATGTACCTTGATGTTCCAGATTTTGCATAAGGCTGAATGAATCAGAAAAACTCCCACAGGTTTGTTTCTAGAACAGCCTTGGTATCCAAAGACAAAGTAGGCAGATTGCCTTGGTATTGATATTGGCTAAAAACAGAATGTCTGACTAAGCACCTAGGAGATGAGTATTGTATAGCTACTTCCTTCCAGTTGGAGGGTCAATTTTTAGTAATGAAAGATGCTGCATAACCTTGGGCTAATCATTTAACTTCCCTGGATCTTCCTTTCCTGTTCTATAAAATAAAGGGGGGAGTACTAATATTATTCCAGTTCTAATATTATTCTATATTTCTATTGTGTTTTTTCCCCTCCTGGCCATTTTTAGAGTCTACAGAGGTTGTTAAAGTGGTGGTTCATTCTATTAGGATATGTAAAAAACAATTCTTAGGATTAGGAGTCTAGAGGTAGAAGGGATTTCCAGATAAGGTATTTATATGCTAGGCATTATATCAAGTTGTGGAGATAGAAATACAAACAAATATAAGAGTGTCTACTCTCAAAGAGGTTATATTCTAATAAAGGAAGACAACAAATAAAAGGTAAGTGGAAAGGGGTCAGGGAAGGAAGAGAGGGTGCCTGTTGGAGGCCAAGCTGATGAGGAGGAAGAGAAGTCCAGAGAGTGTGCTGAGAGTGAAGTATGACTGGAACACCTCATTGAATAATAGTCTGGGTTAGGGACTCACCAATTCATGTCCCACAATAAAATACTTTAGGGCTGGGAGTAAGTGGGGCATGGAAGGCCACTGTAGAGGCAGTGGCAAGCTCTGTGGAGTGACCTGAATTAGGAGCATCCAAAAGTCATTTATTCCTCTTGTATCATTTTACAGATGAGGATTAGGGACTTCCAATGACTTGCTCAAGAGTACACAGCTAGTAAGTATCAGATATGGGTTTTGAACTAAGATTCTCCAACCCTGGATCCAATCATCTTTCCACTGTACTACGGGACTCAGAGTTAATTTTGGTAATTTGTTGTTTAGTCATTTTCAGTTGTGTTCAATTCTTCATAAACTCTTGTGGGGTTTTCTTGACAGAGATACTGTAATTATTTGCCATTTCCTTCTCCAGTTCACTTTACAGGTGAGGAAACTGAGGCAAACAGGGTTAAGTGACTTGCCCAGAGTCATACAGCTAGTAAATGTCTGAGATCAGATTTGAACTCAGGAAGATGAGTCTTCCTGACCCCAGGCCTGGTACTTTATACATAGCTGTCCCTATGTTGGTAAAATAATAATTGTAATTATTTGGCAATAATAATTATATAAACATCAACTATTGTTGGGCTCAAGAGCTGTGGAATTGAATAAATGAGGGTCCCAGCTAGGAATATCTCGGTCTAATTAAGAGGGGAATCATACATGGATATGATTCCATTCAAATAAGAATAGTACTTTGAAGTCTGCAAAGTCATGCTATCTCATTTGGGCCTCACAACCTCTAATTAATTAGAAATTAATATTTCATATAAATTTAAAGCATCCTGGCAAACTGAATAGTCTAGAGGACTATCCAAGACCTGCCTTTGACATACACTGGATGTATGAGCTGGGGCAAGTTATTCATCTCAGTTCTCCAAGGAAACTCTTTAAGACTTTAAGCTACTGTAGCCTAGTTTCTTGATCTAGATTGGTGGAAGCAGTCTCCTCTCTGGGAATTCTCTGTACTTATGACATCACAGGGACATTCCCTCCCCAGCCTCCTTTCTACAGAAACATAAGAGTATAGAATCAATGGAATTTCAGAGGATGACTAAGGCACTACTTATCCAAAGCATGGATATGCTCTACAAAACCCTTGAGAAGTGGTCATCCAGTCTTTCCCAAATACTAATTATATATATATATATATATATATATATATATATATATATATATATTTATACATACGCACATATATAATACACACATTCATATGCATATGTGTATATGTATGTATGCATCTATCTATCTTATCTGTCTACCTATCTGTATTACCTGTATTACCTTTTACAGGCTGCTAGGTGGCATAGTAGATAAGAGTGCCAAGCATAGAGTTAGAAAGGCTTATCTTCCTGAGTTCAAATCTGGACTCAGACATTTACTAGGTGTGTGACCCCTGGGCAAGCCTATTTGAAAACCCTATTTGCCTTAATTTTCTCATCTATAAAATGAGCTAGAGAGAAGGAAATGGCAAAGCACTCCTGTACCTTTGCCAAGAAAACCCCAAATGGGGTCACAAAGAATCAGACATGCTTGAAACAAGTGAAAAACAACAACATAATATTACAATTTAAAGTCTTCAAAAACTTAATACACATTTTCTTACTTGGTCCTCATTGCAGCCCTATAAAGTATGTCAGGCATAGGTAGTAGTTAGTGAATAAATATTTGCTGATTGTTTGGATCTTTTGCTAGCTGTGTGTCCTTGGGAAAATTATTTAATTTCTATGGGTTTCATTTTCTTTATGACAAAATTATCTCTAAGACCCCTTTCAGCCCTGATATTCTGTGATTTGTGGATAAGTGCAAGTGCGTAACTAAATGTTTTCATCAAAATGAGCTAGAGACAGAAACTTCTTTCCTTACTAATAAAAACCATTAAGAGAAAATAGAAAAATAAAATTGTACAAAGTGCTTCTCATAATTCAGTATGGTAAGATACAATAGTAGTCTTATGGAACAACTGTAATATGCAAAGTCAACCGTTCAGTTCCATTAAGATGCTGAGAGAAGCAAAGGATGATAAATCTAGGAATATGCCATTGGGCAAGGTTCATTGAATGCTTGTTTTGCCTAGAACTGGTTTATTGACCTGCTTAATGACAAGGAAACCTGTAATCATTTGGACTTTTTGCCTCTTTTCACAATCATGGGAGAAGTAAATTAAATGTCTACTAATAACTGTTATTGAATAGTTGGAAACAACCAACAATCCTTTAGTGAGACATGCATGCTCACAGTAATTAAGCAAAGGAAAGAAAAGCCAGCAATGGGAAATTGATCATTTGATGGGAAAACCCTTGTACACTTCAATATTTTTTAATCCATTATTTCTTAGGCCTGACTCTTCCCTCTAGCAGGGCAGAGCACAAGCCTTTTTTATTAGCTGGTTTCATGAGTTGCTGTGGCCAAAGAGAATGTGATGGAACTACCTGAAGTGTCCTCAGAGAGCATAGGTACAAAAAGAGATGAAGAAGAAATGTTGGTTGCAGCCAAAGGCTTTAGGAGTCTAACTAGTGTGTGGTATGAACATGGGAAGAGTTTAGTGACCAACAGCTGCAGGAGAAGCTGATATAGTTTGCAAAATCTGTAGACTTCTATTTTCAGTTTTTAGATAACTCATTCCCAATAAGCCAATGCTAGCTATTTGAAATGTACCAAGATTGAGACCTAAGAAATTTAATGATTACTTGTAGAAATACTACAAATACATCTCCACGAAGTTAAATAGACTTGTTTCCTTTTCTTCTCCCATATATAAAAGGATAAAGGGGAATTTAATGGGCATTTGACTTAAAGTCTTCCTGGAAGACATGGAAAGCAATAGTCTTTTTTTTTTTAAAGCAATTGGGGTTAAGTAACTTGCTCAAGGTTACACGGCTAGTCATTATTTATGTGTGGGTGCTCATTTTCTGAGGCCGGATCTGATCTTGGGTCATCCCAACTCTGAGGCCGGCACTCTAACTCACTGTGCCACCTAGCCGCCCCTTTAGGGCAATTGGGGTTAAGTAACTTGCCCAAGGTTACACGGCTAGGTTTTTGTTTGTGTGGATTAAGTGTCGGAGGCTGGCTCCGAACTCAGGTCCTTCTGATTCCAGGGCCGGCGCTCTATTCACTGCGCCACCTAGCCGCCCCTCAGCAATAGTCTTTGACTGTAAGCACAGATGACATTTGCTTTCTCATTTACACACTTTTTACTAGCTCAATGTTCTGTTTCATCAAATGCCTTTTGTTTTAATGTATCAGCTGGCTTGGTCTGAGAAAGACTCATAGGGTAGGGGCTCAGGAGCTACGGATTTGAATAAATGAGTGCCCCAAAGGGAAACCAGGCATATAGCTGCCATTAAGAAGAGAGTCATACCTGGGTATGGCTCCATTCAACATAAGAATAGGAAAATACAGTAGAGTGTTAAGATGTAAAAAGCCAAGCATTCCCTAAATCAGCTCTGGGGACATTAAGAAAAGTCTGGGGGTGGTATTTAGAATCAAGGATGGAGCCTCATAAAAGATGTCATAATTAAAGCACAGGAATTGATAATTTCTCTGGAGCAAGAGTAAATACATCCACTATGATTTCACAAAGCACATCATGATGATTTGTAGACTAATTAACATCTCTGCTTAATGGAAGAGAAGCTATATTTCCATATGTTATGTCAATTAAAGGTTTCAGAGAGAAGGAAGGGTGGTTAAAAAAAAAAGAAGCAGTTTGCTATTGCTAAGAAAAGGGATCAGAAGGAATCCAAAGAGGGGAAGATAAATAATCAACCTCTTAAATTTAATTTATTTGACTCTTAAGGGTTTAAAGGGTAACTGAAATCAAGGCGCAATTTTGAAAGGTATGGAATGAAATGTATGACCAGGCTTTTCACTGTTATGTTCTGCTGTTCTTAGAAAAAAGGAGAAAGAAAGATCTCTAAACTTCCTTCCGGCTCTAAATTTCTATAATTCTATGACTTTGCAAAAGAAGGTAAAGTGAACTTTCTTCCTACTGAAAGTAACAAAACTTGTCACCTTCACTCATGCAAAAAAAAAAAAAAAGATTCAATGGACTTCTGATTTTATTGATATGGGAACATACCAAAGGGAAAACTCTCTGTACCAATGAAGATGGCCCCTTCTCAGTGACTTAAGAGTATTCAGGTTGCTTAGAGCACTGAGATGTTAAGTGTCTTATCCAATTTCACACAGCTGGTTTATGTCAGAAGTGGAATTTCAACCCAGATCTTTCTGGCTCAAGTAGTGGATAGCTTTCTATCCATCACTTGAAGGGAGTCTCTGATAGCGCAGTTTAACAATTTCTCCCTCATGATACAGCAGTGTTTTGATGTTTTGACTAGGAGAAAGAAACCAAATTGTTTCTCTGTTCTTGTTTGCTATGGTGCTTGTCATATGTGGTTGCTGAGTCATTTTTCAGTAATATCTGACTTCCTGATCCCCTTTGGGCTTTTATTGGCAAAGATACTGGAGTGCTTTGCCATTTTCTTCTCCAGCTTATTTTATACATGAGGAAACTGAGGCAAACAGGGTGAAGTGACTTGCCTGGGGTCACAAATCTAATGTCTGAGGTCAGACTTGAACTCATGAAGATGAGTCTTCCTGATTCCAAATCACTGTGCCACTACCTGCCCTAGATAGATGTAGACTCATACCTTAACTTCTGTTTTTCATATAAACCAAGGCCATCTCTTCTTGCCACCACATACTCTCTATATAACTATAAACATTCTAAATTACTGTAGCCTTAACTTACAAATTGTCTTTCTCTTAGCTAAGATCAAAAGTATCCCTGAGGGGCGGCTAGGTGGCGCAGTGAGTAGAGCGTTGGCCCTGGAGTCAGAAGGACCTGAGTTCGGATCTGGCCTCAGACACTTAACGCACACAAACAAAAACCTAGCCATGTGACCTTGAGCAAGTTACTTAGCCCCAATTGCCCTCCAAAAAAAAGTATCCCTGAAATATAACTATCTTTACCCAAAACATGTCTGTGAATGGAGTGGTTAAAGTGGAATATTTCTTTTCAAATTCAATATGTCCCATCCTTATGGAAAGGTATCTGAATCTCTCTCATTCTCATTCCAAGCAACTGAAAACAACTCGTGCATGACAGCCATCTTAGCACCAGGCCCCTGTTGTAACTTAGTTACCTTACTTAAGGCTTTGCACACAGTAGGGGCTTAACAAATTCTTGTTGGAAAAGGGATTGACTCTTTTAAGATCAAAGGAGCTTTACAATAATAGCATTGGGTTTTTCTATCTTCATCTATGAATTAATTTGCTTAGGGTTTTCCCAATTAATATTGGCAAATGATCTTCAATTTTAAATCTTAGAGGAGGGGAATTTGTTTTTGTGTCACAAAACCCTCTGTCAATTTGGTAAGGCCTATGTACCCCTTTCTCAGAATAATGTCTCTAAATGCATAAAATAAAATGCACAGGGTTGTACAAAGGAAAACCAATGTTAATGTAAACAAAGATACAATTTTTCCCTATCCAAAGTTTACAAATGCCCTGAAATTGATGCAAGGACACTGGGTTAAATAGACCTGTTTTAGACAGCTGCCTGGAGGCAGTAGAACTTAAATGATTTGCCCAGGATCCTACCATTAGGAGGAGGATATGAATCCAAGGCTTCCTGACTCCCTAGTTGTTTCTTCATTCACTAGTCTACTTTCCCATTCCCAACAGTAATAATAATAATAATGTGTTGTGATAATTAAACCATAATTCTATAATAATATATAATTATTATAATGTGATTATAATATGTATTATATAATAATTATTAATTGTAACAACAAATTGTAGTTTTATAATATCATAATTATAATATACATTATAAAATTATATTTTTATGATATATAATTATATCAATAGTATAAGAACTTAATATATAAAGTAATGATAAGAGGGGCTACATTCTGATGACACATTTCTTTGATAATGACTTCATTACCAGAGGTGATATACAACCCAGGCTAATCAAGGGAGGGACCTTA
This sequence comes from Gymnobelideus leadbeateri, assembly GCA_011680675.1. Classification (NCBI taxonomy): domain Eukaryota; kingdom Metazoa; phylum Chordata; class Mammalia; order Diprotodontia; family Petauridae; genus Gymnobelideus; species Gymnobelideus leadbeateri. The sequence continues at coordinate 270,921 of WOXC01012083.1, read as the reverse complement.
GGGGCCAGCACATCCATCCCTGACATTTTACAAATGAGGAACTGGAACCCAGAGAAATTATTAACTGACTTGTCCAAAGTCACAAAGATAGGAAGTAGCAGAGATGAGATTCTAACCTATATCCTTTGACTCCAAACCCAGCATCCTTACATCCAGTACCACCTGGTCTCCCACTCCAGGATGTCCTCTCCAAAACTGCACCAAATTTCTAAGTTGCACATCTGGAAGCCCTGGGGCAAAAGGCCTGTGAGCAGAGGCTAAATTGAGAATATCAGGCATGGGTGATACTTGCTTTGGGCAAATGTGTGTTTGACTAAAATACATCAAACATCTGTTCTCCAAGATGACATCTATTCTCTAAGAGATTCTAAGCAAGTGAGAGCTTAACAGAAGGGTAGGTAATGTGACAGAGCCTGGCCTATATTCAAGCAGGGAGGAGCAAAGAGACACCAGGACTGGATTAGGGTTTTGTCATGGGCCAGGAGGGTTCCAAATTCTAAGAAGTTAATGACAATGGGGCACCCTTGGGACCCAGCAATTAGAGACAGACTAGTTGGGATTATCACTTTTGACTTGCCTATTGTAATCACTCCAAACTTAAGTCTAGTTTACCTGCAGAAGCATTTTCACAGAATGATTTTAGATTCCCCCTCCTCTAACTCTGCCAAATCCTCATGAGCAAAAACAAACCAAAAAACAACCAACTCCCTGCCTGCCTGTAAATGCCTGAAATTCCTCTAATAGAACATAAAGTATAAAGCATTTCATCCCTTAGTCACAGATAAAAGGCTTAAAATGTCAATGCCTGTTTGAAGTAATTCACTGGAAAGTGTGATCAGTCAATCAAGTGTCTTTTTTTTAACAGAAGGAGTCTTTTTTTTTTTAACAGAAGGAAAGACTGATGAGAATGGGAGGGCTTTGGTTCTTGGAAGTACCAAGGGGCCATAGGGTCTAGAAAGGGAAGGCTGAGGGCACAGAAGGCAAATTTTGTAAACTTCACAATTCTGCCTTGTATTAGCCTTATTTACCTGCATCCACAGAGAGACACAAATAGAAGCTGTGCAGTGAGGTGGCCTTATATCAATAGGAATCTAGGCTATTTTCAAATATAGGCTGCACCTCTAAAATAAGTTCTCTTTCAAAGACTATATTATATAACATATAATGTGTATATATGCACACATAACTTCTCCATATACATATATACAATGGGCATGTATATATACATATATACATACATGTGTATATATAAATATATATGAGTTTTCAGTTATCAAGACTTAAAACTGCACTAAGACTTTTGGGACAAATTGTGACTGCATGCATGCATATGTGTGTATGTTAATTTCTGTACTCTTCTACTCTTTCCCATCATGCTCCAGGAACCTCTTCATCCTGGAAGGTCACTTCATCCTTGGAGCTGATAGCTTGGAAGAACCCTCTGTCCCCAGAATCCCTCTCTCTAACTGGAGGGTGAAGAGCTCCTCCCACACCTTCCACATAAGGATAGAGCCCAGGCCAGCCTTCTCTTCATTTCCCACCAGGCTGTGCTCCTCTAGATTTCTCCATCATGACTCCTGCCTAGGTACCTTCTCCTCTTCCCCCCACATTTCAGCTTCCTTTTATGTGTCATGTTCCCCATTAGACTGTGAGGTCCTTGACAGCAGGGACTCTTGCTTTTTTGCTTTATTTGTACTCCCAGTGATTAGCATGGGTGCCTGCCATAGTATGCTTGTTGACTGCCAAACTGACTCTGTGTTTCTAGACCTGAGAGTTCATCCTTGAAGGGGTCTCCCATTGTGGAAACTCCTTCTAGAGATACAGATGACAACTTCTCTTTAATTTGTAGTTACAGAAAAGCACTAGAAGGTTCTGAACCCAACATCAAACAGCTAGTACAGGTCAAAGGTAAGACTTGAATTCAGGTCTTCCTGATTACAAGGACTGTTCTTCATCCTTTGCCAGGACATCTATTTAAGTATGCACTGAAAATTATCATAATTTTTTCTACTTTAGTCTCTTAAGAAGTTGTGATTTCATTCCTCTGCCAGGGAAATTCTAACTTCTCCACAATTTGGTCTTTGAGAGTTGTTGGAATGAAAAATTCATCCCCCAGTGACAATCTGTCTTAGTTAGATTGATCCTTAGATAATATAGACAACAATCATATAATCCACCCCTGAGCTTGGTGGGCTGGATCTGCCAGAATTCGATCATTAGTGTCACAGCCTTTGAAAATCCAGGGGCACCTCCACAATATCTTTGATGAGATGTTGGAGACCATAGTCTTGTAAAATATATCAATTGTAAAAGTGTTCTTTTGAACATTTCTTTCAATTCAAATAAAGGCTTTATTCTGTTATTACTATTACTCATCTTTTCATTCTTAATACTTCTATTCACCTATTCTCTCTGTCTGTCCCTTCTTCTCCCCCTCCCACTTCTCTTGTCTCTTTCATTCTCTCTCTCTCTCTCTCTCTCTCTCTCTCTCTCTCTCTCTCTCTCTCTCTCTCTCTCTTTCTCTCTCTCTCCTTTCTCAGTATTCTCTATCTTCTCCCTTTCCTCCCCTTCTCCCTCTCCTCCTCTCCCATCATTCTTTCTCCTCTCTCCCTTTCTCTCTTTCTACTCTCTCTCCCACCTCTGCCTCTCCCTTTTTATCTCCCTCTCCTTTCTCTCTTATTTCCCCTCTCCTGTTTCATTCTCTACCCTTTCCTTCTCTTTTCCTCTCCCTTTCCTTCCCCAGCCTCTGTCTCTCTACCCTCTCCTCTCCACCCTCAGTGTAGAGAGCCCTGAATGAGAAATATTCTCTGCTGATACAGAATCTTCTGATCTTAGATAGTTACTTGGGGGCCACCAAGAGATTTCATGACTGGCCTAGAATCCCACAACCACTATGTATCAGAGGCAAAAATGGAGCCCTAGTCATTCTTATCCTGAGGCTATCTCTTTGTTCACTGTGCTAAATAGCCTCCATATAATATAATAATGATAATATAGTAATATATAATTAATAATGATGACAATATATATTATAATAATATATTGATTAATATAATTATATATAATGATAATATATCAATATATAATTATAATACATTAATTAATATAATGTATAACATAATAATAATGATGATGATGAAAATGATAATAAACCTAGCAGCTCATATTTATATGGCACTTGACCAGATAGTTAATAAAATCATCCCCTCACAACAACCCAGTAATTCACTGTTTGTTGCTCTGGACTGGATCAGTGATTTCACTGATATAGGGAAGTTACAGGGAATCAACTACCTCTACTTATTTGAAGCTTATGGTATCAGATTGCTGCCTGGGGCACTGAGAGGGGAAGTCACTTGTCCAGGGTCACAAAGCCAGTATGTGTTATGGGCAGGCCTTGAACCCAGGATTTCTGCATGCCATGGCTGGCATGGCTGGCCCTTTAGCTTCTATGCCTAGATGCCTTTCATATTATTTTCTTAACTGGGAGCATAATAAGAGGCCATATTCAGCTTTTGTACAAACCAGATTACAGGGTGAGGATGGGGGAAGTGTGACTTGTATTCAGATTACTATAGCATTTTTGTCATATGTAGCTGTGGAATTTATGAAGGTGCCTATCTGCTTTGATTACACAGCATTTATTACAAAATAACTTTATTCCTAGGGGATTTATTAATGGAGGTATTGCCATATCAAAGCAGTAATTTACAAGATTGCAGCTCTGTAGGCAGGCCAACAGCTCAAACTTAGGGGATAAGGCATGAAATTTTGAGACTTGTAGAATTTTGAAACTTGTAAGTCTTTGGGAGCATAGAAAAAGCAGTGTTTAGCACCTACCCAGCAAAGGATAATTTAGCTAAGATAATTTAATCGATTTAAAGAGTTCTGGATGAGAAACTTTCTGATGTAAAACTGAACCCCCTAAACTTAGGGAGTTACTGGGGTGAGCTAATGCCTCCCCTGCCCTGCCTTATTTCATCCTTGGTCCATGGGAAGCCTTTCTAAGCCTTGGTCTTTTGCTGGAGTCTTTGTCTCTAATACATGTCCTTTCCCTTAAAGGCAGTTGCCTAGTTCCTTCCCACCTAGAGGCTAGGTGGCAAAGTGAACTTGGCCCCAGGAAACTTGGTTCAAATCCTGCCTTAGACAATTACTAGCTGTGTGACTATGGGCAAAGTGCTTAGCTTCTGTTGGGACTTGGCTTCCTCATCTGTAAACTGGAGAGGGAGAGGAGATCAAAATAGAACTTATCTTGTACTGTTGGGTTTTCAAAACATAAAAATATGTTATCTCATTTGACCCTCACATGGTTGTTGTGGGGAGTCAAATGAAATAACATATACAAGGTGCTTTGGAAAAGTATTATTTCCACCTGGTTATGAATTGTGGTATATGTCCCTGAGGCATATATTTCTAGCTATGTCTCTGGCAGGGCCAGTGATTATGAAGAAAAATGTTGGTAGTCAGAATGAGAGAGGCAGAGAGACAGAAAAAGAGACAGAGACATATACACACAATGAGAGAGACAGAGACACACACACAGGGAATGAGAGAGATAGAGACACACACACGCAGAGAATCAGAGAGAGACAGAGTCAAAGGGAGGGAGAGAGAGAGAGAGAGAGAGAAGCACTTGGGCCAACTCTCCTACAAATTCAGAGTATAAACCAGGATTCCCTCCCCAATCCTTGCTTCTCCACACCTAACCTTGGCTGCCTAGATTGTCCCCAATTCACACATACTTGTTAATAATCTCTGATCATTCCAGGTCTCCCCTGGAATTTATTTAGACCTGCTTTATCTGTTTTCTGCCTCCCTATAAATAATTGGTAGGCTTAGACCTGAATTCGGGTTTATTGCCTTTGGCCTTTGCAAGTTCCTTAACAATTTCTGTTCCTGAATGCTAACCCTTAACTACCCTCCACCCTATATGCTGTTTTCAATTCTCTAGTTTTTCATATGTACCCAATTCCATACTCACACTCCTCTCCCTGCCTTCCCTTTGCCTTTATTTCTCTTCCTCTTTTTCCTCTCCTTTGCCTTCCTGCCAGGATCATCCACAGATATTATTTAGTAGCACTAGAATTTATATAACATTTTAAGTTTTGGAAATGCTTTATACAGTTTCTCATTTGATCCTCCCAGTAGCCCTGCTAGGTGTTACTATTTCTCCCATTTCATAAAAGAGAAAACTGAAGTTGGGGTTGAGATACGTTAAGTGACTTGCCTAGGGTAATATAGCTAATAAATGCCTGAGTGAGATCTGAATTCAGGTTTTTGACTGTTTATTTAGCTAATCTCACTAGTAGCTCTGGTTGCTCTCCAGGGTCCTAGATCCCTTGGGGGATAAAACATTTGGTCCATTCTCACTCCTTCCGCACTTGGGTTAACCAACTAGCATTAAAAGAACAGAAGTTAAGTTCAGTCCTTCCCTTTAAGACCACAAGACTGAGAGCTAGAGTAGGCATACAGGAGAAACCCTGTCTCTGCTCTACCCTCTAATTTAGACTCAGGGCAATAGAGGAGGGATAACTGAGTGCCTCTAGGGTAATAACACCAAACTAAAATAGAAATGAGGTCCATTGAAATCATAATAAAGATCCCTTTAGGTCTCATATTGACTTAGAAAACCAGATGTTAACATTACCTATATTCTATTGTATTTTTATTTATTTTGTTAAACATTTCCAAGTCAGTTTTAATTCGATTCCAACCCAAGTCAGACCTTGAATCTGATGCCTCTGTTCTAGGGAAAAATTATAAGGGATACACAATCTGCCCCCCAAAAGTCACAAGAGCCAGTAGGAGGAGGAAAACTTTAGTAAAAGGCATATTAAAACATTCTATTTCCTTATTCCCCATGAGATATTCCTGGTTAGTCCCTAGGAATGTGGGAGGATTATGATTTCCAAGATTTCCATGGAAGCAAAGACCGATCATTTTTTTTTCCTTTTTGGAGGGGGTAGGGCAGGGCAATTGGGGTTAAGTGACTTGCCCAAGGTCACACGGCTAGGAAGTGTTAAGTGTCTGAGGCCAGATTTGAACTCGGGTCTTTCTGACTCCAGGGCTGGTGCTCTATTCACTGTGCCACCTTTTAAATACCAATGTTCTACAGGATTTATTGGCTATAAAAGGACAGAAGCTACAGCAGAATCAAAAAGTGAGTATCACACAGAGGGCAATAGGGAGGAATGTGGTAGGTGAGAGCAGACTGCAGTATATAACCCATGAAGAATTTTGAATCAACAATAAAAATAACTATGACAATTATATCCCCAGTAAAATAGCAGGGAGTAAAATAATCCTCCATAAATCAATGACATTTCTATACAGCAATAATAAAACCCAGGAAGAAATAATAGAATGAGAAATCTCATCCAAAATAATTACAACATACATAAAATATCTGGGAGTCACTCTTCAAGGAAGTCACACATTCAAGATATAATTAAAAACATACTTTAAAGAAATAGAGAACCACTTGAGAAACTGGAGAGATACCCATTACTCTTGGCTTGAGCTGCATCAATATAAAAAAATAACAATAATACTGCCTTGATTCAACCCAAAGAAGAAACGGTGCATATTCAGTCATTTTCAGTAATGTCCAACTCTTTATGACCCCGTTTTGAAAATCTTGGCAGAGATACTGGAGTGATTTGCCCTTTCTTTCTCCAGCTCATTTTACAGATGAGGAAACTGAGACAAACAGGGTTAAGTCACTTGCCCAGGGTCATGCAGTTAGTAAGCATGTGAGGCCATATTTGAACTCAGGAAGGTGAGTCTTCATGATTCCAAGCTCAGTACTCTATCCATTGTACCATTTAACTGCTCAAATAAGAAGCTAGGACCATGTAAAGAAATCAGAACTTCAATGTCATTCTTTCTACCAGAATTTTACATTTACGACAAAACCAGTAAATATTCTAAATCTAAGCTTCTGTCCAGCTCTAAATCTATGATCCCATGAGCAAATCCAGCTGTTCTTTATGTAATATCAAATCAAGGCACACCCCTTACTTCTTTGTCCTATTTGATAATCCTGCCCTTCTTCCCATAACAATTTTCCAAGATGAAGCCACCTTTTGAAATATCTTCAACTGATTTTCATATCTTATGATCCTGAGGAACTTCCACTTGTACATTAACTTGACCTATGTTTAAGCATTTATCTGATGCTTATTATGTGTCAAGCACTGAGCTAGACATTGGCAATACAAAAACCAAAAAAGCAAAAGCAAAAAGAATTAGTTCCTGCCTTCAAGGAGCATACATTCTATTTGTGGGACAGAGATTATACTGCAGGAGGCATTGATTTTCTGCATAAGAAAATGGATACAAATCCTTTAAGAATCTTCACCTCCTTGGAGAAAGCAGAGATTTTTCTGTGACCCTTCAATACTTGGTGCTCTTAGGCTTGAAGTGAACATTTCATTATTGTTTTTCTTTTTGGGGAGTAGGGGAACATGAGCAGGGACATCTCTGCAGAGAGTATTATTTGTCACCATTTTTAGAACAGCTCAGGTACCATTTTTTAAGTCCCCTGGCTAGCTGCTGTTAGTTGGAGGTTTTGTTTTATAAATAGGGAAGCTCTCAGAAGAATGTTGTGTTGGGTTTTTTGGGGGGAGGGGACTGGAACATTAAAACTATCTTCCTTCCATAAAATAGAATTTAAATATTTAGAAAGTATTTAAATACCTATTAGTAAGTAAATAGGGCTGTGTGTTACAGAGGAGTAGGTACTAATAGTGATAGTATGTAGGAAGTAAGATTTTTTTAAAAATAGGGAATATGGTATTGCTATTTGAAAATTCAAAACTATCTTTCACATGATACTTTAAATATATGGGGAAATATGTAATATTAATTACATGATTCAGTATGAATTTTTGCCATTGAAATATTATTTAGCTTTTATGGACTTAAACATTTATAATAGCCAAAGGAACAATAATTTTTACACTATGTTTTGGAGGCTTTGGTCCCCTTCTCTCTACTCACACAGCTACCACCCTGGTGCAGACCTTCATCACAACTGCAATTGCCTACCAGTTGGTTTCCCTGCCTTAAGTCCACAGCAATCAATTCTTCATTTAGCTTCCAAAGTGATTTTCCAAAAGCACAATCTGACTCTGTCACCTCCCCTACTACTGGATAAATTCAATGTATCCTTATTGCCTCCACTATCCAATATCAAATACTCTGACATTTAAAGTTCTTCTCTATCTGGTCACTTTCTATCTTCCTCCCTTCTTACACTTTCCTCCTCTCCACATACTTTTCCAGTAATCTGAACTTTCTTGCTGTCCCTCAGACATGAAACTCCATCTCCTGACTATTACTTTTCAATAACTGCCCCACTCCCGTGTGTGGAATGCTATCCCTCTGCATCTTGGCCTACTGACTTTCCTGGCTTCCTTTAATATTTAGATCTTATCTTAGCCTACCTTCTACAACAGGCCTTAATATATGTCTTCCCCTTACTCCATGACCCTTGCTACTGCTAATGCCTTCCCTCTGAAGTGATATACCTACTTTTTTTTCTCTTCCCCCTTCTTCCTTATTTTTCTTCTTTGTCTTCCTCTTCTTCTTTGTCTTCTTCCTTCTTCTTTGTTAACATCATCTTCTTTTTCCTTCTTCCTTGTCATTGTCTTCTTCCTTCCTCTTTGAATTCTTTATCTTCTTCTTCCTTCTTTTACTGTCCTATTATATATCTAAATACATATATGCATATCTTGCAAGTATAGAGTTGCTTCAATTATATATCTAAATATATATATATATATATATATATATACATATACATATACATATCTTGCAAGTATAGAGTTGCTTCAATGGTCTCCTCCATTAGAAGGTGGGCTTCTTGAGACCAGATTTGCCTCACTTCGTATCTCCAACACTTAGCACAGTGCCTGGCACATAGTCGATGCTTAATGAATGTTTGAGGACTGACTGGTAGGACCTATGATTTCACTGGGGCCAGGAACTAAAAGTAAAACAATTCCTTCTATCTATGCAGATTTGGCACTTATTTTGCAATATGTAATCTTAGGGAGTTGCTTTAAGAGGTAAAATGCCTTACTAAGGATCATACAATCTGTATATATCAAAGGGGGCACTTGAACCCAGGGCTTTGTAACACCAGAAGAGATAGGCTTTCTACCTGCTGCACTTCAATATTAATATAATTATATAATATTAGCATAATAATATTATATAATATTATTACAATAATATAGCTTAATAACAATATAGTTATATTAAGATAATAACTATAATATTATATATACATAATAGCACAATAATATTATTATAGTTTAATAATATTAATACAATATTATTATATAATATTAGCATAATAATATCAAGTAATATTAGCAAAAGCTGATGGAGCAAATGTGGCCTCTTCCTAATTTACTTCTATCTCCCATTGTCCTTTCTCTTCCTTCCCTGGTGGCTCCAGAGAACCTAATATATAAGACATTGGAACTGATTTAGACAATCTCTCCCACCCCTTCCATCTTTACATTCTATGTCCTTTTATTAGATACTACCAGTTTCTTTCCTCTATCTTATGTCAAGTCAAGTCAGCAAGTCCTCATCTACTACAAACCAGGCACTATACTAAGGACTGAGGATAGCAGGAAAGACAAACAGTCCCTACCATCAAAGAACTCACTACATACCAAGGAGATCTCTAGAGATAAAGTGGGGAATAATCAATGGAAGGAAGACATTAGCATTAAAGGGGATTAGGAAAGGCTTCCTTCAGAATGTGGGACTTTAGTTGGGACTAGCTATCATATAATCTTTCCTTGTTTCTCTCTCCTACCTTTCCCTTCCCACTTAGTGGCCTGGTCCCTAGTCTTTGTCTGAGGATGACAGGGGGAAGAATATAGGAAAAAATTCCCAAACAAGAAAAGTTACTGTTATTATACAATAGGACATCTAGGTGGGACAGTGGCTAGAGTGCCAGACCTAGGGTCAGGGAAACTCATCTTCCTAACTTCAAATCCATGGTCATGCTGCAGATTACAATAATCTGTAATTTAGTAGATGAGTCAGCAAGTTTAGATGGCTTTTCATGGTCACCCAGCTAGTGTCAGATGGGGATTTGAATCCAAATCTTCCTGCCTCAAAGTTTTTTGCTCTATTCACTACTTCGAGTTGTCTCTGGAATAGAAAATATGTATAGAGAAATATGTACTACTTATATGTATATATGTATATGTAATTTTTATCTTTTTTCCTCTTTGAGAAAAATGGATTTTGATGGAAAGTCAAATGTTGGTGAAGCTTTCTTTTATAGCTTAGTCACTATCACACATTAGAAGCAGCCACTGATTCATGGAGTGTGATATCTTAGTCAATAAGCTGTTTCTGAAATGCTATTTTAATCGTGGAGGGAAAGTTTAGTCTGATCTTTCCTGATAATCATCTCATACTCAGAAACATAAGGAACCTAATGAGATTCATGTCTCAGAGAGATTAATTTTTGTCTGGACCTTCAACTATTTAAAAATTATTACCATTTACTTTGGGGAATTCTGCGACTTTGTTCCTTTTCTTACCATTATAATCTTTATTCAACTGCCTTGAGAACACAAAGACATTTCTCATAAGAGTTTACAAATAATTCATAACTCACTACTGTAAAATGAGTGTCCATTTGGTGTGGTGGTCAAAGTCAGAAAGGTTTGGATTCTTCCTCTGTCATCTGCTACTTGTATGACCTTGGACAGGTCTCAGTTTCCTTATTGGTAAAATGAGGGGTTTGGACTAGGTAGCCTTCAATGCCCCATCTAGTTTACAATCCTAATCTAAGAGACATTGTGGCATTGTGGAAAGAAGAAGAGTATCTTGGACTAAAAACCAATGTCCAACACTTATAAGCTAGCTATGTGAACAACATGAAAACATTTTACCACTCAGATTATTTCTTCATTAGTGAAACAGGAACAACACCTACATTACCTATCTAACTCATGGAATCAAATGAGATAATCTATATGAGCACTTGCAGACTTTAAACGTGTTGTATAAATGTCAGTTATCATTATATAAGTGGTTGTTATGGTTGGCAAGAGAGCTAGTTATTCATTTTCATAATTATAGAATCAGCTACTCAAATCCAGCCTTTCAAAATCCTCTTTCTAGAATGGCTCCAGATGTGGAAGCAGCCAAAAAAAAATTCAATAAATGTTCTTGATTTTCTTTCTGATGAAAAAGCAGCCTCTGATCAGTCAGCAACAAATGAAAACAGCTGAGAACAGCTAAAGATTACACCCAGTGCACTGGGATTGGTCAGTTCACTGCCCAGAAGGAATAGGGGAGGCTGATAGACTGGATGTCAGCAAAAGGATGCCATTTCTTGAAGAAAGGCCAAGAGGTGAAGATAAAGCACAAGGAGACAGAAGAAACAAGACATGAAGTTGACAAGTCAGTAAGCATTTATTAAATGCCTACTATTTGTCTGGCACTGTGATAAGTGCTGGGGATTCAAAGAAAGGGGAAAAAACACAGACCCTGCCTTTGAGGAGTATGTATATACTAATGAGGGAGATGGGAACAACTATGCATAAACAAGAATGCTGTTATTGTTGAGTTGTTATAGTTGTATTCCTTCATGACCCCACTTGGGGTTTTCTTGGCAAAGGTATTTCCTTCTCTAGCTCATTTTACAGATGAGGAAATGGAGGCAAACAGAGTCGGGTGCCCTGTGCCCAGGGTCACACAGCTAATAAATGTCTGAGACCAGATTAGAACTCAGAAAGATGAGTCTTCTTGATTCCCAACCTAGTGCTCTATTCACTTTGCCACCTAGTTGCCTTGTAAACAAAATGGATAGCTACTAAACTGTAGATAGATAGCTACTAAATTGTAGGCAATTTCAGAGGGTAGGCACTGCCATTATGGGGAATCTGGTAAGTTTTCTTGCAGAAGGTGGTTTATTAAAAAAAAATAAAGAAAAGGAAAGCAGAAAGATAAGAGAGACAACTAGGTAGTATGGTGAATTAAGCACTGGACCTTTTAGAATTAGGAAGACCTGAGTTCAAATCTGACTTTAGACACTTGGGCAAGTTACTTAACCTCTCTCAGGCTCACTCTCCTGCTCTGTAAAATGGGAATAATTATAAGACCTAAATCCCAGGTTATGAGGATGATAAAATGTAATAATTTTGGGAAAGGTCTTTCAAAATCTTAAAGTTTATAAATGCTAATTATAAAACAATAACTATAATTATAGCAATTAATGATAATTATAATTAATCATAATAATTAATAAGTTATTATAAATGCATATAATATACTTCTGATATATGACAATTAATAAAACATATGGTGTACTTAGAATAAAATTATATAATAATGAAAATAATTGTGATTATAGCAATTATTACTGTTGTTATTATTGTATCAGCAGTAATGACTGGAGACAACAGGTACTCCAGCATTGGCAGTGGCAATTAGAGGCAGCAAAGGGTTGGTAAGTGGGGAGGAAGAACAGAGCTAGCAACTAAGACAACCAAACAGCTGGGTAGTTTAGGGCAGCAAATAGCTACCTGAATTGCACCTCAACAGACCTTGAAGGCACCTGATTGTCAAGCTGAAAGCCTACTAACAATGGTATTGGGGAAACAGAGGTTCAGGGATGGGGAACGGTCCTCTAGTGTGAATTCTGGTCTTCCTCTCTAGTACAAGGGGCCCTCCATCACTTTTTGTATCATGGACTGCTCTGGCAACCTAGTGAAGCCCAGGACTCCTCAGAATATGGTTTTTAAATGCACAAAATAAAATATATCAGACTACAAAGGAAACCAATTACAGTGATGTACATTACAGTGATGTATGATTATCAAAACATTTTTAAGAGCTCATGGACCCCCAGGTAAAGGACTCTTGCTTGTGTAAGGAAATGGTCAGAATTACAGAAGCCACATGTCAATACTTTAATGAACCTGTGACATCGCTTACGTGGATATTTCCTCTATCTTTGTAGATAGCAATCCATCAAAGAACAATTGAGGAGCTAGGAGGGGTGGGATGGGTAGAGTGAATGAGCTTTCAGTTCCCTTCCAGTTTAAAATTTATGTCCCTATGAACCATACCAAAAAAATGACATGAATGAAAAATATCTCTTGTTCAGACTCTGTATGACCACAGTTGAATGACTCGTCCATTGCTACTTTGTGTAATTCGTGTCCATAGATCATACAAAAAGGATCAATCTACCCAATGTACTGAAGACCTTCTCCTAGATCATTCTTTCACATAGTAAGTGACAGAATCCAGATTCAAGCCTAAGTCCTTTCATTCTCAATCTCAGCTATTTCTTCACTAAACCTTGTTGTTATTCAATAATTCAGTTATGTCTGACTCTTTATGGTCCCATGGGCCATAGCATGCAAATACTGTCCATTAGGTTTTCTTGGCAAAGATACTGGAGGGGTGGCTAGGTGGTGCAGTGAGTAGAGCATCGGCCCTGGAGTCAGAAGGACCTGAGTTCGGATCCGGCCTCAGACACTTAACTCACACACAAATAAAAACCTAGCCATGTGGCCTTGGGCAAGTTACTTAACCCCAATTGCCCTCTAAAAACAAAAAAAGATACTGGAGTGGCTTGACTTTTCCTTCTCCAGTGGATTAAAGCAGACAGAGGTTACGTGACTTGCCCAGGGCCACACAGCTACTAAGTGTCTGAGTCTGGATTTGAACTCAGGTCTTTCTGACTCCAGGCCTAGTACTCTATCCACTGAGACATCTAGCTATCTTATCACTAAATCTAAGGATCTACTTAACTTCTGTGTCTTTTGAGTAATTATATATGTTATCTAGACAACCTGTAATGTGTTAATGTTCAAGAGTTTGATGTAATCTGTACAATGACATCCATAAACGGGAGCGCTAAGGACCCCATTAGGTGGAACCTCTCTTTCAATTAAACTCTGTGCTGAGAAACCTTCATAGCAATGGAAAATACCTTGAGAAAATGTATATATTACCTTGTTTTATTCTTCCTTCAATGCGTCAAAGACCTAAAGGCTTTTTCAGTGTCTATGGTTAACTTTTTTTTCCCCACTAAGTTGGCTATACTCTTTGCAAGCAAAAGGGTTGGAACCCAGCTCTGATTCCCAGGCCAATACTCTTTAAAAAAAAACACTTCAGTTTTAATTTAAGGAATAAAGCAAGCATTTCCATAATATAGTATGATAAAAAAGATGATTGTACAGGAAACTGCAAATATCTGATGTACAACTTGTTATTCTTTTAAAATATATGATAAAGTTTTCTGTAATTTTTTCCCCTTTTTTCCCCTCCAATACTCTTTTACATTGCATTTTATTAATTTAATTAAGCAGCTAGGTGACACAGGGGGCAGAGTGAGGGCCTAGAGTTAGGTAGGCTCATCTTCCTAAATTCAAATCTGACTTCAGACCCTTACAAGTTATGTGACCCCGGGCAAGTCTTGCCTCAGTTTCCTCATGTGTCAAATGAGTTGGAGAAGTCTCTTTACCAAGAAAACCTTATATGGAGTCAAAAAGAGTTGGTTGGACATGATTTAAAAAAGCAACTAACAATAAACAACAATATAACTGAGTAGAAAAAATTTGAAAAGAAATCCTGGAGAGTGGAAGCTAAAAACAGGAATATGCTCTTTCTAAATTAGCATGTTCTCATTTGATAAACAAAATATTACATTTTTCTTTGCCTCCTCTTTACAATTCTAAATGTCCAATTCTATAGCACCTCACTGCTTCCTCCTTATACTTAATAAGGGATCAGATGAAGTTGATATGGACTTTCATATATTTTTAACTTATAGGCAAATATGCAATTCACCCACTGTTTTTCATTACTTTTAATGAGCTTTTCAGTCTCATCACTTCCATACTGAAAGACTTCTTTATCCTGCTACTTCATTTGGAGGCTTCTAAATAAAAGATGAATCCAGGAGCCCTTCTCTAGGGGCCCTGTCAAAACATCCCAGAACCTCTGTGCTACTTGGGAGAAGCAGAAACATTTAAAAATTTCTTCCAGAAGTGTTTGAAGGATTTCAAGTGAGAATAAAGATCAGAGAACAAACACAGCTGTTTTTAAACAAGCAGGTGATATTTATTAAGAAACTTAGCAAATTTCAATATAGTTTGTTAATCTAGAGAAAGAGCAAATATGATGCTTTTTTGACTTTCTTAGTATCTCATTAATTTAGTCAAGCTATCTTGTCATTTAATATGATCCTGAATCTTCAAAACTTAAGCTTCATTAACCAATGGTGTCAAACAAGTCTCACTCTCCCCCTCTCTTCTGAGAACCAGTGCACTGGTGCAACACACATATAGGTCCTGAACAAATGTTTGGTTAATGTTGATTTTCTAAAAAAATCAAATAGTGGGGGACAGGTGTATATAATTATAAAAGTTATATTCCAACTGCTCTCTAGTGTCTACAATAAGGCTATAGACAAATTATCTGAAAGATTAATGCACGTCTCTAAGTATTTTAAAAGATCTCTACAGAAGGAGGAGCATCAAAGAATATTTACTTCCCTTCATGTACATGGTAGCAAGGTGGTGTAGTGGGTAGAGGGCTGGGTCTGAAGTCAGGAAGATTCATCTTCCTGAGTTCAAATCTGGCCTCAGACACTTAAGTAGTTGTGTGACCCTGCACTCATCACCTCACCCTGGTTGCCTCAGTTTCCTCATCTGTAAAATGAGCTGAAGAAGGAAACGACAAACCACTGTAGTATCTTTGCCAAGAAAACCCCAAGTGGAGTCACAAAGAGGAGGACACAACTGAAACAACTGCTTGGTAACAACAGTCACTCTATGAGCCAGACAAACTCTGTTCACTGAATGTCATGGCAAATCCTCTCCCTTCTCCCCAAATTACAATGCATTTACGTGGTATGCATTTTGTATTTACTGTTCAGTGGGTATGATTTTCCCTCAGTAGACTGCAAGTCTCTTGAGGGCAGGAACAGTTTTGTTTTCATCAACTAGCAAAGTACCAGGGCTATAATAAGTAGGTACTTAAAAATAAATGTTGAATGAACAAATGACTTTGCTCACACAGTTCCATATGAGTGGAAACCTCATTCTCACCCTTCAAAGCCCAATTCAAAAGTTACTTCTACAAAATCTTTCCTCATTCTCCCTGAAGTAACAACTCCTGCCCTCCCTGCCTCCCTCCTCCAGGCTTCATATCATTTTGTTTGACAATCTTGTATTGTTTTTATCATAGAATGGTATGCAGTTTTGTTTTCTGCCCGTGTCTAATTATCCTACTAAAAAGAAAACCTGGGAAGGAAAGATATGTCTTATATAATTCAATCAGCCAATCAGTTAATCAATCAATAATCATTTTTTTAAAGAACCTGCTAAGTGTCAGACCTGTGTGCTAGGTACTAAGAATACAAAGACACCAAAAAATAAAATAAAATCTCTGTTTTTAAGCATCTTCCAATCTAACTAAATGCTGTATTGCCTGCCCTACTCCCCACCCTCAACACTTAGCACAAAGCTCAGTTAGTTATTAAAAAATGTTCATTAAATGAATGCTTGAATTTACTCCTAAGACAATATTCATTCCATGATTTAACCATCCTTGTAATTTTTCTTGTATCTGACATG
The DNA here is from genome assembly GCA_011680675.1 of Gymnobelideus leadbeateri. Lineage (NCBI taxonomy): Eukaryota > Metazoa > Chordata > Mammalia > Diprotodontia > Petauridae > Gymnobelideus > Gymnobelideus leadbeateri. The sequence goes on along the minus strand of WOXC01012083.1, from coordinate 254,287 downwards.
TCTTCACTCCTGCCCATTCTTCCCCTGTCTCCAGCAGAGATGTATAACTCTTCATCACCTTCTATATATCCCACTTGGCTTTATAGAAATCTGGTGTGATGTCACAACTTTAGTCTCTTGTGAAACAAACTCAGTTACTTCACTGCTTCCCCTGAGCTCTCTCCCAGTTCTCCGCTTGTAAAATTCAAATCTGAATACCTTAATAAGGAATCACAAAATGTTAGAACCAGAAGGGAATCTCTCTTACTGCATTACCACCTGTCTCAATTTACAGATGACAAACTGAGACCCAGATTGGGAAGTGACTTGCCAAAGATTAAACTTAGTTAATAGCAGAGCTGACACCAGAACCCAAGTTCACAGGCACATCTGAAGTAGTACCAAGGATAGCTCCCAGTTAGTGGGTGGCCAAATCTGTAAATTTAAAAGGTGCCTGCCCATATGGTATGATTTGAAAGGATATTACAGTGCCCTGACTGCAGCCCCCCCCCCAAAATCTCTTCCACTGGTTTACATATGAAATTCCCAGCATTAGTCACTCTTCTTTGTTAAGATGATGTGTTTCCAGATAACTTCTGATAAATTGGAAATATGTTAAGAGCTCAAATTTATATAGTGCTTTAAGGTTTAAAAGGCACGTTTCACATAATAACCCTATGACATAGCTAGCATCAATATTATTATGTCCATAATATGGATGAGGAATCAGAGAGTTAGAAAGGTTAAATAAATTGACCATAGTCACACAACAACTAAAAGTCAGGATTTAAACCTAAGTCCTAATTACCTACACTGCAGGAAGTAAAAAAGTCCAATTTAATTCAATTAAACTGATGCCCACTGTGTGCAAAGCCCAATGCTAGGCACTTGGCGAATGCTGAAACAGACACATTGAGAATTTAGTACAGGAGATAAGAGATGTACTGGAGGATGGGGAAACCAGTGAAACCTTCCCTATTCCATGTCTTCCATCTCTTGAGATTTCAAGACAGTTTCTTAACATCCCCAGAGAACTGTGTTGGGTACATAGAGGTGATGGAGCACCTGTCTAACTCCTAGTGTGACCAAAGGATACATCAGAACCTAGCACACCCTTGCCAGGTCAGTCTCCTTGCCAAGAAGTCAATACATCCCCTGTTCCCTTAAAAGGAGCTAATGAACTGGCAACAGAAGAGCTCTCTTTGCACTTAGAAAGTAATCAAGGTGTCATGTCAATGGTAAGTGAATGTATTTCTCAGCAGCAGTCTATATTGTGACAAAAACCATCCTCCTGGCTCAGGAAATAGCACCATCAAGGGGAAAAAGTGAACATGCTGAGACAAGAGACTTGTTTTTAAGTCACTTTTTTGGCCCATGTGCCCCGAATAATTTCCTGTTCACATGGACCCAGAAGTTTCCCATTTGCAACTCTGCAGTTTGCTTTTTGCTGCCTGAATGCCTGCATGCACTCCCCCTCCCCCCACTCCACAAAGGACTTTAAAGCCCAAGGACTTGCTGAAAGTACAAACATCAGCTAACCTCATACCTCAGCCAAAAGTACCAATGGAAAGAGGGAAAAAATGCAAAGGACTTTGAACATTCTCTGAATGCAGGGTCAAGTCATTTTGAAACATGGTACTAAATTGTATCTTCATATATAGTAACTCAGAATGTTCAGGTGCTCCAAAAAGCCAACTCAAACTTTAGCTTCTATGACTATTCTAAAGAATCTCTCAGCTTGGAACTAAATAGTTCGATGGGATTCATCTGAGAGATGGTAGGAAGGGCTCTGCCCTCCCTTTCCCCACTCTCCACCCCCCCACCCCGACACTCTTCTGGGAAGTCTGTGGGGTAGAGGTATAAACAAGAAAGAATAGAAATAAACAAAAAAAAACAATATTCAAGATGATTACATACTATTTTCAACTTTACAGAGCACTTTCCTCCATCTACTGCAAGGATGCTGGTCTCTAAGCTAACAAGTAGCATTATAGAACTATAATCATCATATAGTAAAAAGAATTTTGAACCTGGAGTCAAGAAAGCTGGATTGAAGTCTTGGCTCACACACTTACTAGGTAAAGCACATCACATAGTGAAAATCACTCAGCTCCTGAGAACTATAGTTTCTATACTTACAAAATGGGGATAATGACACCCTAACTACATCCCTCACAGGGCTGGTATGTGGAAAATCCTATGTACGATATCATTACTATATAATGATAGCTAAAATCTTTTGCTGTTCATTTTTCATTCATGTCCAACTCTTGGTGACCTCATATGGGATTTTGTTGGCAAAGATACTAAAGTAGTTTGCCCTTTCCTTCTCCAATTCATTTTACAGATGAGGAAACTGAGGCAGAGTTAAGTGACTTGTCCAAAGTCAAACAGCTAGCAAGTGTGTGGGGCCATACTTGAACTCAGGAAGATGGAGTTCTTCTGACTTCTTGATTTACTGTGTTACCTAACTGCCCAATTTTTTTTTTCTTTTTGGAGAGCAATTGGGGCTAAGTGACTTACCCAAGGTCACACGGCTAGATTTTTGTGTTAAGTGTCTGAGGTTACATTTGAACTAAGGTCCTCCTGACTTCAGGGCGGGTGCTCTATTCACTGTGCCACCTAGTCACCCCAGGAGCTGCCCGATTTTATGTGGTAGTGACTCAACTATTCAGCATAGTGGGAAAACAAGGTGTTGATTTCACAAAAATTCACAGAAATAAAGTTTATACCCTTTAAACAGTAAAACTTTATATATTTTTGATAGAAATCTGTTTATTATGTATTAGATATTTCTTTTTGGTACCCATCATATGCTGAATATCAACCTTGTTGACTCAAGATTTTCAAATAATATTATCTTTATTATTATCAATTATAATAACAATGACATTAATTAAAATTAGTAGTAGTAGATAATATGCTTATCTAGATTCAGGAAAATCTGGGTCCAAACACTTCCCTGATGCTTAGTAGCTCTGAAACCACAAGCAAATTATTCAATCTCTATAAACCTCAGCTTTCTTATCCATAAGGTGGAGATTAAAATGCATAGAATCTACTTCACACAGTTGTTGATTAAATGAGATAATGTAGGAAGAGTAGTTTGTAAACTTTAAAGTTATTGCTGTTCAGTTGTGTTTGATTCTTTGTGACCCTATTTGGGGTTTTCTTGGCAAAGATACTAGAGTGGTTTGCCCCTTTCTTCTCCATCTCATTTTGCGGGTGAAGAAACAGAGGCAAACATAGTTAAGTGACTTGCCCAAGGTCACACAAGTAGTATGTATCAAAGGCCAGATTTGAACTCAGGAAGATGACTCTTCCTGACTTCAGGCCCAGAACTCCATCAACTACACCACCTACCTGCCAATAGAGTACATGGAGATCTTTAAAAATACTTAGGGACACTCATTAGCCTTTCAGATAGTTTTTTTTCTATAACCTCATCCTAGAAACTAGAGAAGAAAACCCCAAATGGGGTCACCAATAGTCAGACAAGACTGAAAAAAAATGGAACAACAAGAAGAAGAACAAAAATTTACATGTAGGTAAGGATCATTAGAATGAGACTGGGAGATGCATTTGTGGAATGTATCCAGTGTCTGATAGAAGGACATTATTAATGGAAGCAATGACACAAGAGGAAATAGGAAGCACTGAAGTCAACTTTACCTACTTCATGATTTTGCCAAAGACCAGCCTTTGTCAGTTTCACAATGTCCCTTTTGTATGTAACTCAATCCACTCATCATCTTACAAAACTGCACAAAGAAGTCTATCTTATTTTGATTTCAACCTTTTTGCTGAACACACGTTCTTGAACTGATAGGGCACTTTCTAGAAACACACTTAAGCTTATTTTTTACCTGCCTTCACTGAATCAACAAACATAATAAAAACTTGAAAAGTTTTTCCAAAATTTCTCCTTAAAAAAGATTTTTATTGGGGGTGGAGTCAAGATGGCAGAGTAGAAGCAGCTCTTCAGTACAGCTCCGGCTTCTACAATTTCCAAATTCATGTAAGAGGGAACTCTAAACAACCTCTGGAGCTCCAGAACCCACAAAATGACACAGAGAAACTAACCTCCTGCTGAGGACAGCCCAGCAGCCTGGCAGGGAGTGGCCAGCACAGCACTCTGGGAGCCGAGCCCAGGCCCCCATGAGTCAGAGGTTTTAGCCCCAGGGTGACCTGACCAGCAGCCAGCTGGAGAGACTCCAGAATACATGCAGCTGGGGCGTTTCCAGAATTGCCAACACATAGATGCCATGGACAAAGTGAGAGGTTAGTGTGGTATGGACTTTGGGACTCATTAGTTGGGAGAGTGCATCAGCCTCTTTCCCTGGGGGTGAGAAGCTGCTGAGAAGCTTCAGCACACTTGCAGACATATGAAGCAGCTTCAGTTCTTGCCCTGCTAACTGTAGGGGGATCCAGCAATAAGTTTTGGGGGTAACTGCTCTTGCTTTAAACTTCCTGGATCTAGATTGTGGTCTGGGGTGGAGGTCTTGGGGTGTGTGACCAGCTTGCCAGAGCATGTGGGAGCTTCAGAGAGGGCACCCAACTAATGCCACCAGAAGTTGAGAAAACCCCAACATTTGGGACAGAAGCTTCCCTGGCTGGTGGCAGAGTCCTACTGTGGCAACAAGCCCAAGAGTCAAGTAATTGAGTGGCAACATGCCTAGGCAAAGGAAACAAAATAAACAGAAAAATTCAACATTAGACTCCTATTTTGGGGGCAAAGAAGATCAAAGCATGGAACAGGAGTAGGACTGTGAGGTCAGAAATCCTGCACCAAAAGCCCCAAATGAAAAGACAAGCTGGTTACAGGCCATAGAGGACCTTAAGAAGGATTTTGACAATCAAATAAGAAAAGTAGAGGAAAAATCGGAAAGAGAAATGAAAATGATGCAAGAAAATCATGAGAGGAGAGTCAATAAACTTACTGAGGAAAATAACACCCTAAAATAGACTAACTCAAATGGCAAAAGAAGCTGAAAAAGGCAATGAGGAGAGGAATGCCTTAAAAAGCCGAATTTGCCAGATGGAAAAAGAATCTCAAAGGCTCACTGAGGAGAATCTTTCCTTTGGATTTAGAATGGACCAAAGGGAAGCTACTGCTGTTAAACAGATCCAAACAAATGAAAGAACAGATGGCAATGTGAAATATCTCGTGGGAAAAACCACTGACCTAGAAAATAGATCCAGGAGAGATAATTTTAAAATTATTGGACTACCTGAAAACCATGATCAAAGAAAGAACCTAGAAATCATCCTTCAAGAAATACTCCAGGAAAATTGCCCTGATGTTTTAGAACCAGAGGGTAAAATAGAGGTTGAAAGAATTCACCAATCACCTCCTGAAAAAGATCCCAAAAGGAAAACTCCTAGGAATATTATAGCCAGGTTCCAGAATCCCCAGATTAAGGAGAGAATATTACAAGCAGCCAGGAAGAAACAATTTGAATACCATGGAAATGCAATCAGGATAGCACAGGATCTTGCAGCTTCTACACTGAGGGATCGAAGGGCTTGGAATATGATATTCTGCAGGGCAAAGGACCTGGGATTAAAACTGAAAATCACCTACCCAGCAAAACTGAGCATCATGTTTCAGGGGAAAATGTGGTAATTCAATGGAATAGAGGACTTTCAGGCATTCTTGATGAAAAAAACAGAGTTGAATAGAAAATTTGACATTAAGATAAAAGAAGCAAGAGATGCTTGAGAAGGTAAACAGGGAAAAGAAATTATAATGAACTTATCAAAGTTGAACTTTATACATTCCTATATGGAAAAACAATGACTGTAACTGATGAAACTTTTCTCAGTATGAAAATAGTTGAGGAAGGATATATGGGCATATGAATATATATGTGAATGTGTGTATATATGTCTACCGGTATACATAGATAGAGGGCACAGGTCAAATTTAATAGGAAGGGATGATACTTAAGATGTGGAATTAAGAGGTAAGAGAAGAATATAACGAGAGGAGATGGGGAGAGACAGAATGGGGTAAACTCATAGAGAAGAGGCAAGGGAAAATGGTTACAAGGGAGGGGAAGAATAGGAAGGCAAAAAGGCAAAACCTTATTCTCATTGAATTTGGATCAGGGAGAGAATCACATACATACTAATTAGGATATCTCACCCTACAGGAGAGTAGGGGGGAAGGGGATGAGAGGGGGGATGATGGAAGGGATGGCAGGAGGGCAAGGGGGGAGGGAAGTTGGAAGCACCCACTTGTGAAAAGGGACAGGATCAAAATAGGGAATAGACCAAGTGGGAGGTGGTATAGGAGGGAGGGAAATATAGTCAGTCTTTTACAATATATCTACTATGGTAATGTTTTGCATAGCTACACATGCACAACAACTGAATTGCTTATCTTCCCAGTAAGGGCAGGTGACAAGGGAGGAAGGGAATGAATCTGGAATTCAAAGTTTTAAAATCAAATGTATAAATACTAATATTAATACTATTTTGCATATAATTGGGAAATATTATGTACAGGCATTGGGGCACAGGGATTCACCTTGCCCTGTTGGGAGAGTGGAGGTGGGTATGGAAGAAGATATGGGAGAGAGCAGATGGGATGAGGGGATATCCTGTGGGACTGATATTCTGGGGTGGGGGGTAGGGAAAAATAGGGAAAAAAGTTGTAACTCAAAATCTGGCAGAAATGAATGGTGTAAACCACAATTTAATAAAGCATTTGGGAAAAAAGATTTTTATTGATATCTTTTGGTTTTGTATCACTTAAATTCCCCCCTGCATCTCTCTTCGTCCCTTCTCCTAAAAAGCTATCCTTTATAATAAAGACTTTAAAAGAGAGAAAAAGGAGGAGGAGGAGGAAGAGGAGAAGATGAAAATAGAAGGAAGAAGAAGAAAGAAGAAGAAAGAAGGAGAAGAAGGAGGAGAAGAAGGAGGAGAAGGAGGAGGAGGAGAAGAAGAAGGAGAAGAAGAACAGAAAAATCAGTAAGGCCTATCAACTCACCCCCAAAATTTGAAATTATTTGCAAAATTCCACCCTTGTGGGCCCTGACCTCTCTCTATATTAATACTTTTAATTTTTTCTTGTCTTATTAGATGTACTTAGTTGATTTAAAATATATATTTATTTATTTACTTTTTGGAGAGTGGTTTCTACCTATTACTTCACTAGGATATAGGCCAGGCTCTTTTTGAGCATGCCCAGTTTGGCTAACATGGAGCCCAATATGGTCCTTTATTATGTGGGTAAGGGTAGCTTCCTTGATTGGCTGTCTACATCTATAATTAAAAGTGGCAAGAATGAAACTTTTGCTTTTCTCTCTTCCATGTCACCAACTCTGCCTTACCCCTCACATGAAGATGCAGGACACCAAACTCCATCAATAAGGAGAGTCATGCCAATGGGCACACAAGTATAAGAAACTCCCATTATGGAAACTACATCCACTAATGCTTCCAGTTACTTATAGTCTTAAAGTTGCTTGGACTACTCCTTATAGCCACAGAACATGTTTCCAAGGTAGAATCTGACCTTAGATCATCTTCTTGAGGCCAAGGTCTGATCTTTCACTACTACCCCATTCTGCCTCTCTGCAAATGGGCTCTGTCCATTTGCAAGCAAAAAAAAAATACATTCCTCAATCATTTACCAAACTAAGCTTAACCTGAAAAGTGCTGTATTTGCTGGTTCTGACTGGAGATAAGCAAGATAAACAATCTTCTGCTTAAAAAAAACAAAAAAAAACCAAACCCAAAACCAAAAAAAAAAAAAAAAAAAAAAAAAAACAAACAAAACCAACAACTCCTGATTCTCAAAGCTAAGAATATCTCACAAAATAGGTTTGTTGTTGTTTTGTTTTTAACCATTAGTGTTCACATTTGCATCAGTGTGAACCCATTTTAAAACTGGTGATTTTCATGGGGGCAGCTAGGTGGCGCAGTGAGTAGAGCGTCAGCCCTGGAGTCAGAAGGACCTGAGTTCGGTTTTGGCCCCAGATACTTAACTCACACACAAACAAAAACCTAGCCGTGTGACCTTGGGCAAGTTACTTAATCCCAATTGCCCTCCAAAAAAAAAAAGCAAAAAACAAAACAAAACAAAACAAAATCCGGTGATTTTCTTTTTTCAGTTTGGAGAAATCTTTACTTGGCCTAGGCCAATTAGTCCCAGTTGAAGATAGGCCATCATATTTGTTAATTACTTAATTTTTACCTTTGGGAAAGACTTTTAGAAATAGAAATTTAGTGTGTTTATTTCAATTTGAATCTTGCCTTTTTTTGTCCCCCATACCCATTATCTCCTTTCAATTCTACCTCCACTGATCCCTTTCCTTGCAGCAAAGACAATGATAGAAAAACCAAGTAATTCATCAGCCCCTTCTGACATTATAATACTATATTCTGTATCCCTAGTTCCCATTTTCCTATTTAAAGGGAAGATGATATATTGATCTCCAGTTTATTCATTATCAGGATGATAGGTACAATGGATAGAATAAGGAACAGCTGGATTCAGATCCTGATTTAGTTCATTTACCAGTTCTGTGACTCTGGAAAAGTAGTGGTAGGATCACTGACCCTGGAACCCAAGTCCACTGACCCTAGACTTGGGTTCAAATTTTGCCTCTGATATTTACTATCTATGTGACCTTGAACAAGTCTCTTAACTTCACTGGGCCTCAGTTTCCTTACTTAGATCAGGCGTTCTTAGCTTTTTTGTGTCATGTAACTCCTATTAGCAGTCTGATGCCTTGGTGCCCCTTTAAGAATTTTTTTCAAAAAGTAATTGAAAGAAAAATTAAATTTCAGTTAGAGGTCAGTCAACATAAATACATAATCTTTTTCCCCATCCAAGTTCATAGACTCCCCCACCCTGAAATATATGCATAGAACCCAGGTTAAAAAGTCCTGGATAGGGCCGTTTTTCGAGGTTCTTTCAAGCCCTAGACCTATGAGAAGCCACTGGAAGCATTATCAATGGGTTGATAATTCAGCATTGATAGACTGACACCAAAAATAAAATGGCATCATCTGCCCTCTTCCACAACCAAAAGCAACCACCACTACCATCTTGGCTATGGAGAACAGAACAGCTCCTCCCAGGGAGCCAGCCCCACTGACAGCTTAGGACTTGAAATTAACAACAGCAGAGTAATCAACATTTGAGTTGGGATTCCTGGCGGTGGTTAATTATGCTACTAGAACAAGCTGGAGTGGTTTGAGACAATGCTGTTGGATTTATCTAGCAATCAGCTGAACCCCCCTTTTTATATATAGCTTGTCCTCCCACTCAGGAGACATCCTTTAAAAGTACGTTAATATGTCTTATTTTTTGTTCTCTGAATACAAGTATGTATTAAAAGCCAACTGGCAGAAATGAGAGCCTGAAAATTAGATTCTAGATGGGTCTCAATGAAAAATGAAGGCAGAATTGGGACTGATATCCAGACCTGCATCTGATCCTTTAATGACAGAGATAGGGGCTAGTGTTGTGATTTCTTTAGTATAACTCACTGGACCAGTTGTAGTTTTAGTTGTGGTTGGTCCTTCATTTTTTGAAGAGGACCAATGACATCACAGGGTGATGTCTTGACTTGTGTGTGAATTGGATTTAAGAGAGGCAGAGCTGCGCAAGAATCAGACTCACTCTCTCTTCCACATCCAGTTTAGAGTCTCAGAAAGGGACCTAGAGGAGGAATATGGAATAATGGAGAGCACTCAGTATTCTCTGCGACTTGGACACAGAAACCCAGCCTCCAGCTGTGTGCCCCTGAGCAAAGACATTTAAATTCTCAGTACTCTACGTAATTTTAATTTATTAACCATGTCAAAAGTTATAATTAGCTTTAATTTTTAATCATTTTTCAGTCATGTCCAACTCTTCATCTTTTGGGGTTTTCTTTGGGGAGAAGATGCTGGAGTGGTTTGTCATTTCCTTCTCCAGTTCATTTTACAGTTAAGAAAAATGAGGCAAACAGGAGTAAGTGACTTGCCCAGGGTCACACAACTATTATCTATAAAGAAACAAACCTGAATCTTGGAATTCCTAATTCTAAGGCTCTCTAGCTACAAAACCTGGCTGAGTTTTGACTTCTCAAAAACTCCCTGCCAGCCTGATGGTCAGTTAATAATTTTTGCAAAGGAAAGTGGTCCAGATACAGAGGATGAGTCTTAGCAAGAAGAACTTCAAAATCAGGCAGTCTGAGATACCAACAGGTGAAGTGAGGCCCAGGGCTGGAATGAAAATGGGAGCCATCAATACAACTGACAAAAAAATTCATTTCATTTTGTGAGAAAAATCACTTTGTGACTCATCACTCAAAAGACTTGGACAGGAAATTCTGACCTTTTTCAAGTCATCTGGCATCAAGCACATGACTTGGTTAATAAATGTTTGCTTTTATTGAATTGAGTCAGATCATGTGTCAGGTATTTACTGACCCCTGCCACGTATGTGGCTGCATGTGGCCACAATTCCTGGCTACTGACATTATCTCTTCCAGCTGTGCCCTGTGAGATCACTGTGCTGCTCTTGACAAACATCTGCAGAACCAGCTTCTCTGAAGCTAGCTTTAAGCTGAAATTTAAGAAGAATGGCTAGCCTTTTCATAGCATTTTAAAAATGTATATAACTATAAACTTATAAAACAAATTGAGCTATATATTTTCATTTTGTTACATTTTATTTATTTATGTTTAAATAATATTTCATGTTATCCTCACGGCTACCCTAGGAAAGCAGTGCTATTATTATCTTCATTATACAGATGAGGAAAATGAGGCAGAAAAAGGTTTAAGTGACTTGCCCAGGGTCACATAGTTAGTGTTTGAGGCCATATTTGAACTCAGGTCTTCCTCACTCCACATTTGGTACTTTAGTGACCCCTCCTACAGGAAGATTTTCCTAATCCCTGATCCCCCACCCCCACACAAAGTTATTAAAATTTTTCCCAACTCCCCAAAATTAGTATCAAATATCACAGATTTGGAGTTAGAAGGTCAGAGTGTCTTTTCTAGTGATTGGATCAGTTGCCTGATGGGTGATGCGCTTAGTTTTCAGGGGGACAATAAAATTGGGTTTTGTAATGAAGCAAGGATACAGGAGGTTGTGATGGAAAGAGTAATGACTTTGGGGGCAGAGGACTTGAGTTCAAAGGTCAATTCCACTATTTAACAGTATGACCTTGGGCAAGTCACTTTTTTTCACCTGTATAATGAGGAGACTAGATTCCTTTCTGTTCTTAATCTATGAATTTATGAAACTATTATCCTATAAAACGCTTACAGAATTTTCTACTTAAAAAAAGACAAAAAAAAACCTGTGAGAAAAAAAGCAGGGAAGAGAATACCTGATCCTAAAAATCCACCTGGAACTATCAGAAACATAGATTTAAAACTTTCCGAAGGATCAAGATGCCACATAACACAGAACACAGCAAAAAAACCGAAACCAGAGAAGTAAGTAATGATGTATAAATGGTCTTTTCAGACTTAGCTGGAGAGGAATTCATTTTCTTTTTTCTTTTTCTTTTCTTTTCTTTTCTTTTCTTTTTTTTGCTTTTTGGAGGGGTAAGGCAGGGCAGTTGGGGTTAAGTGACTTGCCCAGAGTCACATGGCTAGTTTTTTTGTGTTAAGTTTCTGAGGTCACATTTGAACTCAGGTCCTCCTTACTTCAGGGCTGGTGCTCTATTCACTGTGCCACCCCCAGAATTCATTTTCTTTCTTATCAAGTCACTACTAACTATCTCCACTTTTGTATGACCCTTGAAAATGTGGCTCTTGAATACAGATGTGTTCTTAACTTGGAATCAATGAACTTATTTTTTTAATTTGATAACTATTTCAACATAATTGGTTTCCTTTGTAACCTCTGAATTTAATTTTTCTGAATCCAGAGGGAGGTAAGGGAATGTTTATTATTTAAATGAATATCTATTATAGTAAGGTCTAGTAGGGAATGCCTACTGTGTGCCAGGTACTATGTGAAGCATTTGATGAAATATCTCATTTCGTCCTCACACAACTCTGGGAGATGGATATTATAATTATCCCCATTTTACAGTTGAGGAGAGTGAGGCAAATAGAGGTTATCTGACTTGCCCACAGCTAGTAAGAATTGAAGACCAGATTTGACTGGGCCTGACTCCAGGCCCAGTACTCTATCCAGTGGGGCAACAACTGCCTTTAGGTCAGCTAGAAGGAGTTTATTAGTCTTCACCAGGCTGCCAAGGGGGTCCATGACACAAATAAAAGTCGAGTCCCTACTTTAGAAATAGGACAATGAACAAATGAAAGATAAAAAAGATCTGTGAATTTTTTATAACAAATTATTTTTACAATCAAAAACAATGGAGTAATCAAATTTGGATTCTAACCCTGCAATCCCGGATTTGTTTATAGAGGGAAATAGAAACCACACTGAATAAAGTGAAGATGGGAAAAATGGCTAACCTAATACAAATACAACTATCTTGTTACAGAGGAAGTCCATTTAAAGGCATACAGGGATTGAATCTCGAGGTGTCTGAAGGAAGGAAGGTACCAAAGGTGTGGGGGGAAATCTCAGATATTATCATATAACAGGGCCAAAGAGTGGCAACTCAGTGGTTAGAATCTTGTCTTAGGAATCAGGAGAACCTGAGAGCTTTCCCGTTAAGGGCCCATCCAATGCAAAGGAACAGGGATAGACGATGGAGTAGTGTGTTCAAGTTACAGCAAGCAGACTAGTATAACTGAGCACTAAAGTTCAGGGAGGGGGCTGAAATATAAGAAGGTAAGTAGGAAAAGTAGGAAGTGGCCAGATTGGAAAGGATTTTAAATGCCAAAAAAGGTTTAATCATGAGCCTATATTGAAACTCCCCTCTCCCCCACCTCTCTGTCTCTGTCTCTCTGTCTCTGTCTCTCTGTCTCTCTCCCTTCTCTCTCTCTCTTTCTCTCTCCCCTTCTCTCTGTCTCTTTCCCTCTCTCACCTTTCTTCACTTCTTCTCTCTCCCTCCCTCCTCTCTGTCTGTCTGTCTCTCTTCCCCCTTCTGCCTCCTTCCCTTTATTCCTCCCCCAGCACAAAAAGGGCCTCTAGAGAAAAGGAGAGAACTTCATATAGCTCATATATTTCTTTGTAGCCTCACACTACTTGAAATAATGCATTACATTTAGTAGATCCTTAATAAGTATGTCTTAATTTATTAGTAGTTAAACATGCATATTTCCAATTACTCTAACAACAAAAAAGAATTAGTCCCCATTAATACTAAAAAAAAAAAAAAGAAAGAAAGAATCCTTAGAGTCAGGAAGAAGGATCTTTCCTGCCACATGTGATTTTCAGATTTAGCTGACAGTAGCAACCAATTTGGATAAAGGACAAGCATTTTAGTTCGAATAGCTGGAAAGTCAATATTACAGCTCTAAGTGAGGCATCATTTTGGGAGGGAAACAATTCAATTAAACCAACGTAACTCTAGCTTCATTCCCTACCCCCCCCCCCCCCCAACAAAAGACTGTTGAAGCAAATATAGTGTTGATTTTGCAAAAAAGTTGATTTGGCAACATTCACATGCCATCTTATATTTGAATGTACAGTATAAACCACAACTGAGAGAGAGAAAAAGAGAGAGCAGGAGCCATAAAGAGAAAGAGTAAGAGTGTGGTTGTGTGTGTGTGTGTGTGTGTGTGTGTGTGTGTGTGTGTGTGAGAGAGAGAGAGAGAGAGAGAGAGAGACAGAAAGAGAGACAGAGAGACAGAGACAGAGAGAGAGACAGAGAGAGACAGAGAGACAGAGAGAGAGACAGAGAGAGAGAGACAGAGAGAGACAGAGATAGAGACACAGAGATACAGAGAGACAGACAGAGACACAGAGACAGACTGAGAGAAAGGGGGGAGGGAGAGAAACAGAGAAGAGGGAGTGGGAGGGAGGAAGAAAGAAAGAGAGGGGCAGGAAGAGAGACAGAGAGACAAAGGAGAGACAGATAGAGAGAAAGAGACAGAGAGAGACGGGGGGAGGGAGGGAAAGAGAAAAAAATCAAGAGAGAGAGGAAGAGGGAGAGAGAGTAAAGAGAGAAGGAAGGAAGGAGAGAGAGAGAAGAAGGAGAAGGAGGGAGAGGAAGGAAGGAAGAGAAAGGGAGACGGGGAGAGAGACAGAGAGAGAATGAATTTGTGTGCACATTGGAAGTACTTACTACATGCAAGGCAGGGTGCTAAGCACTCAGGACACAGATATAAGTAAACTAGATCATCCTCGTCCTCAAGGAGCTCGTCTTCTAAGGGAAGAAAGACTCAGATAGCTGGAAAGGGGGAGAGTACAAATGGCGGCATGGTGGTCATTGAGATGTTCAGGAAGAAAGGTTAAAGCCTGGATCCAGACAAGATAGATGCAATCTTGCAATCAGAACCCAGGATAGTTCTAGGGGTAGAATACAAGGTCCTGGTAGGGAGGTAGCATAGACCTGAAATGTCCCAGTTGAGGTTTCTGGGATTTCAAATTATGGTGATACTTAGTATCTGTGCTGTTATATCAGATGCAGTGGAAGGTATAATGAGTGGTATGGCACTCTGGTATAAGAGGAGGTGGTTTGAAATCCTACCTCTGATACTTACTATTGGTGTGACCTTGGGCCTCATTTACCCATTTATAAAATGAGAGGGGTGGATTATTTTCTTCTCAAGTCCCTTTCAGCTTTAGATCTATGACAGTAAGACACAACACACACATCTCTTTTCATGAGGAATTGCATCCCTAGCTGCCAATAAACTATTATAAATCATTTCATAGGATCATAGATATTGAGCTAGAAGAAATCTTGGAGGTCAGTCAGTCCAACTCCTGCCTTTTATAAAAGAGGAAGCTGAGATCCAGAGAAAGTAAATAACTTACCCAAGGTTAATCAGGTAATAGGCATTCCAAAGAGGATCTGTACCCAGGTTCAGATCTGTCTGAAGACAGAGCTCTCTCCATTGAACTATGCATATATTAATTTCATTCATTCATCCAATAAGTATGTTAAGTACCTATGGAGTGCCCAATGCTGGGTTAGACTCTGGAGACATAGAAACAAAAATAAAACTGTCCTTTCTTTCAAGGAATTCACAATATAGGGAAAACATGTAGCAAAAGCAATTTGGGGACAAAAATACAGTACTTGAGTTGATCTAATAAGAAATCTAGGAATTTTTAAGAATTAAAGGTAAGGAGAAATGCATTCTAAGAAATGAGGAAGAATCCATGTAAAGGCACCAATATAGGAGACAGGAATGGCATGTATGGGGAATGAAAAAAAAATAGGCCAGTTTTACATTAATGGAAGTTGGGAATTGGTGTAGCCATCTGGAAAGGTGTTTGGAACTATGTCTTGAAGTTATTAAAATATGCACACCTTTGTGTCCAGGAATACCACTGTTTGGTCTATATCCTCAAAGAAATTGTTTTATTTTTAGGTGAAGTAAAGCACTGAGAAGTACAAACAATATTTTGAACAACAGTTGTTGTGGGGGCAAAGCTCTTGAAATTGAGGAAGTGCCCATCAGTTGGGGAATGTCTGAACAAAGCAAGGTACATGAATAGATGCTACAAGAAATGATGGAGATTTGGATGAACTGACTAAAATTGAATTGAGTAGAATCAGGAAAACAATTTATAAAATAACTACATTGTAAAAACTGCTAATTTTGAAAGACGCAATAATTCCAATCAATGAAATATCTAAGCATGATCCCAGAGGACCAATGATAAAGATTATTACCTGCCTCCTGAAAGAGAGAGAGGTGATGTGCAGAATGAGATACACAATTTTGGATATAATTAAAAGTTATATTTTGTTTGTTTTATTTGATTATGCATATTTGTGATGATGGTTTTGTTTTCTCTTCATTCTGATGGAGGGAGGGAGGGAAAAGATTGAAAGATACTAAATGCTTCTTAGATGAGAAATAAAATTAGCTTATTTATTTTAGAGAAAATAGGCCATTCTGGCTGCAAAGTAGACTGTGTGATGGATAGATAGTATTGTGCTTTAAGCCTGATAAGGTGGCCTGGAGTAAGATCATGTGCACCTCTGAATGCCAAACAGAGGGATCTATATTCCAGTTTAGGCAATAGTGAGTTTCTAGACCCCCCCGCCCCCTTTTTTGGAGGGTGGAAGACAGGGCAATTGAGGTTGACTTGCCCAAGGTCACACAGTTAGTAATTGTAAAGTGTCTGAGACCGGATTTGAACTTAGGTCCTGCTGACTCCAGGACCGATGCTCTATTCACTTTGCCACCTAGCTGCCCCTGTTTCTAGGACTCCCCCCCCCCGCCTTTAAGCAGAGGTATGACTTAGTCCAACCTGGGCTTTTGGAATATCACTTGGGTAACTATGTAGAGGATAGACTAGAGAAGAAGAAAGTCTAGTTATAAGGAGATTAATTAAGACTTAAATACTCTTATGAGTCAGAACCCTGCAGTACGACATAAAGTTACTGGTTATCATGTAGATAACAATAACAACTAACTCTTACATGCTAGACTATGCTAGGAGCTTTATAATTATTTTCTCATTTGATCCCCACAACAACCCTAGGACATAGGCACAATTATTATCCTTGTTTTACAGATCAGAAAATTGAGGTACAGAGAGGTTAAGTGACTTGCCCAGAGTCATATGGCTATTAAGTATCCGAGGCTGGATTTGAACTCAGGTCTTACTGATTCAAGGCCCAGCTCTCTATCTACTATACCATGTACTTGACAGACTGTGCCAGATGCAATGAAACACAAAATCTCCTTGATTCTGCACGATGCATCAGGTTACAGTAGAATTATCATGTACTAGCATAGGAGTAAGTCATGAATGCAGTCACATTTATAATATTGGCAAACTCGACTATATCTGTTACTGTAGTTGAGTGATGTTTGATTCACACAGGTGTTAAAAGGTATGATCCAGGTGCAGCTAAGTGGCACAGTGAATAGACCACCAGCCCTGGAGTCAGGAGGACCTGAGCTCAAATCCGACCTCGGACATTTACCACAAAACTAGCCGTGTGACCTTGGGCAATTCACTTAACCCCAATGGTCCTACCTTCCCCCTCCAAAAAAAAGCAAAAACAAAATGTGTGATCTGAGTTCTAGTCTAACTGACAAGTAGCTACAGTCTAAGTGTGATTCTAATATAATAAACATTTATTAAGTGCCTACTGTGTACTAGATACTGTGCTTGTTCTGAAAGTATGACAACTAAAACAGTCCCTGTCTTTTCTTTAGGAGTATCTGTAGGGCTATAGTGTAGTGCAGTGGAAGGGGAGCTGAGCTTGGGGTTGTGGGTCTATAGACAAAGGGGTCCACAACACAAAAAAAGTTTAACAACCTCTGGTTACCTCTGTTATAATTCCAAGTTCTTGATCTGTGGGCCTATGACTGGCCAGATTAAGGGTGACTGGGATCTGAAACCTAGACAGAGTGGCCAGGAAGGAGTAAAGAGTCTGGAAAGACTTAACAGGGGGAAAGTGGGAGGAAATTTAGGAAGGAGAAAGAGTGTCGGGAGAGGATTGGCATCAGGTGATGGTAGGCTAGGCAGGCAGGCTGGAAGTCAGTATTAGTGAAGCAGAGTGGGATGATCATAGGGTTATAGATTAAGAGTTGGAAGGAACTCCAGAGGCCACCGAGCTTAACTCCATGGCTTTACAGACAAGGAAACTGGTTCTCAGGGACAGTGAGTGATTTGCCCAAAGACACACAGGTAATATGCACTAGATAATAGATTTAAACCCAAGCTCCTTTAAATTTGAACCCAGATCCTTTAAATACAAGGCTGCTACTCCTTACCCTGTAATCCTCCTATGTAGTTGGTGGTGGGTATGGATGGGCAGGTGGGTAGTGGAATCCGGGCAAGCAAGAAAACAGAATAGAACATTAGAGTAGCTATGTGGCAGCTGGTAGAGGGCAAAGGACCAAGAAGATGATAAGTGCCTGACATTAGTACTGGGGACCCAGACACCGGAAGGATGGTCCCGGACACAGCCACAGCTCTTTGGAGAACTAACAAGAATGAGTCAGAGCCCTTGTCTCAGAGCATTGGGATATAGGATATACTATCAGAGCAGAGATTTAGGTCTCATACAGAAGTAAAAGACAGAGACCCAATTCCTCAATGTTAGTACAAAGCAAGGGATTTGGTCCCAGTGGGGGGAAAAAACAAATAAACTCAAGGGATAATTCTTGAGCAAGATGAGTAGAACTGCTGGAAAAGCCGGATGGAGGAATAGCCAAACCTCCTGTCAGAGAGAGAAAACCTCAAAAGGCACAGAACGTCTTTCTTAGAGAAGGAAATGAGGATCCCAACAGCAGGACTGAAATGGAGTGGGTGGAATTGAAAGGAAATATTTATCAACACAAAGTTAACACTTATGGCTATAAAAAGGCATAGGGATCTGTTTGACAACATGGGAGAACGCAGCCTAGATCAATAACAAAACAGTCAGTCAGTCAATATTTATTAAATGCCTACTATGGGACAGACACAGAGCTGAGTTCTGCAAAAAGGAATTGGCACTCAGAGTGGCTAGGTGGTGCAGTGAATAGAGCACCAGCCCTGGAGTCAGGAGGACCTCAGTTCGAATCCAGCCTCAGACACTTGACACACTTACTAGCCATGTGACTTTGGGCAAGTCATTTAACCTCATTTGCCCTCCAAAAGCCCCACAAAAAAAGGAATTGGCACATCATTTAATCCAGGAATGTGCTCACATGAATGTGTGGCTTGACCAAAGTCACACACCTAGTAAGTGTCTGAGGCTGGATTTGAATTCGGGTCCTCCTGACCCCAAGGTTAGTGCTCTACTCTATCTAGGTGCTTCATAATACCAATGTAGAAAGACAGTATACTAAAGTGAAAAGAATGCCACACTTGGCCTTGAAAGCTCTTCCCAATCTGGTTGCAGCCTACTTTTCCAGGCTTATTACACATTATCCCCCTCACATGCACTTTATGCTCCAGCCAAGCTGCCCGACTTGCAATTCCCTATACATCACATTTCATCGTCTACCTTCATGCCTTTGCATAGGCTATATCCTGTCCCTGTAACATATTCCCTCTGGATCTCAATCTCTTTAGATCCCTGAGCTCCCTTCAAGACTCAGTTCAATGACCATCTATAGGAGGCTGGTCCTGGTTGTTCTGCTTATCAGTTCTAATCCAATTAATCTTTGTGTTTAATGATGGGGTCTATGATCTGTTCCATCTCTGACATTCTATAAACCCATAGTTTGGGATTATTGTGGGGTATGGCGGTACCAGGTGAGGGAAGGAAGGTCCAACTATTTCTGAGTCAATGAGGGTTCTTGGGTGGCAGTTTCATGTGTGATTGGGGATTGTGTGTACAAGGGGGGATGACAGAAAACCACAGCAAGGGAAGCTATTTTTCTTTTGAGTAAGGGTGGGTAGAGAAGATAAGGTTTCCTTCCATCAAATAATTTTGGTTCTTTAGTGAGCATTGTTTTGATGCAATAGCCAAAGAAATCTGGGGATTAAGGGTCTCAAAATTTAAGGGCAAGTGACACGATTTTTTAACTCCATGTGGAGGGAGAAGAATATAGCACAAGTATATATAGTAGGCACATGATGAATACTTATCAGAAGATCATAGATTATTTAGTCTATTGTGTCTAACTCTTGTATTTTCCAGATCTGGGAACCAAGAAAGAAAGAAGTTAAATGATTTGCTTAAGATCACACAGCTAGTAACTGTCATCCCAAGACTAATGTCCCATCCACTAGACCATACCTGTGGAACAAACTTTATAAGATTTCAAAAATGAATCAATCACTCAATATTTATTTATCAGTTATTTTGTGCCAGTAACTGTGCTCATTAATTGGGGGGACAAAGAAAAATTCCCTGACCCCAACCAGGTTATATCCTAATAGGGGCAACAACATATATAAATCAAAATCTATAAGATAAATACAAAGTAGATGAAAGGCAACCTGAGAGAGGATGACTGTTAGCAGCTGAGGGGATCCAGAAATGTCTTGTAGAGGAGATGGCATTTGTGGTGAATCTTAGAAGAATGCAGGGATGATAAAAAAAAAATTGGGAAAGATAGCATTTTAGGCATGGGGAACAATCAGTGCAAAACACAAACAGAACTTCCTGGACAGAAAGTAGACTGGTGTGGCTAGATCATAGACATGTGGAGGAAAATCAAATGTAAGAAGAATGGGGAAAAAATGGAAAGAGCTGGGTTGGGAAGATCTATGACAAAGGATGCTATATCTGATCCCACAGATGATAGGGAACCGCTGAAGTATATTGAGGAGAAGAAAATGAGCATTAGTTACCTACTATGTTTCAGACTCTGTGCTCAGTGCTTTACAAGAGATTTATCTTATTTGATCCTTATACCAACCTTGAGAACTAGCAGCTATTATTACTCCTATAATAATAAAATATTATTTTACAGTTGAGGAAACTAAGGCAGACAGAAGTTAAATGACTTGCCCAGGGTTCTACAGCAAATAAATGTGAGACTGGATTTCTGAACTTAGGACCCATGCTTTCTCCACTTCACCACATGGCTGTTTCTAGGCATGTTATCTCCTTATCTAAGTACAAAGGGATACTTATCATCAGTATAACCTGATGGAAAGAGCACTGCACTGATTCAGAAAGCCTGGGTTCTAGTCTCTGCTCTGTTGCTCACCAGCTGTGTAATCTATAGACAGTGATAGCATCACAGATTTACAGCTGGAAGTAGCCAGGTTAGGAGTCCAATGGTATTCTAATTAGTCTCCCTGACTCAAGGCTCTCCATACTTCACACAGTTGGCAAAGTGAAGATCTGACCAGATCACTCTCCTACTTAATAAGTTCCAATGGTGCCCGATTGCCTCTAAAGTCATATAAACTCCCCTGTTTCGCTTTTATAGCCCTTCTCAATCTTGTCCCAATATATCTTTCCAGGCTCATTATTCAGAAAAAAATTCATTCCCCAAGCACTCTCCCCCCAGATCACCTCCAAACCGTGTAAAAGGGGACTCTGAACAACTTCTGGAATCCCAACACCCACAGAACAACACAGAGAAGCTAACCTCCCACTGAGGACAGCCCAGCAGCCCTGCAGGAAGGGCCAGCGCAGCGCTCTGGTAGCCAACAGCCCAGCATGCAGAGAGCTGAGCCAAGGTCTGCATGAGCCCTGGTTTTAGTCCGAGGGTGGCAGGGCCAGCAGCCGGCTGGAGGCACCCCAGAACACCAGCAGCTGTGGCGATTCCAGAATTATCAACACAGATATGCCTAGGACAAAGCGAGAGGTTAGGGCCCTATGGACTTTGGGGCCAGTATTTGGGGAATGCATCGGCTTCCTCCCCTAGGGGCTAGAAGCCACTGAGGAGACACGCCATTTTGCAGTTTTCTGTGGCAGCTCCAGCTCCTGGCCTGCTAACTGTAGGGAGAGCCAGCAATCAGTCTTGGGGGGTAATTGCTCTTGCTTTAACCTCCCTGGATCTGGATTATGGTCTGGGGGGTGGTCGTGGGGTGGATATCCAGCTTGCCAGAAACAGAAGTTGTGAAGACCCCAACATTGGGACAGAAGCTCCCCTGTCTGGTGGCAGAGTCCTACCATGGCAACAAGGACAAAAGTCAAGTAATTAAGTGGCAACATGCCAAGGCAAAGGAAACAAAATAAACAGAAAAATGCAACATTAGATTCCTATTTTGGGGGCAAAGATGATAGAAGCATGGAACAGGAAGAGGATTGTGAGGTCAGAAATCCTGCTCCAAAAGCCCCAAAGGAAAATATGAGTGGGTTACAGGCCATAGAGGACCTTAAGAAGGACTTTAAAAATCAAATAAAAGAAGTGGATGAAAAATTGGGAAGAGAAATGAGAAGGATGCAGGAAAAGTATGAAATGAGAGTCAACAGCCTGACTGAGCAAAATAACACCTTAAAAATAGACTGGCAAAGGAGGCCCAAAAGGGCAATGAGGAGAAGAATGCCTTAAAAAGCCAAATTTGCCAGATGGAAAAAGAATCTCAAAAGCTCCCTGAGGAGATTCATTCCTTCAGAGTTAGACTGGAGCAAATGGAAGCTAATGACTTTATGAGAAATGAAGATGCTGTTAAACAGATAAAAACAAATGAAAGAATAGAAGGCAATGTGAAATATCTCATGGGAAAAACCACTGACCTGGAAAATAGATCCAGGAGAGATAATTTCAAAATTATTGGACTACCTGAAAGCCATGATCAAAGAAAGAACCTAGAAATCACCCTTCAAGAAATTCTCAAGGAAAATTGCCCTGATGTTTTAGACCCAGAGGGCAAAACAGAGGTTGAAAGAATCCACAGATCACCTCCTGAAAAAGATCCCAAAAAGAAAACTCCCAGGAATATTATAGCCAGGTTCCAGAATTCCCAGATCAAGGAGAAAATACTACAAGCAAACAGGAAGAAACAATTTTAATATTGTGGAAACACAATCAGAATAGCACAGGACCTGGCAGCTTCTACACTGAGGGATCAAAGGGCTTGGAATATGATATTCTGGAGGTCAAAGGAGCTGGGATTAAACCAAGAATCACTTACCCAGCAAAACTGAGTATTTTGTTTCAGGGGAAAATATGGTCATTCAGTGGAATAGAGGACTTTCAAGCATTCTTGAGGAAAAAAAACAGAGTTGAACAGAAAATTTGACATCCAGACACAAGAAGCAAGAGATGCCTGAGAAGGTAATTAGGGAAAAGAAATCAAAAGGAACTTATCAAAGTTGACCACACAATAACTGTGAATGATGAAACCTTTCTCAGTATGAAAATAATGGAAGAAGGGTATATGGTCATATGAATACATATGTGAATGTGTGTATATATGTTTACAGTTATACATGGAGAGAGGGCATAGGTTGAATTTGTTGGGAAGGGATGATACTTAAGGGGTAAAATTATGAGGTGAGAGAGGAAAGTGGCAAGAGGAGATGGGGAGAGACAGGGTAGGGTAAATTATCTTATGTAGAAGAAGCAAGGGAAGTGGCTGCAGGGGAGGGGAAGAATAAGAAGGCAAAAAGGCAAAATCACATTCTCATTGAATTTGGTTCAGGGAGAGAATGACATACATACTAAATGGGATATCTCAACCTGCAGTAGAATAGGGGGAAGGGGGATGAGAGGAGGGATGATGGATGGGAGGGCATTCTTGGGGGTAGGGGAGGTTGGAAGTACCCACTATAGAAGAGGGACAGGATCATGTAGGGAATGGACCAGGTGGGGGGTGGGATGGGTGGGAAAGGAATTAAAAGCAGCCTTGTACAATATATTTACTATGGTAATGTTTTGCATAACTAGACATGTACAACATATACTGAATTACTTATCTTCCCAGAAGGAATGGGTGACAAGGGAGGAAGGGAATGGATCTGAAATTCGAGGTCTTAAAATTAAATGTTTCAAATATACATAAATACTATTATTAATACTCTTTTCAATGCAATTGGGAGATAAGATGTGCAGGCATTGGGGCACAGAGATTTACCTTGCTCTAATGGAAAAGTCAAAGTGGGTATGGGAGAAGATATGGGAGAGAGCAGATTGGATGAGGGGATATCTTGTGGGACTGCTATTCTGGGATGGTGCATAGGGGAAAAATGGGGAAAAAATTGTAACTCAAAAGCTGGCAGAAATGAATGATGTAAACCAGAAGTTAATAAAGCATTAATAAATTCATTCCCTTCCATCCCTCCATGGTCTAGCCCAATTGGCCTCTCCATCTCTCTTGCCATATCATTTCCAATGCCTGGAATGCTCTCTTCCTTACCTTCACGGAGTCTCTCTCTTCCGTTAAGAAGCAGCTCAGCACTTACATGACGGCTTCCTTGATGTTCCTCAACTTTTCATTCCCTTCCTCCTACACTACCTTGCATCTAAGTACTTTGAATATATTTGTATTATTCTGTACATTTTTATACATGTGCTATGGATTTCTAGTTAGAAGTCAAGCCCTTTGAGGGATGGGATTATTCTTTGCAATCCCTTGTATTTGCATCTCTAGCATTTAGAACAGCTCCAAGCATGCAGGAGGCACTTAATATATGCTTGCTGATTGGCTGAAGTAATTTATCCTCTCTAAAAGAAGCCTTTCCCAGTCCCCCTAATGCTGGCACCTTCCCTCTTATGATTCTGTTCTGTTTATTCTGTGTCTCTCTTGTCTGCACAGAGTTGTTCACATGTTATCTCCTCTATCAGACTGTAAGCATCTAGAGGGCAAAAACTGTTTTTACCTTTCTTTGTACCATCACCTGGTACACAGTACATGCTTAATAAATGCTTGTTGCCTTTTAAAGGCTGTGGCTTTATGGAATGAAGAGGATGGACTAGACAAGTTCAGAGAAGTCTTTTATGTCTAAATCTTATGATCTTCTGTCTGACCTCGGTGTCTCTCCCCAGTGAAGAGCACAGGAACAGGAGCTGAATAAATATGTGTTGGCCATAATGATGATGATGGTGTAACCCTGGCCCTTTTTCATGGGAATGAGTCACAACATGCACAGCATGCAGTAACATGCCCCAAGTCAGTACAGCTGTTTCAAAAACAATCTCCTGATGAAAGCCAGGACTAAGGAGAAAATTGTAAAAAGCAGGCAGGGCTGACAGGGACCAGTAACAGAGTTCTGCAGTAACATCTCAGGGCCACTTTGGTTCCAAGACTGGGTAATTCCCACATCAAAAGAGTCACTGATTGACAGCTCATTTCAAAACCATTTGTCTACTTTGTCTACTTGGAGTTACTGTTCTTGAATAATTGCAGCCCACAAGTGGTGAAGGAGGGAGAGAAAAAATTCAGGAAGCTTGTGCTGATTCAGAGAGTCTCAAATATGATCTCACAGCATCCTTAGGATTCCCATAACTCCCCAGTGCTCCATTGAAAGCCAGACCCAGTCTTCATTTTCTTCTTAGGACTGGGGGAGATTACAGATTTAACGGTAGAAGAGTAAAACTCTATAGGGTGTCAGAGCTGGG
This sequence comes from Gymnobelideus leadbeateri, assembly GCA_011680675.1. Classification (NCBI taxonomy): domain Eukaryota; kingdom Metazoa; phylum Chordata; class Mammalia; order Diprotodontia; family Petauridae; genus Gymnobelideus; species Gymnobelideus leadbeateri. The sequence continues at coordinate 229,342 of WOXC01012083.1, read as the reverse complement.
AGAAATCTTAGGAATCATCTCATTTGACTTCCAGCAATGAGGAAAAAAGGGAAGCTATTTACAGTCAAGAACAGGAGAGGACAGGGAAGTTTATAAATATAATTCTGTTCAAATAGCTAGAATTTCCTTCTGCCATTGAAAAACAATGGATGATCTAGGATTAGAGAATGGCCTACACAAGCCTATTTAAAGGTAAATGCATGCTGCAGTGGAAAAAGTGGTTCTGGAGTCAAATGACCTAAGTTCAAATCTCACTGCTGATGCTAATTACCTGTGACCTTGGGCAAGTCACTTAAACTTTATTGGTCTTGGTTTCCTCATCTGTAAGATGAGGGAGTTTGACTACTTGGCTTCAGAGGGCCCTTCCAACTCTAGATCTCTGGTCCTAAGAACAGGGTCTTGCAGACACACTGTTAGTGGGCCAATTGTATTTCCATGGCCATCTCTTACCTTCAGCTCTGGCCTGCAATATTTGTCTTTCTGACCCTGGTTTCTATCCTAGGGCTTTCTTTGTCTCTTGCGTCAGACACCTTGAACACTTTTCTCCTTCTTCCAGTCTAATCTCCTGGCTTTTTGATTATTGGATCAAACCACATCACTTTCCCATGGAGGAAAATGTAAGCCTACAGAGGGCAGGAATCGTCATGTCTTTTCTTTGTGCCTATGACAACTAGAAGAGTGCTGAGTGTGGTGCAGTGGAAAGACCAATGTCCCTGAAGCTGAAGGACCAAAGTTCATATAAAGTCTCTAATGAATACTACCTTCATACCCTTGCCAACTTATATCATCTCTTAGCACCACAGTTTCCTCATTTGCAAAGGGAGGAGTCTCAAATAGATGGCCTCTGAAGTCCTTTTCACCTCTCAATACCCGATCCTATAATCCTGCATAATAGGTGTTTAATAAATGTTTGTTAAATTGAACTAGGTGGCATACTGGATAGAGTGCCAGAACTGGAGTTGGGAAGACTCGTTTTCCTGAGTTCAAATAAAATCTGGCCTTAGACACTTCCTAGCTGTGTGACCCTGGACAAGTCACTTAACCCTTTTTGCCTCAGTTTCCTCATCTGTAAAATAAGCTGGAGAAGGAAAAGGCAAATCACTCCAATATCTTTACCAAGAAAATCCCAAATAGGGTCCCGAAGAGTTGGACATGACTGAAAAATGACTAAACAACAACAAAATTGAACCAAATCAAACTCAAGTTAAGTGTCATGTCTTGCAGGAAAAGAATCTCGCTTCCTTTGGTTGATAGTGCCTTCCCCCCTGAAATTACTTTGCATTTAGTTTTTATTTATTTTTTTCTCTGTAAGTTTGGTTCCCCCCCAAATAGGTGTTAGCTCCTTGAGCTCCTCCTCCTCCCCCTCCTTCTCCTCCTCCTCCTCCTCCTCCTCCTCCTCCTCCTCCTCCTCCTCCTCCTCCTCCTCCTCCTCCTCCTCCTCCTCCTCCTCCTTCTTCTTCTTCTTCTTCTTCTTCTTCTTCTTCTTCTTCTTCTTCTTCTTCTTCTTCTTCTTCTTCTTCTTCTTCTTCTTCTTCTTCTTCTTCTTCTTCTTCTCACTCCCAGAAAATAGCATAGTGCCTGACAATTATTACGTAAGAATTTATCAATTGCTTACTATATTCCAGGTGTTGTGCTAAGTGCTGCAGACTTAGCAGTCCCTGCCCTCAAGGAGTTTACAGTCTAATGGGGGGAGACAAAACATAAATAATGAAGAACCCATAAAATATACAGTATATAGGAAAGTAACTTTGGAATGGAAGGTATTAGCAGCTGATATTCTGGGAAAGGCAGAAAATGGAACTCGAGGAAGGAAGAAAATGGAACTCATCTTGAAGGAAGCCAAGGATTCTAAGAGGCAGACGTAAAGAGGAAGAGCTCATGGGGGACATTCAGTGAAAAGATGAAGAGATGGATTAGAGACAGAGTGTCTGAGAAACAGAAAGAAAGCCAGAGAAGCTGGATTCCAGAGTGTGCAGAAGGGAAGAAAATGTGAGAAGACTAGACAAGTTGTAGAGAATTTTAAATGCCAAACAAATGACTTTATATTTGATCCTGGAGATAGTAGGAATCCAATGAGTTTTCTGCATAGGGCCATGAGGAGATTAGACATTCACTTTGACAGCAAAGTGGAATACAGATTGAAATGGGGAGGAATTTGAGACAGGAAGACCAATGAGGGGACTATTGTAATAGCCTTAGCAAGAGGTGATTAAGGCCTGTGAGTGGAGAGAAGACAACAGATGCAAGAAGTGCTGTAAAGGTAGAAATGAAAACATTTTCTGCATAGTACACATTTAATAGTTTTGCCATAAGAAATAGCAGATATATGGAATTCAAAGAAGTTTTAAAAATTCTTTTTTGGGTGATGTCAAATAGAAGTGGGCAGCTAGGTGGCACAGTGGATAGAGTGCCAGGTCTGACATCAGGAAGACTCATCTTCCTGACTTCAAATATAGATTCAGACATTTACTAGCTGCATGGCCCTGAGCAAGTCACTTAACCCTGTTTAACCCAGTTTCTTCATCTGTAAAATGAACTGAAATAGACATGGCAAACCACTTCAGTATCTTTGCCAAGAAAACCCCAAAAGAGGTCATGAAAAGTTGGACACAATTTAAATGACTGAACAACAAAAACAGGCATTTAATAGATGCCTACAGAACAAATGAGTGAATTGAATTCATTAAATGAAGAAATGCCAGCTGGAATTCTATTGATTAATTTTTTGGAGTTGGTATGAACAAGACAAGAAAAGAACTTCCTTAAGCTTTTGAGGATATTGCTAAGGTTTTGGTTATACCCTGAAAGGAGCCTTTGGTTATCAGAGAAAAAGGATAGCTCATAGAGCCATTGAAAAACCACCGGGGTCCCTAGAATCTATAGTATGGTGGCATCAAGAAGAGATGGCATATTTGGGGTTATGCAAGAGGTGGAATTTTTCATTCTATGCAAGGATTTGAGGCAGAGCAAAAGCAGCCACTGTGTGACTGACAAAGGAAGAAGGGAGAGGCTTAATTGAAGAGGAGTTAACATTCTGCCGCCCCGATTTTGCCATGTCCTTTCAAATGTTCTTGAGACTGAAGATTCTATTCCCCTTCAGAACCCCACCATATCCTCAAGGGAACCATTTGGGCAGCCTATCTGGTGTACGCTCCATCTATTAAGGAGTCCATCTATACCATGCTCATCGTTCCTAGCTTGGTGCCAATCACCTTGAATGTATGAAGTCTAAACATGAGACAAAAGTGTTTTCAGTGTTTTCAGGCATTTTCAGTGTTTAAGTAGTCACTAGAGCAAAGAGACATAATTAAAGAACAGGAGCTAAACATTTTGTGAGAAGACTGCTTCAGGAATAGATGCAAAAGAAAAGTTGATTCTAAAATCTTAGAATAGACTTAGAACTGGAAGGAAACTCAGAGCCCATCTACCCTAAACCCCTCATTTTACAGATGAAGAAACTGAGGCCCACCAAAGGTAGGTGACTTGTCCAAGGTCACTGATGAAGTAAGCAGCAGAGGTTAAATTTGAACCCAGGTTTTCTGACTCCAGAAGCAATGTTCTTTCCACTCTCTTCCTTCCCTAATAATCCTGGCATCTTTAGGGGACAGCAGAATAAAACAGAAAGACAAGACAATCTCAATAGAACCATTTTGGTTCAATATTTATTGATTCCCCTTCTTCCCTCTTCACCTGTTGTATCCTTACCCGTGCTTTATGGAACAATTCAGTTGAAATGCCATCTCTTCCAGGAAGTGTTTCCTAATCCCTTGATTTCATGAAAGCCAGCACACCCCTCTAATGCATACCTACAATACTATATACACTAGTTATCTGTATGTCTTACCCCCATATCAAACTTCAGGTTACCTGGAGAGGGATTGTGTCTTTTTTAAAACTTTGTACCTTTTCCTTTAATATTGAGCATAGTGTTCCGTATACAATTAATGTTTATTGAGGTAATTAACTTCCATCATACACTAAATATATTGCATGACCCTCCTTGCTTAGATTCCAAACTGGCTGACATGCATCAAGAATATTTTGCAAAGATACCCAAGACTACTGTGCAGACAATATCTCTTGGTTATTTTCTACTTTTCCCCTTTTATTTGCTTTATCACTCATCTTCCCACCCCCAACCCCACTAATGCTGACAGTTTTGGAGGTTGTTAAGTATAAGTGTCAGGAAGAACATTTGGTAGCCAGAAATATGGAGGACAGATTCAAAAGCAGTGTGATACAGTGGAAAGACATAACATCAAGCTTGAGGAGATTAAAATCTAGGGCAGTGGGCAATGGGGATCCATGGGAGATTTAAAGCCTGGATGGTCCTGGAATGATCCAGGGGGGCAGTAGTAGCCTTGGGTGCAATTGGGGGGTGTTGAATAAAAAATAAGTGGGTGATGGAAGTATAAGGAAAGAAGAGAAGAGAACTTTGAAAAACCATTTATATATGTTTTCCAAATAAACACACAAAATGCAAGTTATAACCCATCAGTGGTCAAGTCTTCTGACAGATCTTAACAAGCAAATGTTGGTAGGTGTTGCACATTGTTGGGGAGTATAGTATGCATTGACAGGAATATGAGTGTGTAATGACTTGTTTACAATATGATGCTACATGGTATATGACACAATATTGCATCATCAAAATTTCAATGCAGGAAAAAAAACACAGATTTACAATAAATTATTAAATTTAAGATGTCATTTAAAAAACCTTATTTTTTGAAGTGGTTCAAATTAAAAAAAAAAACCCAAAACATTAAAGGGTTAAAGAAAGTAGATTTCCGGGGTGTGTGTGTGTGTGTGTGCTGAGTAACATTTTTTTTCTTTTTGAAAAGCAGGCAGTAGGCCAAATAAGTTTGGGAACCTCTGACTTACTTATGTATAACTTTAGGCAAGAATCTCTGGGCCTCAGTTTCCTTATCTAAAAAGATGAAAGAGTTGGACTAATTACTCCTGAATTCCCTTCTATCTCTAATCCATCATCCTACAATCTATAACCTGAATTTAAATCTCATTTCTGACATTTATAAATTAAGATTCTTTAGAAGGGTCCTAACCTCCCAGAGCCTCAGTTTCTTCATTCCTGAGATAAGTAGGGTTGAATGGTTTCTCAGTTCCCTTCCAGCTCTGCATTTCTGTGAAATAGCACAAGCCTTAAGCCTGGGATTATGATGACATTGCCTAGAATAATTGGAGAGGCGGATAAGTGGAAAAAGCTCACAGAAAAGATGAAGGGGCCCAGTCTTTATTCTATTGAATTCAGTCAGACTTCAAGAGCTTAGAGGGTTTTCAAATTTATCTCACTTATCTGCAGAAGAGTTTGAAGCCAGAACATCCTCAGGAAACCTTTATCCAATTGTGTTTGTGTGTGTGTGTGTGTGTGTGTGTGTGTGTGTGTGTGTGTGCACTCTGTAGTTCTATAGCTCAACTCAAAAGCAATAATGAATGAAAAGTATATGAGCTTCAGATCCTCTGGGATCACCAGAGAAGCCCTATTTTTCCAATAGGTTTTGAAAGATCAAGCATTGGATCAGATATTTTTTTGTGAGAAAAGCATTAAATCAACTGCTGTGGAGGGCCACTGCACACAGACAGCTTCTTAAATCTAGAAGAATGAGCAACTATCCCCACTGTCCTCAATCTTTGCCAAGTCCGAGGGTAAGCCAAAGCAACCAAAGTTATAAACCTCAGTGGAAGAATCTGACCAGGAATCATTTTTTCCTCTACAGCCTAGATGCACTTGTTGAATTCTATAATATCTTTTTTTATTAGTCACTTAGTCATTTGACAAGTAGCTAATGTTGGAGGCCAGATTTGAACTGAGGTCTTTCTGACTCCATGCCCAGTTCTCTACCCACTGAGCCAGCTAGCTGAGCAGCTAGGCTGTATGGTAGATAGACAACCTTCCCTAGAATCAAGAAGACCTGAGTTCAATTGCAGCCTCAGACACCCATTCTGGGCCATCTCCAGTTGTCCTGATCTTTATCTGGTCACTAAGCCCAAATGCCTCCAGAGGAGAAAGTGAGTCTGGTGACTTTGCACAGCCCTCCCTCACTTAAATTCAATTCAGTTGCAAGTCATGGCATCACCTCCTTAATGTCATAGCCTCTTTGAGAACAAAGGACAAACAATGACACCATTTGACAGATGTTTATTTAGCACCTACCATGGATCAGGTATTGTGCTAGTCAGAGGTCCTCGAGGGCACTTGTGGCCTTCTAGGTCCTCAAGAACAGCCCTTTGATTGAATCCAAACTTCACAGAACAAATCCCTTTAATAAAAGGATTTATTCTATATTACTTGGACTCAGTAAAAAAACTTCACCCAAGAACCTAGAAGGTCACATGTGGCCTTCAGCCCACAGGTTCCCCACCCCTGCCCAGGGGAGAATAAAAAGGAAAAAAAAAGTCATAGTGCCTAACTTTAAGGAGCTTATTTTCTATCAGAGAATGTTAGAATTTGAAAAGGCCTTAGATATTGCCTAGACTTGTATGAACACCTCTCAGGATTGCTGCAGTGCCTGAGAGACTGACTACATTTTCATTCTAGCAAGGAGGTCATTCCATACACCTTACCAGGACTTTAAACTGCTCTCCTTTTGACTTGTTCTACCTCTGTATGCTTATCTGTCCCCCTCACCAGATGTGCGCCCCCCCCCATGCCTTAGTGCTAAATGCTAAATTTTATGAGGGAAGAGACAATACATTATTTATCTTTTGATTTTATCCAATGCCTAGTATGGTACATTGTATAGGCTGCTACCCACCCTTACTATAACAAAATCTCTTTTATCTGGAATTTTAACCACTAGAAACTTCAAGGAATTATATCTAGGAATTGTTGCCTTTTACCCACTCATTACTTAACTTTTATGGGAAAAGGACAAGTAAGTGAAAAAGTTTTAGGAGAAAGGATTCTCAGAGTAGCCCTTGTCATTACTGTGCTCCTTCCTTCTCTCACCTCCAAATATCCCAAGTTTCTTTCAAGGTTCAGCTTAAGTTCCTCCTACAGGAAGTACTTCCTGATTTCCTCCAATTAATAGTTTCCTCTCCCTTTGTTCCCCAAATTCCTCATATATATCGACTTATCTATACATATCTCCCTACTGGAGAATTTAAATTCCTTTATGAAAGGGATTATTTTGTCTTTGTATTCCCAGTGCCTCATATAGTACCAGATACATAGTAGGCACTTAATGGCTGATTGCTGATTGAATAAGTGAATGAATGAATCAGTAGGCTTTTAATAAATGTTTGTTAAATGAAAAAGTATAAGATGCTTGGCTTAGTCCTGTAAAGGATAGGCACCTTGACAAAGGGAAAATATATTTATAAAAAACCATAATCTCATTAATAATTAAGATCAACCACCTTCCCTTCCAGGCAATGAATTGTAAGGGTGTTCTTTGATTTTGTGTGACTCTTTTTAAAAAAGTTTTTTAATGTATCACGAAGTTGCTTAATGGCTTCATTATAAGAGCTAATAAGCACCCAGGAGTAGGTGTTCATGGCAGAACACAGAATTCTCACCACAAGATTCCCATTAAATGCAAGAGAAGTTGAGCTCAGCTGAAGCAATTAATCTAATTTTTAGATCTCTGCTCAGTTTTCAAGTCAAAATGGGGACCTGAAGGTCAGTGTCAACTGTATAGCAAATACAATTTAGCATTATTGAAGTGAGATCATTGTAAATGCCTTGTTAGGCTCTGTTTCAATATTTTTTTTTTTTGGGTTAACAAGCTTACTTTAATCAAACAAACATATATTACCTAGTTCAGGGGAAAAAGGTCAGCACTCCGAACTTCAGAGTTACAGAACTTACAGATCAAACACACAGGCTTCCAAACTGTCCAACCATTATATCAATACCAAATCACAGTTACCAGAGAGGGAAGCATCAACATCTGGGTTTTCAAAGCCAGGGGGCTCTCAACAACAGCTTCCCAGAGTCTCATCTGGTCAAATCACACAACACTTCTCAAAGTGAGCCCCAAAGCAAAGCCTCAAATCAGGGATTATATAGTCTTCTCCTGGATCAGAGAATGTAACCACCCTCTTGACCCACTGCCCAATCACACAGCATCAAGGTGTGGTCATTCCTGAAAACCAAGCCTCCTACCACAGGCTCCATGTGACTACATTCAGCCTATTAGGGGGCAGAGTATACTTTCAAATTAAAGAAGGTTCTCAGAGTCACTTAAGTCAATCAAAGGGCCTAGGGGCAGGGAAGATCTTTAAATCTGCATTTCCATTACATTCAGCCCCAAGATCTTTCATGCCCATAACATACACAATTTACATTTAAATTAGCACTAAACATATCTTAGGTAACATTTTCGAGGTACATCTAAAGTTACCAAAGTGGCCACCTGGCCTTAATCACAAAAAAAAATATGGAATGCTTCATGAATTTGCATGTCATCCTTGCGCAGGGGCCATACTAATCTTCTCTGTATCATTCCAATTTTAGTATATATGTGCTGCCGAAGCGAGCACTTCAAGATGTTTTAAAGTTATATTTATATTAGTTATTTGTCATTGAAAAGATAAATAATTCCTTTCAAAGATGGCCATCCATCAGCACACTTCAGAATGCTTCAAGTGGAGAATGGTGTTTTGGGGAGGCAAGATCATGGTATTGAAACAAGAGCACAAGGGAAGGGCTATGGGAGATGAGAAAATCACAGGATGATAGATTTAGAACTGGAAGGCACCTTAGAGATCAACAACTTAACCTCTTCATCTTACAGATGAGGGCATTGAGTGACGTGTCCAGGGGTCTCTAAGAAGAATCTGATGCAGAATTCAAACCCAGGTCTTCCTTACTCTAAGTTCATTTCCTTATCCAATATACAAGGTTGAGACCTGGGTTTTAGTCACCTTTACTCTATTATAATCTTGTTTTGTGAACCTGTGCAAGCTGTGTCTCTTGGCCTCAGTTTCCTCATCTATAAAATGAGGGTGTGAGTCTAGATGATCTCTATTGTCCTTTCAGTTCTAATAGTCTATGGGTACGGGCAGCATTTGTGGTTCTATAGAACAGAAATATCACAAATGCGTAATTATTAATCAACAAGCATTTATTAAACACCTACCATAGGCTAGGAATTTGCTATGGCATACCAAAACCAGACTATTGGAGGAAACAACAGGTACATGCATACATGTATACAAAATAAGAACAAGCTAATTTTTAGGAGGCACTAGAAGCTGAATGGATAAGGACAGGCCTGTACAATTCAGGAAATGTTAGACGAGCTCTTACATATTTGCATGAGGAAAATCCTCAATAAAACCTAAAATGTCTCATGGAGGGAAAGGCCTAGATTTGAAGTGAAAGGACCTGAGTTAGAATTCTTCCTACGTGTATTGGGCAAGTCACTTTTCCTTTCTGGGTCTCAATTATCTCCTCTATAAATTGAAAATGTTGGACCAAGTGGCCTCTATGGTCCTTTGCATCTCTAAGCCCTATGATCCCATGAATAAATACACAAAGCAAAAAAAAAAAAAAAAAGGGCCACAAGATTCTCCCATTAGAGAACACCAGAAGTTGTAAATAACCCTAGATACCTTCACTCTTTGCTTACAACAGTGCAGCACAAAACAATAAAGTAATGTGAGACCATGTCTTAGAGAAAAAAAACAGAGAGAGAATTAGATTAGACTTTGTAGATTCACATATGTATTTGAAAGTAAACCAGGTATATAGAGTATAGAGCTAATCAGGACAAACCTGAGAAATTGATCCCACTCTCCTAAACCCAACTGATGAACCAATAGAAGGCAAAGGGCAGGTAGCAGACATTGAGGTATTAGGATTTCAAATGAAATGCAAAGTATACATACTTTGTTATTCTCAAAATAAAAAGAAGTGGGGGCAGACTCAAGATGGCGGAGTAGAAACAGCTCGTCCAAGACACTCTCCCCCAAGATTACCTCCAAACTATATAAAAGGGGACTCTGAACAACTTCTGGAGCCCCAGCACCCACAGAACGACACAGAGAAGCTAACCTCCCACTGAGGACAGCCCAGCAACCCTACAGGAAGGACCAGCGCAGCACTCTGGGAACAGGCAGTGCAGAGCGGAGTACACTGAGAGCCAAGGCCCAGGTCCACCTGAGCCTCGGTTTTAGCCCCAGAGTGGCTGGGCCAGCAGCTGGCTGGAGGCACCCCAGAACACCAGCTGCTGTGGCGATTGCAGAAGTATCAACACAGACATGCCTAGGACAAAGTGAGAAGTTAGTGCCCTATGGACTTTGGTACCAGTATTTGGGGAATGCATCGGCTTCCTCCCCTAGGGGCTAGAAGCCACTGAGGAGACACACCATTTTGCAGTTTTCAGTGGCAGCTCCAGCTCCTGGCCTGCTAACTGTAGGGAGATCCAGCAATCGGTCTTGGGGGGGTAATCTCTCTTGCTTTAACCTCCCTGGATCTGGATTATGGTCGGGGGGGGGGGAGGTCGTGGGGTGGATATCCAGCTTGCCAGAAAGGGAATTTGTCCCCCAACACCTTCGGGACAAAAGCTCCCCTGTCTGGTGGCAGAGTCATACTGTGGCAACAAGCCCAAAAGTCAAGTAATTAAGTGGCAACATACCAAGGCAAAGGAAACAAATTAAACAGAAAAATGCAACATTAGACTCCTATTTTGGGGGCAAAGGGGATCAAAGCATAGAACAGGAGGAGGACTGTGAGGTCAGAAATCCTGCTCCAAAAGCCCCAAAGGAAAATATGAGCAGGTTACAGGCCATAGAGGACCTTAAGAAGGACTTTAAAAATCAAATAAGAGAAGTGGAGGAAAAATTGGGAAGAGAAATGAGAAGGATGCAGGAAAAGTATGAAATGAGGGTCAACAGCCTGACTGAGGAAAACAACACCTAAAAAATAGACTAACTCAAATGGCAAAGGAGGCCCAAAAGGGCAATGAGGAGAAGAATGCCTTAAAAAGTTGAATTTGCCAGATGGAAAAAGGATCTCAAAAGCTCACTGAGGAGATTCATTCCTTCAGAGTTAGACTGGAGCAAATGGAAGCTAATGACTTTATGAGAAATGAAGATGCTGTTAAACAGATCCAAACAAATGAAAGAATAGAAGGCAATGTGAAATATCTCATGGGAAAAACCACTGATTTGGAAAATAGATCCAGGAGAGACAATTTAAAAATTATTGGACTACCTGAAAGCCATGATCAAAGAAAGAACCTAGAAATCACCCTTCAAGAAATTCTCAAGGAAAATTGCCCTGATGTTTTAGATCCAGAGGGCAAAGTAGAGGTTGAAAGAATCCACTGATCACCTCCTGAAAAAGATCCCAAAAAGAAAACTCCCAGGAATATTATAGCCAGGTTCCAGAATCCCCAGATCAAGGAGAAAATACTACAAGCAGCCAGGAAGAAACAATTTCAATATTGTGGAAACACAATCAGAATAGCCCAGGACCTGGCAGCTTCTACACTGAGGGATCGAAGGGCATGGAATATGATATTCCAGAGGGCAAAAGAACTGGGAATGAACCCAAGGGTCACCTACCCAGCAAAACTGAGTATTTTGTTTCAGGGGAAAATATGGTCATTCAGTGGAATAGAGGACTTTCAAGCATTCTTGAGGAAAAAACCAGAATTGAATAGAAAATTTGACATCCAGACACAAGAAGCAAGAGATGGCTGAGAAGGTAATCAGGGAAAAGAAATCAAAAGGAACTTATAAAAGTTGACCTATTTACATTCCTACATGGAAAAACAACAACTGTGACTGATCAAACTCCTCTCAGTATGAAAATAATGGAAGAAGGATACATGGCATATATTCACAGGTATACATGGATAGAGGGCACAGGTTGAATTTGTTGGGAAGGGATGATACTTAAGGGGTGAAATTATGAGGTGAGAGAGGAAAGTGGCAAGAGGAGATGGGGAGAGACAGGGTAGGGTAAACTACTACTCATGTAGAAGAAGCAAGGGGAAGTGGCTGCAGGGGAGGGGAAGAATAGGAAGGCAAAAAGGCAAAACCACATTCTCATTGAATTTGGTTCAGGGAGAGAATGACTTACATACTAAATGGGATATCTCACCCTGCAGCAGAATAGGGGGAAGGGGTTGAGAGGAGGGATGATGGATGGGAGGGCATTCTTGGGGGAGGGGATGTTGAAGTACCCACTATAGAAGAGGGACAGGATCATGTAAGGAATGGACCAGGTGGGGGGTGGGATGAGTGGGGGGGAATTATAAGCAGCCTTGTACAATATATCTACTATGATAATGTTTTGCATAGCTAGACATGTACAACATATACTGAATTACTTATCTCCCCAGAGGGAATGGGTGACAAGGGAGGAAGGAAATGGATCTGAAATTCGAGGTCTTAAAATTAAATATTTCAAATATATATAAATACTATTATTAATACTCTTTTGCTTGTAATTGGGAGATAAGATGTGCAGGCATTTGGGCACAGAGCTTCACCTTGCTCTAATGGAAAAGTCAAAAAGGGTATGGGAGAAGATATGGGAGAGAGCCGATTGGAGGAAGCGATATCTTGTGGGACTGCAATTCTGGGATGGTGGGTAGGGGAAAATCGGGCGAAAAAATTGTCACTCAAAATCTGGCGGAAATGAATGATGTAAACCAGAAGTTAATAAAGCATTTGTTTAATAATAATAAAAAAATACAACGTAGTTTCTTCATCAGAATTGATAGAATTAGAGGACCGTCAGCCAGTAACTGACAAAGTATTGGTCATTGCCCTTCAAAAAGGTAGAAAACTTCTCTGTCTGGGGAGGCAGTTAAGGCAGAGGACAGGTCTGAAAAGGGTGACCTGTAGCATTAGAAAAGGGAGTCAGCTATGGAAGAACTCAACTTTTGAGAGCTCTTCACCTAGGGAAAAAGAGGGTATTTCTCTCTTTTCCTTCATACCCACAGCCATGATATCTTGTGGCAGGGCTGCTCAGACAATAGGAAATGATGCTCCTAGAAGGGAGTAGTTCAGACAGTCGAGGCAAGAGACAGTTCTAAGGAGTTTGACCTCTGTGAGTTGAGAAGAGAGTTATCAGGAATATAGCTACAGAGATCACCTGAGTAGCCTTCCCAGAAGAGGTACTACAATCAGGTAAACAGAATGAAGACAGAACAAAAAAAGAAGGGGCATCAAGGCTGAAGATATAAATTGCTTTGGCCACATGTGTTTGTACATGTATACCTTTCTATCAAAATACTCTATGTGTATACCTATCTTTCTCACTAATATTGTATAGTTCAGGCAGAGTACGCCCCAGGTTTATGGTAGGGGGAGCATATTTTATTATTATTGTTCTTAGGATGCCATCTTAGTAAGTAATTTTGCTTTGATCTAATTATGTCTACTGGCTGATTATTAAAGGTAAGTATACCGATGGGTACTCATAAATACAAGTTTTAGAAGTAGGGATTTACAGAATCCCCATGGACTCTGACATGTTTGTGTGTGTGTATGTGTGTGTGTGTAATATACACAAATATATGTAAATATGCCTGCATACATATGTATAAATTTTTTTTATGTGTACATTGTTGTCTCCATGTTGTCTATCCCCTTGAACCCCAGGGACCCAAACTGTGAGTATGATTTAGTGCAAGGGTTGGGGGATTGCTATACAGATCAAACTGTGATGTGTCTGTACAATAACTTAATAGAGGAGATTATAAAAATTTAGGATTTTCAGTCCTTCTTTGAACTCCTTTCTCTAGAAGTACTTGTTCTTACATTAAATAGTAATAGAGATAGCAACTGGATCTTTTCTTTCATTGGTGTTAGGAGGTCCCAGTGAAGCTCTCCTGCCCTGGCCTGGAGGGAAGGGGAACATGGTCAATATTTGTCAGAGGCACCCAGATCTTCCTGGCTACAAGGCCAGTTCTCTATCCACAATCCCTCTTCAAGGAAGAATTAAATTCTCTGTGGATTAAAGAAAATTAAATTCCATCACTAAGTGATACAAACCCTATTCCCTGAATTGACACACTATTCAATTTCTCAGGAACTAGCACGGTGATTTTAATTATCGATTTATGTTAAGACCTTTTGCAAATGGAGTTGGAGGAAGAATCCAAGTCTCAAATGGCATTGATAATACCAGAATGTGCATACATTTACTATTTTCTCTTAGGGAGATTGTGCTTACCTACCTCCCATGCCTCTCTACTGGTAGAGAAGAATAAGGTCTCAGAATGTTGTATCTCAGACAAGAGTCTAGCCAAACTTTTATCCTAGGAATGTAGATCAAGAATTGGAGAAGGCCTTAGAAGACATCAAGTAGATATTTTTACAAATGAGGAAACAAAGGCCTAGAGGGGAAACATGGCTTAACCAAGATCATATAAATAGTAACTGGTAGGCAGCAGAGATTTTAACTCAAGTCATCTGATTATAAATCCATTCCATCTTCCTTTGCACCATGGCCAAGTAGCTTTGATACTTTCAAGCCTGAACCAAGCCTTGATTGCCTCTAGTCTACAAAAAAGACACAGAAACTAAGGGAATCCCTCAAAGTGGCCCATTCTCCAGGACAAAGAGCAGCAGAAAGACCACAGGACTTGGAATCAGAACATCTCGGATGTATTCAAACTTGGCTTTGCCATTTACTTACCACTCCTGTGACTTTGGGCAAATCACTTCACATCTCTGAGCCTCAGTTTCCCCACTGGTAAAATGAAGGTGTTGGACTAGAGGACCTCTGAGGTCATCTAGAGCTTTAGAAATATGATCCTATGAACCCTTGAATTCTCCAGCCTTCTTAAACTGTACTTCCTTCCATGAACTCTGTGAGCCATGACAGTGGTAGAGACCACACTCTTCTTCAAACAAAAGCCTCCACGTCCTGACTCCGGGCATTTTCACTAGCTGTCCTTTTCCCCTGGAATTCATTTCTACTTAATGGTTTCCCTGGCTTTGTTCAAGTCTTAGCTAAGATCTCACTTTCTCACAGAACCTTTTCCCAGCCCTCCTTAATCGTAATGCTTTCCCTCCTGCAGTAATAATACCATCATAGATAAACAGATACACACGTATAAATGTATATGTTTGTATATGTGCACACATGATATACATGCATGAATATAATATATTCACATATATGCATACACGGACATATACTGTGCATATACAGAAGTTTTATATGTATATGGATTATATGTGTATATATATATAGGCACACATATCTACATATACACTCATATATGTATACATATATAATAGTGTATATATAGAATTATAGATATTAAATGTGTATGTATTATATCTGTATATGCACATATATACAGCTATATACATATATGTATAACACATATACAGTATACATACATAAACTTTATATATTATATTGTTCACATTATATATGCATAATATGATATATAATGTATATATTACAAATATAGGGCAACTGGGTGGCACAGTGGATAGACCACTGGATCTGGAATCAGGGAGAACCAAGTACAAATTTGGTCTCAGACACTTCATAGTTGTATGATCCTGGGTAAGTCACTTAATCCTGTCTGTAAAATGACCTAGAGGGGCAGCTGGGTGGCGCAGTGAGTAGAGCGCCGGCCCTGGCGTCAGAAGGTCCTGAGTTTGGATCCGGCCTCAGACACTTAACCCACACAAAGAAAAACCTAGCCGTGTGACCTTGGGCAAGTTACTTAACCCCGATTGCCCTCCAAAAAGCAAAAAAAAAAAAATGACCTAGAGAAGGAAATGGCAAACCACTCTAGTATTTCTGCCAAGAAAACCCCAAATGTCATAATAAAGAGTCAGACATGATTGAAAATGACTGAACAACAGTAACAACATATCACACACATATTATATATTGATGTAATACAAGACACACACATACACATATATGTGTACATACATATTAATATTTTTAATGTGTTCATTGTTTTTCCAAGATGTCTGCCCCTTCAAGAGCTCTTTGAGAGCAGGGACTGCCTTTTTTGTATCTGTAAGACTTAGTATGGGGCAGCTAGGTGGTACAATGGCTAGAGTGCTGGGCCTGGAATCAGGAAGACCTGAGTTTAAATCTAACCTCAGACACTTATTGGCTGTGACCCTGGGCAAGTCACAACCCTGTTGCTTCAGTGTAAGCCAGAGAAGGAAATAATAGACCACTCCAGCATCTTCACCAAGAAAACCTCAAAAGGGGTCACCAAGAGTTGGGCACAACTGAAAAATAACTAAGCAACAACAACAACAAAGTACTTAACAGGTACTTAGTGCATAGTAGGTACTTAATAAATGCTGTTAACTTAATTCTGATTCTACTTGGAGAGAAAACATGATATATCTATCGGGATCAGGACAGTGCATTGGAAGGAAGGAGGGAAGGTGAGAAGCATGTGCTAAAGTCATCCTGACCTATGTCTTAACACTGGACTTTAATGATGCTGGAGGAGAGAGTGAGGAGGGTTACCTGGCACAGCTCTGCCTCACTTAAATCCAATTTACTTGCAAGTCAAGGCATCGCTCTCCTGATGTCATTGGTCCTCTGAACAACAGCAGCAACAAATATTACACCATTTCATCCTCCCAGCAACCATGAGAGGTATGTGCTATTATCACCTTCATTTTATAATTGAGGAAACTGAAGTAATTAGAGTTTACGTGACTTGCTCAGAGGCACGCAACTTGTAAGTATCTGGGGCCATATTTGAACTCAGATCTTCCTGAGTCGAGGCCCAGAGCTCTCTCCATTGCACCCCCTAGCTGTCCTTAGGCAGAAAACTGCAACACCGAGACTCCTTAGGGCAATGTCTTTCTCTCAACCAACTCAATAAGAGTTGCAAGTTCTGAAAATAATATTCAGAATGTCTTGGAATTCCTGAAGCCAGCATTTTAGGACAAGGTGCAAGATGGACACATAGTTCCCTGAGTGATAAAGTAGAAACCATCTGCGATAGACCAGCTCTTATAATTATGGAACAAGTCAGGTCATTGTGGAACTAGCAGGATATTAGACAAGGTTGAGGTTTGGCATCTCATCTGGGGACTGTGGTTGGTTCACTGTCTTATCTAACAAAGAAGGTAAACCTGATAAAGTCTGTAATTGAAAATATAATTGAAAAAGATAGATAGTTCCTTTCAGAGAAGGACATCTCAGGCAGAGTGTCAGGAACTTTTGAAAACTTGAAACATTCTCATTCTGTGCCTGGTTTTGAGGGCACCAGACTTTTCAGAACACTTCCTTCAAGTAGCAACGGCTACATCTGATAATGATTGGGTACAGTTTTATTACAAGATAGTGGAAATGAGCAACATACTTGCTTCAGGAGAAAATCATTACCAAAGGCAATTTATCTCCCAGCCAGAAGGAGCAGCTGATGATTATTTTGACTTCAGATAAACTTAGTTTGTACAGTTTGGGCTAGGGATTTTTTGTTCTATGTACTCATCATGAAGCTGATTTGGGTAAAAGATTCTATCACGTGATATGATTGATAGACTTATGAGACTTGGGATCAGAAAGACCCAGGACCCAATCTTACCTCAGATGCTAACTAGCTGTGTGGAACTGGGAAAGTCACTTAATTCTCTCAAGCCTTGATTTTTCCCATTTATAAGATGGTTTAATGATAGCACCTACCTCCTGACATTACTTCAAGGATCAAATGAGACAATTTATGAAGAAGAGCTCTGAAAATGTTCAATCTTTATACAAATGTAAACTATTATTAATACAGAATTCTTATAGCAAGTTGGAAATAGTGGAAGAATCAGGCAATTTAGTTAATAAGCATTTATTAAACACAAGTCAGTCAATAAGCATTCAGGTGGCTCAGTGGGTAGAGTGCTGGGTCTGGAATCAGGAAGATTCATCTTACTAGTTACACTTACTAGTTATGTGACCCTGTGCAAGTCACTTAACACTGTTTGCCTCCGTTTCCTCATCTGTAAAGTGAGCTAGAGAAGGAAATGGCAAACCACTCTAGTATCTTTGCCAAGAAAACCCATTGTGCCAAGTCCTGGAGATACAAAGAATGACAACAATATTATCCCTGACTTCATAATCCATGCCCTCACATGCTAACGGGGAGAAAACCTATAAATAACTGGGTAAATGCAAGAAACACAGAGTAGATGGAATATAATCTCAGAGGGGCAGTCACTAACAGTTGGAGGACCAGAAAGGTCCTTTTGCAGAAGGTAGGATTTGAGCTGAGTCTTGGAGGAAGCCAGGAAAATCTGGAGGTGGAGGTGAGGAGGGAAAGCATGCCAGGGATGGGGGCCAGCCAGTGTAAAGGCTTGGAGATGGGGGTGGAGGGAAAGAATGTAGTATTAAAGGAATACCTAGTGGGCCAGTCCAGCTAGATCATGCCACGTAGGTGGAGTAAACTGTAAGATGACTGGAAAGGTATGTTGGTGTTGTTAAGGCATTCAGTCATGTCTGACTCTTTGTGACCCCATTTGGGATTTTCTTGGGAAAGATACTAGAGTGGTTTGTCATTTCCTTCTCCAGCTCATTTTGCAGATGAGAAACTGGGGCATACAGGGTTAAGTATGCCCAGGGTCATAAAGCTAGTGAGTGTCTGAGGCCAGGTTTGAACTTAGGATGATGAGTCTTCTTAACTATAGTCCTGGCCCTCTATCCACTCTGTCACCTAGTTGTCCCTTTGAAAGGTAGGAACTAGGTTACAAAAAGCTTTAAAGGCCAAATGAAGAAACTTATATTTAATCCTAGAGGCCGTCAGGACACCCCTGGAGAAGACTGGATATCTTTTGACTCCAGCACTTTGTCAAAGACGATCTAAAATTCAAGCAGGAACACTCTCCTCTCTCAATCCTCCCTTCAGCAATATATAGTCTTAGACAATGGCCTGGGGCATTAAGAGATTCGGCCCAGGCCAGTATGTGTCAGAATCAGCCCTGGAATCAAGGTCTCGCTGACAATGGGCCATCTACACTGCACCAAGTTCCTTCTCTTGAATTTCCTTTCATATGAGAGTAGAGTGTGGTGACAGCACTGTTTTGTTTTTCATCAGTGCAATTCAATCAACACTTATTGCACAGTCTATGAAGGGACCATTAGTTACCATTTTCTACCTGTGTTAATTTTGAGTGTTGGTTAATAAAAGGGGGGCAGGGAGGGAGGCCAGACAGCTTCTTATCACTGCTGTTACCTGGAGCCAGGGGATGGCATGCATAGAGCATTGACTTTGGTCTTGAAAGTTTTGGGTTCAGCCAATTCCCTGCAATGTAGCTGTGCTTCCATTTAAATTTCCAGAGCCTTGGTTTTCTTTGTAAAAGAGTAACAGTACTATTTGTATAAACTATATTTCATGGAAACTTAGGGATGGCTGTTGGATCTAAAGCTTGAAGGGCCCTAAGAAACCATCCAGTCCAATCCTCTCATTTTGCAGTTGCAGAAACTGAGCCACAGACAGGAATGACTTGTACAAGGTCACTGTTTGTATGCATCAGAGCATTTAAACCTGGTCCCCACAGTGCTCTAAGTGTAATAGGGATCAAATAAAATGTGTTTGTGTATAAGGCATTTTGTAACCAGAAAGTGCAAATATAAATGTCAGTTTTACTTATTTGGAGTTGTTATTATGAGTGGGTGTGGTCATAGCCAACTGTGGGCATCTCCCAAGGCTCTATTCTGGTCCCTCTTCTTCCACTATACTATTTTGCTTGGTGATCTCATCAGCTCCCATAGATTCAATTATACATATGCAGATGTTTCTCAGATCTATGTATTTACTTCTAACTTCTCTCCTGACCTCCAGTCTTTCATCTCCAACTGCCTACTGGATTTCTTAAACTGGATGTCCCATAGACATTTTAACTCGGCATCTCCAAAACTGAATGAGTATCCTTCCCCCCAAAATCTTGCCCCCTTCCTAACTTCCTTATAAGGTAATCAGGGCTCCATTACTCTCCTTGTCACTCAGGCTTGAAACCAGTGCATCATCCTTAATACTCTCTCTCTCTCTCTCTCTCTCTCCCATATTCAATCACTTTCCAGGAGCTGTTATTTCTATCTTTGTAATCTCCCTTTCTCTTACCTGATATTTCCACCACCCTGGTACAGTTTCTCACGACCTCACATCTGGGCTGCTCCTGGGTGGCCTCCCTGCCTCAAGTCTTTCCCCATTCCAGTCACCCTCCACTCAGCTGTTAAATTGATCTTCCTAAAGTTCAGGTCCAACCATGTCACCCCCTTCCTCTCCCCAGTGAGCTCCAGCGGTTCCTTATTACCTTCAGGATCAAATAAAAACCTCTGTTTGGCATTCAGATCTCTTCATAGCTTAGCCCTTTCCCACTTTTCCAATGTTCTTACATCTTATTTGCTCATCTCCACATACTTTGGGACCCATGACATAGCCCTCCTTTTTGCTTGTTCCACACACCTGACATTCCATCTTCCTCCTCCAGGAATTTTTACTGGCCATCTCTCATGCCTGGAATACTCTCTCTTTGTCCTGGCTTCCCTGACTTCCTCCAAGAACCAAACTCCCTTCTGTAAGAAGCCTTTCCAGATCCCCTTTAATGCTTATGAGTTTCTTCTGTTGACAATCTCCAATTTAGCCTGTATAGATTTCGTTAATGCATAGTTATTTGCATGTTGTTTCCCCTGTTAGAGTTTGAACTCCTTGATAGCAGGGACTGATTTTTATCTTTCTTTGTATTCCCATCATGAAATATAGTACCTTGTACATAGTAGACCCTTAATAAATATTTGTTGAAGTGACTTGTTGCCTAGTGTAAAAATGCTAGCAGAATCTATATTCCCTCAGTTTCCGTTAACATATGATAAAATGCCATTTTTTAAAAATGGAATTCAATTTCAATGGAAATGGACCCACAGCACCCGACTTGAGTGCCTCTGTAATTCACACCAGTGCAAATGTCCTTGAAACACTGACATTCTTCCAGTAGTCCTAGTGGAATTTCTTATTTAATCACTAATCTGTCTTCCTGTCTAGATCCAAAATGTCCCTAAGACACAGCTCAGATTTTTCCACTAATGGTGTGTCTTTCTCCTGCCAATATTCCTTTATTCCCACCCTACAAAGGCATTTGTTCTTTCCTTCCTTTCTTCCTTCCTTCCTTCCTTCCTTCCTTCCTTCCTTCCTTTCTTTCTCTCTAATTTTTTCCTTCCTTCCTTCCTTTATCTTTCTTTCTCCTTTTCTTGTTTCATTCCTTCCTCCCTTTCTCTCTCCTTCCCTCCCAGCATGGAATCAAAACTGGATGTTAGAGTCACTTAGGCTGACTCCCTCATTTTAGATTTATCCAAGGCCACACAGTTAGTATCAAAGCTATAGAAACTTCAGAATAAACAAAAGATTTTTTCCCAATCCTTGCAAGATTTTCTTAGGGACATTCTTCACTTTCATTTTCTCATAAACTCCTGCCTCAGTACTGGCCCATTATGGTGAGAAAGAATCAGAGATAGAAGAAAAAAGAAGAAAGGGGACAGAGAATAGAGAGAGATTTTACAGCACCCTAGCATCATTATCCAGAAAGCTAGGGTTGAAATATCTTATGTAAATAGTCTTTTAATGCTACAGGTACTCTATAAGTATAGCAATATCACTTAAAAACAAGGTCAAGTAGCCAACAATGAGTACAGTGAGCAGAGAGCTGGACTTAGGGTCAACAAGAGATGGTCAGATGTGTCTAATGGCACCTTTGACTATACTGGCTGTGTGACCCTCTCAGGGATTCAGGATCATAGCTCTGGAATTGGAAGAAAAGTTTGAGGTCATCTAGGGTTACGGGTTATAGAGAAGGGGCTGACCTACTTTAAAATCCCTCACTGGGAGCCCCTCCACATCTATGAAACCAAAAGTTTGGTTTAAAAAATGTGCAAACTTTCTTTTAGTCAGAATATTTAAGGAATGGGGCAGTCTGTTTAATTTACTATCTTTGTGGTAATAATCACAGGAGTTGTCATAGAAGTAGGAATAACTGACATTTGTATAGTGGTTTAAGGCTTACAAAATTTTGTAATGCAGGAAAAAAAAGGCTCAGGGATACCACCTCACACGGTACCTCTTCTTTGGCCACCCTCTTGACTCTTTCCCATAATTCTGGTCAAGGTTAGGACAAGACCAACACTGGAACTTCAAGAATTCTCCATTGTCTGTCCACCTGGAAGGAAAATACCTTGCCCACCAAGTTTCCATGACAATAAATCTAGGGGCAGTGGAAGTCTGGGTTATATCTATACATTATCTTATTTGAGCCTTAAAACAACTCTGGGGAACTATAGGTATTGGCATTCTCATTTTACAGAGGAAGAGACGGAGGCTCAGTCACAGAGCTTTAAAAAGTCTGAGTTTGGATGCTGGGAAGTTAGGAAAGATATGACAAGGAATGCTGGAAGTAGTTTGAACAAACTCTTGAAAACATCCTCAGAAACTGGCAAACTGAAAAATTCTACAAAACCAGCCTTAGTTTATTGCTTTGTTGATTCCTAGACTTAACAAAGTGATGGAGAAATTATTAGTAAAGAAGACAAAACTTCAAAGTGTGTTGTTTGTACATTTGGGGGTGGGGGGGAAGGCTAGTTATTAAACATTTACCATCACATTGTTAACATATGGGAGATTGTTTTGAAGTTGGATCATTTTTGTGTTGTGCTTTTAATCAATCCCTGATATAATCTTGCTTAGCTGTCAAAGGATCATAGCTCTGGAGTTTGAAGAAACTCTGGAGGTCATCTCATCCAAATCCTCACTTTCCTAATGAGGAAACTGAGGCTTCAGGAAAGTTAGGTTACTCACGCAAAGTAATTTGTGTACTTCTCATAACAGCTGAATGTAGAGTGTGCCAAGGAAGGAAACTCCAAGCATGATTCTTCGAACTGACCAGGGTTTTGATTTCTAGATAAAAGGCATGTATTGTGTTGAGCAGTTTCATGGCATGGATTTACTTAAATAACAAATGGAATAACATTGCGCATACTGGCCATGAGTCAGTAATATAGTATAGTTGTCAACAATAAAAATTAATAATGTTTCTTCCTTCTTCAATGCATTCTCTCCATGGCTGCCAAAGTGATAATCTTAAAACATATCTTAACCATGTTACACACACCCACACACACACACACACACACACACACACACCTACACATACCCCACCCCCGGTTCAAAAAGCTCCAGAGCTCCTTATTACTTCTAGGATAAAATAAAATATAATAATAAATAAAATAAAAATCCTCTGTTTGGTATTTAAACTCTTTCACTTAGCTCCAACTTCGATTTCCAAGCTTATTTATATATTACTGCTCTTCATTCATTCTGTGGATAACCCAGCCAAATTTGTCTTCTTACTCTTTCTCATTCATGACATTTCATCTTTTACTTCTCTGTGTTTGAAATAGGCTGAACACTATTCTTAGAATGCATTTCTTCCTCACCTCCACCACTTATCATCCCTAGCTTTCTTCAAATTTCTGATAAAATACCATCTCTCATTCAGGACCTCTTCCTTATCCCATCAAAATACAACTGTCCCACCCCAATTTTACCTTGGATTCATTCTGTTCATATTTTATATTTAGAGATATAATTTATTTTATTCATATTTATATTTTTCATATTTTACATTTATAAAATTGTATAAATTATGAAATATATTTTGTATTTATAAATAACATTGATTTTATAAATCATAAAATAGAATTATTTTATATTCATAAATAATATCAATTTTATAAATTATAAAATTGAAATGTTTTATATTTATATATCATGTTCTTTCTCTCAATAGAATGTAAGGTCCTTGAGTGCAGGTGCCATTTCCTTTTTGTGTTTGTACAATGCTTCTTACACAATGCTTATTACATAGTAAGTGTTCAAAAATGTTTTTGAGTGTTGAATGAAAATATGAGTAATATTATAGCTTAGTTGTCTTATATAGAAAACCTTATGTTTTAGTGTGAGGAGACAAGAGTGTAGTGTGATGAAGTCCTCATGGAAACTGGAGTATATCATTAGTATTATGGTCTTACCACCATGTTCCTTGTTGGCTTAACAGTTTTAATGTTGTAGAGAGAGCATAAAGGAAAGAAACTAGAAGCTAAGAGAGAAACAAGAAAGGAATTGAGGTTTTTAGGATGGATAAAGGGAGAGACAACATGGTATAGTCAAAAAAGCACTTGGATTTAAGAATTTGAAGATCCAAGTTAGATCCTATCTTCATCATCAACTATGCCTATGATCTTGGACACTATTTTTCTCAATCTCATAGACTCTAAGAAGTGAAAAGAACTTCAAAGGCTTTCTGGTCAAATCCCAACCCCAGCAGGAATCCCCTTTACAACATCCAGAATATTTAAATAATCATCCAGGTTCTAATTTAATACCTTCAGTGATAGGGACCTCATTAATTCCTAGGCAACCCATTCAATCTTTTGGACCTTCTAATTATTAGAAAGATATCCCTTCATTCTTCATTGAGCTGAAATTGACTTCCACAAATAATTTCCATTCTTACTTTGTCCTTTGAGACCAAATGGAAAAAAGCCTAACATTTTTCCCACATGACAACCCTTCAAATATTTGAATACATCTATCATGTTCTCCCTAAGTCTTCTCTAGGAAGAACAACTCCAAGTGTCTTTAAATGATCCCCTCATGGCATAGTTGTGTCCTCTTATCATTTGGGTTGCTATTCCTTTGGATAGTCTCTGGCTTGATACAATGTGGTGCACAGAACTGGACACAATAACGAGATAAATTCTGACCTCAGTACAACAGTATTATCACTTCTCAAATTTTGGCCTCTTTCAATGCAAATTGAAAATTAACTTTTTTTGGACTGCCACATCATACCACTGACTCATTACTAGGTTGCAGCACTAAAACTCTCAAGCCTTTTTTATAGAACCTGTTATCGACCCTGAGATCTTTGGGGATTTGTTTTTCTATTTTCTATTTAATCCTTGTAGCACTGGGTTATGAGAGAATTTGAGATGGGCCTTCTATACCAAGTCATTGATAAAAATGGTCAATGTAAAAAGGGCCAAGAACACAGAGCCATGGCATTTCACTGGCACTTATCTTGACATTGATTTCTTCATCACTACTCTTTGGGGTCAGTCATTCAACTGGTCCCAGGTCATTGAACTGTATCACTATCTAGCCCACATTTCTCCATCAAATCCCCAGTGAGACAGTGAGAAACTGGCAAATTCCTTAAGAAAATTCAATTATAATTGGTCTACGATGTTCCTCAGTCCAATTACTTTGTCACAAAAGGAAATTAGGTTAATCTGGCACAATTAGTTCTTGATGAAGCCATGCTATCTCTTAGTCTTACTCTTTTCTTGTGTAAAGTGCTCACAAACCATCCCTCTAATATGTTGATCTAGAATTGTGTAGTTAATGGAAGTCACTGTTCCAATCAGCTGGTAGCTGACCACCTTGAATTTTAAAGGCTTCACCTCTTATCCCATTTGAAACTGGCAACAACACAGTTATCCCTTCCACATCATGATTTTCCCCATTGTGGTTTCATGGGTTGGCATTAGAAATGAAATGGAAATTTGAGGGGAGTTTTGTAGAAGCCAGAGATGACACACAAAGGCCAGAAGACAACACAGAAAAAGGATAGAAACTCAGAAATGCATAAAGTATATGTATAGTATTATATACTATCAATATATTTACCCTTTTAATACCACAATAATTCATATTTCTTCTCTCCTATGAAAGGAGGGCCAAAAAATTTAATGCAACTTTTCCATATCAAGGGGGTGCCACAAACCTAACCCCCTTGATGTGGAAGGGATAACTATTTTCCTATCTTCAGTCCTATAGCACTTCTCTCAGTCTTCATAGAAAAGTATCACAGAGGAGTACCTCCTTCATTTTTTCAAAGATCACTTCCAGTGGCTTAGCAATTACATCTGAGAACTCTTTCAATATGGGCGATGTAGTTTGTCTAGTCTTGAGAGTTGAACTCATTAAGGGCAGTTACATGCTCCTTTCCCTTCTGATCACAAATTTCATGCTTTGTTGTTGTTTGTCCTTCATTCTCCACAATGACATCAGGAATGTGATGCCTTGCCTTGCAAGGGAATTAGATTTAAGTAAGGAAGGGCTGTGCAAAGACACCAGCCTCACTTTCTCCTACAGAGCCATCTGAGCCCAGTGGCAAGATATAGATCAGGATGACTAGAGATGACCCCCATTTCATGCTTTAATTAATTCCCTGATAACTACTTCCTCTGAAGTGTAAGATCAGTAGAATGACTGTCACTGTCCTGTGTGTAGAAAACTGAAACACAATAGGAATATAATAATTTTGACTTTTCTTCATCATCCATTATCATTTCATCCATGACAAGCAGTGATCATGTCTTTTCTTTGATTTTCCTCTTGCCCTCAACACAATTAAAAACTTTTATTTATTTGTTTATTTATTTATTTATCTGTTTGTTTATTTATGTCCTTACATGTTACTGAACACCTCAGCAATTCTGTTTTCTCTTATACCATCTATCTTCTATTTCCTGCCCTCGCTGCTTCTGAACATGTCATTATAAAATGCAAACTGATCAGTGAGCTCCCTGTGCAGTCACATTATTCTTTTGCATCAGAATAATTAGTGTCTATTTCATCAGAATTCATTTTCAAATAATGAGCAGAATGACTTTAGAAAAACCTGGAAAGACTTAAATTAACTGATGAAAAGTGAAATGAGCAGAACCTGGAGAACACTATACAATAACAATAATATAGTATGATGATCAACTGTGAATGACTTAGCTGTCCTCAGCAATACAAGGATCCAATACAATGCCACAGGACTCATGATGAAAAATTTGCTCAACCTCCAGAGAAAGAACTGATGGGATCTGAATGCAGATCGACAGCATAACTATCTTTCACTTTATTTTTTTCATGTTTTTTTGGGGAGCAGGGGAAATTATGTGTTTTCTTTCACAACATAACTAATATGGAAATGTGTTTTGCATGATTGCACATGTATAATCTATATCAAGTTGCTTACAATCTCAAAGAGTGGCGCAGGGGGAGCAAGAAAGGGAGAGAATTTGGAACTCTAAATGAAAAAATGAATATTAAAATTGTTTTTAGATGTAACTGAGGGAAATATTATTTTTAAAAAAAGGAATTTCCTTCTCAAAGTTATCTCATGTCTCTTGAACCAAATTCCTCTTCATAATCATAGGGCACTAGATTCTGCCTATCCTTTCTTTCTCTGAACTCTTTCAAATACATTCCTCACAATCCAGGCTGCACAACAAACCATGCCAGACTAATAAGGTACTTCTTGATAGTTCCTACCAGGTTATATCTCGGTACCCCATAGTAGAGATTTGTTCCTTTCTTCCTATGGTGACCAGTACTGGATGTTGTCTCTCCTTGTAGTACATGTGGATATACTTTTCAGAAAAGGATAAACTTCAAAGATTCCATGGCATGTCACTGACAATAACTCTATCTTTCTCCAAAGAATTTATTTTTTTTAATTTTTTTAGAGCAATTGGGGTTAAGTAACTTGCTCAAGGTTACACGGCTAGTCATTATTTATGCGTGGGTGCTCATTTTCTGAGGCCGGATCTGATCTCGGGTCATCCCAACTCCGAGGCCAGTGCTCTTACTCACTGCGCCACCTAGCCGCCCCTTTAGGGCAATTGGGGTTAAGTAACTTGCCCAAGGTTACACAGCTAGGTTTTTGTCTGTGTGGATTAAGTGTCTGAGGCCGGCTCCGAACTCAGGGCCTTCTGACTCCAGGGCCCGAGCTCTATTCACTGCACCACCTAGCCTCCCCTTCCAAAGAATTTATGATAGCAGATCACAGATATTGTGGGGAGGAGGTATGTGGAAGACAATGGGAGGCTAGTGCCTGGAATTCTTGTTAAATAAATTTCACAAGCATTTATTAAGTACCAACTATATGCTAGGCATTGTTCTAGGCACTGAGAATATAAAGAGAAAAATAAAAAGAACCCTTGCTTTCAAAGAGCTTATATTCTAATAAGAAGGAAAGGAGGGAATTATTTCTTTCCTCCTCAAAACTAGAGTAAGGGAAATGTGTAATGGGGCAAACAAGATAAATTATTTGGCAATAATAAAAATATTTCCTACCACAAATAAATTACAGAATAGTTATTAATCTGTATTGGTAGAGGGGGTGGTGGTGGGTTTCCTTCCCAGGAACTACTTATCCCAAATGAAATCACAAGTCTAGACAAAGGAAGGAGAATCCTTTCTGAAATGTTTCTTTGTGTTCCAGAATTTAAGCTCATTTAAATTTTATTAATTTAAACTGCATTAATTTAGTTTACTTCATCAGTGCCATCAGCAATATTGCCATTGCCTACTGGTTTTCAAGTACATCTATGGCATATCTATCTACATTGCTATATTTTCTCACAATGGCATTAAAAAATTCACGATTGAGTATAAACACAAGGAAAATATTTTTTAAACATAAGTGTCTGAGTTTAGAGATCAGTTTTTTTATTTATTTGTGAAGAAAGACTGTCAGTCCTAAAGCAGAAGAGTATGATGTTCCACAAGTGAGGACATACCATTATCCTGGCAAATACCATTGATCTATCAATGGTAAACAGAAACAAATCTCTTATAGCATGCAAGTTGTACCAGATCCTCTACCATCTGCCCCCCACCTATACTACTCACACTGAGTCTTAACTTAGGTGAACACTCTGTTCCACCTAGACTGATCTATTCATCCTCAATCCAATTCTCCTTAAGCTTTTCCATTTTGCTCCTGGGAAGAATACCCTCCCTCTCTGCCTGTAAAAACTAGATCCATCCAATATCTTTCAGGAAGCTAGCTAAAAATGATCTCTTATCTTCTCTGAAATTCTCTGAACTCTTTTAATCTTTATTTCTCTATACCATCTGCATAAGTGCATCTAATAAATGCATTTTCATTCATTCATTTTCATTCATTCATTCATTCATTCATTCATTCATTCTGCAATTCAATTCACTGTACCTGGCATATAGTAGGTGTTTTGTAAATTCTTGATGATTGACTCAAAAGACCTTTAGGTATTAAGGGTGTGTCACGGCATTAGATGTTACCAATAAAAGGAAGATATGGTCTCTGCCTTCATAGACATTATAAACTTATAGGGGGCAGAATACACACACACACACACACACACACATATGAACAGAACATGGGCACACCCAGCCCATGGTTTATGAATCCCTATATGTATAATAGAATACAAAATAGAATATAATAAATTTACTATAGAGGTAAAAATAGAAAACTACTATATAAGACTGAATAGGTTTATGGCTAGGGTGTTATCTTTTCATGTAAATATGTTTGTTTTATTTTTTCAACTAAAATGTAAGCTCTTGGCATACCAGAATTGAACATTATCCTTCTCTGTATCACCCCCATTGTGCCTTTCACATAGTAGGGGTTCAGCAACTAATGATGCTAATGCTCATGATCTGAATTCCTGTGACCATGTTTCAGAAAAACATGATGGGCAAAAGTCCGATGACCTTCCCATGTCACAGGGAAAATTGACAATTCATTGTCTAAAATATTCTGTGGCTATATGGGATAATACTGGCTCTTGCTTCATGATTATAATTATACATCTCTCTGCACCAATAATTCCTGGAAGACATAACTCATTATTTTTTAACTCTTTCATTATTCCTACTATCTGTGTTAGTTTCACACCCTGATGATGATCAGAGTTTTTAGGAAGGAGGCATCTTCTAGAAAGGGTATGTGAATGCTGATTTGTCTCACACACACACACACACACACACACACACACACACACATATCAGTGCACACAATTCAATTAAACTCAACCAATGTTAAAATAAGCATTTCTTCTGTACAGACCACTGGGCTTTAACATGGGCTCTAACTTATTGATACTACTTTATAGAGCACATACTGGAAATCTGCCATGATGCTTGCCTAAAAATAAGCAGGTGTGACCAATCCAACCCTTGAGTCCAATTCAAAACTGTATTGAAGCAGTTATGCTGGACAAATGACATCCTTGAGTGACGTGACCTCCTGTTGGTAATTGACAAGCACCTGCTTATAAGACATTGTGTTTCACCTGTATTCACAGCAATCAGGAAATTACCTCTTCCTCTTAAGCAAAGTTCGAAGCTTTGGGGGGAAATGCTGATGAATTTCCAATTCACCCTTCACAACTCTTGATTTCTTTTTATTGAAATATCTTTCTTTACCAATGTTTTAAAGAAGTTGCTATTTTGCTCAGAGCTGCCTTAGCCCAATATGAGAAGAGTAATTAAAATTTCCTTCGCTATGACAGTGGATTCTTTCCATCAAAGAAAACCAAATGCTGAAGATAATTGATTTCATCAGAGTACAATTATCCATGACAATGAGACTACAACTGCAGCAATCAGTAAGGACTAGCAGGGAATGTTAAGTCTAAAAAGCTGGTTCTTATTTTTCCATCCTCCTCTATTTGTGACTGAACTGCCCAAACAAACTTTCTTTATGGGTGTCTACTCAGTCACAAAATAACCTGTTCCTTTACCTTGAAGGAACCCTAGACAAATGGCACAGAACTTGGTTTGGTTTGGTTTGTTTTAGAAAGGATTATGAAAAATTTAACTGCTCTGTGCAGCTCCCCTATGTTTGCTCAATTTAAGGAGCATCTCTCAAAATATTTAAATGGACTCAATGACTAGTGAGTGTTCTGTCATCATCTACAGCTTGATGTTTGCTGGGCACGTTTTCTTTAACCATTTAAGATTTTAGCTCCTCTTAGGACTACTACTAGATTCGTTTTTTTAACCAACAGATAAAAGGAGAGGAAATTAATATATAGCTATCAGGAAAAAGGCTCGTGCAATATGGGATAATCAAAGAGATGTTGTCTGCTGCCCTTTTCTGCATTAAAAGAAAAAGGGGGAAAAAGATTCGCAGAACATCTCATCTAACTTGGTGTAGTTCAGACACTCAGGCACTGCATGTGTTTCTTATGCCAACCACTAACTATCACATCTCTCTTCTGTTTTTAAACTACTAAAGAAGCTCTTATTTCCTTAAATTAAAAGGCTTTTCAAAGCAACATCAGTGATAACCAAGAAAGAGGAGGAGGAGGACGAGAAGGAAAAAGAGAAGGTGAAGAAAGGGAAAAAGGAAGAAGGAGGAAAGGAAGAGAAGTGGAATGAGGAAGAAGAGGAAGGGAAGGAGGAAGAAAGGGAGAAAGAGGAAGAAGGGAAGGAGAGGAAAGGAAGGAGGAGGAAGGGAAAGAGGAAGAAGAGGAGGAGGAAGAGAAAGAGAAAAAGAGAAGGAGAAGGAAGAGAAGGAAAAGGGAAGGAGGAAGGGAAGAAAGAAGAGAAAGAGAAGAGGGGTTGCAAGTGCATACCTTAACCTCTTGGTTGGTAAAAATCTCCACATCCACCACACAGGCAACCAGAGTAGAGACATCACAGTCCATGCTCCGGGCTGGCATTCCCCACTCTTTGTATTTAAAAAAGAAAAAAAAAATAGAACTCAGTAGCTTTGGAGTTTTCAGTTACGTGAAAAACCTCCAATTAAGAATCTCTACTGAAACAGTGGGCAGTGGTGTGTTCTTGGAGCCAGGAGGCAGGGACTCTTTGCACCCAGAGCTGCCTCTGCCTGGTATACCCTTGCAACTGAGCAGGCAGACGAGAAACAGCCCTCGTCCCTCTCGCATGGCAATGACATCACCACAAAGACTGACATAAGCTAAATCTACTTTTTTTTTTCTCCCCCTCCACAAGCCTTTTATCTCCAGGCAGTGCAGTGGAGCAAATTGAACATGATTATGTGCTAAATCCGAACTTGGACTAAATCAATTCGGGCAACGTTCACTGGGAACTGAGTCATAGCTGTTGTTTCTGCCGAATGCTTATGTTTGCAAAAAAAGGGGGGGGGGGCGTATTGACATCAGAGGTTCTGCTCTGTTGGGGGAAATAATTCTGCAGTTAAACAACGTGAGGTGAAGGTTTGCAGATTTCTCTTTCTGCCCCCCACTGCAATACTAGCATGAAGTTGAGGCATTTTGAAAATCTCTGGGCTTATGTTAATTGCCTGATGCCCATCAGCGGAGCGCACATGTCCTGTGCATCTGAATGCACTCACGGTATAAGAAGAATGGAACTCCATCCTTAAAGGGGCTGCACATGGCTGGCCATCAGTCACTTAGGCAGCCCGAGAAGAGCAGGAGATAATTACAGGTTGGCTAAATAGTCTCAGAGGAGTGTCAGGGCAAGCTGGGGACTCTAAAAGCTCTCTTCCATGTTCAGACATCCAAGCAACCACCAAGGTCACTCTAACCAAAAATGGGCCAAGTGAGGGAGTTAACAGACAAAACATGTGTCTATTTGGGGGGGGGGGGGAGGAGGGCAGATGGTAGGATATAGTGGGGTCATGCCTCGTTGACATAGATCAGTGTACAGGACCTGGGTCTGTCTTTTGCTCTGCCCCTGGTTTTTGAGAGTGATGACACTGACCAGCATGGGTGAACAGGAGCCCCTGAGAACTGGATTTCATTTAGACGTTAATTATGAAATTTCCATTAGTATTCATCAAATATTAGGACATTTTCTAATTGGAGGAGACATTGGAAATCCACACCCTTCTCATTTTACATAAAAGTAAATAAATATCAAAAAGTGAAATGACTTCCCCAAGGTCACACAATGAGTTAAAAATAGAACTAGGACTAGAACCCAGGAGACCTGTTTCCTAATCTAATGCTCTTTCTATAATACCACATAGCCTCTAATGCTTTAACACTCTGATAGCTTTTTACCTATAGTATTCCTATTCCATTGGCTTGGGGGAAAATAGGCTAATAATGGCAAAATATTATTTATCATTTTGGGGCAACTGGGTAGCACAGTGGATAGAGGACTGGACCTGGACTCAGGAAGATCTGAGTTCAGATCTGGCCTCAGATAATTACTGGATATGTGACCCTGGGCAAGTCATTTAACCCTGTTTGCCTCAGTTTCCTCATCTGTAAAATGAGCTGGAGAAGGAAATGGCAAATCACTCCAGTATCTTTGCCAAGAAAACCCAAAACGGTGTCACAAAGAGTCAGAAACAACTGAAACAGAACAGAATTTATCATTTAATCACTAGAATTCATGAAAGGATTATAGAGGAAGTCCAGTTCAGTGAATAGTAGCTAGCATTTACATAGCACTTTAAGGTTTGAAGATAGAGAGATAGATAGACAGACAGATATAGATAGATGTCACTATATATAATTTTAAGGTTTGAATAGTGATTGATATATATATATATATATATATATATATGTATCACTATTATATGTATGGGATATATACATATATATCTGCATGTATATGTCTATCACTACTCAAACTTTAAAGATGTGTGTGTGTGTGTGTGTGTGTGTGTGTGTGTGTTAAGTTATTTGATTGTCACCATAACCCTGCCTGTGAGGTAGGTGATTTTACTACCCCATTTTACAAATGAGGAAACAGATGCTAAGAGAGATTAAGTGCTAAGGGGGATAGAATTTTGGCTCTGCCACTAATGAAGTATGTGACACTGGGAAAGGGATGCAAATAAGCATTTATATAGTGCCTATTATGATCTAGGCACTATACTAAACAATTTTTAAAATTAAAATTATATTATATATTTTTAAAAATTAAAGAAATCAGATATTATCCTTACAAAATATTAAAAGAAACCTGATATAAGTGTTATTATTATCTCCATTTTCACTTGAGGAAACTGAGGCAAAGGACAAGTGACTTGCCCACGGTCACACAGCTGAGTCTGAGGTCATATTTGAACTCAGGTCTTCCTTATTCCAGGTCCAGTGCTCTATCCAGATGTCTGAGACATGATTCAAACTCAGGTCTTCCTGTCTCCAAGATGAGTTCTCTATCCACCAGCCCCCCAAGCTGCCTTACTGGATTAAGTGTTGGACTTGAATGAAGTATGAGGACCCAGGTTTAATTTAGGATCTAGTACTTCTTACCAGTGTCACTTGGGCAAAACATTTAATCTTTCTGGGATTTGATTTCCTTGTCTCTAAAATAGAAAGGTTGGATTAAATGGCCACTAAGTTTTCTCCCAATTCTAGATCAATGCTCCTTGGATAACCTCCTCTTCCATGGGGGAAAAGGAAGCAAAGAGGAAGAAGAGAAAAAATGGAGAACTGATATTTCCATAATCCTTTGTTCATATAAATGTCAGGACAAAGGTCTCTGATTTTACATGCAAAAGATAATTGTGATATTTCCAGATATGTTTCTTTTGTTGTCATTCTAGTTTTCTGAGCAACATTTGAACATTCAATGTTCCCATCCTTCGAGGAATCAT
The DNA here is from genome assembly GCA_011680675.1 of Gymnobelideus leadbeateri. NCBI lineage: Eukaryota > Metazoa > Chordata > Mammalia > Diprotodontia > Petauridae > Gymnobelideus > Gymnobelideus leadbeateri. The sequence continues at coordinate 195,007 of WOXC01012083.1, read as the reverse complement.
ACATATCAAATTTAATCCATCAGGCAACAACAAATGTATTTTAGTATTTCATGTAGGTAGGGTGCCGTGACTGGCTTAAGGGGGATACAGAGAAGTAACATCTCTTATTTCCTTTACTTATATCCGCACACAGCCACCTTTCCTTTTTAAGGCTTTCATCCCCTTCTAGCAGGACTACTACAATAGTCTTCTAAATGGTTTCCCTGCCTCAAGTCTCTTCCTTCTCCAATGAATTCTCCATACAGTTTTCAAAGTTATTTTACTAAAAGTCTGACAACCTCCTCTCCCCCTCCCCCTGACAGACTCCTCATAATGATTAGGAACACAAACACATTCTTCTGGGTCACATTTAAAGTCTTTCATAGCTGGACTTCGACCTAACTACCTTTTTACACTTCTTGGTCTTCTTGTTGTGTCTTACACAAAACACCCCATTTCTCACCTCCATACCTTTGAAAAGTTTATCTCTTTGCCTAGAATTTACTCCCTCTTCACATCACCTCTTAAGGTCCCCAGTTTCCTCCAAAGCTCAGCTTAAAAATCTACCTTTGGGGCAGCTAAGTGGCACAGTGAATAGAGCACTCGCCCTCAGGAGCACCTAAGTTCAAATCCAGCCTCAGAAACTTGACACACTTACTAGCTGTATGACCTTGGGCAAGTCACTTAACCCCAATTGCCTTGCCTTTCCCCTCCAAAAAAAAATCCACCTTTACATGAGATTTATTCCTTATTCCCCCAATTACTAATCCTTTCCCCACCCTCATCCTCAATGCCTCCACCCCCAGCCAAAAGACCTATTGACTTTGTACGTGCTTTTCTCCTCCCTAAGAATCGAAATATCCTGAGGTCTGCTTCATTTTTGTCTTTGTATAACCAAAATCTGACAATGAGTCTGGCATATAGTAAGGGCTTTAAAAATGCTTGTTGATTGGTTGATTGAAAAGGCATAATTTGGGTCTAGTTGGGGAGAGACGCCATTTGAATATAAAAATATATAGGGTATTCAAAAATCTTAGTGCAGTTCTAAGATTTGAAAGTCTCTAGTACTAATGTCATAAAGTCCCAACATTTAACTTGTAAAAAATGTGTATGATCGTGAGTAATACAGAATGTAAATACTGTATTTGCCTGACAATTTGAGGATCAAGCACTGAGGAGGAGGATTAGAAAGGGCCCCCCATAAAGAGCAGCCAGTTGAGGATTCTCAGATTCAGAAGGGAAGGGAGTGAGCATTATATGGAAGTGTGAACACAAGAAAGGTGGGATTTTTGTTTTGTTTTATTTTTCATCTTCTTGTTGGAGTTCAATTTCCCAGGCTCAGACTAAATTGTAAACATCTGAAAGATCAATCTCCTTTGAACCCTGGTAATTCACAGCTGTATTGAGTCTGGTGCTTCTGGTGCTTTGGTGCTTTGGTGCTTTGGTGCTTCTGGCTCTGAGCCTATTAGTCGAAAGTGTGTATATATTCTGAGGTAAGATATTTCCTTGGGGCTCGCTCATGGGAAGAATGCTTTCCTGGGCAAGACTCTGGGGAGCTGTTGTTAAGGGGCCTCTCAGTTTTGTGAACCCAGATGTTGGAGGTCTGGTGATGTAAGAGAGAGAGGAGAACTCCAATAAAGAGAGAGGAGACAGACCTCTGATAGAGAGAGGAGACCGCTGATACCAACCCTTGTGAGGACATTGAAACACTGGACTGAGAGAAAGTAAGATTGTTAACACCTTTGAAGAAAGTATGGGGTTTAGTGAGACTGTGATAGTTATCTGTTATTTCCCAACTGTATTATTTTGCTGTGCCCAGAGCTCAGACATGAAGGGCCCCTCCCCATGTAAGGCTGGGGGAGGATATGCTGCCCCAGAGTTGGTGTGGTGCAGACCAGAAACAGAAGCTAAAGGCAGCGGCCCCTGGAGTCTGCTATGCCTGGACTCAGGCAGGGGCAGGGAGAGCTTGGAGAGGAGCAGTCATTTTACCTGTGAGGTGAGACATGGAGCAGAGGTGGAGAGCTGCCTGTGTGAGGACCCAGGCAGGAGCTAGGAGCTATAGGCCCACAGATCTGCTAGAGGAGGAGCCACGGGGCTTGGGACTTGGCCTCAGGTCAAGATGAAAACTTTGCACCAGGGCAGGAGCAGTGAGTGTGCTTTCCTGCCATGTCCCCCTGGGATGGTTTGGGACCCAGGGGTAGATGGTCTATGATGGTCTATGATGGGATGGGGGAAATGCCATGACCCCTGGGGACCCAACCTTTTGGCTTTGTTGCCCAGTCACCCCTCAAGACTTGGAAGTAGAGGCTAGAGTAGAGTTAGAACTTGAACTCTTTGGCTCATTGAAGCATGTGTGCACCTGAGAATGCCAGGTGGGAGACTGCAACGGCAGTGTGGGGAGAAGGACACGCCCCCAAGAGGACTTTACTTGGACACTCTGTTTGGATTGAGGGGATTGTACCTGAGTGAGGAGGAGCTGGTTGCTCATTCCCGAGAATGGACTTGGGATTTTGGACTCCCCCAAGAATGTATAAGGTGGGGAGTATGCTATGCTATGTTATATACTTTTGTGTCTGTTTGGGGCCATGTGGCCACCCTGGTAATAAGTTGTTATGTTATTATGAATCATGAATGCTTTAGTTTCTTGGCTCAAGGTTTAGTTTTGAATAGAGCACTTATACTATATGATTAGACTTTTAAAATTATTCACAGCAGCAGCCCTCAGGTGTGCTGTGTTGATTGGCATTACAGGAATCAAAGGTATGGAGGGCATAGCTTGTAGGTTGGATCAACTGGAACATAGATTGGCTGAAGGGTAATAATGTGTAATAATGCAAAGGTTGAACTAGAGCCCAGTTGTTAAGGACTCTTCTGCCAAGATGAGGAATATATATTTTATCTTAGGCAATAGGGAGCCCCTGAAGGTCATTGAGCAGAGGAGTCACATAGTCAGATCTGTCCTTTAGGAAAATTATTTTAGCAACTGTTTGTAGAGAAGGTAGATTGGAGAGGGGAGACTCATACATTTTTTCATATTAAGGTATAAATGACTGGAAAGGCATAGTGTTACTCTGAAAGTTATTCTTTTCAGAAGTCCAAGGCAACCCAACTTTAATACTGAACTTTTAGGCATCAACAGGGAAAATGGGGTGATACTGGAGGTGAAGGAGACACCTTTCCAGGGCCTCTGGATTTAAACCAAGCAGGCACTCATTTCTTCTGTCTATGCATAAAGCTGGTCCAGACCAGCTGTTTGTGGTAAACTCTAGTCCTGGCATTAGTCTAGATAATTAGACTAGATATGGTCTAGATAATGGCATGCTAAGTCTCTTTCTAGCCACTGGACATTAGGGGTTATAGGCCTTCCAGCCTCAGAAGCAGCACCAACTATATCTTTGCTGATTAATTGTTAACATTATTTTCCATTGCCATCACCTGTTTTTTAAAAGGCATAATGCTGAGACAGCATGAAATAGTAAAGGCCAAAGATCTGGGCTCTGAGTCAGGAAGGACTGGGTTTGAGTGCCGCCTGCTACATAAACTAGCTGTGTGTTACTGAACAAGTCACCAGAACTCCCAAGCAATTGTCCAAGTCTGTGAGCTGTAGAATAAGTGTGGTTCTGCTCTAAGAATGCCTAATCATAGGTCAGATTAAAAACCAAAAACAAATAACCACAAACAACCCACAAAAGTAGTATGGATTTTTTTTCTTTCTTTCCCACACTTGTACAGGAATCTTCAGGGATCAAACTGCTTTCTCATCCATTATCAGTTATTAGCACCTTGACCTGAATTGACCTATCACATCTGCCCAAGGAATAGTCATTCCCCCTTGACTGTAGTGCCTTCTCTCTGAGACTAGCCCTAAAATATTCTGTCTATATCATGTTTGTGTATAGTTTTCATGTAGTCTTCCCCATTAGATTTCTCACTGTTTGTGAGCAGTGACTGTTTCTGCCTTTTTTGTAACCCCAGGGCTTAGCACAAAGCCTGGTATACAGTAGGTGCTTAATAAATGTTCACTGAATGTCTGAGAGGGGTTTTAGTGAAATGGACTTATCGCTGGATTAGGACTCAAGAGTCTTGGGTTCCAGTTCAGTTGTTAACTCATGACATGGTCTTGAGACAATGACTTAACCTTTATAAAGTGCAATTTACGTTCTGTCTAAAATGATGGAATTGAATTAGAAAATAGGTATGGCAGGATCAGTTTTTCCCTGTTGCAACTTTTTTCTTTCTGAACATATCCTGTGTTTACCTAAAAGAAGTCAAAACTGTCCGAAGGATTTGATTTACCCTAGCTTCACAGACTCAGCTTCCTGGTCATCTAAGGGCAGGAGTGCACTGGTAAATGTTTAACAACCAGCTTTACTAAAAATGAAAAAAAAAAGTATCCACAATCCACTTTTAAGTTTAATCTGTATTATGAACATTTTATCCATCACTTTCTTAATTCTAGACAATAAACAAGACAATAAGTCAAGCTCTGAATTGTAGTTTTCCTAGTTTCCAAGGTGTAAATGCTCACATGGAACATTAAACAACCAGATCTCCCAAGCTGATATGAGTTGATTCTAACATGCCCCTGAATAAAGGCATTGAAAGGCCTAGCCAGGTGGAGTCTAGGCCTCTCAGATTGGGTGAATAGCTAAGATCACAGATGAGGCAGGTAGTGGCTCAGTGGATGGAGCACTAGGCCTGGAGTCAGGAAGACCTGAATTCAAAATCCAGGAGTTCAAATTCAGGAGTTCAAATCAGGTCAGGAAGACCTGAGTTCAAATCCAGCCTCAGACACTTCCTAGCTATATGATCTTGGGCAAGACACTCTCTGACTGCCTGATAAAATAGATCCACTGGAGAAGGAAATGGCAAACCACTCAAGTATCTTTGCAAGAAAACCCCAAAGAGTAGGTTACAGGGAGTCTGAAATGACTCAACAGCAACATTTACACCTCGGACACTGGGTAAATGCTACAAAGTGGGGCTTGATTTATTGTTTTGTAGATTGTTGAAACTTCAGAAAGGAATAAGGAAAATTAATAATTCGGATAAAATTTAAAAGTGTGGTGAATTTTTTGAATATTTTGAAGACTGGTTGTTAAATATTATACAACACACCCTTTAGAGACAGAAGGCACCTTACAGGATGCAGAAGGAGTGGTGGAAAGGTACCAAAGACAAACGTTGCTTCCTCCCCAAATTTGCTGAGAGCCAGCTCTCCCAGCTGCAGGGAGCCCAGGCCGAGTCAGCTCTTGTTAATATATTATCTCTTCACCACAGAGCACCTACTTTTGCTGATTCTTAAGAATACACTCACACACACACACACACACACACACACACACACACACACACACACACACACACACACACACTTTTGCAGTTAATCTTAGGGAGTGGACTCCCGAGAAGCCCAGCATCATTCCTTGGGACCACAAATTTGGAGGGGATCTTGAAGTTTTTCTCATCCAACCTCATTTTGTAGATCTAGAAATAGAGGCCCATGAAGTGACCTGACTTTTCCAAGCTGAATCAAAGGGTTAGATCTATAAGATTTAAAGCTGGTAAGGGCCATGCAAGTGATTGAATCTGACTCTATCTTGCACGGAGGAAGACACTGGGGCCTGAGAAGGTGAACTTACTTACCTGCCTAAAATCTCACAGGGTCACAGATTTAGTTTGTAGGTGATCTGGTCCAATCCCCCATCCAGAGGAAGAGACTGAAGCCCAGGAAAATGACATGATTTGCCCAAGGTCACAAAGGTTACCTCATGATTTTAAGATCCTAGTGTCATAGATCTATATCTTAAGGTCATCTAATTTATCCCTTTCATTTTAGTGATCAGGAAACCCTGTGAGCCAGAGTCAGAATTTGATTCCAGAACCCCCTTATGTCTAGGATTAAAGTTCTTACAACTGCATCATACTGCTCCTTTTTTTTGTCCTTGATCCTTTACAAGTCTAAGGAGGGGGACCTGTTTCAGTGGCTCATCCTCTGGAAAGACACAATCTCCCACCCAGTTTGCCCCATATTCAATTAGCTGGCAGTCCCCATTCGGGGTCTCTGCTGTTGCTATGACGCTGAAATACTTTTCAGAACCAACCCCACCAATGCCAAACCATGACAATAGGGGATTAGCCAGCCAGACAGTTCAGCATTACAGACACAGACAGGGAGCCATGGGAATGATGGGCCGGAAGGGATGAGACAGAAATAAATCTGTTTTCTTAATTGAAGCTGAGTTAGAATTAGGGAGAAAAACCCTGATAAGCACTCTGTCGGACACTGAACTAATTCTGCTCAAGTATCTCAGCTTAGCAGAAAGTTTGTTGTGGCCTCATTCATCCTCTGGGCCAAGCCCAATTAGCCCCTGTTTGGTCAGAGAGCTTACCCTACAGTACCAGAGAATGACCCATCAAAAGGACTGTGCCAGTGGACTTCTGTGAAAGCCAGGAGGTGGCCTTCTGACTTTCTGTTTACATCCAAACACAGACAGGCAGGATTTTCCCTAAGCCTGGAGTGAGGGACTTGAGAGGCAGGGCACATGGAGTAAGGAGGACCTAGATTCAGATTTTGCCTTTGACACATCTAGTGTGACCCTGTGCAAGTGACTTAACCTCTCTGGTCTGTAACACAAAAGGGTTAGATTCAGTGACCTCTAAATTTCCTTCTGACTCTCAATCTATGAGCCTAACACAAGGGGAGGATTCCCGGACCATTCTCTGAATTTGTGTCTGATGGGCAACCCACTAGGAAAAAAGAAATCATTCTAATCTGGCCCACAGACATACACTCTAAAGTTAGCTTTAAATGTCTTTTGATAGTGGATAGAAAATTGGCCTTTGGATCAGTAAAACCTGATTCCTCACCAGGAGTTACTTATATCAATGAAATCACAGATTTGGTTATGAACCTCACTCCCTTCTCCTCACCAAAACACATACACACAACACACACATACACGCATTGTGTGTGCTCACACACAAACATGTGTGTACACACAAATATACAATATACACGTATATCACATAATACATTCACACATGCACATGTGCATATGTACAGTTGGTCCAGCATTTTTCCCACTGCACTGTTATGTCTAAAGAAATAATAATAATATCCAGTCACATTTACACAATGTGTATGGTTTATAGAATCAGCACAACCACTTGAAGTTCCTCAAGCCAAAGATAAGATCTGGATGCAGATAAACGGGGGCCTAAATGGGGGCAGCTAGGTCGTACAGGGTCTGGGGCTTGGAGTAAGGAAGACCTGAGTCCCTCACATCAGACACTTACTTGCCAAGATATACTGGTCAAGTCACTCAGTCTTTGTCTTCCTTGGTTTCCTCATCTGTAAAATGGGTAAGATAATAACACCTACCTCCCAGGGTTGTTGTGATGACCAAATGACAAATTTGATCACCACCTCCTACATACAACTTTTACTCATTGCTTCCAATGGCTAAGACCTTCTCTCCCAAAATATCTTGGATTTAATATTTATGTGCTAATATGGTCACATGCTATCTTCTACCCCCTTCCCCTCTTCTCTGCCCCCCCACACTCCCTTAGAATGTAAGCTTGCTGAGAATAGGAATTTTTTCAGTTTCTGTCTTTGTATCCTAGTGCTCCTTGGAAGGAAAGCTGTGGCAAATTTGGATAGCATACTAAAAAGCTAGAGACATCACTTGTCGGCAAAGGTCCATAGAGCCAAAGTTCTATGGTTCTTCCAGTAGCATTGTATGACTATGAGAGTTGGACTATAAGGAAAGCTGAGCATCACCTTTAAATTGTGGTACTGGAAAAGACTATTGAGAGTCCTTTGGACAGCAAGGAGTTCAAATCAGTCAATACTTACAAAAATTAATTCAAGATATTGACTAGAAGATCAAATACTAAAGTTTAAATACATAGGCCACGTAATAAGACAGGATTTACTGGAAAAGACCCTGATGTTGGGAAAGATTGAAGGCAAAGGAAAAGGGGATGGCAGAGGATGAGATAGATAGTATCTTGGAAACCATGAAAATGAACTTGGCCAAACTTTGAGATATAGTGGGAGATAGAAGGACCTGGTATGCTATGGTCCATGGGGTCATGAAGAGTTCGTGTATGTGTGTATGTATGTATGTACATATATACACACATGTACATATGTATATGTGTACATATATATGTACACACATATTCCCTAATTACCTTCTTTCCCCATTTGTCTCAAAAGGTGGAAACTGGCCTGAACTTTTCCTCTCCTACAACCAAACTTTCACATCAGTCAGAAATATGTACTTAATTCAATAAATCTTTACTGAATACTTCCTATTGTGCCACTTCTGTGCTCAATACTGGCAATGAAGAGATGAACACCCAGACCATCCCTGCTCTCAAAAAGTTTACATTCTGTTGGCAAGTGTTTCATTAAAGGGAAAAGGAATGGATCTGTGACTTCACTGTTTTGGGGAATTCCTAGATGAAAATATTTCTACTTAAAATACTTCTCTCTACGACTAAATGACTTGCCTAGAGTCACAAATGTGTCACCTATGTTTCGGAGACCAGATCTGTCACCACTTCTTCCTGATTTCAAGGCCAGTTCTCAATCCCATTACAAGAAACGACTTACAAGTATAGCTATTAGGATGCTATTAGGAAGCTCTTTGAAGTCATTTTTTGGACTATGGAGTCAGAAGCCAGGGCAGAGTGACTGGAGAATGAGCTTGCCCATTCCTTCATGCTTATTGTAGGCCTTGGTTTAATCAGCAAAGGTCTAGTGTCCTTATTGTTTTAGCATATAACCCAAGCACTTGCAGAAACAGAGAAGCATGTAGAAAATAGCTCAAGAAAGGAGAAAGAAAAAAAAATAGGGAAAAAAGGAGGAAAGTAGATAATAGAAATGTTTGCTTGGAAAGGTCATTCTTTTTCAAGTTTTTTAAAAAATCTAGTGCCAAAAATCAGCAAAATTTTTAATTATATGGACTCCATGGTAATTACACATAAAAATTAATATAATTATTCTGTAATTCTATGGCTGAGTACTACCAATGTGCAACTTTCAGGCTGCATCTGTCCCTCATGACTAGAATATTCTTTCTCTTTCTTCATCTCCTTCTCCTGCCTTTTCTGGCTTTCTTCAAATCCCAGATAAAATCTTACCTTCTGAAGGAGGCCTTTCCCAATCCCTTTAAATTCTAGTTCTTTTTTTCTGTTGATTATTTCTCATTTATCTTGCTTTTTTTGCTTATAGGTTTCCATTCTGTGTCTCTCATTAGACTGTGAGCTCCCTATGAGCAGGGGCTGTCTTTTGCCTTTCTTTATATCACCATGATTAATACAATGCCTGGTATACAAGTAGGTCTTTAATAAATACTTATTGATTGACTAATGTTTTATACTTACCAAGACAATGTTCTGTACCTAGTATTTACTACATATATGTGGAATCTAGTTAAGATATGTCTAAACTAAAAAAAAAAGACACGTGTAAACTACATTCCAGTTCACAGGAAGCTAAAATAAATGTCACCAAAAATATTACAGTTACATCATTAATGATTGGTCAATGATTGAACCCTATCTAATAATGCTAAAATCTGGATACAATTAAAAACCATCATAATTTTCATATGAGACAAGATAATTCCAGCACCCAATATTTGCACTTGCCTACAAAGGGATAATTACCAAATGAAATATTCAAAACAATGAAAGTCTTTTTTTCCCTGACATATTAATAGGAATATCAGTTATGAATGAAAATAATAGCCAATTTTTAACCACTGAAAGTCATGAAGAAGACAGTTAAATTTGAGGAAAAGGCAGAAAAATAAATCAGTAATATGCCCTTCTAATGATTTAAAACCACTGACCATGATCTTTAGCTCTAATAACCAGTTTTCCAAGCTTTCCAGTTGCATGCAGCATACAGTTCAAGAATCATGTTAGATTTTGTGTTGAAGCCATAAATGACCATTTCATCTGGGTATTCCCTGGGATCATTGCCAAGTGAGATTCTAGGGCTCCTCCTTCGGCCCAGTATATACTGACATGGTTCTTTTTGGAACTACTGTATATCACCTATTTTGCTTTCAATGGATCTCCCTATAGTATTCTTATTCTCTGCCCAACTGGTAACTTGACCCCTTGCAAAATCAAATTGAAATAGCAGAGCTCTGGAGACCTCAGTTGTAACCACCCCCATGCAAGCATTTATCTGTATGGTTTTAGAAAGGTCACAACTTAAAGGCATACTGGAGAGAACACCAGCTGTAGGGTCAGGGACTTGGGTTCACAACCTACTTCTGATACCTCTTACCTCTGTGACCTTATTCAAGTCACTGGACCTCAATTTCCTCATTTGATGATTGAGGTGTCTCTGAGGTACCATCTAGTTCTAGATTTCTTGGTCAATGAATTTCTCTGACCTCACTTTGGTTATAGTTAATGTGAAAGGATTGGACTTGGTGATCTCTATGGTTTTATTTCATTTTATTTTAAGGTTTTTTACTTTATTTATAAAAATTCTAAGATTTTTTTTTTAAAGATGAGGGCACAGAATGCATTTTGTTTGTTTGTTTTTTGTTAGTTTGCTCTGTATCCTAGTCCCTAGAATAGTATCTGAAGCAGAATCATCAAATGCATGTTGATTGACAGAGTAATCCCGGTTTTTTAAGTGGAAAAATTGAATTGTAGAGGGACTCTCTAATATATCCCAAGGTACACAACAAATCCAGAAATAAGAATAAAATAAGAAACAATCTTACTTCCATAATAATAAAATGAGAAATAATATTTCCATAGCAGTCTTCTACTGATTGAATGAATGGCATGAGAGTGAGAACACTAAACTTTGACTTGGAAAACTCAGGTTCAATGTCCAACTTTATTACTTCCTAGCTATGCAATATTTTGCATAGCAATATGCAAATATTTTGCACATTTCCTTACTGTGAACCTCAGTTTTCTGTCAGTCCATCAATAAAAAATGTATTAATCACCTACTATGTACCAGGCAGGTTGTGTAGTGGATAGATTGCTGAGTCTGGAGTCAGAAAGACCTGAGTTCAAATCTGGCCTCAGACACTTACTAGCTGTGTGACCCTGGACAAGTCATTTAACTCTGTTTGCCTTAGTTTCCTCATATGTAAAATAAGCTGGAAAAAAAAGTGACAAACCACTCCAGTATCTTTGTCAAGAAAACCCCACAAAGGGTCATGAAGAGTCAGACACAGTTGAAATGACTGAACAACAAAATGTGACAGGCACTATGCTAAGTGTTGAGGAAGACACACAAAAGGAAATTTAGAAGCAGGAGGTAGAGGTTGGGGCAGGGAAGGGGCAGGGAGAGGAGGAAGTAAATTGTTGGTGTAAACAGATATTCTCTGAAGTCCATTATAGTGAATGTAATTTCTGAGACTAGAGACAGTCTTGCTTACCTTTTACCTCCCACAATGTTTGAACTGCATATAGTATACATTTAATAAATTATCTCAAATGAATAAAATCTATTTCTGTGTAAATGTTTTCTTGTCAGACAACAAGGCATGACGGTTGGATGATTAACTTTGGAACCAGGAAGCCCTAGATTTAAGACCCTGCCTCTTTCTAAGTTGAGTGACCATGGGTAATTAACTTCCCAGTGTCTGCTAGCAATTGTTTAAAGAAACAGACATCAAACTTATAGATGAGTTGCTGATCTGAATCAGAAAAGGTATGTTCCACACTGGAAATTCCCCACATTGATGAAATCACAGATCTGACCAGCTCTCTCTCTCTCTCTTTCTCTCTCTATATATAACATGTGTATGTATGTGTGTGTATATATGTATATGTATATTTGTCTGTGTGTATCTCTATCTATCTATCTATCTATCTATCTATCTATCTATCTATCTATCTATCTATCTAACTTTCCTTACCAATAAAATAGGAATTGTAAAAATTAAAGGTGGCCTGATTCAAATTCCAGCTCTGCTCCTTACTGTGAGTAGAGAGTGACCTTGGTTAAATCCATTCAGCCTTTCTGGGTTTCAGTTTCCATAGTTGTACAATGAGGGGGTTGCATATCATCTTATGCAAGTGTGGCCTCTTTTAGTTCTAAGTTATCCTATGATCTACTTCTTTGGATTGAGATGAAAGTAATTTCTGACAGAGTTTTTAAAATACTTTTAAAAAAATAATTGAATATTGTGAGTCTTATGTGAGCACTCAAGCTTAAAGAGTTCTCTCTTTAATTAGAATTTTCTTTGAAATCAATGAGATATACATAACAGATAGTCATATAGGCACTTTTCTAGTGGCAAAGGACTCGAAACAAATCAGATGGCTATTGATTAGGGAACTATCAAATACACTGTGGAACCCAAATGTCATGGAAGATTACTGTGCTATAAGAAATTATCAATATGAAGATTTCTGAAGCATGCAAAGACTTATAGGAATGCATGCACAATGAAGTAAACCCAACCAGGAAAACTATATAGATGATGACTACAAGAGAAGAAGTGAAAAAGCATTTATTTAGTGCCTACTATGTACTAAGCACTGTATTAAGTGCTTTTTAAAATAAAATATTACTTCATTATAACAATGTAGATAGAAAGAATGACCAAAAAAAGCCACATAAACCTGAAATTTAATACTATGTAATAATAACAACCTAACTTGCCCCTAACGAAAATGTGAAAAAAGCATACCTGCTCAGCCTATCTTTGCAGAGATGAGAGACCACAAGTGTAGAACATTACTTATACTATCAAACTCTGAAAATTAATTAATTTTAATTTAATGTTAGTTAATTTTGCTGGACTGTTTTTTCTCTCTTTTTTCTGTTCTTTGTTGCAAGAGAAAGCTCACTGGGTTGGGAAAAAGGGAATATAGTTAGAAATGAAGGTGGTGTTAAAACAAAAAAAAAGCATGTCACTAATAGGATAAAAATAAATCACTGATTTCTCCCTGAACAGACTGGCCTAAAGACAGTTCTAATTTACCTTGTGCCAGAACTAGCAGCTGAATCTGCCACTGCCATGCTTTGGCTATTACCTGTCATCTTCTATTCCAGATACACAGAATGTTCAAAGTATTCTGGTTACAAGTTAAAAGCTCTTAGTTTACTTTTAACCTAATTGGTGGGGTTAGTGGATGGGGAGATAGGGGGATGAAATTTGCTCTAAGTCTTTGTGGGAAATTTGTTAAGGACAGCATCTGACTGGATATGTTAAAAGAAGGCATTTCTCTTGGTTTTGTGGAATAAAGAGCAGGCAGGGCACTAGCCATAGCAGTTTATTTTTATTTTGATCTGAGATGCTTTACCAGGGATTTGAAGGAAAGCATGTCCTTGGAAGACTCTTGAATATCAATCCTCTGCTCTGGAGGGCCTTATCTTTTAACTGCAGCTCAGCACAGGATAATGTCAGAGAAAGACTGAATGACTGTTTTGAACAGTGTGTATTGCCAATCCAGCAAAACTGACATCTTATAGGGAATTGGGAGGGAAGGCAACACAAGGAGAGGGATCCACCCTTAAATGATAATAAATAGTAAGATAATACTATCTAGCAAAATAATGAATTAGCAATACTGAAACTCACCTGCAGGTAGAGCTAGACGTCCTTGGGAGTAGATGGTGTGATCTACATTTTTTAAAATTTCTTTTTTTTAAAAGTTCAGACATATTATCAAGTATCCCCTATGTCTTCTTTTCTCTAAGCCAAACATTCCTTGCCTCTTTAACCAGACTCCATATGGTATAAACCTGAAGGCCTTCAATATTCTAGTTATGCTTCTCTGTATATTTTTTTTAGCTTACCTATGGGCCTTCCTAAAATGTAGTATCCAGAACTGAACATAATATTTTAGATGTAGTCTGACCAAGGCAGAAGAGAACAGGACTACAGTTTTATTTTTCTTGGAATCTGCATTTCTCAATGTGACCTAATATTATATTTTCTAATTAGCCATATCACATTATAGAGTCATATTGGACTTTTGGAACACTAAAAGCCCCTGAACTTCTTTTTTTTTTTTAAAGCAATTGGGCTTAAGTAACTTGCTCAAGGTTACACGGCTAGTCATTATTTATGTGTGGGTGCTCATTTTCTGAGGCCGGATTTGATCTCTGGTCATCCCAGCTCCGAGGCCGGCGCTCTATTCACTGCGTCACCTAGCCGCCCCTCCCTGAACTTCTTTAAGACAGTTGTTCTCTCCCATCTAGTACATACGAAGTCTGTATTTGTCTTATATGGAGTCTCTCACCCTCTCATACCAACAATCCCATTTCTTAAAATTCTAAAGCGTGAAAGGATTTTATGATGAATGTATGTCAGAAGCAGATTCTGAGTCCAAAATGGACCTGAAAGGTCATTTAATTCAACCCTAACTTAAAACATGAATCTCCTCAGTGATACTGGAGACACCGTAATCCAGCCCCTCTTAGAAGACCTTCAAAGTCAAGAAACTCGCTATCTCTGGAAGCAGCTCTTTTAATTTTGGGAGAGCTTTATATACAAATTGAGGGTATATTTACACACATGCACACACACAGATATGAAAGTAAGCAATGGAATAAAGTGGCATGTAAAAAGAATGCTATAATGAGACTTGAAGACCAAAAGTCTCATTCTGACTCTGTCACTTAACTACCTCTGTGGCAGAGATATTAACTCAGTTTTTTCAAAAATGTAAAAATTCCAATTTCTCTCCAACTTCATTTGTTTAATTTTGGTCCAGATTTGTGATTCCATTGGTGTGGGGGAACATTTCACTATGGAAAATCCCTCCACTGATACAGGTTGGCAATTTACCTATAACATAGTCTTGAAGAGTTTCCTGGGGAATGGAGAAGTTAAGTAATTTGTCCATGGTCACATAACCAACAGCAGGATTTGTACCCAGATCTTCTGGATTTCTATTCTAGTCTGCTATCTGCTGCTTCCATTGAACTGTGGCTTGGTTAAATGGGGGAACTGGTAAGCTACTTTTAAAATTATATAATGAGAAACTTCTCAAGGAAATGACAAGAGTTTGAACTAAAGTCAGGTAGGTCTCCAAAAAAGCTTAGAGGCAATTTTGCTGTCATAACAAATTAAAGGAGAAGCCAAGAGAGGTCAAACTACTCCATCGTCAAATTAATGCACTTTATCTGAAAGTTGCCAGCCTAACGAGTCTTGAAGATGGCTAAGTAATAGCATGATGCATTATTTGGGTCAAAAAAAGCCTGGAGGTGCTTGGATTAAGTGCAAAGAGAAAAAAAGAATAGAGATCATTGGATTCCATTGGACTCAGCTTTTTGAATCGCCTCGCTTGGCTGTCTACCATATGCAAAGGTAATGAACAGCAACTGTTTTAAGCACATCAGTTCTCACGTACTTAAGACATGAATCTTAATGAGGGTATGTGAAAAGAGAAAAAAAACTTTCTAATCCGTCTTTTATAAGGTGTTACTGAAACTACTGAAAGAAAACTGATGACCAACTGAAGAACTAGGAATACCCTGAAATCACTAGTTTTGGTGGAGAAAGGTAGAGGGAAGGCAGTTTGGTCTTCACTGGTATAGATAAGCCCCAGGGTAAAGGAATCCCCTTAACTGAAATAACTTACCTATAACTTATAGTTTTAGTGAGTGATGGATTTATCATTGAGACATTAGGTGACTTGTCCCTGATCACACAGCCAAGATTTATCAAAGATAGGATATGAATCTAGGTTTTCTTGATTCCAAAGCTGGTCCTCTAGATTGCCCCTTGGAACCAGTGTTAGAAGTTTCTAAACTACAAACCATATAATCATAGACCTAGAACTAAAAGAGACACCCAGAACCATCCAGCTGAACTCCCTCACTTTACAGATGAGGAAACTGAGGCCCAGAGAGGTTGAATGACTTGTCTAGGCTCAGATAGGTGCTAATCATCAAAGAAGGATTTGAACCTATGTTCTCTGTGAGACCTGAGTATCACAGGTGATCGAAGTTTGTCATAGAAATGTTGCATGAAAAAAGTCAACATGCCACTAAGACATACTAAACAGAGTGTAATATACTAAAGTAAGAAGCCCAGCTTTCCACTAAACTGTGTCAGCCAAATGCTTATAACCAATACATATAACTTTTGCTTTTAAACAATTCTGGTCACAACACTTGAAGAAGACGTGGAGAAACTGCAGGCAATTCAGGAAAGATGGACTGAGATCATTAAAGGGATAGAAGATATGTCCTAGGGAGAATTTATTATTTGGGCTGAAAAGAGGAGGTTATTTGATCAGTCATTCAACAAGTAATTGATACATGCCTATGTGTCAGTTAAGAGAAACAGAGAGAGAGAGAGAGAGAGAGAGAGAGAGAGAGAGAGAGAGAGAGAGAGAGAGAGAAATAGAGGCAGAGCAAGATAAAGAAAAAACAAAGAGACAGACACAGAGAGACAGAGATGGAGGGAGGGAGAAAGGGAGGGAGGGAGACACACACACACACAGAGAGAGAGAGAGAGAGAGAGAGAGAGAGAGAGAGAGAGAGAGAACAAATAGAGCCTATCCTCAAAATGCTTATGTTGTACTAGAAGTTGACATCTATAGAAGTGCTATAAAGTGTTGGGGTGGAGAGAGAAAGAATGGCCCTAGAGTGGGAGCAAAGGGGGAAAGCAAAATAAATGATGTGGGCCATGGAATATGGAAAGAATTGAGGTGAGAGTGAGCCATCCACTTGCAGCCATATTTCACCTCACTTGATTGCACATGGTGAGAGTCTTTTTCAAAATGGTGGTTTGGGGAGGAAATCACCAATGACGAAAAGAAAACCTCAGGGAGGCAGGATGAAGTGAAGGTGGGGACAGTGTCATATGAAGAACAAAACAAAAATAGTCCTAGAGCTCAAGAACCTTACATTAATTCTGGATTGTTTTGTTTTGTTTTGTTTTTACCCAGATCTGTGATTGCAACCATGGAGGAAATTCCCATGATAAAAATTTATCCATTGACACAGATTGGAAGCTTGCCTATGATTTACAGCCTTAGAAAGTTGCCTAGGGACATTGTGAGGTTAAGTGGCTTTGTCAGGGTCAAAGAGCCCAGATGTGTCGGAGGTAGATTTTGGACTGGATTCTTTCTGATGTCACTCTGGCATGTTACTGCTACAACTTCTGACCTGACTACTGGCTTCAAATATTTGAAGGGTCTTTTTTAAATGAACTTTACCAAGCATATGTTTTCTATCTTCCTTGAGGAAATGGGTTATGAAAGTCAAGAGGCTTTCCTTGGACATGAGAAAGACTTTCTTAATGAGGGTGATAAAAATACCAGAATGGGCTGCCAAAGAAGGCTGTGGAATGCTTATATGTGGATATCTGTGAGAAAAGAATGGACAATTAAGTAACTGCCCTGGGTGGCTCAGTCATTCACCTTCTTAAATACAGAAAAACAGAAAATGATCCTAAAGGATCATTTGGAGCTCCCATTCAGCTCAGTGTCTTTAGTGATGATCGTTTTCCTGGCTAGAGGACATATTGGCTCAATATACAACAGAGAAATCTATTCTGTCACATCCCAATTAATCTTTGTACTGAAGTATTTAATTGATCTCTACACTGCAAATTTAAGGTTGCTGATTGGAAAATTCAATAATGTTTTGATCACTTGGATACCTAAGTGACATGTTTCTAGGGAATGGGGATTTTAAGTCCTTGGGTACTGCACTGATCTCTAAGGTGGCATTGACATCTGATTCTGATGTCCTTTCTCCTTCCCCTTGATGTCACCATGGGTCCAATTTATATAGATGCTCCATGTAAATAAGTGGAATGATTAAGTCATTAAAAAGATCCATGTGTTTATATAATCTATATTAAATTGTTTTAGAGATGGGAGAGTTGAGGAAAGGAGGGAGAAAATTTGGAATTCAATATTTCTTATTTTTAAAGCAATTATGGTTAAGTAACTTCCTCAAGGTTACATAGCCAGTCATTATTTATGTGTGGGTGCTCATTTTCTGAGGCCAGAACCAATCCCAGGTCCTCCCGCCTCTGGGGCCAGCACTCTTACTCACTGTGCCACCTAGCTGCCCCTGGAATTCAATATTTCTTTAAAATTACCTTTAAAATTTGTCTATATGTGTAATTGAAAAAAAAAACCATATATGTTATGTATATATGTATGTATGTGTATATATACACATACATACATATAGACATGTCATATGCATACAAAGTATCCAGGACATGTTTTTCACCAGCTATAATGTTCGTAGTTCAGAAGATCTGCCATATCTTTCACGAATAATCTTGGCCTCATATGCAGGCAAAATTAACCTTGTATTTATTTGGTATTGAGAGGTAGAATAGTAATGAGTAAAGAACTGATCTTGACCCTATCTGGGTTCAGGGTGCATCTCTGACAGATTACCTGTTCAACCTTGGACAAATTCCAAATTCCAGGCAACTCTCTAAGACTCTTAAGTTGCAAAGAAAATGCCAGTCTATATTGGTAGGGGAGGTTCTTCACCTAGGAATTCCTCATAACAAAGAAATCATAGGTACAGTTTCTATCCAATTTCTGTATATATTTTGTTTATCCCTATACAGGTATATTTTGTCTCTCCTGATAGAGTGTGAGTTTTTTGAGTGTTTCATTGCATTGTCTTTGTATTCCCAATCCTTACACAATGCCATAGAAGGTGCTTAATAAGTATTTCTTGATTTATTGTACCTTGCATTTATGATGTATATTCTTATATGTATTCCTACTGTATCCGTTGTTAATTGAATGTAAGTTTCTTCAGAACAGAGATTGTTTCATTTTTGCCTCTGTATTCCCAGTACCTAACAGTGCCTGAGGGCACACAGTAAGAGCTTAATAAATGCTTGTTGAAAAGAAAACTTGAAGAAGTAGAAAGTTAATCCAAGTATGAGTGGTATAGTCTGAAAGAAGGCCTCAGGGATAGAGTAATAGGAAGGAACAAGATGTATAAAGTTGGGTCTACATGATAAAATAACTAGCTAGAAAATTAAATATCACATCGACCACCCAGTTATTTGGTTTCCTTTATATAAGCAATTCTCTCTCTCTCTCTCTCTCTCTCTCTCTCTCTGTAAACAAGCCTCAGATTATGATTCACAGATCCCTGGGGTCTCCAAAACCCTTTAAGATGAGCCTTGAGGTCAAAACTATTTTCACAATAAAGCTAAGATGTCATTCACTTTTAAAAATACTCTTCCCTTTTCCAACTATGTGTCCAATTTCTGTACATATTCTTCATATACTTTAATCAAAATAACAAAGCAGAACAAATTGAATGCAGAAGCAGATATGAGAACTCAGTTTTATGCTATTAAGCCAGATATGAAAGAGATTCTGAAAAATGTCTAATCAATAACAGCCTTCTCACTTAAATTATTTTTTGTTTTGGAAAATATAGTCTTATATCATATATAAATATTTAAGCTAATGTGTAATAGGTTTGTTATTCTTTTCAAATGAATTTATAAATAAATCTCACAAATTTTAGCAGTTTTACTTCCTAATATGGTAACTATCAAAAATATAACTCACATAAATATGAAAACTTTGGAGATCCCCACTGATTTTTAAGAGCATAAAGGAATACGAAGGCAAAAAACTTTGAACATCACTATTCTACACCATTCACGTGGGTAAAAAACAAGTTATTTTGTGTAAATAAATTTGGCTTAAAAAGAGAGGAGGCTTTAAATAAGGAAAATGGAGGAAGCAGTAGAGTATCACTTTGCATTTTGAATTAGATGAGGCTCTCAATGACTTTTACACCAATGAAGTGATGTTACTAAGTCTTAAAGTTGTCCCTTCCCCTTTCCATCAAGATATCTGTAGAAAATGACTTTGATTTTGTAGAAAAGTCATCCAACCATACATCCCAATGGTGGGATATCCCCAAATCACAAAATTATTTGAGATGTCATGATAGTCTACTGATGGACATATATCCCCAAAACCTGTATGCTTATAGAGTCTCAAACCCAGTATGATAGCAGAGGAAGCCACTTGGGTCAACATTTAGATGGTACATGAAATAATATTAAAAACTTTACACAGAGAAGAATTAAAGCCATTGGTGTGAATACTAAGATTTGGAACCAAAGTTGGAACCAAACCTGAAATCTGTGTGGAAAGCAAAAGGGAGCATGATGGAGATGGAACAATCAAATCAATCAAAGTCAGCCAATCAAATCAACAAGCATTCATTAAGCACTTACTTTATGCCAGGAACCATGCAAGATGAATTCCTATACATGGTACATGGAAACCAGTGATGGCTTTGCCAATAGCCTGCTATTAATTTAAATAAGGAAATATTATTTTTTAAAAAAACATATCCAGATGAGTCTCAGCTCTGTCTACCCGGATCCTCAGCTTGTGGCCCCACTATGCTACAGGAATCAAATGGAAACTGAAAAAGAAAAAAAAAAATCCAAAACCTACACCTTGTTTCTCTTAGGAACTGGAAAACAAATTGACTTAACTGTCACCGAACTTCTGGAATTCAACAGTTGTCTAGGTATCCTGCAGACACAGCCTAACAAGTAGTTAAATGCAATAAACATTCTGATTAAATTTAACTAAACACAAATGGGAGGGGAGAATTTCCAAGTTGTTTACCAGATTCTTTTTCACAGGGTTCTTTATTAAAAAATCAAGGGGCCAATTTTTCTCTCACATCTCATGAAATTGAGCATTACTTGTGTTTGGATTAGTTTGTATTTTTTGAAAGGATTCATGCCAGACAGTCATTTGACCTCACACTTGCTTGCAGATGTTAAAGGTTTTATTTGAAAGATCCTGGAGATATGAACCATTGCTGTGCCTGAAGAGGAACTAACAATGAATCACTTGGCTATTTGTCTTTCAGTGACTTTGGTCTCCAAAACCCCTACATATTTCTCTGTGGATTTTTAAGGCACCTATCATCAGTGTGCCCAGGGGCTCAGACAGAGATAAGACCTAGTTAAAAGCAGTGCTAAACATGGGATTTGGAACTTAGATCTTGATTATAGATCAAGCAGTGTATCCCAAAATAGATGAGTGAATAAAAAAATCTATCTTCTTAGATGAAAGAAAAATATACTTTCTTGGGAAAGAAAAAATAAGAACAAGGAATCATGCAAATATAAAGTCTGAGAAAAATTTATGGACAGAGAGAGTATCTTTTTTCTACATACATTAAAAGGCATAGGCTTTCCTCTCATTTGGTACATTCATGATACATTAACCTTATAAGGAAATTGGTCCCTGGAATGCAAAGATGATTCTGGACCAAATCTAGAAAGGAGCAAACCCTATTGACTAATGAATGCACTGTAACATCTGTCTCTTCATGCATTTAATTTGCAAGACTGACCTATCCCTGTAAAGGTTTAGTCATGCCAGGTTCTGCACCTCTATATTGTTTCTCTAGTCTCTAATTGTAAATTTCCCCAGAAGAAAAAGCTTTATTTCCTCTATGTATGATTATTTTGGAAGAAAAATAAAGTCACTATTTGGTAATTTTCTTCCTTATAATGTTTTACATCAATTGACAAAAGAAATATATTCCCTTTACACCTAGAGTTTTAACATGATATACTGTTAACATGCATAATCATTGACTTCTAAAATAGTCCTTAGAAAGAATGGTCCTATCTTCATCCATTCTACATCTTCTGACAACCAGGATACAAAGCATTTATCCCGTTATATTGATCCCAGCTATAAAATTAGCATAGAAGAACACTGGACTTGGAATCTAAATTTGAAATAGAATTTGAGTCCGAGTTCCGCCCTCCCCTTCTTTTTGCTTCTTCCTCCACATAATCTTGGACAAGACACTTATCCTTTAGAACCTCAGTTTCCCCATCTGAAAAATGAGCATGTTCCTACTTGTACTACCTATTTCATAGGGTTGTTGTGAGGATCAAATGATATTATGGATGCAAATAACTCTGAAACCACAATCCATTATGTAAATGTAAACTACAGAGAATTAACATGGTGTATTAGAAAGATCACTGGTCTGCATTGTAAGGGGAAGATCTGGGATACAACTTCTGCTTCTATCACTCAGTAATTGTATGTTACTGGGCAAATATCAACCTTCTTGACTTTCATTTTCCTCGCCTATAAAACAAGTATAATAATAACTCTTCTGCCTATATAGCTAGATCCCAATTAGTGAGAATAATGAATTCTATGCAGTAGTCTTAGATTTGAATTCACACTATATTTTTCCATTGGACTCTAGAACCAATGACTATATTTTAAATAATTAAAGCTTTGAATGGTGTGAATTCAAGATCATACAACTACATCATCATCATCATCATGAAGTATTTTCACAAATCAGAACCTAGATGTAATAGATGTTGTGATGAATAAATGAGATATGTAGAAAGTACTTTACAACTCTGAATAAAAATTTCGTTTATGTGTCTTACTGCTATTATGTACAATCTACTGGATTTATACTGATTCAACTCAACAAGTGTGTAATGAACACCTGTTAGTGCTGGGCTTTGGAGATATAACAAAGACAAAAACTGGAAAATTGTTAACCTCAGGAAGCTTACATTTACCAGTGGAAACGACACATATACAGATAAATATACACAAACTGTATCTAGAGTAAGTACAAAGTGATTTGAGGCCAAAGAGAAACCACTAACTGGGGGTAGAAGGCACTGGGAAAGATGACATATAAGAAATAATACCTGAGTTGTGATTTGGAAGAAACTAAAGATTTTATAACGGAGATGACCTTTCTCAAAAGCATTTTAAGTGGGGGGGGGGGATCTGTACAAAAGAATAAGCATAAGAGATGGAACGTTGTCCATGGGGAACACTAAATAGGCCAGTTTGACTGAAACACAGAATATGCAAGAATGAATGATCATTAAGCATTATGGAATGATAAGTTGGAACCATATTGTGAAGAGCTCTTTTGTACTAGACATAGGAGTTTGTATTTCATAGAGGCCGGTAGTACTTTTTGAGCAAGAGTGTAACGTGCTAAGATCTATACTTTAGGAATAACAAATTGGAAACAATATGGAGGATAAAATGTAGAATTAAGAGACTGGAGGTAGGCAGCCTCATTAGGAAAGTATTGAACTGGATCATTTAAGAGGCAACGATGACCTGAACTAGAGGCTGTGGCCCTATGAGTAGAGAGAAGTGAATGCATGTGAGATATGTTGTGGAAACAGAATCAAGAAGACTTGGGAGTTGAGTGGATAAGGGGGAGGGACAGGGAAAGTAAAGAGTGGAGGAGAACTCGGAGTTGCAAATATAAGGTAACTGAAAATATGGTAGTACACAGAGATCAGAAAGTTAGGGAAAAGGATAGGACTTGAAGAGAAGAGAATGATTCTTCTTTTGGATATATTGAGAAAAGATATGTCCTACAGGCAGTTGCTTATGTGGATTGGAGCTCATAATATATGAAGGCTGGATGTGTATGTATACACACATTTATATACATACACACACATACAAATATATATATACACACACATACATATATATGTATGTATACATATGTAAACATACATAAGTTTATATGCATGCACACACATATACATGCATAATATACGTATATTTATTGTATATATGAGGTATATAAATAATTGATGAAATAATTAAGAGAGAGTAAAGAGAAATAAAGAAGATACAAGACAGAATGTAAGAGTATATCCACATAACGGGGACAGGACATAGAGATAACAATTTTACTTAAGTGGTGGGGCTGGAAGCTGGAACACAAGGGTTTGAAAAGTGAGTTGAAGGTGAGTAAGTGGAAACAAGAAGTGTAGGAAGTTTTCTTTCTTTTTTGTTCCCCAGGATTTTAGTAGCAAAAAAGGATGGGGTATATAAGGCTATAATTTGAGAGGATAGCAGGGTCAAGAGAAGGGTTTTTAAGGAAGGGGCATAGTATTTTATAAGCATCAGAGGAGTTGTTTGATAAACAGAGTTCACAGCTTATAAAAAACAAAGGAAATAATCAAAAGGACAAGGTGCTACACTGTACAGAAGGAAATGGGATAAAGGCAAGGCTATGCTGGAGCCAGCCACCTGTTTGGGAGAGTTGATTGTTAAATATTCAGTGTGAGCATTTGCACCTCAGAAATCAGCAAATACCATAAATCAGAGCATGATTTGTGGGATTTTTAATAGTTTATACTTAAGAAAATAAGAAAAATGTTAGTAATGGAGATTAAATTTTAAAATGTATCATAGGTATTTTTTTTTGAGATCTAATTGTTAAATATTTAGCAGCACACCCCTGGATAAAGGGCACAAAGGTAGAGGTTTTTGCCAAGTGGGATTACTTCGCCCAAGACTGGAACAATAGAAAAGAGGGTAGGGAATAATGGTTCAGGGAGGTATAGAACCCATTCATCTTCCAAACTTCCTCATTTCTGCCAGGGGCGCTACCATTCTTCCAATCTCCAAGTTTCACAATATTTATGTTATCTCCAACTCTTTGCATCACATATTTGGGAGGAGCATATATTAGATAATAAAAATAATCACTTCTGAATTAGGGTGTTTCAATTTCATGAATTTTATTTTTAAAAAGACAGTGAGAGGAGGTTCTAAATAACACAAAGCTAAAACAAACCCACAGAAGTGTACAGTAGAGAACAAAGGAATAAGTACAAGGAAGCAAAGAAAAGATAGAAAGTTTTCAACGTAATGCACAGTATTTAATATATAGGCTTTCTTGAAATGATAAGTTATTGCTATATATCTTGAATCCATTCCTATGTTTTCCTGTGCACATGACATGTTTTTTTCTTTTCTATTTTCTATTTAAATTTAAATTGCTTCTTTTTATTTTCTTTTATGTATTTAAGTTTTAGTATTTGTCTAAAATTAAAAATAAAATTAAGAACAAACCAACCCACAGTTAGAAGGTAAGGTCAATGAATCAAGAATGAGAAATGAAAAACAAAGGCCCAAGATGAAGGCATATGAAGCTGAGAGAAACAACAGAATCCATAATTATTTCTTCTTATTCTTTATGAATGTGTCTTGCATCTCATTTTTCATTCATTTCCTATCTTTGTGAAGTTCCTCTTTCATTTTATATAGAGAAGTATATACCTTTAATATTCTGAAAAGAACTCTACAAGCCACATGGTAAAATCCATCTCATTGCCTAGTCATACCCCTACATTGTACCTCTTCATTAAAAATGTTCCATTTTGTGAATTTTCTTTTTCCCTCCAGAAACAATTAAAATTTCAATGAACAAAATTAGTCCTAAATTATAAGACTTTTTTAAAATCAATAGCTATGCCATAATAATCTACTGTTTGATAAACCCAAAGACTCTAGCTTCTTAGATAAGAACCCACTATTAAAAAAAATTGCTGGGAAAATTGTATGGCAGAAACTGGGCATAGAGCAATATTTTTTTCCTAAATGCTTTATTAACTTCTGTTTTACATCATTCATTTCCGCCAGATTTTGAGTTACAATAATTTCCGACCCCCCCCCCCGTTTTTCCCCTACCCACCCTCCCAGAATAGCAGTCCCACAAGATATCACTTCCTCCAATCTGCTCTCTCCCATATCTTCGCCCATACCCCCTTTGACTTTTCCATTAGAGGAAGGTGAATCTCTGTCTCCCAATGCTTGCACATCTTATCTCCCAATTACAAGTAAAAGAGTATTAATAATAGTATTTATATATATTTGAAACATTTAATGTTAAGACCTCGAATTTCAGATCCATTTCCTTCCTCCCTTGTGACCCATCCCCTCTGGGGAGATAAGTGATTCAGTATATATTGTACATGTCTAGCTATGCAAAATATTACCATAGTAGATATATTGTACAAGGCTGCTTATAATTCCCTCCAACTCATCCCACCCCCCACCTGGTCCATTCCCTACTTGATCCTGTCCCTCTTCTATAGTGGGTAATTCCAACCTCCCCTACCCCCAAGGATGTCCTCTCATCCATCATCCCTCCTTTCATCCCCCTTCCCCCTATTCGGTTGAGATATCCCATTTAGTATGTATGTCATTCTCTCCCTGAACCAAATTCAATGAGAATGTGGTTTTGCCTTTTTGCCTTCCTATTCTTCCCCTCCCTTGCAACCACTTCCCCTTGCTTCTTCTACATGAGATAGTTTACCCTACCCTGTCTCTCCCCATCCCTCTTGCCACTTTCCTCTCTCACCTCAAAATTTTACCCCTTGAGTATCATCCCTTCCCAACAAATTCAACCTATGCCCTCTATCCATATATAACTGTAAACATATACACACACACATTCACATATGTATTCATATGGCCATACAACCTTGTTCCATTATTTTCATACTGAGAAAGATTTTGTCAGTCACAGTTACTGTTTTTCAATATAGGAATGTAAATAGTTCAACTTTGATAAGTTCCTTTTGATTTCTTTTCCCTGATTACCTTCTCAGGCATCTCTTGCTTCTTATGTCTGGTCAAATTTTCTATTCAAACCTGGTTTTTTCCTCAAGAATGCTTGGAAGTCCTCTATTCCACTGAATGACCATATTTTCCCCTGAAACAAAATACTCAGTTTTGCTGGGTAGGTGACCCTTGGGTTCATTCCCAGCTCTTTTACACTCTGGAATATCACATTCCATGCCCTTTGATCCCTCAGTGTAGAAGCTGCCAGGTCCTGGGCTATTCTGATTGTGTTTCCACAATATTGAAATTGTTTCTTCCTGGCTGCTTGTAGTATTTTCTCCTTGATCTGGGGATTCTGGAACCTGGCTATAATATTCCTGGGAGTTTTCTTTTTGGGATCTTTTTCAGGAGGTGATCTGTGGATTCTTTCAACCTCTATTTTGCCCTCTGAATCTAAAACATCAAGAAAATTTTCCTTGAGAATTTCTTGAAGGGTGATTTCTAGGTTCTTTCTTTGATCATGGCTTTCAGGTAGTCCAATAATTTTTAAATTGTCTCTCCTGGATCTATTTTCCAGGTCAGTGGTTTTTCCCAAGAGATATTTCACATTGCCTTCTAATCTTTCATTTGTTTGGATCTGCTTAACAGCATCTTGATTTCTCATAAAGTCATTAGCTTCCATTTGCTCCAGTCTAACTCTGAAGGAATGAATCTCCTCAGTGAAGTTTTGAGATTCTTTTTCCATCTGGCAAATTCGACTTTTTTTGGGGGGTGGGGGGATTTTTTTTTAAACAAATGCTTTATTAACTTTTGTTTTACATCATTCATTTCCGCCAGATTTTGAGTTATAATCATTTTTTTTAAAGCAATTGGGGTTAAGTAACTTGCTCAAGGTTACACGGCTAGTCATTATTTATTCGTGGGTGCTCATTTTCTGAGGCCGGATCTGATCTCGGGTCATCCCAACTCCGAGGCCGGGACTCTTACTCACTGCGCCACCTAGCCGCCCCTTTAGGGCAATTGGGGTTAAGTAACTTGGCCAAGGTTACACGGCTAGGTTTATGTTTGTGTGGATTAAGTGTCTGAGGCCGGCTCTGAACTCAGGTCCTTCTGATTCCAGGGCCAGTGCTCTATTCACTGCGCCACCTAGCCGCCCCAAGTTATAATCATTTTAACCCCGTTATTCCCCTACCCAACCTCCCAGAATAGCAGTCCCACAAGATATCGCTTCCTCCAATCTGCTCTCTCCCATACCTTCTCCCATACCCCCTTCGACTTTTCCATTAGAGGAAGGTGTATCTTTGTGTCCCAATGCCTGTACATCTTATCTCCCAATTATAAGCAAAAGAGTATTAATAATAGTATTTATACATATTTGAAACATTTAATGTTAAGACCTTGAAGTTCAGATCTATTTCCTTCCTGCCTTGTCACCCATTCCCTCTGGGGAGATAAGTAATTCAGTATATGTTGTACATGGCTAGCTATGCAAAACATTATCATAGTAGATATATTGTACAAGGCTGCTTATAATTCCCTCCCACTCATCCCACCCCCCACTTGGTCCATTCCCTACATGATCCTGTCCTTCTTCTATAGTGGGTACTTCCAACCTCCCCTCCCCCCAAGGATACCCTCCCATCCATCATCCCTCCTCTCATCCTCCTTCCCCCTATTCTGCTGCAGGTTGAGATATCCCATTTAGTATGTATGTCATTCTCTCCCTGAACCAAATTCAATGACAATGTGGTTTTGCCTTTTTGCCTTCCTATTCTTCCCCTCCCTTGCAACCACTTCCCCTTGCTTCTTCTACATGTGATAGTTTACCCTATCCTGTCTCTCCCCATCTCCTCTTGCCACTTTCCTCTCTCACCTCATAATTTCATCCCTTGAGTATTCTCCCTTCCCAACAAATTCAACCTATGCCCTCTATCCATATATAACTGTAACCATACACACACACACACACACACACACACACACACACACACACACACACACATTCTCATATGTATTCATATGACCACACACCCTTCTTCCATTATTTTCATAGTGAGAAAGATATCATCAGTCACAGTTATTGCTTTTCCATATAGGAATGTAAATAGTTCAACTTTGATAAGTTCCTTTTCGTTTCTTTTCCCTGATTACCTTCTCAGGCATCTCTTCCTTCTTGTGTCTGGATATCAAATTTTCTATTCAATTCTGTTTTTTTCCTCAAGAATGCTTGAAAGTCCTCTATTCCACTGAATGACCATATTTTCCCCTGTAACAAAATACTCAGTTTTGCTGGGTAGGTGACCCTTGGTTTCATTCCCAGCTCTTTTACACTCTGGAATATCATATTCCATGCCCTTTGATCCCTCAGTGTAGAAGCTGCCAGGTCCTGGGCTATTCTGATTGTGTTTCCACAATATTGAAATTGTTTCTTCCTGGCTGCCTGTAGTATTTTATCCTTGATCTGGGGATTCTGGAACCTGGCTATAATATTCCCGGGAGTTTTCTTTTTGGGATCTTTTTCAGGAGGTGATCTGTGGATTCTTTCAACCTCTACTTTGCCCTCTGGATCTGAAACATCAGGGCAATTTTCCTTGAGAATTTCTTGAAGGGTGATTTCTAGGTTCTTTCTTTGATCATGGCTTTCAGGTAGTCCAATAATTTTTAAATTGTCTCTCCTGGATCTATTTTCCAGTCAGTGGTTTTTCCCATGAGATATTTCACATTGCCTTCTAATCTTTCATTTGTTTGGATCTGCTTAACAGCATCTTGATTTCTCATAAAGTCATTAGCTTCCATTTGCTCCAGTCTAACTCTGAAGGAATGAATCTACTCAGTGAACTTTTGAGATTCTTTTTCCATTTGGCAAATTCGGCTTTTTAAGGCATTCTTCTCCTCATTTTCCTTTTGGGTCTCCTTTGCCATTTGAATTAATTTATTTTTTAAAGTGTTGTTTTCCTCAGTCAGGCTGTTGACCCTCATTTCATACTTTTCCTGCATCCTTCTCATTTCTCTTCCCAATTTTTCCTCCACTTCTCTTATTTGATTTTTAAAGTCCTTCTTAAGGTCCTCTATGGCCTGCAACCCGCTCATGTTTTCCCCTGGGCCTTTTGGAGCAGGACTTCTGACCTCACAGTCCTCCTCTTTGCCCCCAAAGTAGGAGTCTAAGGTTGCATTTTTCTGTTTAATTTGTTTTCTTTTCCTTGGCATGTTGCCACTTAATTACTTGACTTTTGGGCTTGTTGCCACAGGCTCTAGTGCCAGACAGGAATTTTTGTCCTGAACATGTGTGTGTGTGGGGCTACTTCCGTTTCTGGCAAGCTGGAAACCCACCCACGACCTCCACCCCAGATCACAATCCAGATCCAGGGAGGTTAAAGCAAGAGCGATTACCCCCCAAGACTGATCACTGGATCTCCCTACAATTCGCAGGCCAGGAGGTGGAGCTGCCTCTGAAAACTACAAAATGATGTGTCTCCTCAGTGGCTTCTAGCCCCCAGGGGAGGAAACCGACGCATTCCCCAAACACTGGTCCCAAAGTCCATAGGGCACTAACCTCTCACTTTGTCCTAGGCGTGTCTATGTTGATAATTCTGGAATCGCCAAAGCTGCTGGTCTTCTAGGGTCCCTCCAGCCAGCTGCCGGCCCTGCTGCCCTGGCACTAAAACTGTGACTCGGACCTGTGCTCGGCTCCCAGAGTGTTGCACTGGTCCTTCCTGCAGGGCTGCTGGGCTGTCCTCAGTGGGAGGTTAGCTTCTCTGTGTTGTTCTTTGGGTGCTGGGGCTCCAGAAGTTGTTCAGAGTCCCCTTTTACATAGTTTGGAGGTAATCTGGGGGAAGAGTGGCTTGGACGAGCTTTTTCTACTCCGCCATCTTGGCTCAGCCCCATAGACCAATATTTTACAACATATACCAAAATAAAGTCTACATGGGTTCTAAATGATCTACATATAAACGCTGATACTACATGCAATTTGGGAGAGCAAGGAATAGTTTATCTGTCAGATTTATGAAGAAGAGAAGAATTTATGACCAAACAAGAGATGGAGAGCGTTAGGAAATGCAAAATGGATAATTCTGATTACACTAAATTGAAAAGTTTTTGTATAAACAAAGTCAATGTAACCAAGATTACTATGCCCAAAGGTACTATGCCCAAAGGGCTATAAAACATGTGAATACCCTTTGACCCAGCAATACCACTTCTAGGGCTGTATCCCAAAGAGATTATACAAGTGGGAAAAGAACCTGTATGTACAAAAATATTTATAGCATCTCTTTTTGTGGTGGGAAAGAATTAGAAATCAAGGGGATAACCATCAATTGGGAAATGGCTAAACAAGTTGTGGTATGTCAATGTAATGGAATACTATTGTGATATACGAAATGAAGAAAACACTTCATAATAACCTGGAGAGTCTTATATAAACTGATGCTGATTGAGGGAAGCAGAACCAGGAGAACATTGTGCACAAGTACAGACACATTGTATCTGTGATAACTAACTTTGATAGACTGGGCTCCTTTCAGAAACACAAGTCTATAAGACAGTTCCAAAAGACTCATGATGGAAAGGGTTATCCACTTCAAGAGAAAGAATTATGGAGTCTGTATATAGATGGAAGCATACTATTGCTATACTAAGCATACATTGCTCTCTTTCTTTGGTTTTCTTTTGTTTCCTCTTTCTCATTGTTCATTCCATTGGACATAATCTTTCTTTACAACTTGACTAATGTTTAATGTGAAGGTATTTGTAGAACCTATATCATATTGCATGCTGCCATAGAGGGGAGGAGAGAGAGGGGGAGAAAATTTGCAACTCAAAAGCTGTGGAACTGAATGTTGTTAAACTAAAAGTAAATAATTTTTTTTTTAAATAGAAAAATCAATAGTCATTGTATTTGCCTAAGAGTAAAAAATCTCAAGGTGAGTCATTAAAGGTTAGGGAGAAGAGAAGCCTAGGAAGACAGGGAAAGAAAAAGAATAACTGGTATACTTTATTATGACAGAAACTATGATTTTTATTCAATTCAATAAATGTTTAGTAAGCACCTACTATGTGCCAAGCACCATGCTAAGCACTGTGGTTACAAATTTTTTAAAAGTGAGTTCCTGGTCCACACCCCCAAGGAGCTTGCACTCTAGTGGGGAAAGACAACATATGAAAAGCAGGTGGAAAGGGTTAAGAGGAGGGAGGATACCAGGTGGTATCTGATCTAGGGGCATCATGTTCTGTTGAATTCAAGGTAGATATTCAGATAGAAAGTAGAAAGTCTAGGGAACTCCCAAGGAGGAAACCTTCTCTATGGATGTGGATTCACATCTACTTTGCTTGAGCCTTAGATAGTTAATTTGAGACAGTTAATTTATTAACTGAGAGGTTAATTTATTTGCCCTCTTACATACAGTGAAAAAACGCACAGTTGGTAGATGTCAAAGATGGAACTGGGACCTAGGTCTTCCAGACTTAGAAGCCATTCACTTGTGAATCATTATTCCTTTTAAAATTATTACTAATTTAAAAAAAAAAAACTTAATTTCATTTCAAAATTCTCTTTCCCTCTTCCCCTCCCCACCCATTGAGAAGACAAGAAATATAATACTCGTTATACATATGAAGTCATGCAAAACATATTACCACATCAGCATCGATGGATGGGGGGAACACGATATGCAATCTCTCTTGACATCTTAATTGCTTCAGAATTACATGCACTCTATATACATTTAAAATGAACTGGGGGAGGTTTGGGTGTCACATATCAAAGGGGGATCAAAATTAACAGTAACTTATCAACAAAAGTTTGCTTTCTTTCTTGATTTAGTTTCCTTAAAAGCCCAGTTCAGGTACCACCTCCTAACCGAGGTCTTTCCAGATTCCACTCAGGTATTAACACTCTCCCTCTTTAATTAATCTATTAATCAACAAGCATTTAAACATCTACCCTGTGCTAGGAGCTGTGTAGCTCCCTGCAGATACTAAGACAAAAATGAAACAGTTCCTACCCTTAGGAAGCTTATGTTCTATCTGGGAGATAATATGTACATATTATATGATACTATATGCATATATGTATACATACACACATATCTATATGCACAACATATATATTGAAATAATTTTGGATTATTTCAATTTTTTTTGTATTTCCTTACTGCTGTACAGGTTATGTCCTTCCAGGAACATGTAAGATCCTTGAGGGCAGAGACTTTCATTTTTATCTTTGAATTTCCACTGCCTGGCATGTAATAGGTGATTAATAAATGTTTGCTTAGTTGAATTAAATTTGGAGTGATTCCATTGCCTGGTTGAGGACTTCTGTACCCATTACTGTTGTTTATAGTTGAAGAAGAGGTTCAATGAATGCTTTATTCATTAAACTGAATTTTTATCTGAATGAAGCAGCCTGTATAATTTCATTTCTTAAATAGCTTTTTGGGATAGGATTAGGAGGTTCAGAAGATCTTCCAGTAACTTCTATTTTGTTACTTCTACTAACAGCAAGTTCTTGGATAAAGAATGATAAAACTCTTTATATTAAAAGAGTAATTTCATTGGGTCTTCTTGCCTTTTCCTTGTCTTCTGGTTTAAAAATTGCCAGCATCTCTTTAACAAAGCCTTCATCTTCTGGGAAGAGTACTGCTTTTTTCTCCCCACAGATACCTTTAAAGAAGGAAATCCCCTATGACCTTAAGCAAATCACTTAACCTTTCCAGACCTCTGTTTCCTCATTAATAAGATGAAGGGGTTAGGACCAAATGACACCCTAGGTCCTCCTGGGTTGAAATCTATTATCTTATGATCCTAATACTATGTGTTGATTGGTAATAATTGAATCTCATGTTTTTAAATATTTTAAGTTTTATGATAAGTTTTATACAACCTCATAAAAGCAGTAGGATAGACAAACAGATTGATGGATATAGTATTATTAAATATTTACTATGTTCCCGGTACTGTGCTAAGGACTAGAGATGCAAATGTGAGTTAAAAAAAAAGAAAAAGAAGTCAAGGGAAGGGAAGGAGAGAGGAGAGGAGGGAGGGGAGGGGAGGGGAGGACAGGGGAGTGAAGAGGAGAGGAGAGAAGAGGAGAGGAGAGGAGAAGGAGGGGAGGGGAGGGGAGAGGAGAGGGGAAGGAGGGGAGGGGAGGGGAGAGGAGAGGAGAAGGAGAGGAGGGGAGGTAAAGTGTTTTAAAATTATTTATTTATTATATTATGTAATATGTTGTATACAATAATAATTTATTATTAATTTTATTTATTAATTTATATGTGCAAAACACTGTGCTAAGTCCTGGGTATAGAATAAATAGAAAGGTAAGACAGTCTGATTTCATTTATTTTTTATTTTTATTAATTTATTAGTTTAGTTTTAGTTAACAAGATTAAAATTCATAGTTCCTTGATTTTCAAATTCCCTTTACCTCCCTTCCCCCATCCCTCACAACAGCATGTAGTCCAGTATAGGATCTGCAAATACATTCATATTAGACATTAGTCCTATTACAAAGGCGTATTATACTAGGTGGGATGAAAAATGGTAAAGAAGAAATAAAACCAAACAATGAAAAGAAAAGGATCAATTAGTTTGCTTCCATCAGGATTCAAGCTCAGTTCTTTCTAGTTATATCACTGGATGTCACATTTCTCTCCTTCATGAGTCTTTCGGGATTGACTTATATCACTGCATTGCTGAAAAGAGTCCAGTCTGTCATAGTTGGTCATCACCCATATGTTGTATCTGTGATTGTATACAAATTTCTCCTGATTCTACTCTTCTCGCTCAGCATCAGTTTGTATAAGACTCCCCAGCTAAATATGAAAACCATCTCCTCCTTGTTTCTTAGAGCACAATAATATTCCATTGCATTCATATACCACAACTTGTTCACCCATTCCCCAATTGATGGGCACCCATTTAATTTCCAATTCTTTGCAACCACAAAAAGACCTGCTATAAATATTTTTGTACATATGGGTCTTCCTCCCTCTTCTATGATCTCTTTGGGATATAACCCTAGAAGTGGTATTGCTGGGTTAAAGGGTATGAAATTATTTATAGCCCGTTGGGCATAATTCCAGATTGCTCTCCAGAATGGTTGGATAAGTTCACAACTCCACCAGCAATGCATTAGTGTTCCAATTTGCCCACATCCTCTCCAGCATTTGTCATTTTCTTGTTTTGTCATCTTAGCCAATCTGACTGGGGAGCTGTGGTATCTCAGAGTTGTTTTGATTTGCATTTCTCTAATCAATAGTGATTTAGAGCATTTCTTCATATGCTTATAGATATCTTTAATTTCTTTCTCTGAAAACTGGAATGAAGACAGTCTGATTTCAAGGAGCTTCCATTCTAATAGGGGAGACAATACATATGGAAAGTTTCAACTACAAGTCAGATGAAAAGATCCCATGGGCCTTAGGGTGTAGGGGCAAAGCCAATGTTATTATTGCTTCTTTATTCATTCTCACTGAAAAAATCATGTCATTTTCTGATGCTAAATCATGTGACAATGCCAAGGACTTTGGTGGCAAGGACTTTCCTTTCTGAGTCTTCAGTAGCTGTGGCTGTAGCACCTGTAGGAGCAGTTGCCAGGCTTCATCTCTATAGAGATTGCTTTCCAGGATGATGGCTGAGGAGGCTGGTTTGGTAGTAGTGCTACTCCCAAAGCTTTTGGGTTCATGATGCTAGGCAGTTCAGGGTCTGAGAGCAGACGGTGATCCATGTGTTCATGGTGGTTTGATGTGAGAGAGGGAGAGGGAGGCTTCAAGGGAGAGGAAGGATGAAGCCAAGTGACTTTCTACCCCCATTTTACATATAGAAACTGCAGTTCAGTAGAGCTGAGTGACCTGTCTCAAGCCACACAATTAGTGTGCCTGAGCTGTGATGAAAACCCAGATTTTTCCACTATTTGTTACCAAAACTCTTGACCTTTTACTCTATTCCACTGTTGTCCCCATCATGAGCCATCAACAACATTCAGCTAGCTATTGAGTGTACAGAAAATACTTTACTAAACTGCCAAAAACTAGGGTGTGCTGGTAAATGTTTAACAAAATCTCTCTAGAAAAAAAAGTAGACAGGGCAAGGGGTGTTATGAACCTCAAATGAGATGATGCAAAACACTTTTCAAGCCTTAAAGTACTATATAAATGCCAGTGATGATGATGATGATGATGATGGTGGTGGTGGTGGTGGTGATGATGATGATGATGGTAATGGTGGTGATGGTGGTGATGATGAAGTTACTTCCACCAGGCCTCCTTCATTCCCTGAGCCTTCTACTACATTCCTGCTGAGCTTAAGCAATGTTTATAGAGCAATACAGGGGTGTGTTGAGAAATGTTTCATAACCAAACTCTTGCAGGGCAGGATGTTGAATTTTTTTTGCATATACATTTTTGAACTTAATCTGCATTATTAATATTTCCTTAATTTTATGCAATCAACAAAATAATAAATTAAGCCCTGATTTGTGGCCATCACTAACTTCTAAAGTGTAAATATTCCCAATGAAGACTAAACAAACAATTCTCCCCACCTGTAGCTGTTGGTTCCAGCCCACCTCTGACAGTGGAGACAAACTATATACAGCTGTCTGGCTTTCTGAGAAATACAGTTTCTTCTCCTAGTTCTTCTTTATCCCTAGTTCAAGCTAGAGCCAAGTCCCTCAATTTCTCTGGAGAGTGAGGAAGCAAAGTCGGGTGTGCTACAGAAGAAAGAACACTTGAATAGGCGTCAGCTAGCCCTATCTGTGCCACTAATAGGCTGCCCAGAATTGTTTTGGACAATAATTGAGCCCCTCAGAGCCTCAGTTTCATGGTCTGCAAAAAGCTCCCAAAGTGCCTTCCAGTTCTAAAAACCCTTTGAACTATGAAGGCAAGGGGCAAGTCACTTAATCTCTGTCTGCCTCAGTTTCCTCAACTATAAAATGGGGAGAATGATAGCATCTACTTCCCAGGATTGTTGTGAGAATCAAATGAGATTTTGTAAAGCACTCATCTCATAGTAGGCATGTTTTAAATGCTT
Source organism: Gymnobelideus leadbeateri (assembly GCA_011680675.1). Classification (NCBI taxonomy): domain Eukaryota; kingdom Metazoa; phylum Chordata; class Mammalia; order Diprotodontia; family Petauridae; genus Gymnobelideus; species Gymnobelideus leadbeateri. The sequence goes on along the minus strand of WOXC01012083.1, from coordinate 158,620 downwards.
ATTTCCTTCTCTTCCTCTCCGTCTTTGTGCTAAGGGAATATGTTGAATGCTAGGGATACAAAGAAAAGGGGGAAAAAGTGGGGGGAGGGAGTACAAAACAGTCCCTGTTCCCAAGGAATTCACAACCTAAAGGAGGTAAAACATGCAAACAACATATGCAAATTGCAAACACACACACATATATACATATAGATATACATGTTATGTATGCATTTATACACATACATGCCTGTATATATTTTCATATACATATAAATATAATATATGAATATATGTAAATGCTAGTTACTATTATTAAATTGCAAACTGAACTTTTCCTGCTTTTGTCTTTTCTCATCAGTCCCCTCTCATTTTGTTCCCATTTTTCCCTTCCTCCTACTCATGCTTGAGTACAATCTTATCTGCCTAAGAAGATTCACTGTTAACTTTCCTTGCCATCTCCTGGCTTATTTCAGAATTACATATGGCTATATCAATCCACTTAATTCAATAAACTCCAGTGACTTTTTATCATCTCTAGGATCAAGCAACATCCTCTCCATTGGATGGTCAATGCTCTTCCCAACCTGTCCCCAAATTACCTTTCCAATCTTAATACACAGGATTTGTCTTAACACACTTCATAATTCAGGCACACTGGCCTTCTTACAGTCCCTCATCCCCAAGGATGCATCTCCTATCCCTGTGGTTCCAAATAGTCTGTCTGTCTTATGACTGGGATTCACCTCTTTTCACCTTGGTCCCTTACAATCCCTAGTTTCTGAAACTCAGCTCAAAGCATCACCTTCTGTAGGCCTTGCCTGATCCTCTCAACTGCTGATACATCTGTCTCCCTCCCACCCCAAGCTACCCTACATCAATTTTGTGAGAGGTGGTGCTGTGCAGTGTATGGACTCCTAGGCTTGAAGTTATTTAATTGAGCTAGTTTCAAAAATTCTAGGCCCGTTACCATATTTACTGCATCACTTAGCTGCTCAAATGCTCTTCCTAGCCTTATTTATTTATCAACCAAGGATTTAAAATCACTCTATATACAGAAAGTGAACAGTAACCCTATGGGCCAAATGCTAATAACCGTTTCTCATGGGGAACTTAAAGCTCAGGGAACTCCTCCTCACTGTCCTCTAGTGTATCTGATGCTGAAATTTCTAGTAAACTACACCCTGGGCATTTATAAGCTTTAGAAAATGGACCAACTTTTTAGTTTTCTTGGTTACTATTTCATAAAGTGGAACAATTTGCTGTCTGATACCCTCGGGACCTGAAAATATTAGGCTATTCCAGAGGCAGCTAGAGCTCGAGGTCTAGAGTCAGGAAGACATGAGTTCAAATGTGGCCTCAGACACTTCCTAGCTGTGTGACCCTAGACAAGTCACTTAGCCCTATTTACCTCATTTATAAAATGATCTGGAGAAGGAAATGGCAAACCACTGAAGTATATTTGCCAAGAAAACCTCAAATGGGGTCACAAAGAGTCAGATATAACTGAAAAAAGTAAAAAAAAAACAACTACAAAATTAATTTTGTGGGACCTGGTCTAAATAAATCAAAATACAGAAACATAAGCTCATGAGTTTGTTTATTTAGAAAAATAATTTCTATGTAACTAATATCTGTTCAAACTAAGCTGTGAAGAGGCATTTGAGGTTATCTAGTCCATTCCATAATAGAATGTAAGCTCTTTCAGTGGAAAATAATAATAGCCTGGAATTTGAAGATCTGGGTTCGAGTCCTGTCTGTCACCAAACAATTATGGGACTTTGAGCAAACTACTTAACCTCTCTTGGCTTCAGCTTCTTCAGTAAAATGAATCATTAGAATAGATGACCTCTGGGATCCCTTTTATCTCTAATATTCTACGATTATGTGACTATAAAAGAAAATTTTAAAAAAGATTCTTTCTTGTCATTGCTTCCCCAGTGCCTGGTACATGGTAGATATTTAATAAATACTTGTTAATTGATTGACAAAATCCCCTCATTTTAGCTTTCTTTCTTTTATTTTTTTAAGAGGGAGGAAAGCAGGGCAATTCGGGTTAAGTGATTTACCCAAGGTCACATGGCTAGTTTGTGTGTGTGTGTGTGTGTGTGTGTGTGTGTGTGTGTGTTTTGAGTGTCTGAGGCCAAATTTGAACTCAGGTCCTTCTGACTCCAGGGCCAGTGCTCTATTCACTGTGCCACCTAGCTGCTCCACTTTCTTTCTTTCTTTCTTTCTTTCTTTCTTTCTTTCTTTCTTTCTTTCTTTCTTTCTTTCTTTCTTTCTTTCAATTGGGGTTAAATGATTTTCCGAGGGTCACACAGCTAGTAAGTGTTAGAGGCCAGATTTAAACTCAGGTCCTCCTGACTCCAGGATAAGTTGCTCTATTTGCTAGGCCACCTTGCTGTCCCTCCTCTCAATTTAGGAGTAAGAAACTGAGGACTAAGGGGTAATGACTTGTCCATGACCACAAAGGTGGAAATTTGCCTTTGAGTTAGATTCAAACCCAGATCCTCTCATTCCAAATCCAGGCCTATTCTACTTAACCAAATAATTTCTAAGTCATTTAATTCAGCTAGTTTCAAAGTGTAATCTAAAGCAAAACATATGCTAATGGTTCATGATGAAAATCCCTTTATAGTTCTGGAATGCCCCCTAGGAAGTATTTAAATTGAAATGAAATGCTGTTTGGGGGACCTGAGCTGTGGATTCATGCTTCAGCTGACTCATTAGCTAACTATCCTGTCCTGTGCTCATGAGGATGTTGTCTTCTCTAAGTTTTAATTATATTAAGGAAAATCATATAAAAAGAGCAAGACCCAGAATTTAAATGGAGCCCAATAAAACCTGTCTCTCCTTGTTGAGGGCAACTTGAAGAAAAGATAATTGAATGTGGCCCCACAATTCCTTTCAGTTCTGGATCTATAATTCTATAATCCTATGATTTTATAAGCTTCATTAAGCATTCATTTTGGGCCCCTGTGCCCTAAGGGTTTGTCTGGACACTGGGGGAGTGTTTCTGTAATTCATACAGTCTACCAGGGAGCTATGTTCCTCCAGACAGGGCATGGGATGCTGTTATAGCCTGAGATGATATGACTGAGTCTGTGCATATCTGTTGTCTCCATGGCTATATAAACACATGTATTTGTTGATGTATATATGTATATGTGCATATGTATATGTATGTATGTGTGTATGTGTGTGTGTCCCTCTCTGCTTCCTTTTTCTCATGTGTAAAACTAAAAGTTTGGAGTAAGTGACCTCGAGGGTCCCAACAGCTCTGGCATTCTACATTTTCTAATGTTCTAACATCATCTCTTACCCATTTTCTGATGCCAAATGTAGAAAGTACCAACTGCTGAATGTTGATAGACTTTATTATTAGTATAGTGGTAAGAGCAAGTACTGAAGGTCAGGAGGTCAGGTCTATATACATTTATTTGTGTGTGAATGTACACAGAGAAAGATAGAGGGAAGGAAAGAGAGACAGAGACAGAGACAGAGAGAGAGAGACAGAGAGATGGAGAGAGAGAGATACAGAGAGAGAGAGACAGAGAGAGACAGAGACAGAGAGAGAGACAGAGAGACAGAGACAGAGAGAGACAGAGAGAGAGAGAGAGACAGAGAGAGAGAGAGACAGAGAGAGAGAGAGAGACAGACAGAGAGACAGAGAGACAGAGAGAGACAGAGAGAGAGACAGAGAAAGACAGAGAGAGAGACAGAGAGACAGAGACAAAGAGGCAACTAACTAGGTGGGCAGTGGATAGAGTGCCCCTGCAGTCATGAAAATTCATCTTCCTGAGTTCAAATCTGTCCTCAGACACTTACTAGCTATGTGACCCTGGGAAAGTCACTTTACCCTGTTTACCTCAGTTTCTTCATCTGTAAAATGATCCTGAGAAGGAAATGGCAAACCACTTCAATATCTCTGCAAAGAAAATCCCAAATGGGTCAAGAAGAATCAGACAGGACTGAAATGAGACAACAACATGTTTATCCCTTCTGTGATCACCAGGCAGTGTAGTCTACTGGCTAGAGAGAAAGACCTGAGTTTGAGACCCACTTCTGCCACATCCTAGCTGTGTGACTCCGAGTAGATAACTTAGCCTTTCAATGGCACAGACTAAGTCTACACATTGCAGAGCAGATATAAGGAGTATCTATGTTGCCAGTTCCCTCCAATGAAATAATGTATTCACTATAACTTATGTTAGTTGCAAAGATTTACAAAATAAGTTTTACAGAAAGCAAAAAACTCTTGTCACCAAGACAAAGGGTTCAATGTCAAAAATGGTTTTATCAGTGGAAATAATATTAAAGAGGATAAATTACCATTTGCTTTGGTGCTTCCCCCAAAGTACCATGAAGCCTTTCTATCTGACTTATAGCTGAAATCTCCTATGTGCTGTCTCCTATTAGAATCTGAGCTCCTAGAGCAGAGGCTGTCTTGCTTATCTAGTTGCACCCCCCACCGCACTCCCAGGGCAAAGCACAATGCTTAAATAGTAGCCATACTAAGCACTTAATAAATGATTTTTTTCCTGTCTGTTACTTACTAGCTGTGTGGCCCTAAGAAAATACCTTTACCTTTCTGAGTCTCCTTTTTCTCATGCATAAAACTAGGAGGTTAGCCTAGATGATCTCTAGGGTTCTTAATAACTCTGGCAGTCTATATTTTCTAATTTCCAATGTTTTTTCTTTTTTTGTTGTTGTTGGAGTTCATTTTTATTTTTTTAGTTTACATCATTGATTTCCACAAGGTTTTGAGTTACAAATCTTCTTCCCATTTTGCCCACTGAATATCCCCTCCCCCAATCTGCTCTCTATTATATCTTCCCCCATCTGTGCCCTCTGACTTTCCAGTAGGGCATGGTGGATCTCTATGCCCCAGTGACTGTATATCTTATTTCCCAGTTACATGTAAAATAATAATAATAATAATAATTTATATTTTTAAACATTTGATTTTAAACCTTTGAATTCCAGATTCTTTCCCTACCTCCCTTTTCACCCACCCTTACTGGGAAGATAAGCAATTCAATATAGGTTGTACATGTGTAGCTATGCAAAATATTTCCATAGTGGATTTATTGTGAAAGACTGACTATATTTCCCTCCATCCCATCCCACCCCCCACCTATTCTATTCTCTCCTTTGATCCTGTCCCTTTTCAACAGTGGGTGTTTCCGACTTCCCTCCCACCCAGCCTGCCCTCCCTTCCATCATCCCCCCTCTCATCCCCTTCCCCCTACTCTCCTGTAGGGTGAGATACCCTATTTAGTGTGTATGTCTTTCCCTCCCTAAGCCAAATTCATTGAAAATAAGGTTGACTCATTCCCTTTTGCCTTCCTGTTCTTCCCCTCCATTGTACCAGTTTTCCCTTGCCTTTTCTATATGAGATAATTTACCACATTCTATCTCTCCCCATCTCCTCTCATTATATTACTCTCTCATCTCTTAATTTCACCTTTTAAGTGTCATTCCTTCCTATCAAACTGGTCCTGTACCCTCTATTTATGTATGTACACATATATATTCATACTCACATATGTATTCATATGCCCATATACCCTCCTATATAGACATATATATGTATGTACACATATAGACATATACACACATATATATACATATACATATATATACATATACATATATATACATATACATATATATATATATGCACACACACACACACACACACACACATACATTTCTATTTCCTTCAACTATTCTCATACTGAGAAAAGTTTCGTAAGTTACAATGATCGTTTTTCCATGTAGGAATATAAATAGTTCAACTTTGATAAGTTCCTTATGATTTCTTTTCCCCATTTACTTTCTCATGCTTCTCTTGCTTCTTGTATCTGAATGTCAAATTTTCTATTCAACTCTGTTTTTTTCATCAAGAATGCTTGAAAGTCCTCTATTCCACTGAATGGCCATATTTTCCCCTGAAACATGATATTCAGTTTTGCTGGGTGGGTGATCCTTGGTTTTAATCCCAGCTCCTTTGACCTCCAGAATATCATATTACAAGCCCTTCAATCCCTCAATGTAGAAGCTGCCAGTTCCTGTATTATCCTGATTGTGTTTCCACAGTATTCAAATTGTTCCTTCCTGGCTGCTTGTAATATTTTCTCCTTGATCTGGGAACTCCAGAACCTGGCTATAATATTCCTAGGGGTTTTCTTTTTAGGGGGGATCTTTTTCAGGACATGATTGGTGGGTTCTTTCAACCTCTATTTTGCCCTCTGGTTCTAAAACATAAGGGCAATTTTCCTTAAGAATTTCTTGAAGGATGATTTCTAGGTTCTTTTTTTGATTATGGCTTTCAGGTAGTCCAACAATTTTTAAATTATCTCTCCTGGATCTATTTTCCAGGTCAGTGGTTTTCCCAATGTGATATTTCACATTGCCTTCTATTTTTTTATTTGTTTGGATCTGTTTAATAGTATCTTGATTTCTCATAAAGTCACTAGCTTCCACTTGCTCCAATCTAATTCTGACGAATGATTCTCTTCAGTGAGCTTTTGAGATTCTTTTTCCATTTGGCAAATTTGGCTTTTTAAGGCATTCTTCTCCTCATTGCCTTTTTTAGCCTCTTTTGCCATTTGAGTTAGTCTGTTTTTTTAAGGTGTTATTTTCTTCAGTCTGGTTGTTGACTCTCATTTTATAATTTTCTTGCATCATTCTCATTTCTCTTCCCAATTTTTCCTCCACTCCTCTTATTTGGTTTTCAAAATACTTCTTAAACTCCTCTATGGCCTGTAAGAAGCTTATTCTTTTCTTGGAAGCTTCATGAATAGGAGTTATGACTTTGCTGTCTTCCTCCTGCTCCATGCCCTGATCCTTTTTGTCCCCAAAAATGAATCCAGAGTCTGACCACTGTGCTTGCCTTGCTTCCCTTGTTTGCTCATGTTGCCACTCAGTTACTTGACTTTTGAGCTTTTTGCCACAGTAGAACTCTGCTACCAGAGGGGGAAGCTTTGTCCCAAATTGCTGGGGATTTCACATCTGCTAGAGCTATTAGTTGGATGCCTTCTCTGAAGCCTCCCCAGGCTCTGGCAAACTGGTCATGTACCTTAGGACCTCCTTCCTACACAGTAATCCAGATTCAAGCAGGTTAAAGCAAGAGCAATTACCCCTCAGACTGGTCTCTTGTTTCCTCTACAATCTGCAGACCAGGAGCTCTGAATCAGCCACGTGAAGGAGGCTGCAGTGCCACAGCACCTCAGCTGCTTCTTCCTCCAGGGGAGTAAAAGCCAAACCATGCTCCTTGACTCCAGGTTCACAGAGTCCACACTGTACTGACCTCTCACTTTGTCCTTAGCGTCTATGGGTTGATAATTCTGGAAATGGCCACAGCTCCTGGTGATCTGAAGTCCTTTCAGCTGGCAGCTGGTCAGGCCCTCCCTCAGACTAAAACCTCGGACTTGTATGGGGCTGGTCTGAGTTCCCCGAGCCCTGTGCTGGCCACTTCCTGCTAACCTGCCAGGCTGTTCTCAGCGGGAGGTTAGCTTCACTGTGTCATTTTGTGGATTCTGCTCCAGAGTTTGTTCAGAGTCACCTTTTACATGAATTGGAGGATGTGGGATTGAGAACTCCGTGGAAGTCCTGTTTTCACACCTCCATCTTGTCTCCACCCCGCCCAATATTTTCTCTAAACATGATCTCTTTCCCATTTCTTTCTTTCTTTCTTTTTATTTGGAGGGGGAAAGGCAAGGCAATTGGGGTTAAGTGACTTGCCCAAGGTCACACAGCTAGTGTTTCAAGTGTCTGAGGCCGAATTTGAACTTGGGTCCTCCTGACTCCAGGGCTGGTGCTCTATTCACCGTGCCACCTTGCTGCCCCACTTGCCCATCTCTTGATGCCAAAGAAAATACCAACTGATGAATGCTGATAGACTTTATCATAGGTGTAGTGGAAAGAGCATAGACAGGAAGTCAGGAAGTCTGAATTCTAGCCCCAGTCTATTAATTACCTAAGTGAAATAAGAAAAATTACTTCACTCCAGGCTCTGATTTTTCACCTGTATTCTCACCTGTGCTATCTTCTTCACCCACCTAAGTAATAGGTGGATTGGGAAATACAAGGTACTTTAATCATCTGGCACATGCAAATGAGGTCTATTATTGTCCTAGGTCCCTGGATCTATGTTAAACATGAGATACTGCCAGTTGCTATGGGCTTTTTGTTGTTCTTGAATCATTTCAACTCTTCATGACTCCATTTGGGATTTTTTTGAGGCAAAGACACTGGAATGATTTGTTATTTGCTTTTCTAGCTCATTTGATAGATGAGGAACTGAAGCAAAATGGGTGAAATTACTTGCCCAGGGTCATACAACTTGTAAGTGGTTGAGGCCAGATTTGAACTCAGGAAGAGGAGTCTTCTTGACTTCATGCCTGCCACTGTGCCACCTAACTGCACCTTCTATGCTCCTAGTCACTGGTTAGTATATTGATAACAGTGTTAGAGATCATATATTTATTTTACAGGAGAAACTGAGGATAGGGAAGTTTAAATAACTTGTCTAAGATCACAAGTCTGGTATAGTATTGTCAGGCTTATAACATGCACAAGAAAATCTGATTTGGTCTCCGTGACTAATTATGTCATTTACCTCGTTACACTAAAATTCCTCTTCTATAGAATCCAATTAGCCGAAAGCTCAAAAAGCCTATTATCCTTCCTCTCCTCAATCCCCCCTCAGATTTTATACAGCAGTAATGGATATGCATGATACCCTAAGGTATTTTTGAATCAAATCAAATCAACAAATACTTATTGTGTGGTACACTGTATGCAAGGTACTACATTATGCAATAAGAGTCATCAAAAGAATCTCATTATGCTTATCATCATTTTGGGTTGAGGGCTATTTCTTTTTACTCCAATGCTTTGAAAATGGATGATCCAAGGTTGGCATGTATCTTGGCAACTCTTGGTCAACAGAACATTAAGTTAATTGAAATAGGACACTGCTTTGCATTCATTCTAGATAAATGGATATTTGATATTATTGTTATTATTGTTATAGCATAAATAAGTAAATGAGCAGCAAAGCAGAATGCTTAACAAAAGTCCGGAAAGAATCAACAACACGTACAGATCGAGATGTTGGATTCCATACTTTGTAGCCAAGTTAGGGTGATAATGAGGATGCCAGCTAGAATTTATATAGCACTTTAAGATTTACAAAGCACTTAACACACTTGATCCTCACAACAACCCTGGGAGGTAGGTAATAATGTTATTCCCATTTTATAGATGAGGAATCCAAATCAAAAAAAGAGACTAGGTGACTTGCTAAGGGACAGGCAGCTAAGCAACGTCTGAGGCAGGATTTGAATTCAGGCTGTTCTGATTCCATATCCCATTCTATTCACTGAACTACCTAGCTGCCATTAGAAGACTACTGATGACATACAAACAATATTTAGATGGATTGATGATTTCCTTGGATGAGAGTAGCACTATAACATATCGAATGGAGTACTAGATTTGGCATTAGGAAGACCTGTATTTAAATCCCTTCTCTGATACTAAATAGTTGTGTGATTCTGTTCAAGTCACTGGGCCTCTCAGACTTGGTTTTATTATCTATAAAATGGGCACAATAATACCTTCTGTAAAGCTCTCACAAGGCTACACTGAGTCTTAAATGAGGTCATATATGTGAAATAAATGTCAGTTACTACTAATATCATTGATTATCTGTGTGGGTTGGTATTTACACTAACCAGTGAAGATTACAACTCCTCTATACCTTCCCATCTGGGTCATTCTTGTCCTCATCTTCTAAATTATCCATAAAGGAGTCCACCAAAGTATTACAAGCCTTCCTCTGGTTCTTGGAATCATCAGATCTGGGTTTGAATTTAAGTTCTGTGATTCACTACCTATGATCTTGGGTAAGACCATCAACCTATCTAAGCATTAGTTCTGAAAAATAAAGGGATTGGACAAGATCAGGCATTTGCAAAAGTGTGCTCTTGACTTCTTAGGGTCTTCAAAAGACCCTTCCTGTTGTACTGCAATATCCAAAGTATTATCATAATCGCATTAATATATTTTAATTTCTAAAATGATACATATCAATCGATATAGCCCACATAAACAAAATTTCTTTGGGGTCCTTGATAATTTTTTTTGGTGGCAATAGGGGTTAAATGACTTGCCCTCCTGATTCCATGACCAGTGGCTCTATCCACTATACCACCTAGCTGCCCCAGTCCTCAGTGATTTTTAAGGGGAAGGGAATTAAACATGTATACAATGTCTGCTATATATATGTTAGGCACTTTGTTAAACACTTTACAAATATGTCATTTGATCCTCACAACAGCCCTGGGAGATAAGCACTGCTATCATCCCAGTTTTAGAATTGAGAAACGTTAGGCAAATAGAGATTCACTGACTTGGCCATAGTCACACAGCTAGTATCTGAAGACAGATTTGAACTTAGGTTTTCCTGTCTCCAGGACTGCCGAGTATAAAGGGATCCTGAGACCAAAAAAGTTGGAGAACCTCTGGACTAAATGAAACTAAAGTCCCCCACAATTTTAGAATTATACTACTCTAATCTCAAGAAGTTCATTGATAGGGGTTTAGCTACTCATCTCTTGTGTCATTCAAATGTCATGACCATCAACTTCCTTTTCCAGCTTTCTATGCCCTTTATCTTTTATTCACTTCTCTCATACAAGCCATTATTTATAATGTGCCACAGTCTACTGATAACCATAATACATTTTTCCATTAACTTTGGATCACCTATAATTGTAATTTTCCTCAGAGTTTGTGGTGTCCATGTTTTCCAGCCATTCAGCACCACTGGGTAAAGGTTAAGGTTACAGAACTGTCCTTTAGCAACAGTTTAGGATCAGGAAAAGTACTTCACAATTTCCCAAAAGTCATCCAACCTGATTTTAAATTACTGTCTGCCATAAACCTATCCAAAGTAATTTAAACATTTCTTAGGGTATTCTGACTAGCATATGATGAAAAAAAAAACCTGCCAGAAATCATAACTAGGAAATTGCTTCCACTAAAAATAATGACTTTAGAGATCTCTTTCCTATTTGCCAATTTCCAAACTTTTGGAATAGGTGAACATTCCATTATTTATTATGCTAATAAATGTTGGATTTTAATAGTGACCACTGATAGTCTTTTAGCTTTACCCAGGGATATTCTTAGGAGCCACAGTAGATATCAGTATTCTAATTCAATTTATGAAACATTTATAAGTACTCATTATGTGCAAAACATATTCCTAGTCATCAGGCATAAAAAGATAAATAAGGTTATCATCCCTCCTTTCAAAGAGTTTAAGATCTGGGGTGGGGGTGGAGACAGAGAGAGAGAGAGAGAGAGAGAGAGAGAGAGAGAGAGAGAGAGAGAGAGAGAGAGAGAACAGGAGAGGAGAGAAGGAAAGAGCAGGACTAGAAGAAACAAGCATAGTACAAGGTGATAGGAACAAAGAAGAGGTCTAGAAAAAGGCTTCTAAAGATTGAGGAAGGAGAAAACACTGATTTTAACTTGGAGAAATCAAGGAATGAATCCTGGAGGAGTTTGACACTTAAACTGAATTTTAAAGTAAAAGAAATATTTCAATAAGCAAACATGAAAAAACGTGCATTCCAGCAATGGAGAATGACTGATAGGAAGGAAGGAAGGAAGGAAGGAAGGAAGGAAGGAAGGAAGGAAGGAAAGAAAGAAATAAAACAGGAAGGAAAGAAGGAAAAACACTTGTTAAGAGTTTACTACAGGTCACACGCTATGCTAAAAGCTGGAGCTAAAAATACAAAACAGAGGACAGATCCTTTCCTCAAGGTGCTTGCATTCTTATGGGGGAGACAACATATGTGTGGAAACAGTATGGAATCAGGAAACAGCTTGTATTCTAGTTTAGCTGGAACATAGAGTACCAGTCTTCTTATAGTTTACTCACACCCACACAATATGTGTGTGACACTGGTCTTCTAGCTCTTCTTCACATGATACTTCATCTCCTGATCGGGAACTTTCACTAGCTGTCCACCATGCCTGGAACTTTCCTCCTCCTCCTCATCCTCTTCCTCCTTTCCTCCTCTCTGCCTCCTTTTCTGCAAGATTTTGCAAACCATTTTATCAAGTCTTAGCTAAAACCTCACTTTCTGAAACAAAGCTTTCCCATTCCTTCCTTCTTAGATTATCTCCAATTTATTTTGTGTATGTCTGTGTATGAATATATCTCTATATATATAGATATAGATATACACAGAGAATGTGTATAGTGTATATACATATATATAATGTGTATGTATATGTATATGTGTGTATATTTATACACACAGATATATACACATATACACTATACACACAGAGTATATGTGTGTGTGTGTGTGTGTGTGTGTCTGTAGTTAGAGCTCTTTCCATGTTCCCTCATTAAACTGTGAGCTCTTAGATGAAGTGGTTTGTTTTTTGACTGTTTTGGCTTTGTTTTTTTTGCCTTTTTGTATGCACAGTGCTTATTACAGTGTCTGACACAGACTATATGCCTAATAAATGCTTTTTGTCTGACCGACTGGAAAAGCAGATTGTGGAAGACCATAATTGCCGGGGTTAAGGAGGTGGCATTTTTTTACTTTATGTAAACAGGGAGCCAGTCATTGAAAGTTTGTATAAGGTGGTCAGTAAGATTATTACTACCAAGTGTGGTAGTAAGATTATTCTGGAAATTGAGTGAAGGATGGACTGGAGAGCTGAACTGAGACACTTAAGGTAGGTTGGAGGTCATTATGACACTGTGGATGGGAAGGAAGGGATGAATGCAAGAAATAATGTAAAGGCAGAAGCAAAGGGAATTGCAAATTTATTTTGTGTGGAGGTGAGAGAGAAGAGCAAAAGGTGGTACAGAGAATTCCAGCCCCAGGTGACAAAATAGTAGACCTCTTGTAAAACAGAAGTATAGCCAAGTAAAGCAAAACAACCGATTGACCATGGGTAGAAATGTCTATATTATTCTGAACCTCTAGTCTATCACTCTTCTGACAAGAGGTAGGAGAAATGCTTCATCATCAGGCTTTTGAAGTCTCTGAATTGAGCAGAGTTCTGTAGTATTTTAAAGTTGATTTTCTTTCCATTATATAAATTGTTCTCCTGGTTCTTTTTATTTCATTCTCTATCAGTTTATACCTGTCTTCTCCAGGTTTCTCTGAATTCATCCATAATTTCTTTTTTTCTTTCCTTTATTTTTGCTTTGTGGAGGGGGAAGGCAGGGCCATTAGGGTTAAGTGACTTGCCCAAGGTCACACAGCTAGTAAGTATTAAATGTCTGATTTCAGATTTGAACTCAGGTCCTCCTGACTCCAGGGCCAGTGCTCTATTCATTGTGCCACTTAGCCAGCCATAATTTCTTATAGCACAATAATATTTTATTAGATTCATATGCCATCATTTCTTCAGCTACTCCCCAAATGACATGTACCCATTTGTTTTTGATCCTTTGCTGTAAATGCTGCTATATTCAAAGGTTGTACAGTTTACTGACTGTGGATAGTGCTGCAAGTTGCTTTCCACAATGGTTGAACCAGTTCACAGCCCCACCAAAAGAGCATTAACATACCTGTCCTTCTACAAGTGACCCTCAAATAACAGTCATTTCATTTTTATTCATAGGTGCTAATCTGGTCAATTTTCATTTTTAATTATTAGTGATCAGGAACAATATTTCATGTGGTTGATAGCTTGCATCTCTTCACTGCTTGGTCACACACCTTGACTACTTCTGTATTAGAGACTGGAGCAGCCAGATGGCACGGTGGATAGACTGTGGGGCTGGAGTCAGGAAGACTCATCTTCCCAAGTTCAAATCTGGCCTCAGATACTTACTAGCTGTGTGACCCTGGGCAAGTCACTTAACCTCATTTGCCTCAGTTTCCTCATCTGTATAATGAGCTGGAGAAGGAAATGGTAAATGACTTCAGTATCTTTGTCAAGAAAAGCCCCAATGGGGTCACAAGGAGTTGGACATGATTGAAAAATTATTGAACATCAAGTATTAGTGAGTGTGTGTTCTCACAACTAGAGATTATGTTCTTCAATGATGAGTGTCCGATCTACGGCACCACCACCTGGAATAACTCCATTTTCAGCATCTCTGCACCCCCACCCCTCTGCTACTTTGTGGCAGGGGTCTCAGGCCTACTGGCCCTCTATTGTCTCTTGCTCTTGCCTTACTGAACCTACAGTAGCTGCCTTGAAGATTCTCATGGAAGTCCCCTTGGCCTAGAAGCAGAGGGATGGGGCAGCAAAATTCAGAATTTTAGAACATATAATGGAAGCAAAGAGGAACTTGTTGCCAAATTGTAGGATACAAGAGAACTCCAACACCAGGAAGATCACTGCAGCCAACCAGCCCAGTGAACTGCTGCTAAGATACCCAGAAAATTCCCTGGATGTGTTCTGGACCTGGCCCCCACTTCTACTCCACCCCATACAATGCAGAAGCTTCCTCCTGGATGAGCTCCTCCTTCCTGCTGTTGTGCTGCCTGCTTCTGGCATTTCAGCTGCTGCAGTAGAAATGAGAAATCCCCCCCATACTGAAGCCCCCCTAACACTAGTTAGGGGATACCAAGTGGAGCTCAGAAACAGATGCCCTCTTTGGGACCTGCCCATTCCATCCCTGAAGAGGAGCTGGAATTATCAGCCACCTGATCAAAGACTGGTTGCTCAAGTGCCTATGCCTGGAGGAGCCTGCTCTGCAGCCACAGGGGTTTCCTCCCAAGGAGGATAAATGCCAACAACATTCTTCCATTCCCTTGCCTCCTGCTGCTGTTTTTATACCAGGACATTGCAGCCTTTTTTTCCTTAAAAGAGACCTCTTGGCTTCTAAGTAACCTTTCCTCATGAATGAAAACACAAAGGAATCTTTTAAAATGTGTCAATTCTTCAAATACATTGGATACAGTAACTTTATCAAATAAATTTGCCATCAACTCTCCTTACATCCATCAGAAAACATGCAAATTGTATAACCTAGCAAAAATAACTCAGGGCTACACAGTATGAGGGAAAAAAATCGGTTTCTATTTTAGTAAAAAAAAAAAAGGTTCCAGTGTGTGATCTGGGTTAATTAATGCTATAATTATCTTGGGGTTTTGACCCAGTTTCTGTGTCAGTAAGTAAAATGTGGCTTCCTAAGAAATGACTGCCAAAAGTCAAAGTTCTTAATGTCGATAATTGGAATAAAGAATGGTACAAACTAATTGTAATGCAGACTCTGTCCTATACAAGTAGTAATGAGTTTGTTTGTTTGTCACAATGCATCTGAGAGATTACATTAGAAAGCAAACCAATGGAGGAAAAAATGTGCTCTGTAGAAGGCTTGGAATAGAACAATGGAAAGGGTAAGGAATTTCTAGTCGGACGTACATATTACATGCTAATTACATATTCATTGAATTGACCAATAAATCAACAGAGTAAACTGGTGCCAACAAGTCCTAGGCATCTCTGTCAGTTAATCAGAGGTATAAACTAGATGGGAACAAGAAATATACACTAGAGATGTACTGGCACACACCAAGGATTAGACATGTATTTCACACCATATGCCACAATAAGTTCCCTATAAAAACATGATATAGCTATAAAAGATCACATTATATAAAATGAGAGAAACAAGGAATAAAATATTGCTTGCAACTCATTTTTTTTTTGTTTTTTGGAGGGCAATTGGGGTTAAGTGACTTGCCCAAGGTCACATGGCTAGTTTTATGTTAAGTGTCTGAGGTCAGATTTGAACTCAAGTCCCACTGACTCCGGGGCTGGTGCTCTATTCACAGCACTACCTAGCTGTCCTGCAACTCTTGATAAAGGAAAAAATTCAAAGACAGAGAAAGGACAGACAAGAAGAAATGGATATGTTGAATTATATAAAATTTTAAAAAGGTTTTGTACAAACAAAATCAATGCAGTTGAAACTGGAAGGGAAACAGTTGACTCAGGAAAAATTTTGCAGCAAGCTTATCGATAAAAATCTGAAGTCCAAGAAATATAAGGAACTGCTCCAATAAGAATGATGGTCATTCTCCAATATTTAAATGATAGGATGAAAGGATGAAATCAACAATCATATAAAAATGCTACAAATTTCTAATGATGACAGAAATGCAATGTTTCTACATCAGACTTATCAGAGTGGCAAACATAACAAAAAAGGAAAATGGCAATTGTTGGAGGGTCTGTTGCAAAATAGGCATATTGATGCACTGTTGGCAGAGCTGTGAATTGGTCCAATGACTCTGAAAACAAATTTGGAATTGTGACTGAAAAGTTATTAAACTGATCTTTGATACTACTATTAAGTCGATACTTCCCAAGAGATCAAAGAAATAGTTAAAAGATACTCAACTTAAAAAAAAAAAAACCCTTAATGAAAATATGTATATTAGCACTTTTGATTGTAGCAAAGAGCTGGAAACAAAGGAGATGCCTTTTTACTAGGAAGGGGCATCTAGGTGGCTAGATGTCATTCTTATGACCCTATTTAACTTCTTCCTTCTACTCAAGTTAAATCATCTCTGGTGAGAAAAAAAAAACGTTACTACTTTGTCTCAGGATCAAATGCTAATTGCTACCAATATCATGTAAATAATTTAGCTTAAATCAGTCCTGTGCACCCATGGCTGTCCCTTTTAAAGGTTAGTAATATGGGTAAGAAAGCAACAAAGATGGACTTTCTTAGCAGTCAAGGAGACAACCTTGACAGTTCTGACCTTTCTCTTATCTTAGGGGAAAATGTAATTATTTTTTATCTGTTTTCAAGAAAATATGTCTATTATCCTGGGGTCTGTGATAAAACAAATGAATTCACCATTTCACATAGAGTAATTTTTCATAAATAATAAACTAGACATTTACTATCTGGTATTTGGCATGGTTTCTTCAAATGCCACAAAAACATCAAGAACCACATCTCATCTTGAAATATGAAGTCCAAACATACAGAATTCTTTTTTTCAAATGCTTTATTAACTTCTGGTTTACATCATTCATTTCCGTCAGATTTTGAGTTACAATTTTTTCCCCTACCCGCCACCCCAGAATAGCAGTCCCACAGGATATCCCCAATCCAATCTGCTCTCTCTCATCTCTTCTCCCACACCCCCTTTGACCCTTCCAGTAGGGCAAGGTGAATCATTGTGCCCCAATGCATGCACATCTTATCTCCCAATTATATGCACAATAGTATTAATTGTATTATTTATATATTTTTTAAAAATTTGGTTTTAAAAGGAAGATAAGCAAGTCAGTACATGTGTAGCTATGCAAAACATTACCATAGTAGATATATTGTAAAATCCATCCTATCCCACCTCCCACCTGGTCCACTCCCCACTTTGGTCCTGTCCCTTTTCAAAAGTGGGTGCTTCCAAACAACCCCCCCAGCCTGCCCTCCCTTCCATTGATGCCCCTCTCACCCCCTTCGCCCCTATTCTCTTGTAGGGTGAGAAACCCTATTTAAGATGTATGTCATTCTCTCCCTGATCCAAATTCAATGAGGATCAAGTTTTGCCTTTTTGCCTTCCTGTTCTTCCCCTCCCTTGTAACCATATTCCCTTGCTGCTTCTTTTTGAGATCGTTCACCGAATTCGGTCTCTTCCCATCTCCTCTCATTATATACCTCTCTGACCCCTTAATTTCACCTTTTAAGTATCATCCCTTCCTATTAAATTTGACCTGTGCCCTCCCTCTATGTATACCTGAAAACAGATATACACACACTCACATATGTATTCATATGCCCATATGCCCTTCAATTATTTTCATACTGATAAAAGTTTCATCAGTTACAGTTATCATTTTTCCCTGTAAGAATGTAAATAGTTCAAAGTTAATAAGTTCATAACGATTTCTTTTCCCAGTTTACCTTCTCAAGAATCTCTTGCTTGTTGTGTCTGAATGTCAAATTTTCTATTCAAATCTGATTTTTTCCTCAAGAATACTTGAAAGTCCTTCATTCCACTGAATAACCATATTTCCCCCTGAAATATGATACTCATTTTTTAAAAGAACTGTCATTTTTTTATATATATTTGAAACATTTAATGTTACGACCTCAAATTACAGATCCATTTCCTTCCTCCCTTGTTGCCCATTCCCTCTTGGGAGATAAGTAATTCAGTATATGTTGTACATGTCTAGCTATGCAAAACATTATCATAGTAGATATATTGTACAAGGCTGCTTATAATTCCCTCCCACTCATCCCAACCCCCACCTGGTCCATTCCCTACATGATCCTGTCCCTCTTTTATAGTGGGTACTTACAACCTCCCCTCACCCCAAGGATGCCCTCCCATCCATCATCCCTCCTCTCATCCCCCTTCCCCCTATCCTGCTACAGGTTGAAATATCCCATTTAGTATATATGTCATTTTCTCCCTGAACAAAATTCAATGTGAATGTGGTTTTGCCTTTTTAGCCTTCCTTATTCTCCCCCTCTTTTGCAACCACTTCCCCTTGCTTCTTCTGCATGGGATAGTTTACACCACCCTGTCTCTCCCCATCTCCTCTTGCCACTTTCCTCTCTCACCTCATAATTTCATCCCTTGAGTATTATCCCTTCCCAAAAAATTCAACTTATGCCCTCTATCCATATATAACTGTAACCATATACACACACATTCCCATATGTATTCATATGACCACACCCCCTTCTTCCATTATTTTCATAGTGAGAAAGATATCATCAGTCACAGTTATTGCTTTTCCATATAGGAATGTAAATAGTTCAATTTTGATAAGTTCCTTTTGATTTCTTTTCCTTGATTACCTTCTTAGGCATCTCTTCCTTCTTGTGTCTGGGTGTCAAATTTTCTATTCAATTCTGGTTTTTTCCTCAAGAATGCTTGAAAGTCCTCTATTCCACTGAATGACCATATTTTCCCCTGGAACAAAATACTCAGTTTTGCTGGGTAGGTGACCCGTGGGTTCATTCCCAGTTCTTTTGCCCTCTGGAATATCATATTCCATGTCCTTCCATCCCTCAGTGTAGAAGCTGCCAGGTCCTGGGCTATTCTGATTGTGTTTCCACAATATTGAAATTGTTTCTTGGGGGGGGGCGGAGCCAAGATGGCAGAGTAGAAACATCTCGTCCAAGCCTCTCTCCCCCCAGATTCCCCCGAAACTATGTAAAAGAGGACTCTGAACAACTTCTGGAGCCCCAGCACCCACAGAACGACACAGAGAAGCTAACCTCCCGCTGAGGACAGCCCAGCAGCCCTGCAGGAAGGACCAGCGCAGGATTCTGGAACCTGGCTATAATATTCCTGGGAGTTTTCTTTTTGGGATCTTTTTCAGGAGGTGATCTGTGGATTCTTTCAACCTCTATTTTGCCCCCTGGATCTAAAACATCAGGGCAGTTTTCCTTGAGAATTTCTTGGAGGGTGATTTCTAGGTTCTTTCCTTGATCATGGCTTTCAGGTAGTCCAATAATTTTTAAATTGTCTCTCCTGGATCTATTTTCCAGGTCAGTGGTTTTTCCATGAGATATTTCACATTGCCTTCTAATCTTTCATTTGTTTGGATCTGCTTAACAGCATCTTGATTTCTCATAAAGTCATTAGCCTCCATTTGCTCCAGTCTAACTCTGAAGGAATGAATCTCCTCAGTGAACTTTTGAGATTCTTTTTCCATCTGGCAAATTCTACTTTTTAAGGCATTCTTCTCCTCATTGCCCTTTTGGGCCTCCTTTGCCATTTGAGTTAGTTTATTTTTTAAGGTGTTGTTTTCCTCAGTCAGGCTGTTGACCCTCATTTCATACTTTTCCTGCATCCTTCTCATTTCTCTTTCTAATTTTTCCTCCACTTCTCTTATTTGATTTTTAAACTCCTCCTTAAGGTCCTCTATGGCCTGCAACCCACTCATGTTTTCCCCTGGGGCTTTTGGAGCAGGACTTCTAACCTCACAGTCCTTTTCCCGCTCTATGCCCCCAAAATAGGAGTCTAGGGTTGCATTTTTCTGTTTCCTTTGCCTTGGCATGTTGCTGCTTAATTGCTTGACTTTTGGGCTTGTTGCCACACTATGGCTTTAAGGCCAGATAGAGGAATTTTCGTCCCGAACGTGTGGGGGGCAAATTCCGTTTCTGGCAAGCTGTAAACCCACCCACGACTTCCACCCTAGATCACAATCCAGATCCAGGGAGGTTAAAGCAAGAGCGATTACCCCCCAAGACTGATCGCTGGATCTCCCTACAAATTCGCAGGCTGGGAGCGGGAGCTGCCTCTGAAAACTACAAAATGGCGTGTCTCCTCAGAGGCTTCTAGCCCCCAGGGGAGGGAGCTGACACATTCCCTAATACCAGTCCCAACGTCCATAGGACACTAACCTCTTACTTTGTCCTAGGCAAGTCTATGTTGATAATTCTGGAGTGGCCACAGCTCCTGGTGTTCTGGGGTTCCTCCAGCCGGCTGCTGGCCCTGCCGCCCTGGGGCTAAAACCTCGGCTCACGAGGACCTGGGCTCGGCTCGGCTCCTGCGCTCTGCACTCTGCATGCTGCCAGGTTCCAGACCGCTGCGCTGGTCCTTCCTGCAGGGCTGCTGGGCTGTCCTCAGCAGGAGGTTAGCTTCTCTGTCTCGTTCTGTGGGTGCTGGGGCTCCAGAAGTTGTTCAGAGTCCTCTTTTACATAGTTTGGGGGTATCTGGGGGCAGAGTGGCTTGGATGAGCTGTTTCTACTCCGCCATCTTGGCTCTGCCCCCCTGAACTGTCATTTTTATTGCATCTGTTTGGCCTACTTTGATGTGTGTTTTTTTTAAACAAATGTTTATTAACGTCTGTTTTACATCATTCATTTCCGCCAGATTTTGAGTTACAATCATTTTACCCCCGTTATTCCCCTACCCAACCTCCCAGAATAGCAGTCCCACAAGATATCACTTCCTCCAATCTGCTCTCTCCCATACCTTCTCCCATACCCCCTTCGACTTTTCCATTAGAGGAAGGTGAATCTTTGTGTCCCAATGCCTGCACATTTTATCTCCCAATTACAAGCAAAAGAGTATTGACAATAGTATTTATATATATATATATCTGAAACATTTAATCTTAAGACCTCGAATTTCAGATCCATTTCCTTCCTCCCTTGTCACCCATTCCCTCTGGGAAGAAAAGTAATTCAGTATATGTTGTACATGAGTAGCTATTGAAAACATTATCATAGTAGATATATTGTACAAGGCTGCTTATAATTCCCTCTGACTCATCCCACCCCCCACTTGGTCCATTCCCTACTTGATCCTGTCCCTCTTCTATAGTGGGTACTTACAACCTCCCCTCCCCCCAAGAATGCCCTCCCATCCATCATCCCTCCTCTCATCCCTATTCCCCCTATTCTGCTGCAGGTTGACATATCCCATTTAGCATGTATGTCACTCTCTCCCTGAACCAAATTCAATGAGAATGTGGTTTTGCCTTTTTGCCTTCCTATTCTCCCCCTCCCTTGCAACCTCTTCCCCTTGCTTCTTCTACATGAGATAGTTTACCCTACCCTGTCTCTCCCCATCTCCTCTTGCCACTTTCCTCTCTCACCTCATAATTTCACCCCTTGAGTATCCTCCCTTCCCAACAAATTCAACCTTAAGGTCCTCTATGGCCTGTAACCAGCTCATGTTTTCATTTGGGGCTTTTGGTGCAAGATTTCTGACCTCACAGTTCTCCTGTTCCATGCTTTGATCCTCTTTGCCCCCTAATGTTACATTTTTCTATTTATTTTGTTTCCTTTGCCTAGGTATTTTGCCACTTAATTACTTGACTTTTGCGTTTGTTTCCACAGTAGGACTCTGCCACCAGTCAGGGGAGCTTCCATCCCAAATGCTGGGGTTTTCCCAACTGACAGTGGTATTAGTTGTGTGACCTCTCTGAACTTCCACACACTCTGGCAAGCTGGTCACACAACACAAGACTTCCACCCCAGACCTCAATCCAGATCCAAGAAGGGTAAATCAAGAGCGATTACCCCCCAGACTGATTGCCAGATCCCCCTTCAGTTCGCAGGGCAGGAGCTAAAGCTGCAACGTGGCAATGTGGCACAAGCTGTGCCAGCTCCACAGTGGCTTCTTGCCCTCAGAGGAAAGAGGCCCTGTGCTCTCCCAGCCAGTCCCAAAGTCCATGGGGCACTGACCTCCCACTTTGTCCTAGGTATCTATGTGTTGATAATTCTGGAAAAGCCACATCTGCTGGTGTTCTGGGGTCCCTCTAGCCAGCTGCTGGTCTGGCCACCCTGGGGCTAAAACCTCCATCTCATGTGTTCCTGTGCTCAGCTCCCAGAGCACTGTGCTGGCCGCTCCCTGCCGGGCTGACAGGCTGTCCTCAGTGGGACGTTAGCTTCTCTGTGTCATTTTGTGGGTTCTGGAGCTCCAGAGGTTGTTCAGAGTCCCCCTTTTATATAATTTTGAAGTGATGTGGGCGAGCGCTCCATGGAAGTGCTGTTTCTACTCCACCATCTTGACTCTGCCCCCCAATCATACAGAATTCTTTAGGAGCCAATATGTTATTTTAGGAAAAACACCGGTGTGGCTTAGGCTCATAGCTCTAGAGTCAAAGGGACTTCAGAGGTCATCAGGTCCAGCTACCTCATTTTACAGATGAAGAAACTGAGATCCAGAAAACTTAAGTGACTTGCCCAAGACCACATAACTAGAAGGTATGAAAGTGGGGATTTGAACCCAGATTCTCTTGACTCTAATTTCACTGCTCTACAGGTTCCTCATATGTAAAATGACTTTTAGCTCCCTATGAATTTAAACCAAGAGGAAAAGGAGTCTCAGAGAGGTCAATATTTTATATACAGACACTATATGTAGCTATCTCACTATAAGAGGCCATATGATATAGAAGGGACACTGGGCTGGGAGTCAAAAGTTTTGGTTCTAGTTCTATCTCAAGCATTATGTAACAAAGTTGGGGAAATCACTTTCCCCCAATGGACAAAGGTCTGCATCCCCAAAATGAGGAAGCCGAACTTGTTGATTTCTAAGGTCCCACTATACATGGTTCTATGGCTCAGGAGGGGCAGCTAGGTGGCACAGCAGATAGAGTTCTAGGCCTGGCATCAGGAAGGTATCTTCTTGAGTTCAAATCCAACCTCAGACACTTTCTATCTATGTAGTCCTGGGTCAGTCAGTCACTTAACCCTGTTTGCCCCAGTTTCCTCATCTGTAAAATGAGCTGGAGAAGGAAATGGCAGAACACTCCAGTATCTTTGCCAAGAAAACCCCAAATGGGGTCACGAAGAATCAGACACAACAAATGACTGAACAACAAATGACTAAATAGGAACATTCTCAATTTCATCACTTAAATGTACTCAGGATCTGCCAATATCAGGAGCTCTACCAGAAGCTGAGTTTCTCACTGATTCCCAACTCCAAAAGTAAACGAGATGTTTTTGATAGCTCCATCTGAACAACTCAGGAGAGACACATTTTTAAAAATCATTTATTTGCCCCCCCCCCTTTTTTTGGACATGGGGTTAAGTGACTTACCCAAGGTCACAGGCTAGTTTTGTGTGTGTGTGTGTGTGTGTGTGTGTGTGTGTGTGTTTACATGTCTGAGGCTGGATTTGAACTCAGTTCCTCCTGACTCCAAGGCTTGTCCTCTATTCACTACACCACCTAGCAGCCCCACACACTTTTAAAAAATGGCTAATGCTCAACTGGAAGGGTACAATAATAATGGCTAAGGCAAAGGAGTTCGAACGCCTTATTATTAAGATCCTTGCTTCTAGACTAGGGTTTTTTAAACAAATTTGACTCAAATGTGATTGGTCATCTGAAATACACAGATAGAAGTCCATAAATGCAGAATTCTGTGGAAAGCTGATGCATTAGCCAAGGAGAGGTAGCATTTACAATGCAGACAGAAGATGAATGTGCTTTTAAAGTGAAAGAGAAGGCAAGGATCAGAAATGACCCAGCTTTTTCTTCAGCTTTCCCTCTAATAGTTCTTAAGGGGGATTGCATGTTTTAAGGCAAGTTAGTAGTGTCGGTGGGGAAAGAAAAGCTGGAATCAAAAGATATGTTCACAATGAAAACAGAGAAAAAGGATTGATGATGTGCCCTATGCTGAGCTGTGCCCTTCTTGAGTGACCATCAATCACCTAAAGAAGAAGGGCTGAAATCAGAGCCAAGGTTGGGGTAGGGGTAACCCATGATTTGGCACACCTTCCATCAGGTCAAAGGCATCCCTGGCCAATATAGGAAAATTGTGACCTCTTCTACACTAATTAGCATCAAAATCTTTTTATAGAACTCTTATTCAATAGAGTTCCACAGAACATAGTTTAGCAAATCTAAAAGAACCCTTTTTATTTGTCTAGGGAACAACCTCGGCAACTCATATTTAATCAGGTATTTTTCATCTGGGGGTCCTGAGGTTTTTTTTTTTGTTTTTAAATTTTGATAATTATATTTCAGCATAATTGCTTTCCATTGTAATTCTATGTATTTTTATGGTATGAATTTTAAAATATTATTTGGAGAAGGTTCACTGGACTGAAAAAAAGTCAAGAACCTCTGTTTTAAAAGAGGAGATATAAAGTGTAACGGGGGAACATAAGCAAGGACAAAAAACATCAGTAAAAGACAAAATCTCAATTGTGTTAAGGCTTGAGAGGAAAAAAATCAAGGTAGAAAAAGAAGTTCCACAAATCTTAGCATAAGACCTGGAAGGAAGCTTAGAGGTCATCTTATCTAATTCCTTTATTTTAGACTTGAGGAAACTGAGAAAGGTAGGAAAGAAACAAGAATTCATTAAGCATCTACTATGTGCCAGCCACTGTGCTAAGCACTTTCTATAAATAGGATTTCATTTGATCCTTCCAACAACCCTGGGAAGTAGGTGCCATTATTCCAGTTGAGCAAATAAGGTAAACAAAAGTTGTCACTTGTCCAGGGTCACATGTCTGAGGTTAGATTTCGACTCAGGTCTTCCAAGGCCCAGAAATCTATCCACCAGGCTACTTGCCTCTGAGGTCCAGAGAGGTCACAACTTGCTCAAGGTCACACAGTGGGAGAGCAAGAATTTGAACCCAGGTCCTCTGATTTTCAAACCAATATTCTTTCTACTTTGCCATGTTGCCTTCTCTACAGGACTCCAAAAGTAGCACCAGTAGGAGTAAAAACCTCTATTGATCTGAGGTTTGAGGTGGAGGGGCTAGGGGTGGCAAGGCAAGGTAGAATATGAGCTTTCTCTTCAGCACCTAGGACAGTGCCTGGCACACAGATCTTTGAGAAATGCTTCATGAATTGAATTAATGTAATGTTTGAAAATAGCACAGCAAATAACACTATAAAACTGAAGATTGTTCAATATTGTCCCAATTTTAAGGGAGGGGGGATTTTGAAAATCGTAGACTGATAAGCCTAATTTGATTCCTGGCAAAACTCTAGGATAGGATTGTTAGAGGATCATTTATAAAAGAAGTGATTTATAGAAGCCAGCATGGGTTCAATAAGATCAAATCAAGACAAATTAGCCCCATTCCCCCTTTTCCCCCATAGGGTTACTAGTATGGTACTAATGGGAATGTAATTTCAGCAAGGTAATTGATAAAAATATTTTACTAAATTTTTAGATGGACTAATTGCTGGTGAAACAATCAAACACAAAGAATGCTGATGTTTAGATTAGGTCAATATTGACCTGGGTCAGAGGGTTTTAGCCTTTTTTTGTGTCATGGGCTTTTTTGGCAGCCTAGTGAAGCTTATAGACCCCTTCTCTGTAAAATGTTTTTAAATACATTATATAAAATGCACAAAATTGTAAAGAAAACCAAAGGCAAGTGAAAATAAAGATGTGATTTTTTTTTTATCCAAGTTCACAGATACCTCCCCCATTAGAAATCTATCCATGGACCCCCTAAGAATCCCTGGCCTCAAAAGAGGTCTCTGTTTGAAAACATGTAGAAGTCGCTCACAGGGAGGTAGATTTACAGTACAAAACTCCTTAAAAATTAGAGCTGTCCAGAAATGGCAGGCCTAGGTTGCTTCACAAAGGACCAATCCTCACATGTCAGAAATGCCATAGAAGAAACTTACTCTAGAGGGTTTTTGTGACTGGGGGATAATCATGCTGAAATTCTAGAACACGTGTTCAATAGCAACATTAACATTGTACAAAAGGTATTAAATTAGGGTCAGGGTGACAAATTCTATACAAAAGCTGATAAACATCAGTGGTGTGCCGGAAAATCTGGCATTTACGTAAACTAAGATGTGCTGGGTTACTATGAATCACCATTGGCCTGAAGTCTGCCAGCATGAGCAATATTAAACAGAGAGTGACATTTGCAAGAAGAAACACTCAGTATTTTTTTTTAATTCCCCACTATTCATCATGCATGACAAGTGATGGGAGTGATACCTGTGCAAAAGGAAATATGGTTCAGACAATGGCCTAGGCTTCATACTTTACCCATTTCACATCTGATGCTATGATATCATTAATAGAGCTCCTATTTTAAGATCCTGGCAGGTATAACTGAGAGCTGATCACAGTGGAACTGGAAAACTGATTGATGTTCTATGGCAGCTATTTAGCTAGAGGCTATGTGTAAAGGTATTAACTAAGAGACATCAGTCAGTCAGTCAGTCAGTCAGTAAGCATTTATTAAAAACCTACTATGTTGTTGGGGCGGCTAGGTGGTGCAGTGAGTAGAGCGCTGGCCCTGGAGTCAGAAGGACCTGAGTTCGGATCCGACCTCAGACACTTAACCCACAAAAACAAAAACCTAGCCGTGTGACCTTGGGCAAGTTACTTAACCCCAATTGCCCTAAAAGGGGCGGCTAGGTGGCGCAGTGAGTAAGAGCTCCGGCCTCGGAGTTGGGATGACCCGAGATCAAATCCGGCCTCAGAAAATGAGCACCCACACATAAATAATGACTAGCCATGTAACCTTGAGCAAGTTACTTAACCCCAATTGCTTAAAAAAAAAAACCTACTATGTTGGTCAGCCAACAAGCATTGGTTAAGTTTCTACCACTCCAGTTAACAGTCAGTAGGAATTTATTATATATTGTTAGGTCAGTTAACTATTAGGAAGCATTTACAAATTGCCTACCATTATGCAAGTGACTGGGGATACAAAGAAAGTAAAAAATAGTCCCTGTCCTCAAGAAGCTCCCAATTTAATGAAGGAGACAACATGTAAGCAACTATGTACAAATAAGATGATTTAGTATAGATTGGAGATAATCTTAGTGGGAGGCAACTATTATTAAGGAAGGTCAAGAAAGTCTTCTTGTAAAAGGTGGGATTGTAACTGGGACTTGCATCTACCTTAGCAGGAGAAAGAGATGTGAAGGGAGAGCATCCTAGGGACAGGAGATAGGGAAAATGTATGGAGTAGGGAGATGCGCTGTCTGGTGGGACAAATAGTACAGAGGGAAGTGTCACTGAATCTCAGAGTACATTGAGGTGAGTAAGGTATAAGAAGCCTGGTAAGATAGGAAGTGGATGAATTACAAAGGATTTATATTTGATTCTGGAGATGATAGGGAGCCACTGGAATTTATTGAATAAAGGGTGTCTGTCTGTCTGTCTGTCTGTCTCTAATACACACATGGGGGGGGAGAGAGAGAGAGAGAGAGAGAGAGAGAGAGAGAGAGAGAGAGAGAGAGAGAGAGAGAGAGATGGTCAGACCTATCAAAGCTATGCTTTTAGAACATCAGATTGACAGCTGAGTGGAAGATGGAATACAGTGAGGAGAAACTTGGGCATTTCAGCATTTCCATAACTAAGATGTCTTGAATGAGTATTGTTAAACTCACACATGAATACATGCAGGCATGTGCAAACATACTCATACGCTACTGCATACTCCAAGTTCTAAATTAATTAGCCAAAACAGAGCTTCAGAACCTAAAAGAATGTAGACGTTTACTTGGATGGTGCTATAGTTAATGAATAGAAAATTGGCTAGGGAATCAAACTGAGGTCCCTAAATACAGATCTGCTGCTTAAAAGCTTGCTGCTCAAATCTGGTTTCTTTCTCTGAGTCTGAGCACTTTTCTAAGTATTCTACGCCTTTCCTACTTGAAAGGGACGGTAAAAGAACATACCTTGTATACATGGTAGCAGTTCAATAAATATTCATAGGTTGATTGATGATAACAAATATGAAAATACTTGGGAATCTTCTGGGTAGACACATCCAAGTTTGGATTGCTTTTTCAATAGAGAGCTACAGGATCAGAAATGCCCATATATTCAAGATTCATGAAATTTTCATTCCTTGTAATGGGTGAAGTATAACCCAGTTAGATTAGACTCATGATTTCACAGGCATAGGGTACTCCCTATACCAATGAAGATCAACACTGAATCTGCAATTTATAAGGATGATCAAGAATTGTCTGGGGGTACTAAAAGGTTATATGATTCACCCAAAGTCATACAGCTAATAAGTATCTGAAGGATGATTTGAACTCAAGTCTTCTTGGCTACAGGTTCAATACCATTGTAGCATCTAACAAGTAAGCAAAACAAATCAGTTCGTTGACCATATCTGACAGCATATACCTCATTCTATAACTTTAGACTACTACTTCTTTGTTGAAAACTGTTTCACCAACATTTCATTAGAGTTCTGATGTTTTTCTTTTCTTTTTGCTTTTTTTTTTTTTGGAGGGCAATTGGGTTTTCTTTTCTTTTTAAAAATTTTCCTTTGTATTAAGTACTTGATAAACATCAACAGACACAAACTTTTGCCTATATAGAGAAGAGAATAAAGAAAGCTGCATATAAAGCTATGAATCATCACTCTATATAGCTTATTTTGTTTTGTATAGATAAAATTTAACATGGTTGTTCCAATACTGCCCTGCTTATCTGTGTTCCCTTCTGAGATTCTGTTTCTGATGCCTTTTAGAATGTCATTTTCCTTTATATTATTTTGCTGTTTTGTAAGTTGTTTTCTTGATTCTTTTGACTTTGCTAGATGTCAGTTCATACTATTCTTGCTCTGTTTCCCTGAATTCTTCCTAATAGTCTTTTCTTATAGTACAACAATTGGCTTTACATTCTATACTAAATTTTGTTCAGCAGTTTACTAATCACTAGAAAATGACTTTGTTTTTTGTTCTTTGGTCAAACAAAGGGAATTGCCATAAAAAAATTTTTGTATACATGAGGTCCCTCACTCTGTCTTTGATTTTCTTGGAGGTATATAAGCTTGATTTGGTGACACTGGATAAAAGGACATCTAGTTTTATTACTTTTCTAATATTATGCCGAATTATTTTCCAGAAAAAAATAAATTCATGATCCTACCAACAATCCACTCACATGTCTGTCTTCCCATAGACCTGTCAATATTTACCCCTTTTGTCTTTTGTTATTTTTGCTGATTTGAAGGTTGAAATATAATATTTCAAGTATAAGTATACTTTACATACATATATAATATATATTACATACATATATAAGATATATATTACATATTATATAATATAAGTATAATAAGCATCTCTTACTTTTGGTAATTTGAATTATTTTTATGTCAATGTTGATAATTTGCAATTCCTCTTTTGAAAATTACATCTTCCTCTCTTCTGACCATTTTTAGACTGTGATTTATTTTAACAAATCTGCATCAAATTTCTTATGTATCTTATATATTAGGCAAAGATATTTGCTATAACAATTTACCCCAATAACAGTTTCTTTTCTGATTCTTTTAAATTATATGTAATTGGAATTGGCCAGTTAGGTGGCATAGTGATTACAGTGCCTAGCCTAAAGTCAGTAAGACTCATTTTCCTTAGTTCAAATCTGGCCTCAGAAATTTACCAGCTATGTGACCATGGGCAAGTCACCTAACCCTGTTTGCCTCAGTTTTCTCATCTGTAAAATGAACTGAAGAAGGAAACACCAAACCCTTCAATATCTTTGACAAGAAAACCCCAAATGAAGTCATGGGGAGTTGGATATGACTGAGGTGACCAAACGACATCACCACTTTATCTTCGGCAGTCACCTGTATTACTTTAGTCATAGTTTTGCAAGGCATCTCCTTCTCTTTCTTTTCCTTAGAGTGTGACCTTTGATATTTACAGTGTATTCCCATTCAGAACCTATTGTGACATATGGTATAAGATGTTGGTTGAAACCTAATTCCTCCTCACCTACATTATGATTTTTCTAGCAGTCCTTGTTGGATAGGGAGTCCTTATTCCAGTGGTTTGGGAGTTAATGCAACCCTAGGCTACCATATTAAATTGCTTTTGAGTTTTGCTTTTCTATTCTATTCCATTTATCAAGTTTTAAAATGAATTTCTCTTTTTTAAATCCATAGATTTGGTGATTGATTAATTTGTGGTCTTACAATGTCATGTTCATTTCATTTTAAATTATTTCCCTTGAGATTCTGGATTTTTGTTCCTCCAAATGAAATTTTTTTGGTTATACATCTTCAAAAGAATCTCTAATTGGTAAAATTTTAGGAAGGAGGAAAAATGAAGTGGAAAAATATTGAAAGTAATTAAATTTCAATATAATCTAACAAATTGTTAAACATGTGCTTATTATAAACAAAGATAACATTTTTCCCCTACTTTGATGAAATATTTCCTAGCTCCCTCTACTGGTCACTGCCCTCATCTCTCACCTCTGATACCTGAGACCCTTCCTTGGTCATGAGACAGAAACTAATTATGGTATTCCCCAGATACATCCCAGAGACCTTTTAGAACTGGAGGACTTAACAAAATAGAAGAAAGGCTTAATTCAATGATATTTTTGAGCTCAGGCCTATAGCAATGGTATAGCTCAAAAACTAGGACAGGTAGAGAAAATATCAGAAAGAAAAGAAATTGTTAATTCAATGTGCCTGAGAATGTGCCCAGAGGCAAAGAGGAAGAAGAAAAGTAGCTGCTTGACTGGCTAGGAAAATGGGCAACTTTTCTAGGAAAATAGGAGCAATGTCTGAGATGGAGAGGTTGAAGTAGTAGAAATAAAAAATGGTGGTAAATAAAATATTTAATAAAATAAAAATTAAACTTCAATTGACCAAAAAGTATTTATTGAACAATTGAGGTACTATGTAGGGGATATAAAAGAAATATGTTACAACTCCTGCCCCTTCAGGAGCTTATAGTCCATGTAAGGAGGCCAGATTTACAAACATGAAACAATTAGAGAACAGTATAAGACATATATAATTTAAATACTAAATTATGCATTAGGCTGTTACACATTATGCAGATGGGCAAAAGAGATCAGGGTGGAAGGAAAGAGGTTCATAAAAAATTTAGGCTGAGAATGGTGATAAATGTCCATAATCACCTGTGGTTGGGGAGGCTGAGGCATGTATAGCTTGAGTTTGGAAGTTCTGAGATGGAAATGGGCTAAAGCTGATCAGATGTCTACACTAAATGTGGCACTAATATGGTGAGTCTTTAGGAGTGGAGGACCATAAGGTTGATTAAGTAGTAGAAAACTGGCCTAAGTTAAAAAAATTTTCTAAAAATCAATTAATATGGGAATGAGCATGAGTAATTGCTGTATTTCTAACCTGTGAGATAGAGAAGAATAAAAGAGGAAGGAAGAAAGGAAGGAAGGAAGGAAAGAAGGAAGGAAGGAAGGAAGGAAGAAAGAAGATAAGGAAGGAAGGAAATAAGGAAGGAAGGAAATAAGGAAGGAAGGAAATAAGGAAGGAAGGAAAGAAGCAAGGAAGGAAGGAAGAAGAAAAGAAAGAAAATAAAACATAAGAGATTTAGAAGAGGGATTAGCAAATATCTAGTATAAGTTCCTCATTCAACAGATAAAGAAATGGATACTCAAAAATTAAAGTGACTTGCTCAAGGACTTACAGCTTAAATAACAAAGAGGATCTGAACCAGGTTTTATTGACCCCAAGGCAACACTCCATCCATCACAGCATGCTGTCTCTCATAAAGTATTAGACCTGGAAGTGTACAGGTCATTTAATTTACATATTTCCCTCTCTAATTGATCTCTACTTTACAGATGAAGAAATCAAGCCCCAGAGAAATTAAATCAGCATTCTATCCACAACACTATGTTGCTTCTTATAAAATATTTGAGTTGGGAAGGAGCATAGAGATTATTTAATCTTACTGTCCCCAATTTTACAGATAAGGAAACTTTGTCCCATAGATATTAACTGATTTGCCCATGGTTCCACAGTCACAGAGCTGTGATCCAGACTCTGATTCTAAAGCCAATGTTCTTTCTACTATAACAAATACACAGGAATCATCTATAAAAGGTCCCCTCTATGCATGTCTTATATATGCTTTTTGATCACATTAATTCTAAATTTTCAACCAGTTTAAAAACAAATACACTGTGCAGCAATTAAATCCACGTATGTATTAAATACCTATTAAATAAGATAGCAGCTAGCTGTCACAGCAGATAAAGTGACGGACCCGGCATTAAGAAGATTCATCTTCCTGAGTTCAAATCTAGCCTCAGACACTTACTAGCTGGGTCACCCTGGGCAAATCACTTAACCCTACTTGCCTCAGTTTTCTTATCTGTAAAACTATCTGGAGAAGCCAAAAGTAATGCACTCCAGTATCTCTGCCAAGAAAACCCAAATGGGGTCACAAAGAGTCAGACACGACTGAAATGACTGAACAACAACAATGTATAAGACACTGGTGTAGGTAATGAAGATACAAAGACAGAAATGAAACAGTATATAATCTATTGGGGGGAAACTCTGTAAACACCTATTTTATCAAATGTCATTTATCTGGAAACTTTAACTGTCCATAGCACAGCTATATAAAAAAGCAAAAAAAAAAGTAGTTCAAATAGGGTTAACAAGAGTCAGATTTGTAGTAAGGTAGACCTGGATCTCAAATATCTCCTCTGACATCTATTGGTCAGGGGTCCTTCAGAAAGCCATTTATATTCTTATTGCCTTGGGAAACTCTCTAAGACTATCAGTTGAAAGGAAGATAGTGAATTGCATTGGTAGAGGAAGATAAACACACATATTTTTGATAAGTCCTGAGATTTCATCCTTGGTACTAGTCATTCCACATGAGGACCAATGCACATTGGCACCTCTTCTGTAACCAGTAGTCTTAAAGAGCTATGTAGAGCCCTGAGAGGATAGGTAACTCACTTAGGGTCACATTGTCAGTATACATCAGAGGTGGTATGTAAGATCCAAGTCTTTAAGCTGGTTCCAAATTGGCTCCAAGGTCAACTCTCCACCCACTATGTTATACTTATTTTGTACCCTCAGTTATCGTGTGTAACTTGAACACAAGATACCCACATATGTGTGTACACATGTATACGCATATGTGTACATGTATGCATATATGTTCATATATTTAGGCAAGTAGAGGACTCAGTGGATAGAACCTAGAGTCAGAAAGACTTGAGTTTAAATCCAGCCTTAGACACTTACTAGCTTAGCCTCTGTTTGCCATAATCCATTGGAGATAAATATCAAACCACTCCAGTAATTTTGCCAAGAAAACTCCACAGATAGTATGATCTGTGGGGTCATGAAAGGTCAGACATGACTGAATGGCTGAACAACAATAAAAAAATCGGTATATGTATATATCTATAAATGTATATATATATATGCATTTAATAGATAAGACAACCACTTGACATATATCTATTACAAAGGCATTGACATACTTAAACGTATATATATATATATATATGTATGTATACATGTGCTTATGTATATATATGTATATATATATGTGTGTGTATATATATATGTGTGTGTATATATGTATGTGTATGCATGCACATACACATACACTACTCACAAGGTGTCCCAAAAGACTTATTGTACTTTTGTACTTATTGTACTTTTAAGCTTTATTGAAGAACACAATCTATATGTAGTAGGAATTGCTAGCATTTACATAGTTTTAGGTTTTTTCAAAATACTTAACACACATCTCATTTGATACTCCCAACAACCCTGTCCAGTAGGTGCTATAATTATACCCCTTTTACAGACGAGAAAATTGAGGTTGAGAAAACTTAAATGACTTTTCCAGAGTCACACAGGATATAAACTCACGTCCTCCTAATCCCAAGTCCACCCCATCTTTTACCAGTATTACTTAGCTGCCTCCTGCTTCCACATACACACATATATCAATATTACAAAATATCCATAATGAATGTCTCTCAACAGGTATACAAAGCAACTCCTTCGTTCCATTTGATCTCATTATTCATAGAATCAGAATCACAGAATTTCAGATTGAGAAGGGTCCTCGGTAGTCATTGAGTCCAATTAATATACAAAAGGAATGCTCACTAAAACAAAAGACAAGTGGTCATCCAGCCTCTTGTTGAAGACCTCTGAGTGGGAACCCACCCCCTCCTGAGACAGGAGTTACCTATTTCACTTTTGGAGAGCTCTAATTGTTAGGAAGTACTTATTATTATTGAACATAAATTGGCCTTTATATAACTTCCACCGATCACTCCTGGTTCTGTCTACTAGGACCAGAAGAGTAAGGTGGATCCCTCTCCTACATGAAAGCCCTTCAAAACACCTAAAGATAGCCCCTCTACCATTCTTGTCTATGATTTTGCTTAAACTCACCACAAAAGTCTTCCTCTGGTTCTTATACTATTTCTAGGATTCCAGTTCAATATCCATTCATTGTTACTACATGTCTAGTCTACCACCTTTTATGGACATACATGTCCTCGATGCATGCGCCTATCTTCTGTTGATTTTTCCAATTTATCTGATATGTGTCTTATTTACACATACTTTTTTGCATATTATCATATGAGCTCCTTGAGGACTATGACTGGTTTTTTACCTTTTACCTTTACCTTTATACTCCCAGTATATGATACCATCTCTGGCACATAGTTGGTACTTAATAAATACTTATCGATGGACTTTCTTTTAAATTACTTCACAGTCACAAGTCATCATTACCAATAGGACACAAAACACTCACACCCACTGTGTAGCTTATCATTCATTATCCTTTGAATCATTTACAATTTTTGTTATTCTTCAGAGAATATATAATTTAACCAAAATGAATTCAAACCGTAAAAGTTTTAAAATTTGGCCTTCATAGATAGAGGATATATTTTTTGATCTCTAGCATTTAGTTACTAGTAATAGGATAAAAATCACTACACAATCAAGTGGTGATTTTGGTTAAATACATTTTTATTTGTTAAATTATGTCACATATTATTATTATTATTATTATTATTATTATTATTTGCTTTTTGGAGGGCAATTGGGGTTAAGTGACTTGCCCAAGTTCACATGGCTAGTGTTTTTTTTTTTTTGTTTTGTGTGTGTGTGTGTGTGTGTGTGTGTGTGTGTGTGTGTGTGTTTGTTAAGTGTCTGAGGCCGGATCCGAACCCAGGTCCTCCTGACTCCAGGGCCAGTGCTCTATTCACTGTGCCACCTAGCCGCCCTGATTATTTTGATGGAATATTGTGCTATAAGAAATGATAAGGGGTTTCAGAAAAAATTGGAAAGACTTATATGAACCAATGCACACTGAAATTAACAGAATCAGGAGAACATTGTATACAGAAATAATATTGTAACAATCATCAAATGTCAAAGACTTAGCTACTCTAATCAATAAAATGACCCAAGAAAATTCCAAAGGATTCAAGATTTAAAATGCTATCCACCTCCAGAGAGAGAACTAACAAACTGAGTGCAGATTGAAGCATATTTTTCACTTTATTTTTGTTGTCTTTTTAAAAACCTGGGACAACCTACATAAAGACACAGAAGTGATAAAGGATTTTGAACAATGTAACAAAATACCCTGTTGCTTTTTACAAATAAATTATGGCTTCTTTTGGGGTCCAGAGAGAATAAAAGAATAGGTATGATTCTTTTAGTCATATTATTCTCCACATTTATCTGCAATTGCTCTCTATATTAGTTGTTTTGTAATAAACTAAATCACCACACTCAAGGAGGAAACAGGTCACATACATAGAACTTAGGTATTCCAATGAACCTTACTAAAGGAAATTCTTTGAACTGATTAAGAGATCTATGGAGGACTAGAAATGAGATAGGATGTTCTTCAAGTCTGTTTCTTGAGTCAGGTCTTCACCATGTATCTGAGTCTTAGCAGCACAAAAGTCTGTGGTCTGAAGATTAGTTAGTGAGGTGGGGAAAGGAGGAAGCTCCCCACATCCACTAGTGGTCAGAAGTTACAACACAACAGACTCAGTGGAAGCACCAAGCATAGTTCTACAATACTACCTAGGTACTTTACAGGCTCATTGTCTCAGATCAATTGGTAGGTGTTGGCTGGTAATTGCCAGAAGTCTCGGGAGCACTGGAGCCCCCAAAATGGGTTGGTAGTTTTCCAGTGGTGGTGTTAGCACCAAAGGTGAATGATTATCTACCAAGTATCTGAGTAACATAGATGTCAGAGCAGCTGAGTAATGGGAATGGAGTATCAGTGTCCCTAAAGGCTAGTGTATGTGTTTGTCAGGGGTACAAATACATAGGACAGATTTCCTTTTTATGCAACCAATGTCCCATTTCTGGGCGACAACAGTGAAGTTTGTTTTCTAGTTTCTAGGGATCCCAGAGTATTGATTGTTCAGACTATCAGGCTAGTCTAGGATAAGGAGGCTCATCCTTCTTATCTCTGCTTGGAATGCAGAGACTCATTATCTGTAGGAACTAGAGCACTCCAAAATCTTTCTTCATTTGTGCTGAAAGGAGCATTTTCATAGTTTTAGAAAGAGGGAAAGATTTTCCCTTGAAACTTAAGAGTTAACTGAATATTGTTGTTCATATATTTTCAGTCATGCCTGACTCTCCCCAATTGTGGTATTCTTGGCAAAGGTACTGGAGTGATTTTTTATTTCCTTCTCCAGTTCATTTTACAGATGAGGAAACTGAGGCAAACAGGGTTAAGTGACTTGCACAGGGTCAGACAATCAATAAATGTCTGAAGTAAGATTTGAACTTGGGAAGACGAAGTTTTCCTGATTTGGAGGAGAATCATAATGCCTTTGTCCAGAAGAACTTACAACTTTCCCTTGGGATTCTACATATGAATATCTACCTAAATTGTAGAAGGAGGTAGAGTGTGTGTGAATGAATGTTCTTTAACATGTAATATTACTCTATTTTCATTTGCAGAGGAAGGATAGTAATTGCAGTTATAAAAATCCTAAATAGCAAGCATGACCTTATACACATTGTGGGCATTATGAAATGTAGAAACAGTAGTCAATATTTTGTTGGTCCCAGCATATTTGTTTTAGCTGAAACAACACAGTGTATGAAGAATAGTAATGTAAAATGTCTGTAAATACTATTTCTCAGCAGTAGTCAGTGCCATGGCCAGCAGCTGTAAGGAAGCTGGCTGGTTCACCACTACTGCAGCAAATAATAGTTGACTGCATTGTATTGTATTGACATATGCATATCTTTGCATCTTTTCCCTGTTAATCTAATTACCAGGGAAGCAGTGAAGAAAATGTGTGTGTCTACCTTTTCTGGTGTCTAGTATTTTGTGGCAATACCATCCTTGCACAGGAAGGCGACAGTGTTCCAATAAATCAAAGTATCACAGAATTTATCAAGTCCAGCCCATAGCTGAAAAGAATTCCTAATATAATATACTTACAAACAGTCATCTAGCCTTTTCTTGAAGACTTCAAGGAGAGGCAGGGAACCCATAATTTCTTGAGGAAGCCCATTCTGCTTTTGAACAGTTCTATGATTTTGGGAAGTTGTCCCCCTACCCACCTCCCAAATCAAACCTAGATGTGCCTCTATCTATGCACTCCATCTGGTTCTACTCTCTGAGGCCAAAAAGATAAGTCTAATCCCTCTTTCACATGACAAGCCTAAAAATTATTGAACATAGTTATTGTGTTCCCACCCACAAGCCCCTGTCCCCCCAACCCCATCTTCTCCTCTT
Source organism: Gymnobelideus leadbeateri (assembly GCA_011680675.1). NCBI lineage: Eukaryota > Metazoa > Chordata > Mammalia > Diprotodontia > Petauridae > Gymnobelideus > Gymnobelideus leadbeateri. The sequence goes on along the minus strand of WOXC01012083.1, from coordinate 120,683 downwards.
CAGGCTAAATAGCCCCAGTTCTACCAGTTGGATCTTATATTGCATAGATTCAAGGTCCTTCAATACCTTAGCTGTCCTCTTCTAGAAACTCTCCAGTTTATCAACATCCTTCTTAAACTTTGGTGCCCACAGTTGAATACAATATTCTAGACGATGTCTGACATGAGCAGAATACAGAGGGATTACAGAGTCCTTATTTCCTTGAAGCTATGTTTCCCTTAATGTTCTCAATGCAATACAAGATCAAAATAACTCTTTTTGCTGTCACATCATGCTACTGACTCATACTGAGCTTGCAGTTCACTAAAACTCTGTGGTATTTTTCCCCAGCAAACTGCTGTTTTACGCTGCCAGTTGCATCTTGTTTTGAAGTTAATATTTTTGTACCCAAGTGTAAGACTTTATATTTATCTCTATTGAATTTCATCTTGTTGGGTTCAGCCCAATAAAGCCTTAGTTTGAGAGAAATACTTTAGCTGTATTTATAGGATACTTCTCTTGAGACTCTGCCTCATCATGCTAAATTTATATTTTTATCACTTAGCTATGACAGATGGGTTGGAATTATATTGTGATGACCCTCAGTGCCAACCAAAGCATTTGTATTTTATTTCATAGAGAATGATGAACCAATGAAGGTTTTTGAGTAGGTGAATGATATGGTCAGATGTATTCACTTAGAAGATTACTGGCAGCATTGTGAAGAATGAATTGGAGATGGGAGAGACTAGAGGTGCAGAGACCAGTTATGAAGTAAGAAATAGCATTAAATAAAGGATGTTCAGGGGCGGCTAGGTGGTGCAGTGAGTAGAGTGTCGGCCCCGGAGTCAGAAGGACCTGAGTTTGGATCCGACCTCAGACACTTAATGCATACACAAACAAAAACCTAGCTGTGTGACCTTGGGGCAGTTACTTAACCCCAACTGCCGTCCAAAAAACAAAACAAAACAAAACAAAAATAAAGGATGTTCATATGGAAATGGAAAAGAGGAGACAGATGTAAGTAGTATTGTTATGGAAGAATGAGTAGGATATGGCAACAAATTGTATCTCGGGGAAAAAAAGGAGAGGGAATATAAATGTAACTATATGGTTTTGAATTTAGATGAGCAGTTCTTAAGCATTTTTGCTCTCAAGTCCCCTTTACATTATTTTTAAAAATTTTATTTATGTTATTCTGAACTTAATAAATAAAATAAGCATTCTCATAACAAAACAATAGGAAAAAATATAACTGCACATGAACAGAAAATCTATTATGTACAACTTGCCATTCCTTTTAAATATATAATAAAATTGATTGGCGGAGTAGAAACAGCACGTCCAGGACACTCTCCCCCCAGACTACCTCCAAACTATGTAAAAGGGGACTCTGAACAACTTCTGGAGCCCCAGCAACCACAGAACGACACAGAGAAGCTAACCTCCTGCTGAGAACAGCCCAGCAGCCCTACAGGAAGGACCAGTGCAGCACCGGCAGTGAGTGCTCTGGGAGCTGAGCACCAGTCTGCCTGAGTGGAGGGTTTAGCCCCAGGGCGACAGGGCCAGCAGCCCGCTGGAGGGACCTCAGAACACCAGCAGCTGTGGAGATTCCAGAATTACCAACATAGACATGCCTAGGACAAAGTGAGAGGTTAGTGCCCTATGGACTTTGGGACCAGTATTTAGGGAACTCGTTGGCTTCTTCCCCTGGGGGCTAGAAGCTGCTGAGGAGAAACACCATTTTGTAATTTTCAGAGGCAGCTCCAGCTGCTGGCCTGTGAACTGTAGGGAGTTCCAGCAATCAGTCTTGAGGGGTAATCGCTCTTGCTTTAACCTCCCTGGATCTGGACTGTGATCTGGAGTGGAGGTTGTGGGTGGGTTTCCAGCTTGCCAGAAACAGAAGTTGGCCCCCCCAAAATGTTCGGGACGAAAGTTCCCCTGTCTCACCAGGCCATACTGCTGCAACAAGCCCCAAAGTCAAGTAATTAAGTGGCTACATGCCAAGGCAAAGGAAACACATTAAACAGAAAAATGCAACCTTAGACTCCTACTTTGGGGGCAAAGAGGATCGAAGCATAGAACAGGAGGAGGGCTGTCAGGTCAGAAGTCCTGCTCCAAAAGGCCCAGGGGAAAACATGAGCGGGTTACAGGCCATAGAGGACCTTAAGAAGGATTTTGACAATCAAATAAGAGAAGTGGAGGAAAAATTGGAAAGAGAAATGAGAAGGATGCAGGAAAAGTATGAAATGAGGGTCAACAGCCTGACTGAGGAAAACAACACCTTAAAAAATAGACTAACTCAAATGGCAAAGGAGGCCCAAAAGGGCAATGAGGAACAGAATGCCTTAAAAAGTCGAATTTGCCAGATGGAAAAAGAATATCAAAAGTTCACTGAGGAGATTCACTTCTTCAGAGTTAGACTGGAGCAAATGAAAGTTATGAATTTATGAGAAATCAAGATACTGTTAAGCAGATCCAAACAAATGAAAGATTAGAAGGCAATGTGAAATATCTCATGGGAAAAACCACTGACCTGGAAAATAGATCTAGGGGAGACAATTTAAAAATCATTGGAATACCCAAAAGCCATGATCAAAGAAAGAACCTAGAAATCACCCTTCAAGAAATTCTCAAGGAAAATTGCCCTGATGTTTTAGATCCAGAGGGCAAAATAGAGGTTGAAGGAATCCACCAATCACCTCCTAAAAAAGATCCCAAAATGAAAACTCCCAGGAATATTATAGCCAGGTTCCAGAATCCCCAGATCAAGGAGAAAATACTACAAGCATCCAGGAAGAAATGATTTCAATACTGTGGAAACACAATCAGAATAGCCCAGGACCTGGCAGCTTCTACACTGAGGGATTGAAGAGCATGGAATACGATATTCCAGAGGGCAAAAGAGCTGGGAATGAACCCAAGGGTCACCTACCCAGCAAAACTGAGTATTTTGTTTCAGGGGAAAATATGGTCATTCAGTGGAATAGAGGATTTTCAAGCATTCTTGAGGAAAAAACTAGAGCTGAATAGAAAATTTGACATCCAGACACATGAAGCAAGAGATGCCTGAGAAGGTAATCAGGGAAAAGAAATCAAAAGGAACTTATCAAAGTTGAACTATTTACATTCCTGTATGGAAAAACAATAACAGTGACTGATGAAATCTTTCTCAGTATGAAAATAATGGAAGAAGGGTGTATGGTCATATGAATACATATGTGAATGTGTGTATATATGTTTACAGTTATACATGGATGCAGGGCATAGGTTGAATTTGTTGGGAAGGGAGGATACTCAAGGGGTGAAATTATGAGGTGAGAGAGGAAAGTGGCAAGAGGAGATGGGGAGAGACAGGGTAGGGTAAACTATCTCATGTAGAAGAAGCAAGGGGAAGTGGCTGCAGGGGAAGGGAAGAATAGGAAGGCAAAAGGGCAAAACCACATTCTCATTGAATTTGGTTCAGGGAGAGAGTGACATACATACTAAATGGGATATCTCAACCTGCAGCAGAATAGGGGGAAGGGGGATGAGAGAAGGGATGACGGATGGGAGGGCATCCTTGGGGGGAGGTGAGGTTGTAAGTACCCACTATAGAAGAGGGACAGGATCAAGTAGGGAATGGGCCAGGTGGGGGGGTGGGATGAGTGGGAGGGAATTATAAGCAGCCTTGTACAATATATCTACTATGGTAATGTTTTGCATAGCTAGACATGTACAACATATACTGAATTACTCATCTTCCCAGAGGGAATGGGTGACAAGAGAGGAATGAAATGGATCTGAAATTCGAGGTCTTAAGATTAAATGTTTCAAATATATATATATATATATATATATATATATATATATATATATATATATATATATACATATACATATACATATACATATACATATATATACTATTATTAATTCTCTTTTGCTTGTAATTGGGAGATAAGATGTGCAGACATTGGGACACAAAGATTCACCTTCCTCTAATGGAAAAGTCGAAGGGGTATGGGAGAAGATATGGGAGAGAGCAGATTGGAGGAAGTTATATCTTGTGGGACTGCTATTCTGGGAGGGTGGGTAGGGGAATAACGGGGGGAAATGATTATAACTCAAAATCTGATGAAAATGAATGATGTAAAACAGAAGTTAATAAAGCATTCGTTTAAAAAAATATATATATATAATAAAATTATCATGTAATTTTATTTTTTCTTCCTTTCCCTCCTCAACCCTAGAGATGGCTACCATTAGACACAAATTTGCATATATACATACATACATACATACATACAGATACACACACACATACACACATATGTAAAACCATCTTATACATACTTCTGTTTTAAAAATATTGCGGACCCTAAATATATTCTATTTCTGTGGGTTCTATCCATTGATAAATACTATATTAGAAATTGAAGCTGATCATTTTAAAAATATTTATTTATTAACAGAACAATTATTTGTCTATATAACCCATTTTGTGAAAATAACTATATTTTCCAAAAGAGAAAATTATATTGTTTTACATATTTTTGCAAATCTCTTTAATGTCTAGCTTAATAGAAAAGTTGAATTTTCATATCTGCTTCTGTATTCAATCTGTTGTTATATATTATTTTGGTTGGAGTATATTGGGGAAAAAAAGTCTAGCCTCATATAGATAAGTAGTGGGAAAATGGAAGAAAATTTTAATAGGTAAATGACATCTCAGCATTATAATGACAATAAGTTTATCTTCTAAGACCCTCTGAAAGTGTCTTGCAGACCCCCAGCATCTACGAACCACACTTTGAGATATCCTGGTTTAGATGAATGGGAAGACAGAGGCTCTATCAACAGAAATGGGGAATGGATGATGAAGAGAATACATTCTTTACACTCAAAGGATCGGAGAAATGGCTTTAGTTGGGGATATTATGCGTCTGAAGTATTGGTAGAACATCTTACTAAATATCTATAGAAGACAGTTCTAATACTAGAGAATTCAGTGATGAAGGCTTAAATGTTGGAGTCAACTACATAGAAGAGATTATTGAAACTGTGGTAAGTGGATAAGGTCACCAAGGGGGTGATAACAAAGGAGAAGGCTAAGGACAAAAGAGAATGTATTTAAGGTTCAGGAAGAGGCAAAGAAATTGGATGAATAGCAGTACCTTTGTCAAAATAGCAAAGTTCAATAGAGGGGAGGACATTGGCAAGCATTGGGAGGTTGGGGGAAGAAAAAGTATTCTGTTTTGTACTTGCAGAGTTTGGGACATGGATGGGGCATCCAGTTAGAAATGTCTAATTTAGTTAGTGGGTGATTCAGGACTGAAGCTCCAGGAAAAACCAGAAACTGGATAGGTAGGTTTGGGAGTCATTTGCATGCATAGTGATGATAATTAAACCAGTGGGAGGTGATGACATCACCAAGAGGGAAAACTGATGTAAGCCCAGAAGCTTATGTATATAAAACTGATAAATAAATCAAAAGCTTTTGAAAGCCAAATGACAGAAGTCAGGTGGATTTTAAATACTAAGTATGTCTGTGCACAGAGAAATCTAGTAGTAATAGACATAGTAAAACTCTAGTAAAAACTCAACAGCAAGAGATAGAAAGAGAAATCCCATTTAAAGTCACTGTAGACATTATAAAATATTTGGGAATCTACTTGCCAAAACAAACCCAGAATCTATATGATCACAACTACAAAACACTTCTCACACAAATAAAATCAGATCTAAATAGTTGGAAAAATATCAATTGCTCGTGGCTGGGTCGAGCTAATATAATAAAAATGACAATCTTACCCAAACTAAACTATATATTTAGTGCCATACCAATCAATTTACCAAAAAACTACTTTGTAGAGTTAGACAAAATAATAACAAAATTTATTTGAAAAAACAAATGGTCTAGAATATCAAGGGAATTAATGAAAAGAAATGCTAGGGAAGGTGGACTAGCTATGCCAGATCTTAATCTGTATTATACAGCAGCAGTCATCAAAACTGCTTGGTACTGGCAGAGGTGTAGAGTAGTGGATCAATGGAATAGATTAGGTGCAGGAGACCCAGCAGTTAATGAATATAGTAATCTATTGTTCGATAAACCCAAAGACCCCAGTTTTTGGGATAAGAATGCACTATTTGACAAAAACTGCTGGGAAAACTGGAATACAGTATGGCAGAAACTGGGCATAGATCACTATCTAACACCATACACCAAAATCAAGTCTAAATGGGTGCATGATCTAGGTGTAAAGGACGATACTGTAAGCAATTTGGGAAAGCAAGGAATAGTTTACCTGACAGATCTGTGGAGAGGGGAAGATTTTAGGACCAAACAAGAATTAGAGAGCATTATAAAATGCAAAATGGATAATTTTGATTACATTAAATTGAAAAGCTTCTGCACAAACAAAGCCAATGTAACCAAGATCAAGAGGGAGGTGGGAAATTGGGAAAGAATTTTTACAACTTGTGTCTCTGATAAAGGACTCATTTCTAAAATTTATAGAGAATTGAGCCAAATCTATATGAATACAAGTCATTCCCCAATTGAGAAATGGTCAAAGGATATGAATAGGAAGTTTTCAGAGAAAGAAATTAAAGATATCTATAAGCATATGAAGAAATGCTCTAAATCACTATTAATTAGAGAAATGCAAATCAAAACAACTCTGAGATACCACATCTCTCCAGTCAGATTGGCTAAGATGACAAAACAAGAAAGTGACAAATGCTGGAGAGGATGTGGGCAAATTGGAACGCTAATACATTGCTGGTGGAGTTGTGAACTTATCCAACCATTCTGGAGAGCAATCTGGAATTATGCCCAAAGGATTATAAATAATTTCATACCCTTTGACCCAGCCATACCACTTCTAGGGTTATATCCCAAAGAGATCATAGTAGTGGGAGGAAGAACCATATGTACAAAAATATTTTTAGCAGCCCTTTTTGTGGTTGCAAAGAATTGGAAACTAAAGGAGTGCCCATCAATTGGGGAATGGCTAAACAAGTTGTGGTATATGAATGTAATGGAATTTTATTGTGCTATAAGAAACGAGGAGGTGACGGATTTCATAATTACCTGGAGAGACTTATACAAACTGATGCTGAGCGAGAAGAGTAGAATCAGAAGAAATTTGTATACAATCACAGACATACCATATCTGTGACGACCAACTATGACAGACTGGACTCTTTTCAGCAATGCAGTGATATAAGTTAATCCCGAATGACTCAAGAAAGTGAAAAATGCGCCATCCAGAGATATAACTAGAAAGAACTGAGCCTGAATCCTGATGGAAGCAAACTAAATGATCTTGTTCTTCTCATTGTTTGGTTTTACTTCTTCCTTATCATCTTTCATCCCACCTAGTACAATATGCCTTTGTAATTGGAATAATGTTTAATATGAATGCATTTGCAGACCCTATACTGTACTATATGCTGTCATAAGGGGAGGGGGGAGGGAAGTAAAGGAAATTTGAAAATCAAGGAACTATGGAATTGAATCTTGTTAACTGAAACTAAACTAATAAATTAATTAAAAAAAAAAAAAAACCTCTAGTAAATGGAGATTTGGGTGCCAAAGACCACAAATTGTATGACACTGGGAAGGCTATTTAACATATGTACTTATGTTTCCCTATTGAATAATTCGTGTGCTGGTCACAATTGAATGTTTCTGAGTTTCTTGTTCATAACCCCACACATTTATATAATAAGTTTTCAAATTTACAAAGTATATTTTTGAAAGCATCCCAGTGAGATGGTTGTGCAAACTAGCATTATGCCCATTTTTCAGATGAGGAAATTGAGGCTCAGAAAGCTTTAATGATTCTTGCAAGACCACACAGCTATTAAGTGTCAGAGTTAGGATTTGAAACTAAGCCTTTCCTGTGTTCAAGTCCAACATACTTTGCCCCACACTATACTAATCATTCATATGTCCTGACATAAATCGTACAAACCTTTGTCTCAAAAGACTGAAACAACCCAGTAATACTGTCCTTGTGAGTGTGTGACTGATAAAGAGTAAACAAAAATCAAAATTGTGTATAAATAATTTGAAAAGGTTTAACAATGAAATAAAATGATTTTTTTTGTTTTCATACCAACAGAATTTCTCCAAGTTATCCTTCCTTTTTTCTTCCTCCCTGAAAGTCATCCCACATAACAAATAACATTTTTAAAGAAAAAAATAGGGAGACGAGGCAAAACTATGAAAGAATGAGTGGTAAAACTTCACTGTATGACTGCACGTCAAATTTGAAACTCTACAAATATTCTAAGGTGACAGAGGTATATCAAAAAAGTCTAGAAAAAAATATGCAATGTTCCACATCAGTGGACTTCTCACCTCTGCAAAGGAGTAGGGTGGGAGTGTTTTCTTATATCTCTTCTTTAGAACCATGTTCTTTGTAATTCTTTATCACTACTCCATTTTTAAACAGCTTTGAAAACTTGCACAAAAGGGTCTTTATCCAAGCTCAAGGGGAAAGACATTATTATTGTTATTATTATAACTAAATTTCCTCTAATAAAACCACTCCAAAAAATCTCATTAGATGCCAGCAGCTCTTTTTGTCTCCTTTTCTTTCTTTCTTGGACTTCAAAAGCATTCATCAAAGGAAGAAGACCTTTAGTTCAGTCCTCTCAGTTTCTTCTGCCTTCATATCTCTCCTAGTTTTGATCAGAGACCAAAGACGGTTCATAACAGCAGTTCAACTTTCAGGGCAATTTAAAGCAAATGTTTCTGTCAGCTCTTTCTATTAATGCTCACAAATGACTCACAAAGAGAAACAGGTATCATTACCCTGCTTTTAAAAGACTCAATGCTTTAACATAAGATGACTGCTAAATGTGTCAAAACACTTTTAAGAGACACTTGTTCCACTCAGAGAGGCTATTTACTCAAACTAGGTTGTCGACAAATCACCCTGAAACTTTTTAGTTCAAACAGCGGTATTTTTGTCCCTGTGAAATATTATGTTCTCTCCTCCCTCCTCCTGATTTCAAAGCAAAAAACTACCACTAGATACTTCGCTTGACTTCCAACTTCAAATCAGGAGTGAACTACAGGAATTCAAATTTTGCAAGGCATACATATGAGATTGATTTCACAAGTTACAAGGCAAAAATGGACTTCTTAATTTATAGTCATATTTGTTTGCTACAAAGATAAAATGAGGCACGTAAGGAGTGCATTTTATCACACTTACTTTATGTGCTCTGCAGATTCTGCATTTTTTACAATTTTTTTTATAAATTTACAAATTTTGTAAATTTTTACAAATTGAAGGTTTATGGTAACCCTGCATCAAGCAAGTCTATCAGTGCCATTTTTTCCAACAGCATGTGCTCACATTGTATCTCTAAGTCACATTTTGGTAATCCTTGCAATATTTCATTTTTTCATTATTATTACATCTGTTATGATGATCTGTGATCTTTAATGTTACTATTGTTTTAGGGAGCCACAAATCATGCCAGAGAAGACAGTGAACGTTATCGATAAATGCTGTGTGCATGTGTGCTTCCTTATTCCCCAGGACACAAAAATATTGAAATTGGGCCAATGAATAACCCTACGATGGCCTCTAAGTGTTCAAGTGAAAAGGAGGGTCAATTGATGTCGCCAATTTCATTTTTGTCTTCTTCTAGGAAATTGCCACAGCCACCTCAGCTTTCTGCAATGACTACCCTGGTCAGTCAGCAGCCATCAACAAGCTAAGACCCCTCCACCAGCAAAAAGATGATTACTTACTTAAGGCTCAGATGATAGCATTTTAACAATAAGGTATTTCTTAATTAAGGTATGTACATTTGTGTGTGTGTGGGGGGGTTAGCCATAATACTATTGCACATTTTTAATAGACTACACTATAGTATAAATGTAACTTTGACATGCGCTGGGAAACAAAAAAAAAATAGTGTGATTGACTTTATTGTGACATTTGCTTTTGGGACTGAACCCTTAATATCTCCGAGGTATGCCTATAGAGACATCGGATTTGAATCAAGGACCTTTGACTTCAGTTTTTCACAATTGTGGACTTTGTGGTCCTGGGTAAGTCAGTCTCTCAATGCTTTGGCTCAAAGGTACGAAACATTTGATTTACAACACTTCTGAATACAATTAAACCAGATTAAAATGTAATTGGGAAACATTTAACCTAATGAATAAAATGAAATAAAATATACATATTTTATATTTTAAAATTGTCAATATGCATTCTTCAGGGATCTTTATTTTTAGTTGAGTGACCCCGTTTCCATTAGACTTTGATGCCACCGTTCTCCACTCTTCTTGACATAGAGTTTCAGAGAAAGTGCTGATCTGAGTGGTTAGATGGAGTTTTATCACCTAGAAGTTCTTGGTACCAGTGAAATCACAGAGGAAGGCCCTTTCCCTACAGAAACCAAATGAAAGGAAGGGTATCACACTGAATAGAATGCCAATCTTGAGTTAGGGAGAACTAGATTTTCAACACCCACTCCTGCCACAAATTGGGTATATGACTCTGGGTAAATCACCTAACCTCTCTATGTGCCTGGAAGCTCTCTGAGCCCCTAAATTACATATGAGCTGCTGATCTGCCTCAGGTTTTGTCAGATCTGCATCTATAGCTATTTCTGGAAGGAATTTTTACACTAGGAGCTCCCCACATTAATTAAATCACAACTATCCCCCCAAAAGACAGACACTAATAAGCAGATGTTTTCTGTATTTGTCCATTGGAGTTTCTATGTGTTGCCAAGAAACAACAGAAGGATGTAGAGCAGCCTGACACACAAAAACCCAGAAAAGATTGAGGGTCTCCTTCAAAACAAATGTTTCTAGGAGAATTCTACACATTAAAGAGAAGACAGAATTATACATTAAAAGACAGTGTAGAAAATAGTGTACTTATTAGGTGCACTTTGCCTTGTTTGGCTGCATATCCATGTTGTAATAACTATCAGTAATACATGCAGCACAGGGAACTCCCTGTGTGAGAATTCCCTTCACTAGTTCAGATTACAAGCTGCCCGGTCCTTAGTAAAGGTCTTAGAGAGTTGTCTGAGACAGATAGAGGCTAAGTATCTTTGCCTCCTATCCTAAAGCTCATGTCAGAGGTGAGATTTTAACCCAGGTCCAACATTTATGTCCCCCAAGTCAGCAATTTTTAACCCTTTTTATATATGTCATAGATCTCTTTTGGGAGGCTAGTGAAGTAATGGACCTCTCCCCAGGATAAAGTTTTTAAATGCATACAACAAAATACAGAGTCTTGAGATAAAACCAATTATTTTGAAATACTGTTATCAAAATGTTTTTAGAAAATTAAGTTCATAGATCCTTTATATGGTGGCTATTGATATATTCAGATGCAAAGACAGGCACCATGTTCAAATCTTAATTATTCAGAAAATTTAAAGGTAAGCAATAACATCAAAAAAGTCTAGCACATAATCCAAAATAACTAAATTTGTATTTGCAATAAAATGTGTGGAATGCTTCACCATTCCCTCCACCCCCAAGATATGAGGTCACCAAAGACTATATCACAATTGATTTACCTTCCCTTAGTCACATGTCTGGGCTGGGTAGAAGGACAATTAGAAAGGAGGGGGTGAGGTTTGAGAAAATCTAGGCAGTCAGGAAATCACACTAAAGTAGAACTATATAGATAACTAAGAATTGTTAGTATATAACTGGGCAAACCACTCTGGTATCTTTGCCAAGAAAACCCCAAATGGTGTTATGAAAAGTCAGACACTCCTGAAAAATGACTGAATAACAACTGGGAGTTAGAAAGGGGAAAAAATCAAAGAGCATGATTTATAAAAATATACAAAGAGAATATTTGTATACAAATTAGAGTTATTTTAAGCCTCTCTGTTCCTCTAGTGCTCAGTAAACTCCAAATTCTACTAAGACTTCTTGTTAAGTTATTTCTGTGTCTGATTCTCCATGGCCCCTTTTGCAGTTTTCTTGGCAAAGATAACAGAATGGTTTTTCATTTCTTTCAGCTCATTTTATAGATGGGGAATTGAGGCAAACAGGGTTAAGTGATTTGCCCAGGGTCACACAGCTAATAAATGTCTGAGGCCAGATTTGAACTCAGGTCCTCCTGACTCCAGGGCCAACACTCTATTCACTGTACCACCTACCTGCTCCTCTATTAAGACTAGTTTGTGGGAATTAGTATTAAAATTGTCAGTGCTCCAAGAAATGAGAAGAATTTTAAATAAAAACATTTTAAGGCCAGTCTTCTTCTGAATTAGTTACTGTACTATATATGGGCTTACATATAAATTATGATGTCTATAGGTATTAAGAAATTAGCACATATAATGTTGGGATGATGGAGGAATGAGTCCATCAAAGTAGGGAACTTCTGGCATGTAAGCTCCCTCCACCAAAGAAATCAAGCAATAAGTATATATTAAAGGTTTATTGTATTCCAAGTACTGTGCTAGGTACTGGACAATAAAAGACAAAAGTGAAAACAGTTTCTTCTCTGGGGAACTTACTGTCTAGTAAGGGAGATAGTGTGTGTTTACATGCATATGTATTGATAATCATTAAATATCATATTTTTATCATATCAATTTATGAATTAATCAAATAGACTGCTTTGCCTTACTTTAAAAATGCCCTTTTCTGTGTCAGCAACTCCAGGGACCAGATAGGGCTGAAAGTGGGATCTTCCCTTATCTTGGGACATACTCCTTGCAGGAGGAGCCAAAGGGACCCAACAGCTTCTTTGTTCTCTCAGTAAACTCAGAGAATATCTCTTCCCCCAGACAGGGCTAACTTGGAGCATTCTTTCTTCTAAGAATAAGACTCTGAGCCTAAGATACTATCTTGAACAATGATAGTTTTTCTTTTCTTATCTAAATATTTTGTGGGGCACATATTAGTCTATGGCATGTTAATGATAAAGAAAACAAAGATATTCTAGGTTGGTTGACAACTCGTCAATTCCTCGTAATCATAAATTTTACCCTGAATTGGGCTGGCTCTAAAATGTATTTAAACCTTTTCATTTTCTTGTTCATAAGCTAGAAATTAACTTCTAACTCCTTGTACAAGTTCACTAGTCTTAAGGGAATAAATGTTGTAACTGTATATTACTATTTATTTGTGTCCTTTAACCAAACTTTTAAATGTATGTATACAGTATGTATACAAAATAATAATAAGAGCTGGCATTTATATAGATTTTCAAAGCACTTCACACATTATCACATTTGATCCTTACAACAGCCTTGTGAAGTAGATGTTATCATTAGCATCATTTTACAGATATTAAGGCTGAGAGACATTAAATGATTTGCCCAGGGTTACACCAATAGTAAATGACTGAGGCAGGGTATGAACTCCTTCCTTGCTCCAAGGTTGCTCCACACTTTTGCTTAGTTGCCTCAATTAGATACAAGGTGATTAGGCAATTTAGGGGTAAAGTAGCTGAGGTGGGGAGGAGTCATAGGACAGGTGGGAGCTTGAGCTGAACCTTGAGGGAAACTAGAAGTTCTAAGAAACAGAGGTGAGAAGGAAGAGGATTTCAGGCAAGATGTACAGCCACTGAAAAGGTCCGGAGATGGGAGATGGAATACCATACTTAAAAAAAGAAAGAAAAAGGAAAACATGTATTAAGCATTGATTACATACAAAACACTGTGCTAAACCTGGGGACACAAGATACCCCCTGATTTTAAGGGACTCACCTCAGAGCTTGTTGATTCTCACAATATTAAAGAATGAGGAAACTTTAATAGAAATCTGGGCAAGAATATTTAATCTCCATACAAGACTGCATGACAAATTAGGAACATTACAAAAAGCCTGAGATGACTGAAGTATTTGAGGTGATCCATCCTGGGGAAAAAGTTCTTGCTGTACTATGTAGCAAAGATGATCAATGACAACTAGGTTTTCTGACTAATGTAAATGGATCTCTTGGAACCACAAATAATTTGATCATGAGGCCAAACACTTTCATTTTAGAATTAAAGAGAGGACTTGAAATCCATATACACTTCGAAGTGGTAATACAATTCACTTAAAATAATAATAAGGTACAAATGATTGATGTCAGATCTTTACCACAGAACAGAATCTTATTGGTGAAATAACAGAGAGAAGGGGCAGAATGTGGAAGAGAGGAAGTCATAAATACGGGGAAAAGATGCAGAAAAGAAAGATTGAAAGATCTTTACTAACTTTGAAATTTCTCTAAGTTTTCCCTATCTTAGTGCAGCTAAGTGACACCACTTATATATGTGTGTTTGTAGATATATATGTGAATATTATATTATATGAATATGGGTCTGGAATCAGAGAGACCTGAGTTCAAATCTAGATTCACTAGCTGTGTAATCCTGAGTGAGTCATTTAACCTGCTCAGTAGCCTGAATCTCCAACATCAGACTTCTCCAGTTGACCTTTCAGCTCATTTTTTCAACATCTCCTACTGTCTCTTTTCTTTGTGACTTCTTATCTTTTTTCTTTTTTGGCTAAACTCAGAACTAGTTGAACATACAGATACAAAGAGTAGTCATTAATGGTTCAATGTCAACTTGAAGGGAGTTTTCTAGTGCTGTGCTCTAGGTATTGGTTCTTTTCTGGTTAAGTCATAGACAACATGCATATTAACTTTGCATATATTATAAGGAAAATGAAAACTGCTAAAATATTTTGACAGGATGCAAAAAGACCTTAAGCTGAAACAATGCATCAAATCTAACAAGGTGAAATTTCACAATGATAAATCTAAAGTTCTTTGTGGGTCAAAAAGATGTGCTTTAAGAGTTGGAATTGGACAGGTATGGTTAAGAAGTTCAAATGAAAATGATCTGGAGGTTTAAGTGAACCATAATCTCAAAATAGTTTAATTGTCCATGACCAGAAGAAGCCAACCATTTTCCCCATGATCCTCTCTTTCTCTTGTTTTGTCATAAACTCTTCTTTTAATCATAGAATGGGTAAAATTTCCATGTTCCCCTAATTTACTTATGATATATCACCCTTGATGTTTAAATCATGGACCTATTTTGACCTGATCTTGGTATAAAGTGAGATGTTGGTCTATGCTTAGGTTTTTTTTTTTTGTGAAGAAAACATTTTATTTCCTTCTTTACAACTTTGTTATATTTCACACACACACACACACACACACAGACACACACACACACACACACACACACATATATATGTATATTTATATTGATCTAAAACAAGCCAACCACATTTTTATTTTAGCAGGGATTGGGAGGGTCTCGACACTGTACTCTTCAGAGGTCCCCCTGAGTTATAATATATGCAGCATCCTTGTGGTCAATCAGAACTGGTCATCAGAACCAACAGAACAGAGGGCGAGATGCCAACTGTGGAGCACCAGGCCAGTGTTATGGGTAGGGTAAGACAGCAGGCAATGTAGCAGTAAGCCACAAGGGCACAGACAGGGGGCTGTCTGTTGTGAGCATTTTCTCCATGAACTAAGCCTATTTCTTTTTTTTATATTTGAAAAATTTAATTTTAAGACCTCGAATTTCAGATCCATTCCCTTCCTCCCTTGTCACCCATTCCCTCTGGGAAGATAAGTAATTCAGTATATGTTGTATATGTCCAGCTATGAAAACATTACCATAGCAGATATATTGTACAAGGCTGCTTATAATTCCCTCCCACCCATCCCACCCCCTACCTGGTCCATTCCCTACTTGATCCTGTCCCTCTTCTATAGTGGGTACTTACAACCTCCCCTCCCCGCAAGAATGCCCTCCCATCCATCATCCCTCCTCTCATCTCCCTTCCCCCTATTCAGCTACAGGTTGAGATATCCCACTTAGTATGTATGTCATTCTGTCCCAGAACCAAATTCAATGACAATGTGGTTTTGCCTTTTTCCCTTCCTATTCTCCCCCTCCCCTGCAGCCACTTCCCCTTGCTTCTTCTACATGAGATAGTTTACCCTACCCTGTCCCTCCCCATCTCCTCTTGCCACTTTCCTCTCTCACCTCATAATTTCACCCCTTAAGTATCCTCCCTTCCCAACAAATTCAACCTATGCCCTCTATCCATATATAACTGTAACCATATACACACACATTCACATATGTATTCATATGACCACACCCCCTTCTTCCATTATTTTCATAGTGAGAAAGATATCATCAGTCACAGTTATTGCTTTTCCATATAGGAATGTAAATAGTTCAACTTTGATAAGAACTACTAGAGCAGTATTTTTAAGGGTGAATTAAATGGCAGAAGAAAGTAGATGTATATCTATCTCTATTTAAGTATGTGTATATGCATATTGAGTTGATTTTATATTAATTGAATATATGCTTTTATATCTCTATTTATTTAATATATACGTGTATTCAATCAAAGATATATCAATTGATTGACTCTAGTCAATCTATATAAATATCAATTCAATTGATATCAATATATGAATAGATGTAATATCAATTCAAATAGAGATAGATATCATCATAGACTGTGGGTGAGGAGGGGGCTGAACTTCTCCTTTTTTTTAGCAGGGGGAATTCCTAATTAGGAAATTCTCTACTAGTACAGATTAGCACCTGTTCCACAATGTATAGCCTTGGAGGGCTTTCTCAGTCCCATAGTAATTTGTCCAAGATCACTTAGCCAGGAGGGGTCAGAGTCGAAGATGAACCCATTTCTTCCTGAAAGAGATCAACTTTTTCTCCAATCTGCTAAATATCTACAGAGTAGAAATGAGTACAAAATCAGTTCATCTTTAGCCACTATCCAACAGATCTTAGTTACCAAGATAGTAAAAATCACAGAGATACTCATATTAAAAGCTATTTCCCTTTTAAGGTGGTCCTATTATCAGGAACCTCAGAATGGTCTATTTAAAATTTCTAGAAGATAATGAATCAGGAAAAAATTATAAACATGTGCCCACTGGCCAGTGAGTGACCTTTACATTGTCCATTCTGAAAAGATAATCCTTGATTTTATCATTAATATGTGAAATCAATGTTTTAAATAAAAATCCCTGAAACTTCTCTCAGGAGAGAAGCTGCTTTATGGGCTATCTATTGAATGTTTTCTGGACTGAGTAGTCCTGAAAATATTAATGTTTCATGAGTCCTAAGCCTCTTCTGTCACATATCTTTAAGAAGCTGTTTCTTTTATCCTCTGACTATCCCTGGTATTATTTACCAATGGACTCTTCATCATACTCCATTCACCATGAGTTCACTGAGATATAAGTTTATATTCATCCAATATCTAGCTAAAAGACTATGTAGTTCAAAGGTCAATTTTATCCTGCTAATGACAGTTCCAACCTTAAGAACTATGGTACTCTCTTCCCCAGCCTGTTTTTCTCTTATGAATATTAGAAGTAATTGTCTTGTTAAATCCATGCCTATTCATCTTCTTTTGGGAAAAGAGCTATTTTGCTATTCTTCTTTTGCCAAGAACTGGGATTGTCTTAGGTCTATCCCTGTAACTGGATGTATGACCCTGGGTAAGACACTTAACCCATAAAACAAGTTTCTTATGAAATGGGGATTAATACCTGCCCAGCCTACCTTGAAGGCAAGAACTATTTTTCTTTTGATTTGGATTTTTTGGTTTGGTTTTGTATCCTCAACACCTAGTACAATGTCCTGCCTATTGACTGGAGCCCACCTTCTAGACCCTCAGAAGTAGATTTTTAAAATGCCTAAACTGCCTCAGAGCTGTGAACATAAAATACCTGAACTTTAAAGTAAAAATTGAAAGAAACAAACCAAAAAAAGGCAAGCTGTTTAATGTGGTATGTCGCCATCTTCTGGTAAAAGAAGAGGATGATTTTCTTCAGAATTCCATAAAGAAGAAATGTAACAGCAATATCCCTAGGATGATCAACTGTGAATAATTTAGCTACTCTGATCAATACAATGATCCAAGACAATTCTGAAGGACTTGTGATGAAATACGCTATCCGCCTCTAGAGAAAGAATTGATGGCGTC
The DNA here is from genome assembly GCA_011680675.1 of Gymnobelideus leadbeateri. NCBI lineage: Eukaryota > Metazoa > Chordata > Mammalia > Diprotodontia > Petauridae > Gymnobelideus > Gymnobelideus leadbeateri. The sequence continues at coordinate 102,718 of WOXC01012083.1, read as the reverse complement.
TGAGTGCAGACTTGAAGTATAATGTTTTCACTTCATTTTTCTTGCCTTTTTTTTTTTACAACACAACTAATATGGAAATAAGTTTTGCATGATTTCACGTGTATAACTGATGTAATATTTCTTGCCTTCTCAATGGTTAGGTGAGGAGTGGGAGAAGAAGAGTATTTGAAACCCCCCCCAATTTTTAAAATGAACGTTAAAATAATATTTTTTAAAAAAAGAAGAAACGCCATAACTCCGAAGTCTTGCTAATTTGATTACATTGAATTATGGTAGCAATTTGGAATTAAAATAACAACAATAACTCATGAGATACTAGTGACTTTTAACTGCAGACCTGAGATTGTTCACTGAGTTCTTTGCCTTTGCCTCACAGAGATCACAGAACAATGGCTTACTGGATGTCTGCTCAAGGCACACTGATAAAGGCTACCTCATCAGGACTGCCATCAAGGAAGATGATAATATACAGAAAGAGTCCTTGTTGGAGGCTTGTGGGAAGATGGGTGTTCTAGTACACTGGAACTAAAGTGAGGGACTGCTTTAATCATTCTGGAAAAGAATTTGCAATCAGAGGCAAGCAAAGCCATGAACCTATTCGTGCCCTTTGGTCCCGTGATCCCACTACTGGGAATATTACATCTTAAGGAAGTCAAAGGCAGACAGAAATGTGTATATTTTTCTATGTATCCAAACAAAGATTTAGATCTACACATACATATAAACATATCTATGTATGTATGCATATGTAACCTTTTACATAGATTATCTATCCATCTATAATTATAAAAACCTTTCTTACATTTATGTATGTGAGTATATGGGTATATATAAATGGCTTTCATATGTGTGTGTGTACAGATGTCTCATATTTACATATATATGTACAAAACACACAGAATCAATACTCATTATTCATGGATTCTGTATTTTTAAATTTGCCTACTTGCTCAAATTTATTTGTAATCCTAAAATCAATACTCTTGGAGTTATTGAGGTCATTCCTGGACATGTGCAGACCTAAGAAAAATTTGAGTCATTTGAAACAAGCACATTCCCAGCTGAAGTCAAACAAGGTGACCTTCTGCCTTCTTTTAGCTCTCATACTGTAAATAAATGATCTTTTCAGGGTCTATTTATTGCCAAGTTTGTCTTTTTTCACTTTTGTGCTTTTTTGGTCCCAAGCTTAATGCTAAAGTACTGTCTGGTATTCCTAAGTATAAGAAGGCTGCAATGTGCCTTATGGAAACAATATGTGTGTTAGGTAAGCTTTGTTCAAGCATGAGTTTATAATGCTTTTAGCTTGTTGGCTTTGAGTTCAATGTTAATGAATCAACAATACAATATATACAGAAAAAGGAAGAGGAAATTTGTCAATTTGTAAGTGAGGCTGCTTTGGAAAGTGCTAAAGTAAATGTTGTGACAAGAGGTTCACAGAAACCAAACCCTGTGTTGCCCTTGGAACAATGGTTCAGTATTCACTAATTCGGTGTTCCCAGCAATATTTTATATCAGAAATACCATGAATGATGAGAATAAAATCTATATCTATATGTACACACATATACATATATACATACTGACATACATATGTGTGTACATTTATGTGTGTATATATGTATGTGTGTATATATGTATGTGTATATATGTATATATATGTGTATATGTATATATATGTGTGTATATATGTATATGTATATATATGTGTGTATATATGTATATATATATGTATATATAATCTGTGGAGAGAAAGAGCTATTGTTGTTTAATCATTTTTCAGTTGTATCCACCTCCTCATTACCCCTTTTGGGTTTTTCTTGGTAGGGATAACTGGAGTGGTCTGCCATTTCTTTCTCTAGCTCATTTTACAGATAAGGAAACTGAGACAAACAGGGTAAAGTGACTCGCACAGGGTGACATAGCAAATAAGTGTCTAAGGCCAGATTTGAACTCAGGAAGTTCTTCCTGATTCCAGACTTGGCATTCTATCCAATAAGCCACCTAGCTGCTCCAGATACACACACATATGTATGTGTGAATGTACATATTTTAGATTGGCTATATAGATATAGATATACACAGACATACACATATGTGTATTCCATCCCTCTTATGAGAGTTGTATAATTTAATTATCAATTCATCCACTTTAAGTTTATATATCCCACAGCCCTCAAAGTAATTTGTTGTTCTTTAGTCAGACAGTTGTATTCAACTGTTCATGATACCATGAATGCCTATGTGACCATGAGGTCACATGAGCAAGAAGATAGAGGACTAGAAATTTTCTCTGCTCTCTATAGCCTCCTGAACATCTCCAAAATGGAAGTTATGCACCAAACATAAAGTTTTCTCCATGGTGTGGGACACTCAGAATCCAAAATAAGGTTAAAAAATAAAGCACTCATTGATCCTGAGCTCCCTCACTAGCTGTGAATCTGCACTAACAGACTCAGGGATCCTAATACACAGACTTGCCACAAAATTCAACCCCATACTCTAATGCATCCCTTCCCCATTTCCAGTGCTGTGGAGACCCAGCTCCAAATTGTGAAAGTTTGCTCAGGATATGATGAATAGCATGTTGGCAACCCTTCAATAGGAGTATTACCAGTGCTGGGTCAGAAGACTGAGGATCAGAGGAAGTGGGGTAAGACATGTGTATGGGGTGTCAAGGGGGTGGAGGGAGGCCTTGTAAGCACTCCACTAAGCCTGGGGGAAAGAGCTCAGTATCCAATTACAGCCAGTTCTATCCACCCCCAAATCACTTGAGCCAGAGATCTAATCTGATGAACCTTGAATTGCCTAGCATGGGAGGAGGCTGAGATGCTTTCAGACACAGCCCTCAAGGAAACCACCATCAAAAGGGACAGAGTCAGAAAGTGAGAAATAGGGGAAATTGATGGGAATGGAGGAAAGCCTGGAATAACCAAAGATTTTAGGAAGAAGAAAGCTCAGAGACCTTAAACATAAACAGATAAATAAACAATGAAAACATAAACAGAAGGAGCTATGACCTCCAGATTTAATTAAAAAAAAGAATTCAGGAATCTATGAATAAATGCTACAAAATAAAGCAAAATGATCCAAACACTTGATAAGATAGAGGATCCTGTGGAATGTGAGCAGAACACAGAACCAAAATTGGCTGTTCCTGAGTGGTTCTTAAGATAATGAGAATTGGAGCAGCTAGGTAATGCAGTGAGTAAGAGCGGCAGCCCTGTTGAGAGAACCCAAGATCGGTTCTGGCCTCAGAAAATGAGCACCCACACATAAATAATGACTGGCCGTGTAACCCTGAGCAAGTTACTTAACCCCAATTGCTTTAAAAAAGATAATCAGAATTATGAGGGTAGAATTCATGGCCTGAACAGCAAAAATAATGGATAGGATAGAAAAACTAGAATTTGTGATGGCAAGTCCCACCAAAGAAACACAAGAAAGAACACTAGATTGGGGGTGTTAATATATAGAAGTGAAGGACAATCTAGAAGAAGAAAAACAAAAACCAATAGCATTAAAAGAAAATATTCCAACTATGCAAGAGCTTACCATGTGCCATGTACTGCTCTGACCATCAAAGATACAAATATAAGCAAAAAGAAAAACAGTCCCTGGTCTCAACGAATTTATATGCTATTTAAGGAAGACAATGCACAAAAGGGAGCTGAAGTGGGGGTGAGTGGACAGAAAGTGAAATACCCATACAGGCCTGGTGGTAAAGTCTAGAGTCAGGAGGAGAGATAGGAAAGTAGCAAAGCACGGCTAGTTTGAGCCCATTCTTAAAATGGCAGTTCTAGGAGGAATTCATTAATTGGAGAAGTGGGGGCTGAGTCAAAGCAGAGGTTTTCTGGAATGAGAAGGCAGCTTAGGCATGGTTGCAAAGACCAGAGAGTCAGAAACAGAGTTTAGATCTCAACCTAGTTAGACTTCACATTTTGGGGGTAAGTACCCTATAGCTTCTTTCCAGTCATGACATATGAACAAGAGAAGAAATGTGCTATCAGAAGAAGAGATGGGCTGGTCAAGTAATGATAATGAAAGACAATCTTGATGGGGCGGAGCCAAAATGGCAGAGTAGAAACAGCATTTCCAATTTGCTCTGCCCCACACAAATTTCAAACAGTGTAAAAGGGGGCTCCAAACAACTTCTGGAGCCACAGCACCCACAGAACAGCACAGAGAAGCTAACTTCCTGCTGAGGACAGCCCAGCAGCCCTGCAGGGAGTGGCCAGCGCAGCGCTCTGAGAGCAGGCAGCACAGCACGCTGGGAATGGACAGCTCAGCACACAGAACAGAGCCCAGGTCCAAGGTTTTAGCCCCAGGGCGGCCGGGCCTTCAGCCGCTGGAGGAACCCCAGAACACCAGCAATTGTGGCGATTCCAGAATTATCAGCACAGATATGCCAAGGACAAAGTGAGAGGTTAGTGCCCTATGGACTTTGGGACCAATATTTGGGGAACTCGAGTCTTCCTCCCCTGGGGGCGAAAAGCTGCTGAAGAAATAGCTGCACAGAAGCCATTTTGCAGTGTCAGTAGTGGCTCTAGCTCCTGGTCTGTGAACTGTAGGAAGATCCAGCAATCAGTCTGGGGGTTAATCGCTCTTGCTTTAAACTGCCTGGATCTGGATTGTGGTCTGGGGGGGAAGTTTGGGGTGGGTATCCAACTTGCCAGAGTGGGTGGAGGCTTTACAGAGGCCCCCAACTAGCGGAAGTCGTGAAGACCCCACGTTTGGGCGGAAGCTCCCCTGTCTGGTGGCAGAGTCCTACTGTGGCAACAAGTCCAAAAATCAAGTAATTAAATGGCAACATGCCTAGGCAAATGAAATAAAATAAAGAGAAAAGTTCAACATTGGACTCCTATTTTAGGGGCAAAGAGGCTGAAAGCATGGAGGAGGACTGTGAGGTCAGAACTCCTGCACCAAAAGCCCCAAATGAAAATACAAGCTGGCTACAGGCCATAGAGGACCTTAAGAAGCAGATAAGAGAAGTGGGGGAAAATTTGGGAAGAGAAATGAAAAAGATGCAAGAAAAGTATAAAATGACAGTCAACAATCTGACTGAGGAAAATAACACCTTAAAAAATAGACTAACTCAAATGGCAAAAGAGGCTCAGAAAGGCAATGAGGAGAAGAATGCCTTAAAAAGCTGAATTTGCCAGATGGAAAAAGGATCTCAAAAGCTCACTGAGGAGATTCATTCCTTCTGAGTTAGACTGGAGCAAATGGAAGCTAATGACTTTATGAGAAATCAAGATGCTGTTAAGCAGATCCAAACAAATAAAAGAATAGAAGGCAATGTGAAATACCTCATGGGAAAAACCACTGACCTGGAAAATAGATCCAGGAGAGATAATTTTAAAATTATTGGACTACCTGAAAGCCATGATCAAAGAAAGAACCTAGAAATCATCCTTAAAGAAATTCTCAAGGAAAATTGCCCTGATGTTTTAGACCCAGTGGGGAAAATAGAGGTTGAAAGAATCCACAGATCACCTCCTGAAAAAGATCCCAAAAAGAAAACTCCTAGGGATATTATAGCCAGGCTCCAGAATTCCCAGATCAAGGAGAAAATACTACAAGCAGCCAGGAAGAAACAATTTCAATATTGTGGAAACACAATCAGAATAGCCCAGGACCTGGCAGCTTCTACACTGAGGAATTGAAGAGCATGGAATATGATATTCCAGAGGGCAAAAGAGCTGGGATTGAAGCCAAGGGTCACCTACCCAGCAAAACTGAGTATCTTGTTTCAGGGGAAAATATGGTCATTCAGTGGAATGGAGGACTTTCAAGCATTCTTGATGAAAGAACCAGAGTTGAATAGAAAATTTGACATTCAGACACAAGAAGCAAGAGATGCTTGAGAAGGTAATCAAGGAAAAGAAATCAAAAGGAACTTATCAAAGTTGGACTATTTACATTCTTACATGGAACAACCAATAACTGTGTTTGATGAAACCTCTCTCATTATGAAAATAATTGAAGAAGGGTACATGGCATATGTTCACAGGTATACATGGATAGAGGGCACAGGTTGAATTTGATGGGAAGGGATGATTCTTCTATTTTTTTTGGAGAGCAATTAGGGTTGAGTGATTTGGCTGGGTTTTTGTTTGTGTGTTGGGTGTCTGGGGCCGGATCCGAGGTTGGGTCCTTCTGGCTCCTGGCCTGGTGCTCTGCTTGCTGTGCCACCTAGCTGCCCCAAGGAAGGGATGATTCTTAAGGGGTGAAGTCAAGAGGTGAGAGAGGAAAGTGGCAAGAGGAGGTGGAGAGAGACAGGGTAGGGTAAACTATCTCATGTAGAAGAGGCAAGGGGAAGTAGTTGCAGGGGAGGGGAAGAACAGGAAGGCAAAAAGGCAAAAGCATATTCTCATTGAAGTTGGCTCAAGGAGAGAATCACATACAAACTAAATGGAATATCTTACCCTCACTCACTCTCCTGAGTAGGGGAAAGGGGGATGAGAGGGGGGATGATGGAGGGGAGGGCATTCTGGGGGGGAGGGGACGTTGGAAGTACCCACTATCAAAGAGGGACAGGATCAAAGTAGGGAATGGACCAGGTGGGAGGTGAGACGGGTGGGAGGGAAATATAAGCAATCTTTTACAGTATATCTACTATGGTAATGTTTTGCAGAGATATACATGTACAACACATACTGAATTGCTTATCTTCTCAGAGGAAGTGGGTGACAAGGGAGGAAGGGAATGGATCTGAAAATCGAAGTTTTAAAATTAAATGTTTCATAAGATGTCCAGGCAGTGGGGCTCAATGATTCACCTTGCCCTAATGGCAAAGCTGAACGGGGTATGGGAGAAGATATGGGAGAGAGCAGATTGGATGAGGGGATATCTAGTGGAACTGCTATTCTGGGGTGGTGGGTAGGGAAAAAATGGGGGGAAAATGTAACTCATAATCTGGTGGAAATGAATGATGTAAACCAGAAGTTAATAAAGCATTTTTTAATAAAAAAAAAGAAAGAAGGACAATCTTTAAATATAGTCTCTCATAGATCGTTCACAGAGACCGCCCTCTGGTGACTGGATTAGACATGCAGATCACAAATTTAGAGTTTGAAAGCACCTTACAAGTCTTCAAGCCTCAGATGAGAAAACTGAGGAAGACAGAGTTTAATTAACTTGTCTGTGCTCACACAGCCAGTAAGCATCTTAATCAAGATTGGAACCTAGGTCTTCCTGACTCCAATTCCAGTGTTCACTTTACCATGCTGCCTTCTTTTTATATACCATGAATATAACACTCACCATATTCATCTACTTAGGCTTCATTTTTCCTACATAACCAGTTCACCTCTTCTTCTGATTATTTATTTAAGGATATCTATATCACTTCTGGGTCACAAGTCATGTCCAGAAAGATGACTTATACCATCTCTGGTAGTATGTCTCTAAAGGCACTTATTCCATGTATCTTCTCAATGACATCTGGGTCAACCTCAGCCTTGTGTCCTTGGAGTTGTTTCATAGACCTTCAAATGGACTCCACAAAACAAAGTAAGGTCCATTAATATAGTGGAAAACTACTGTGCTATAAGAAATTATGTTATGTGATAATTACAGAGAGGCATGGAAAAAAGTCTACATGAAATTATTCAGAGTGAAGTAAGCAAGGCCAAGGAAACAATATACACAATGACCACAACAACGTAAATGGAAAGAATATAATGAGCAAGTATGGCTTAAGAGAAGAGATATCTTGGCAGAAATGGTAGGTCTACAAGTATTGCACAGTGTGCAATTTCAGACTTTTAAAAATGCAATCCTTAGCACAGCTCCTGGAACAACATAGAGGGCATTATAGAAATGTTAAGTCTTCTTCTTCTTAATAATTAGTTATATTTTTCCTTGTTCTCTCTTTCAAAATGCTCTTTGTTATATGGGGTATCACTTTTGGAAGGGGTGAAAGAGGAACATTGGAGGAAATTATAAGGATGCAAAAATACATAAATTAAAACTTTTTTTTTAAAAAGTGACCATCAGGTGCAGTTAGGTGGTGCAGTGAATAGAGCACCGGCCCTGAAGTCAGGAGGACCTGAGTTCAAATGTGACCTTAGACACCTAATACTTGCTAGCCGTGTGACCTTAGGCAAGTAATTTAATCCCGATTGCCCTGCCCTCACCCTCCAAAACAAGAAAAAAAAGAAAAAAATGAACATCATGGTATGTAACTTAACAAGAGAGAAACAATCATATCACTTTAAACCATTCTGCAAGTCAGTATTGTCCTTTATCTAATGCTAAGTTGTTTACATAATGCTTATCCCCATATTGCCAACACCACATTCTTATATTCCTTCTGCAATCTTTTTCTAATGTGACAAAAATCTTCCCTTTTAACTAAACTATTGCTGAGGCAAGATGCCATAATTAAAAGAGTTTACCTTAAAATTTTCAACTTTCAGATAGAAAAAGGTAGGCCCACTGATGCTGGCAGGAGGTCAGGCAGAAAGAACTTCTTTTTAAAATAATCAACACATGGGGAGAGCCATAAAATCAAAATCCTAGCTAATGGCAGCCTCATAAGAAACAAACTAAGTAAAGATGAAGCAGCAGCCTTGAAGAGTCTTTTTAAAAGAACAGGTTACATTTCAAAGCCCTGTGATAATTAGGGAGTATCTAAAGCTGCTAATAAATTTAATTAATTATAAAGTAGGAGTTTCTATAGTATGATGATTTTTTCCTTTACTGAGGTTTGTTAGTTACCTACCTTTAAAAAAAAAGGACTGGGGGTATCTACCCTACTTAAAAGGAGACAGGAGGAAAGGGAAAGAGTTATTCAGGGAGGGAGAGAGAGTTATATGGGATTTTAAAAAAATCCTCTAGTTTTGAAGAAGACTTAAAGTCATGTTTGATATTCAGAGCTAAGCCTATGTATAAAGAATTGAGACCAAGGATTTTTAGAGCTCAAAAATCTTAAAGGTCATCCAATCTGGTCCAATCCATTTATTTTCCAGATGGGGAGACTGAAGCCCAGAAAGGATAAGTAACTTGCCTAAGGTCTCACAGGAAATATGGAGGAGAGACAGGACTCAAACTCAGCTCCTCATGAAGTCCTCTGATTTCAAGTCCAGTGCTCTTTGAACCATGGTACTTGTTTTTATTGTTCAGTTATTCAGTCACTTCCAAGTGTTCATGACCCCATGGATTTTTCCATGGAATTTTCTTGGAAGAGATACTGGAATGGTTTGCCATTTTCTTCTCCAGCATGCCCCCAATTTACAGATGAGGAATTGAGGCAAATAGGAGTTAAGTGACCATATGACTGCTGAATGAAATTATTTGGGAGGAAGAGCAATACACAGTTGAATAAAAATACTTTTTTCTGTGAAGGGATTCAGAAATTCTTTGAGAAATAAAGCTACATTGAACAAGGAATGGCTAAAAAATTGAGGCACATGGATACAGTGGTACATTTCTGTTGCATAAGAATCAATGAATTAGAAGGCTACAGAGAAACATGGGAAGACTAATGTGAACTGATGCAAAATTCAGTAAACAGAAAAAGGAAAACAATGTAAATGAGAAGGTAACAATAATGAAAATTTTAAGTGAAAACAAGGAATTATGCTGATGGTCCAGAAGAGAGGAGAAAATACACCTATTTTTTTTTTTTTGCAAAAGAATATATGGCCAGATTCAGCTGATATGTTGGTTAGTTTTGTTGACGTCCTTTTATCTCTTTTTTTATTCTTTATTACAAGAGGACTTCTTTCTGGGGAAGAAAGTAGGAATACATTTGAAAAGAGGGTGAGATTTAAAAAAAGACAGCAATAAAATGTTAAAAATCTTTGAGAATACATGTTTATGAACATATATGAAATTTCCTATACATCAAAGCAGTTATGTTCTATGTTTTATTTTAAAATAACAGCTGACATTTATGTAACCTTTCAAAGTTTGCAAAACACCTTATATTTGCTCCTTATAAAATCATTTGAAGGAGATATTTGAGATATTACCCCCATTTTCAGATGGAGAAATTGATATACAGAAAGGTTAAATGACTTGCTCATGGTCACATAACTAGTGCTGGACAAGATTTGAACTCAGGTCTTCCTTACGCCAAGTCTATCACTCATACCCCTCTCCCATATCACCCTTTTTAGCAATATGGGTTAAGTGTCATTGCTGTATGTTTTCTAGGAATACAGAACTAATACATGTGATTGTATTAGGCAATGAAGCATGTGACCACAAAATAGTCATATTTCTTCTGCTCTGCAAATGGGGTCATTTTCTGTGATCCCAGATCACTTGCAGAGTAGAAGCTTCCAAGAACATCTCTCAGGCTATCCCTAATACAATGGGAATTGGACTAAATCTGGACCTTAATCTGATGCATCCTTTCCTCCAATTTATATTTTTTTTTCCTTAGAAATGCAAGTTGCAAAGAAAGTCTCAAATATTCTTATGGGTTAATGCAACTTGTATATAAGCAAAATTTTTAATTTTACAGCAGTTCACATTAGTCTTCCCATGTTTCTCTGTAGCCTTCTTGATCATTGATTCTTATGCCATAGAAATATGCCACTACATTCATATGCCCCATTTTTTTTAGCTACTCCCTAATCACTTAACCCTGTTTGCCTCAGTTTCTTCATCTGTAAAGTGAGCTAGAGAAGGAAATGGCAAACCACTCCAGTATCTTTGCTAAGGAAACCCCAAACCGGGTCATGAAGATTTGGACATGACTGAAATGAGTGAACAACAACCCTAGGAAAATCACTTGATCTCTTTCAGCCTCATCTATAAATTAGAGCTAATAACAGAATTTATCTTCCTGGATTATTGTAAGGATAGTATGTGATGATGCTTATAAAATTGCTTTGTAAGCTTTAAAGTGATATGTACATACTAGTTGTCCTCTTCCTCATCATTATCACCCAACTTCCTAACACCAGGAAATGAGCATATCAGATTCCCCAAATTAGTAATTATGCTGATTTGGATTCAGCACCATTAGGGAGGCATCAAGTTATAGCAGAAGGGGTATTAAGTTTGGAGTCAGGAAGAATGGGATTCAAATCTCTATTCCGACACTTATTATGTACATGTTGTTCAATCATTTCATTCATGTCCAACCCTCTGTGACCCCATTTGGGGTTTTCTTGGCAAAGATCCTGGAGTGGTTTCCCATTTCCTTCTCCAGCTCATTTTAAGATGAGGAACTGAGACAAAAAGGGTTAAGTGACTTAGCTAGTAAATTTCAGAATCCAGATTTGAACTCACAACGATGATCCTTCCTGACTCCAGGGCTTTCATTCTATCTCCTGTACCACCTAGCTGCCCTACTACCTACACGATGTTGGGTAAATCACATTGTGAAGGACTTTAACCTTTCTAGATTTCTGTTTCCCTGAACTATAAAATGAAGTTGGACTCTAGCTTGGAATCTCTGATCCCATTATCCTCATTGTTGCCTGGACTAGATGCCCCCTGAGATCTCTTCCAAATACTGATTCTATTAGTCTACTAAGCACCCAGGCAAGTCACTTACCTTTTCTAGATTTCTATTTCTTCATGGGTAAACAAGAAGAACCATATTAAATGATCTATAGGGATGCTTCCACTTCTATTGTTCTATGACTCTAAGATTGCTATGAGACCAGGTTTATCACTGAGTATATGTGAATTACTTCCAAGTACCTCAGTCTCAAGAGGAAGAAATAAAAACAGAAAGCAAGTTTAATTCTATAAGCATTATTTTTCAAGTTTAATCTGCAATGAACAAAACCATCACTATGGGACCACTGCTGAGATGTGATAGTCCAGTCTGGAGATGTCCACAAGAAGTTATTTTTCTTTTTCAGGTCATCCTGATCCCTTATGGGCACTTTCTGAAATCACTGATCCTTAGGTAGTGACCTCAGGGGACCAGTAACAATGGATGGAGCCTATATTCCAGAAGAAAGAGGCAAACAAGCAAACAAACAAACAAACAAAAACCACACCACGAAAGCCCTTGTTCTCAAGAGCTATACATCCTCATAGAGGTGATAACATATACATATCTAGGTCAATACAAGATAAATTCAGAGTATATTAAGGTAATCTGAAAGATGGAGGGATTAGCAGCTGGGGGGACCAGGAAAGGTCTCTTACAGAAGATGGAATTTGAGCTGGGTCTTGCAAGAAGACAGGGAGGGGCAGAAGGAAGGGGAAAGGGCTTTCCAGGCAAGGGAGAACAGCCAGAGCAATAACAAAGAGGCTGGATATTGAGTGGCATGCTCTAGACACTGCAAGTCAGGTACCATAACTGAATAGCAAATGGGAGTGAGGGGTAAGAAGGATGGAAAGATAGGACAGGATTAGATTATGAAGAATCTTAAAGGTCAAACAGAGGACTTTGTATATTTGCTGCCGATGAGGACAGATTTCCTTAGAATGGGAATAAATCTCTTTGCTTTCAGTTTGTTCTCCTATCTCTGACCCCCACTGATGGGTAGGTCTCCTCCAAGATGGTAAAAGAATTCCCCAACAGTGTCATGGTCCCCTTTGGCAGCATGGTAAAGTCTACAGAACTTTTGTCAGAGTAATGTTTTAAAATTACTGAAGAAGATATTAAAATTCAGGGGCGGCTAGGTGGTACAGTGAATAGAACAGTAGCCCTGAAGTCAGGAGGACCTGACCTCAGACACCTAACACTTGATAGCTGTGTGACCTTGGGCAAGTCACTTAACCCCAACTGCCCTGCCTTGCCCACTCCAAAAAGCAAAAATAAAAAAAAAAAAAAAGTTAAATTTCGGTTTGTTGTTGTTCAGTTCTTTCAGTCATGTCCGACACTTTGTGACCCCATTTTGGGGTTTTCTTGGCAGATATACTGGAGTGATTTACCATTTCCTTCTACAGTTCATTTGACAGGTGAAGAAACTGAAACAGGGTTAAGTGACTTGCTCAGGGTCACACAGCTGGGAAGTGGCTTAGGCAAGATTTGAACTCAGGAAGATGAATCTTCCTGACTTCAGACCCAGCTGTGGGTATATCCACTGTGCCTGCTAGCTATCCTTAAATTTCAGTTAGAAGTTACTAATAATAATGATACATGATTTGTTTTCATTCCCAAATTCACAGACTCCATGAAATATGTCCCAGGACCCTTTGAGATTCTTTGGACTTCCAAGTTAAGACCACATTATATTATAACGTATAATAATCAGTGGATATCAATGCAACTTGGGCTATCCATCTGTAACCCCTCATTTTTGCTACATAACTGGTTTAACTCCTTCAAATAACTGAAGTGCTATGATCCGGATGATGGATTGAACTTACTCTGCTTGAATCTAAACAACCAATTAATCAAGCAACAAGCATTTATTAAGCACGTGCTATTTGCCAGACAGTGGGGATATAAATACCAAAGTGAGACAGAACCTGCCCTCAGTGAGGTTCCATTCTACTGAAGGTTATAAAACCTTTTAAATACAAGGTGAAGAGGGCTGGGTGGGCCCTAACAAAGGAGATAATCAGGAAAGGCCTCTAAAAGGAAGTAGCAGTACTTGAGCTGAGGTGTGAAGGTAAATTTGATGTTACAAGAGGTAGAAAAAAGGAGGAGGGCATTTCAGGCATAAAAGACAAACAATGCAAAGGTGCTGTGGTGGGACATTAGGGAGCAGCAAGTAGCCCAGGTTAGCTGGAATATAAGAATGCATGAGGGCAGTAAGATGTAATCAGCCAGGAAAGACATGCTAAGGCCACACTGTAAAGCACTTTAAATGCCAAACAGAAGAGTTTTACTTTATCCCAAGGCAATAGGGAGTTATCAAAGATTCTTGAGCAAAGTTTTGACAAATTCATACCTGAATCGAACTAACTTAAGTATTTATTAAGTACCTACAAAATACCAGGCATTGTGCTAAGTTCTGAGGATGCAAAGAAAGGTAAAAAGTGATCCCTGTATCAAGGAATTCACAATATAATGCAGGGCTGGGGAACCTAAGACCTAGAGTCATTCTAGGCCTGGAGTTAGGAAGACCCCAAATTCACATCTAGCCTCAGACGCTTACTAGCTGTGTGACCCTGGGCAAGTCACTTAACCTTGCTTGCCTCAATGTTCTCATCTGTAAAATGAGCTGGAGAAGGAAATGACAAACTAGTATCTTTGCCAGGAAAACTCTGAGTGGAACCACAAAGAGTCAGACATGAACAGGCACTATCATTATCCTAATTTTACAGATGGAGAAAGTGATGCCTGGAGAGGTTATTTGACTTGCCTAGGATCACACAGCTAGTAAGTGTCTGACATGCGATTTGAACTCAGGTCTTCCTGGCTCCAAATCCAGAATAGGGTAGGGAGGGGGGCAGAGAGATAACTTGTACAAAGGCACAGAAATGAGACATGTAATGTAATGAGTTAAAAGCAATAAGAAGGTTAGTTTGGTGAGACCAGAGGATCTGGGAAAGAGAATAATGTGGGAATTATTAAATTAATAAAACTAATTTTTTTAGAAAAAAGATTGTAGGGGCGGCCAGGTGGCACAGTGAATAGAGCACTGGCCCTGGAGTCAGGAGGACCTGAGTTCAAATTCGGCCTCAGACACTTAACACAAAAAACTAGCTGTGTGACCTTGGGCAAGTCCACTTAACCCCAATTGCCCTACTTTCCTCCCCCGCCCAAAAAAAGATTGTAAGGGTAGGCTGTATGTTGCCCTTTTTCTTTCAAGACTGGGGGAAGGATAGAGGAGATATGGTGTAATTTTCCCCAGGTCTAGAATAATCAAAATTAAAGAATAAATAAGATGACCTATGATTTTTCATTTTGATTGGTTTTCCTTTTACTTAAAGTACTTCTATTCAAAAGTACTTTTTCTGAATAATTTGTTCAAGGGAAAGTCTTATATACCATCCCAGTCTATTATCTATATTTCCTTCCCGTTTCCCCATTTCTACAACACCTCCCCATTCCCAAATGTATTTAAAATTCAATAGTAAAAGGAACTTAAAACTTTTCATCATCCATTAAGAAAGGATTTTGCTATGAGGATGAGAGCCAGCAGAGGGCACTAGTGACATTTTGAATGATAATCTTAAGGCTACAAAACACAAGTGTGGGGGAATGAAATGGAAACCTTTTATAAAAGGTTACAGGAAAGTATTTTTCCAGATAATTATCTAGTTCATGTTTTCCTGTCTCTAGACAGATTTCTGAAAAGCACAGTAATATTTCTTTGTCACTTGTTCAGAGGACAGATTGCTCATTCTACAGAATGACCCCTGCATTAGCGCCTCTAAATAGACTACTTTTTTTGCAGGTTGTAAATGATCAAATTTTCACAACTTCAGATTGAAATTCTAATATTTGAACAAGGGTCTTATATCACCACCATCAACCATGAAAAGTCAAATATCTTATCTTCATATTTAGTACCCAAAATTGGTGCAAATTATGTTTTGTAATATTTATCTAATTGTTCATTAATTTGATAATTAATTTAGTTAAACAACTATAATTTAAATACTAAATCAAATTCACTAGTTTCTTCATTTCTGTTTATTGATATATTATTGATTATTTGTTTAATTGTGTTTAGTATGCAAAATGGTTCAGATTGTTAAGCTACACTTATTTGTTTCTTAATTTGTTCAATAATTAATTTAATCAAGTAACTGCATAATTTAAATAATCTCTATTTATTGATTTTTTATCAATTAATCATTTGTGTTTATTTTGTTTAGTACATGAAACCAGTGCAAGCAATATATTCTACAAAATTAAAGACAATTATAGGGTATTGTTTGAGAATGAGCTCATTCAGGATCATTACAATCTAAACAAGGAAATTAGGTTTAGTCTGGTTTTAAATAGGAATACAGACCAACTATCACCCAGACCCAAAGAGTCTCCAGTGACTAGTTAAAGAAAATCATTTTATAAGAACTCTATGGTTGGGACTCAGTAATGTTTGGTGATCCATGGGCAGTGATAAGCTTTAAGCAAAGGTAATGTTAAGATTCCTATCCTATGGGGCGGCTAGGTGGCGCAGTGAGTAGAGCGCCGGCCCTGGAGTCAGAAGGACCTGAGTTTGGATCCGGCCTCAAACACTTAACGCACACAAACAAAAAAACCTAGCTGTGTGACCTTGGGCAAGTTACTTAACCCCAATTGACCTCCAAAAAGCAAAAAAAAAGATTCCTATCCTAGGTAATAGGAGAATGAAGGAATAGGGAAGTGGGGTTGGGAGGAAATGGTTAATCTATTTTCAAGCCTGAATAATTGTAAATGAAAAGGCACGTTTTAAGTGTTTACTATGTTCCAAACATTGTGCTAAACACTAAACACACACATACACACACACACACACATACACACAGATACATATGTTTTAAATGGGGCAGCCCCTGACCTCAAGGAGCTCAAACTCTAAATGAGAGAGAGATAATATAAACAAAAGGGTTCAGATTCAGGATGGACAGAAAGGCATGAAATTCTTTTTTTTTTTTTGAGGGGGGAAGGCAAGGCAATTGGGGTTAAGTGACTTGCCCAAGGTCATACAACTAGTTGTGTCAAATGTCTGAGGCCAAATTTGAGCCCAAGTCCTCCTGACTTCAGGGCCGATTCACTGCATCACCTAGCCTCCCCAGAAAGGGATGATGTTCCTAAAAGTTCATTAGTGTGGCATATGACAAGAACTAAAAGGCCTTAGGGAGTGCCAGCAGGTTAGATGGAGGTACCCGGGGGTCTGGACGGTATAGCAGCAAGGCAGACAGTAAGACCTGGAGGACTTTAGCATGCTGAGGCAGGAATTGTGTTAAGGCCTGATGGTTCTTCTTATAGGAAGGCTTGTAGTTGGTGACACTTAGCTCATCCCAGTGGTATGAACAGCTCTTCCTACCTGATCACTCCATGAGAAAAAGAAAGAAAATGACTCTGTATCCCAAAGAGATCATAAAAAAGGGACTTACATGTGCAAAAATATTTATAGCATCCCTTTTCATAGTGGCAAAATATTGTAAACTGCAAGGATTCCCACCCATTGGGGAATGGCTGAACAAGCTGTGGTATAGAAATATAACGGAATACTATGATGCAATATGAAATGATGAACAGGCAGATTTTGACATGTGAGAACCAATGCAAATTGAAATGCACAGAACTAAGAAAACATAAACAGCATCAGCAACATCGTCTGATGATCACTATGAATGATTAAGCTCTTCTCAGAAACAAAATGATCCAAGGCAAGTACAAAGGACTCATGATACTATCCACATCCAGATAAAGAACAGTTGGGCTCTGAATGCAAATCAAGCCATATTTTTTCACTTTATTCTTTTTCATGGCTTTTTTCCCTTTTTGATCTGTTTCTTCTTTCATAACTGTGACTAATATGGAAATATGTTTTGCATAATGGCACATGTATAACCTATATCAAATTGCCTATCATTTTCAGAAAGGGAGCGGGGAGAGAGGGAGGGAGAAAATATTTGGAACTCAAAATCTTGTAAAAATTTATGCTAAAAATTGTCTTGACATGTAATTGCGGGAAAATAAAATAACTATTTAAGAGAAAGAAAAAAGAAAATGGCAAGGCAGAAGGGAAGGATGGTTGAGAGACGGATGAAAGTTAGAAACATACAACTGGTATAGAGAAGAAAGACAAAAACGAGTGGAAAAGCAGAGATATGGGGTTTATCTACATAGAGATGGTCATTGGAGCTATGGGAATAGATTTGGATTCTGAGGGAAAGGATAACAGATGGCAAAGTACTGTACCTTAGGGAACTTCATATTTATGGACAAAGGAGAATGAGGAACCCAAAGACCAATCAGATACAGACCTGTGAAACTGAACATTTTCACAAGAGAGGACAGAATATCATAAGAGAGGATGATCAAAAGGATTTAATATAGAGAAATCAAGGAAAATGGGAGACCCTTGTTCAAATATACTTTCTTTAACCCTTTAATGCTTTTTAAAAATTTACATCATTTCAAAATAAATACATTTTTTTTAAAACGATGCATCTTAAAATGGGAACGGACAGATTCTGAAGTCGGAGGACCTGGAATCAAATCTTGCCTCTGAAACTGGCTACTTTGTGACCTTTAGCAAGTCATTTAACATTTCTGGGTCTCAGTTTCCTTCTCTATAAAATGGTGCTTGGTCATTTCAGTCATATCCTACTCTTTGGGTCCCCATTTGAGGTTTTCTTGGCAAAGATATGGAGGGGTATTGCTATTTCTTTCTCCAGTTCATTTTACAGATGAGGAAACTGAGGCAAACAAGGTTAAGTGACTTGTCCAGGGTCACACAGCTAGTAAGTGTCTGAGGCCTGATTTGCTTTTTTTTTTTTTTGGGAGGGCGACTGGGATTAAGTAACTTGTCCAAGGTCACATGGCTAGGTTTTTGTTTGTGTGTGCATTAAGTGTCTGAGGCCGGATCCGAACTCAGGTCCTTCTGACTCCAGGGCCAGCACTCTACTCACTGCGCCACCTAGCCGCCCCTCTGAGGCCTGATTTGAACTCAGGTAGATGAATCCTCCTGACTCCAGGCTTACTACCCTATCCACTTTGTAATCTTGCTGCCCTTATACATAAAATGGTGATCCAAATAGATTGCCTTTAATGTCCCTTTCAGCTCTGAATGTATTCTATGAGGATGTGAAAAATGCCACGGAGTTAGACTCATTCAAATAACTGTGATGAGAAATACGGGAAAATTCAATGATTCTCACTTAACAGACAAGAAATTATGTGTAAAATACTATGTAAGAATATGTTTAGAATTGAAGACCCTGCAGACCTTCTTAAACTTTTTCCACTCACTACCCCTTCAGTGCTTCTTAAACTGTGGGTCACAACCCTATACAGGGTTTTGACCCGCATTAGAGCTCATGAGGACAAAAATGCAAGTGTACAGAAACTGATTACAAGGGTCATTTTAAAAGATGGAGAACACCAGTCCTGTTCACAGGCTACCAGGGCAGAAAAAAATCTTTGACAAATGTATGCAAAGGCTAAAAAAAACAATAACTATTAAAAACTGTCTTTATACAGGAAAATAAACTTAGGTAAGCAACTTTTAGCTCAATTATATGGCACTTTAGTATCATGCAAACTTATAATTTCCTATGATTTCTAAAGAGATTTTTGTTGGATCATATAGAGCTTGAAACAAGTGAAAATCTAATACATCCTTTTTATTTATTTATTTATTTATTTTTTAAGCAATTGGGGTTAAGTAACTTGCTCAAGGTTACACGGCTAGTCATTATTTATGTGTGGGTGCTCATTTTCTGAGGCCGGATCTGATCTCGGGTCATCCCAACTCCGAGGCTGGCGCTCTTACTCACTGTGCCACCTAGCCGCCCCTTTAGGGCAATTGGGGTTAAGTAACTTGCCCAAGGTTACACTGCTAGGTTTTTTTTGTTTGTTTGTTTGTGTGGATTAAGTGTCGAAGGCCGGCTCCGAACTCAGGTCCTTCTGACTCCAGGGCCGGCGCTCTATTCACTGTGCCACCTAGCCGCCCCGCATCCTTTTTATTTTACAGATCGAGAAACTGAGACCCATGGAGGTAAAATGTCCAACATCACACAAGACTTGGTTGTTAGGAACTTTTCAAAATTGTTTAAACAAATATTCTATTGCTTTGCAAACTTCTAACAGTAACTGTTAGCAGAAATTATGATTTTGGGAAAAGCACAGGTTTCTGTATTTAATCTGTGAATTCATGAGACTGATAGAATCTTAGAGCTGGAAGGAAACTTTGAAGTAATTTAATCCAATCCTCTTCTTATACAACTAAGGAGACTGAGGCCCAGAGAGACTACAGAAGGAAGTTATGCCAAGACCAATCTTCAGACACCTAATTGAGTGTTCTTTTTACCACTTCACCTCCTGGGAAAACCTAAGTACCAACCACTGACTTATTCATGAAGTGTCAAGACATCATAAATCATCACTCTGGTGGGGGCAGGGGTGTTTGGGTACATTATTCCTGTGACTTCATTGGTTTGGGAAACTTCCAGTTCATAACTTCCAGTTATGAAATCATTCCACTGATTCATATTTCTACTCTTCCGTAATTTATAATCTTAAAGAGGTACCTTGGTAACTGGGAATAGTTTATAGTCTTAGAGAGAGGTATCTGGAACACTATTTAACCTTCCCCAAGGTCACAGAGTTCAGATATAAATATAGATCAGAGGTTCCCCAGTTTATTTGACCTATTGCACCCTTTTAAAAAAAAAATTATTCAGTGCCCTCTGGAAATCTACTTTCTTTAACCCTTTAATGTTTTTTTTTTTATTTACATCATTTTGAAAAAAATATATAATTTTTTAAATGATGCATCTTGGGGCGGCTAGGTGATGCAGTGAATAGACCACCAGCCCAGGAGTCAGGAGGAACTGAGTTCAAATCCAACCTGAGACACTTAACACTTACTAGCCATGTGACCTTGGACAAGTCAGTTAACCCCAATTGCCCTGCCCTCCCCCTTCCAAAAAGAAAAAACATGATGCATCTTAAGTTTAGTAATTTATTGTAAAATTGCGGTTATTTTTCCTGCATTGAAATTTTGATGACATGATATTGTGTCATGTAACCATATAGTGTCATAATATAAACAAGTCATTACACTCACATATTACTGCCAATGCATCCTGGACTCCCTGATAAGGCACAACATGCCTACCTGCCAACACGTGCATGTTAAGACCTGTTGTCAGACTTGGCCATAGCATTTTGTGTTTTTATTCAGAAAATACTGTAAACATTATGACTTTATCATACAACAGATGAAACACGTACAACGTTTTTCAAAATGTTTTTACCTTATTTCTTTTCTTGTACTTCCACCATCCCCTTAATTTTATTCAACATCCCCCACTTGTACCTAACACTACTATTACCCTACCCTGTATCGTTTCAGCACATCCCTCCCCGCTGGGCATGGTATCACCCACTTTGGGAACTTCTGAGATATATGCATGTGTATGTTTGTGTGTTACAGATATATGCATACACATACACACATTTTACATATTATATCTATCTATCTATCTATCTATCTATCTATCTATCTATCTATCTATCTATCAGGTTTTGAATATTTCTGACTCAGGGTTGGCCCTCCCTCCACTACATCACAGAAAAATCGCAACTGAACAAATGCACTCTCTGACTGTCTTTTCTGACCCCATTTCTCCCGATTTTCCATTACTCTCTGGGCCAACTCAACTTGTACAAAGAAGAAATCCAGCCTTTCTTCTCAGGAGCTATCAGACAACATTCAGATTGCCCTCCTGCTCTATCAATCAACACTCATGCACACTTTTTGGAAGTTCTTTCCCCAAGGCCTGAAGATAGAGGTAAAACCTGACTGAAGATGTTACCCTGCATTGGAATGATAAAATAGAATGGCCAGTGTTAAGAAAGGTTTACACATCCTTCTTCCTTTAGGGAGAAGGAAGTTCTTCAATCAGATTAGATAAAAGTTTAGAGAGCCCAGACTTTTGTTGTCAGCGGTATCATCTATATGTATTTGTCCTTCAAAAACTAAGTTTGTTGGAGTCAGTGAACACAGAATGCTGTCAATCAAGAAGAGAACCATCTTTGGTAGTTGAGAAGAGCTTCAGTTATGGAGGAAGCACCCAGGTCTTGAAAGGAAATTGTTCTTTGCCTTTTCCGCTCCACCTTTTTTGGAGTATAATTGAGGCAGGGATGGGGGGGGGGGTTTCTCTCCTTCCCCTCTTAGAAGCAATGGCATAGAGGAACCAACCCAGGAGACATTGTGAGCAGAAGCTAGGAAGAGTAAAGATTCCAGTTACGTGGAGGGAGAAGCAGGTGCAAGGAGTCCTGGAGTGACCTACCCAGCAAATATGCTGCATTCAGGGGGTATCAGCAAAAGGAGAGCCAAGACATCCAAGGCCCTGAAGCACTAAAGTAACCTTGACCACACTTGTTTCCTATTGACATTCCACTGTACTCATGTACTTTATGTGTGTGTGTGTGTGTCCACTCCCTCCTTCCCCTGGGGTCTAAGCCAAACAGCTGCTGCTTGCTTCTGAACTTGCTTCTTGCTTGGTCCACAGCCTAGGGCTCATGACCTCTCCTCACCCTAGGACACCACATACAGGAGTTGGTTTCCTCCTCAGGCTGTCCTGGAACTGTGACCAGGAACAGAATGAGTGTTAGAGTTGCCACTTAGCATCTGTTCCTGCCCTCTCCCTAAGTTCAGGCCCCTCCATGATGGGTCTGGGGCTTTTTGTGCCTCATTTCCCACTGAACTGGATATCTCCTTGTGGTCTCCTCCTGGCCAAACTCTATACCTCTCTGTCTCCCTATGCCAACCTAACCGAGAAAAGGGACTCACTGTGATTTTATTCTTGGATTTCCTGACCAAGATTCAGTCCAATATACTTTCTATAACTGTTTGGAAGAATTACAGAGGAAATTCAATGTATTTTTCCTGTTATTTCTCTTTCTTACCACTGTCTCCTCTCTATTTTGTATGAAGCAAAATACAAACATCTTCACAAGCCTCTAAAATCTGGTTCTAACCTCAAATGTTTTCAATTTCTTCTCATTCTATTTTTGTTCTATGTTTTCATTACTTTTGGAGCACTTTTTGCATAAGATGCTATAAGGGAAACTTCAACATGTTCAGTTGTTTTTCAATCATGTCTGACTCTTTGTGACCCCATTTGGGGTTTTCTTGGCAGTGATACTAAAGTGGTTTGCCATTTCCTTCTCCAGCTCAGTTTACAGATAAGGAAACTGAGGCAACCAGGGTTAAGTGAATTGCCCCGGGGTCACACAGCTAGTAAGTCATTATAGACCACCAATAAAAAAGCACATATGGAAGAAGTGAGTTTTCAGCAGTTTAGGATGGAATGCTGGTAACAGCCTTAGATACTGAGTCAAGATACCCAGGATACAGACCCAGCTCTATGATTTATTAGCTACTACATATAACCACTGGCAAATCACTTAGCCTTTTTGAGACTCATTCTCCTCATCTGTAGAAAATGTAAATAATGATGCTCAGACTATTTTTGTGGAGTTATTATGAGGAAAATATCTCATAAAACTCCATGTGCTATATCAACTACTATTAGTATACAATTCTAATATTTATATATTAAACATTTCTAGGCTCATTGCCTTTGTGAGAGTTTTACCTCTTAGTTTTAGTTCAAATAAAAACTACTTTCTATTAAAAGAATCACATCCCATTCCAGAGAAATAAACTTTTAAAGAAATAAAAAACACTTAAACAGAAAACTTGTCAGAAGTTTAAGCAGAGTTTTAGAATGGTTTCATGATAACCTGTCCTTAATTAGTTTCCGTTTTTTTAGGTGTTTAATACCAACCTCCCTTCAACAAAGACTTGGAGAAAGTTGGATTTCGGGATTTCTGTAACATAATTAATGATCCTAAAGACAATAAAATGTACAACTAAGACTCAGCATTTGTTTTTTGCATGCCAACACCATCAGCAATTTTTTTTACTGCTATAATACTCTTAATAATCAAGTAGTTTAAAGGAGGCATACAATTATACAGCTCTTCCTGCCAACCAATTTAATTAATCTGAATGGGAAAACAGCAGGGAGCCTGTACATTGTATAGCTTGAATAGGAGTAGCAGCTGGATATGCAAATAGGTAAAAGGTAAGTGAATCAGTCTCAAAGCCTAGAATAAGCAACTAGAATTTCTCCTAAATTCGAGATTTTTGTAGCACATTAGGAAGAGAAGCAATGGAGAAACTAGATCTGTAAAGGAAGATAATTAGAAGTCTGCAGCTTAAGGTGACCTAGGAACAGAGGAATCAGAAGTGGAAAGGGACCTTGGCATTCATCAGGTCCAACCCAACCATTTTACAGAGAAAGAAACTGAGGTCCTTAGGACTTAATCGTGTGTACAAGTGACAGAACTGGGAAAGGATGCATCAGAACAATGTTTGTGGGTTAGACAAAGGTTTATTAATTAAAGAAGCTGCCTAAAAAATGAACAATATTATGGCTAATACAAATAAAAAGAAAGGCATTGTGGCATAGTGGATAGTTAAGCAGCTTTTGAGTTAGGAAGATCTGCCTTTAAGTCCAGCCTGACACGTGCTAAATGTGAGCTATGGGGGGATTCACTTAACTGCTTTCTAAGACTGTCAATCACAGAGCAGGTAGCAGTTTCCATTGGTAGAGTTTCTTAACCCAGAAGCCTTTAGAGCAAATCATCACAGGCTTAGCCTCATCCCAAGCCCCCAAAGAGTAACAAACCCTACTAAAATGTGTCTCGATTAATACTTACAAATTGCTCAAAAAGGAAGAGAAATCAACCAATAATTATGTAGAATTTAAGGATTACTCGGCGATATATTTTATTATTGTTCAATTCTTTCATCGCATCCACCTCTCCAAGAACCCATTTGGGGTTTTCTTGACAGAGATACTGGAACAGTTTGCCATTTCCTTCTCCATCTCATTTTACAGATGAGGAACTGGAGCGAACAGGGTCCAGTGACTTGTCCAGGGTCACACAGCTAGTTTCTGAGGCCAGATTTGAACTCAGAAAGATGAGCCTCCCGGGTTCCAAGCATAGTGCTTTATCCACTGTACCAAGTAGCCACCTTTAGGTTATGAATACATATACACATATGCATAAAGATACACACATTTATATGCATTTGTTTAAAGGTTTAAGTACACATATACATTGTCGACCTGAAAGTTTGATTAAAGGAGACCAACAGGCTAGGCGATATGTAAATCCATATTGTTTATTCCCTTAAAGCTAGCTGAATACATACATGTATGGAGCCAGATAATATCTGACTGCCTGAACAAAAGAATGAGAAGATTTAAATACATTTTAGAACCATCCCAATTCAGGGTGGCTGTGTCACTCGAATTTATGATCTCTATATATGTTTAATCATGGTATGGAAAAGGAATTTTCTTAATTGAATAGGTGGTAAATATTATAAGACAAGAGAGCTGACAAAGTGTCAACTGAAATTATGACCCAGGATATCTGTATTTTCTTTACCATTAACATGCCATAACATAGTATATGTCAAAAATATTAAGATAAGAAAAATTACCATTATTCAAGATAGTGTCTCAGGTTAAGGGTCTCATCCTTAAGAGCCATAAAGTCAGCCCCATCTGGATTTGTTGACATAGGAAGAGGTATTCTCTGAGTTTACTCAGAGAACAAAGAAACTGCTGGGTCCAGGCTCTTCTTCTGGTTGATTAGCTCAAGCTCTGGCCCTTATTGAGGTTATTATGTTGATATTAAATGATTACCAACATATACACACATACATGCACACGTATGTTTAAGGGCTACAGTAGTTATTATTAATAACCCTTACTATATATGAATATATATATATATTTGTGTGTGCAAGTGTCTATATCTATTTATATATTTACCTTAACTTTTTTTTTTTTTTTGGCTTTTTGGAGGGCAATTGGGGTTAAGTAATTCGCCCAAGGTTACACGGCTAGGGTTTTTTGTTTGTGTGTGTTAAGTGTCTGAGGCCGGATCCAAACTCAGGTCCTTCTGACTCCAGGGCCGGCACTCTACTCACTGCGCCACCTAGCCGCCCCTACCTTAACTTTTAAACAAAGGTATGTATATGTGTGTGTGTGTGTGTGTGTGTGTGTGTATACATACATATATATATATATATATATATATAATTTGATTTAAGACTCATAATCTAGGGGCAGCTAGGTGGCACATGAATAAAGCTCTGACCCTGGAGTCAGGGGGACCTGAGTTCAAATCCGGCCTCACACACTTAACACTTAACTAGCTATGTGACCTTGGGCAAGTCACTTAATCCCAATTGCCCTCCAAAAAGCAAAAAAAAAAAAAAAAGACTCATAATCTGTTCCTACCACAGATGAGGTAGGGAAGAATAGCCAGGGCTCCAATGATCCAGAACAGGATCAAAGGCCTGACTATGTTGCATATACTTTTGCAATTTTATGTTGGATCAGTATTTGTCAATTGTTTTTAGTGTCCATTGGAAAAGTGAGTAAATTTCAAAGAAAATAATTTTTAAAAAATTCAGTCAGTCTCAAATCAGAGAACTCCAAATTACAGATATGGAGCAAAATATGATTATATTTAAATGTGTCTTAAATATATGTGCCTATGTACATATGCACACACACAAACATATACATATATAGTTAGTAATCAATGCACGTGTAGTTCTGAATAAGAGCTTGAGAATTTGTCCCACAAATCTAGTATTACTTGGTCTCTAATTCTATACAAATGTTTTCTTCTGTGTTTTGACAGTATGACAGTGAAGCCTTATCTTATTCTGAGAAGTCTCAGCTTTCTTGAATTGCTTGTTTTTAAAATCAGCTTTTTATTAACAAAGTTAAAATTTAGGAATTTAGGGTATGCTATTAGTATGATAAAGATGTTTTCGATTTTAATTATTCTTCAATTACAAAATTTTTAAAAATCTACACATATTTAACTAAAATTGCAACATATATTCACATATATTTCTAAGAGCATTTTCTCAAATAAAATAAGTTTTCAAATAAAATAAGTTCTCATGTTAAAATTATAAAATTTAAAAAATTTAACATTTTAGTGAAAAAAACAAAAGCAGTTGCATTTTGTGACTAGGTAATTTTAAGTATACATTAGGGTAGCTAAAGAGGCATGGGAGAGACAGAACCAGCCCGGGAATCAGGAAAACCTGAGTCCAAATGCAATAGACATTTAACTAATAGTGAGACCCTGGGCAAGTCACTTAAATTTGTTTGCCTCAGTTCATTATTTGTGAAATGAGCTGGAGAAAGAAATGGTAAACCACTCTATTATTTTTGCCAAGAAAACCCCAAATAGGGTCACAGAGAGTTGGACATGAATGGAATTATTCAATTTGTGAAAAGTTGAAATTTGCAAAGTTTTGTTTTGAAATATATGGGTTATAGGTTCTTCACAATTTCATTTTTATATATTTTAATTAATGTTTTCTTTTCCTATTTCCTGTTTTATTTGTATATCAAGAAAGGCATATTTGGGGTTTCTTGCTCATTAACAGAAATCCCATGCAAAAATTTTTCACTGGTCAATGGAAGTCCCCACCTTTCCCTTCACCTCTCCTTTTCTGTCCTTATCTTTTCTCCCCTTCATCTCTTCTTTTCCCTTATCCTTCCCTCCCTTCTGATACTCTCCCTTTCACCCCCTTACCCCTCTCTCCCTTCTACTTGAAAAGTAGCTTAATTAACATCTAATAGAATTAGATGTTAACAAAGCAAATAATTATCCAGACATCCCTATGTGCTAACTTATCAAGGACAGGCGCTCTTAATAAATATTCAATTAAATACATAAGATCCCTTGGAGTTCCAACATCTTATATGATATTTATAAAAAAGAGGTTATACACCCCCCCACATATATATATATATATATATACATATATATATATATATGAAGTTCAGAGAATATGAATATTTAAAGGTTTTATATTGGTATTTTACATTGGTATTATATTAAGATTTTTTGTGTATATGAAAATCAATAGACCAGCAAGGTAGACTCTAGGAATAACAAAAATATTTAAAAAATGAAACAATCCCTTCTCTCAAAGAGCTTATGTTTTATTGGGGAAGAATTAAGGAAAGCACTACAATTTAATAAATAATTCAATTAAACCGATGCTTATTAATCGTTTATTACACCATTATTAGGTATTTTCCCCAAGGAGTTCAATGATAAATAGCCACCCTCAAATAAGAGGAATGTTGTGGACAACGAACAAGGTTGGTCTCAAAGAAAAGAGATGAGAAGATACCTCCCCCAATTCCCTTGTCAAGATAAGAAGGGAACAAATATTTATCAAACAACTACTATGTGCTTGGCACTATGCTAAATGTTTACAAATGTTATCTTTGGGTCCATGGGCATAGAACATGAGCACACATATATACACACATATGTATTATGTATAAATGTATGCATATATATATATATTCAGATTTTTGTTCACTGATTTTGCTGATATTTTTCCTCTTCTTCCTTTTTTAATTTTCTTTATAATATTCTTTATTATATAGGAGAGAGTAGGACATAAAGAAATTTAGGCAATGTAAAAACAAAAGTTATCAATAAAAATTTAGTTTTAAAAGAGTTTATCATATAGAGAACTGATGAACTCAAAGTGCAGATTACATATATTTTTTTTACTTTATTTTTCTTGCTTTTTAAAAAATATAGCTATCATGATTCAAGATAGAATTCATAAGGGTAAGGGAGAGCTCTAAACAAAACACTAAGCTGTAGGGCCTTGTAGAAGTCTCTCTGGGCCTCAGTTTCCTTACCTATAAAAACAAGGAGTTTGACAATATGACCTCCAAAATCCCTACCAATTCTAAGTCTTTGAATCCTATTATCTCCTCTCTCTCTCTCTCTCTCTCTCTCTCTCTCTCTCTCCCCATCCATATGTATATTACACACATTATATATGTGTAATATGTGTATATTACATATGTATGTATAATATGACTGGCTTGGACTAGAGGGTCTCTAAAGGCCTTTTCAGCTTTAAATTTTATGATTCTGTAAGAACATTTAAAGGAGGAGTGATCACATTCTGGGTTTTGTTATTGTTGTTGTTCGGATTGTTTTTGTTATCTTAGTATTGAGTGAGTTAAAGAAAGGCTTTCTGAAAGAGGCCTTAAAAGTAACCCCAAAGCCCATTACTATGGACTATATCCTTATGGGTAGAAATCAATGCTTTGTCCTGCATGAGGAGTAAGGCATTGATTTCTATGTATAAGGAAAGGGTCTCACACTATTGGGTTGGGGACTGAGGTTACAAAAGAACAGAAGAATTCCACCTGTTGAAAGTATGGAAGGTATGTATTTTAGGGGCCTAGAAAGGTCTCAGTGAATACAAGGAGGCAGAAGGGGGCACAAGGAAGCACTAGTAGTTCAGTTCGACAGGGGACATAGAGTGGATGAAAGAGTGTAGGCAAAATTTGACTGAAAAGATAGTTTAGATCTTAGAGAGAGAGAAAGAGAGAGAGAGAGTTACAATATCTATATTTAGAAGGAAAGGAATAATGGATTTAAGATATGGAGATTACAGTGGTCAGTCAATTACGATAACAATTATGAACAATTTTATTTTAAACAATACCTGTGTGGGGAGAAACATACAGATATCCCTCTAGTAGATTACAGTTATGGCTTCCACATCATGGCTTTCCCTATTGTGGTTTCGATATTTCATGGGTTTGCATTAGAAATTAAACAGGAATTTGAGGGAGTTTTGTGGAAGCTGCAGATGACACATGAAGGCCAGCAGATGACATACAAAAAGTTTAGAAACTCAGAAGTACATAAAATATGTGTATAGTATTGTATATCAGCCTGAATTTTACAATAAGATGCTGTAAACATCCCATAAAAGAAAAAAGAAAAAACATCAGACTTCTTCTCTGGTACAAAGGGAGGGCCAAAAAAATTTACACAGATTTCCTTGATGGCAGGGCACCATGCTCCTAACCCCCACAATGTGGAAGAGATAACTGAATAAGTTCCTTGAGGACAGTCTTTCATTTTCATCTTTGTATTGTTGGCACTTAGCACAATGCCTGCCACATAAGGTTTAATATATTAGTGAATTGAAGTCAAGTAAATGAAGTATTCCAGCTTTCTCAAAATGATGGCTCCCTATAGGATCACAGCTCTTCTAAGCACTGCATTTACCTTATGGGCTTAATATCAGAGAGAGGAATAGAAAATAGAGTTTCAGAAAATGTCTATAGGGGATGAATCAAAATCGAGTAGAAGAAAAAGATTTGTTTTCAAATCTCCAGATGTTTTAGAGTTTAAGTTGAAGATGAAACATTCTTTCCATTCATAAAATATAAGAAATAAAACTAGTCTGAAAGAAATGAATTGGAAACAGATGTGCATGGTGTGGTGTGCTTGGCCCCAGTGATAGCTCAAAGGTAAAAGTGATATGAAAGTAAATTGTTCTGCCTATACAAAAGTCAGCAAATAAAATGATACTAAAAATGACAAAAGGAAAAGCAGGATTATATATTGTTATACCTGAGAAGAGGCATATAGAAAGATCCTTGGGGGAATAATTTCCTGAGATGCACTGATAAAGGTCACTTAGGAAATTTAGTCAGAAGTGGATTTAGGTGGCACCTAGTACAATCCTTTCTTTTTATAGATTTGAAAATGTGGGCCTAAAGAAGCTAAGAAGTTTGCTCAGGGATATGAAATATGTATATGTGATACTAAATTAAATTTTGCCAATCAAATTATGTTTTCCAATTCCCTTATATCAAAGATATGTTTCCATAAAAGAAAAAAATTCTTCTCAAGACATTACCAAAATAATTCAATTCAAAGACTTCAGGATATCTTTATAATCACCTACTAAAGAGAAAACAATAATTTTAATCAAAAAGGGGTAAGAATAATAACAAAACTTAAGTCAAATACCACTTCAAAACCCTGAAACTGTCAGGGAAAGCACAAATATTAAATTGTATAGAACAGAGTTTAGCAAACTATAATCCATCATCTATTTTTGTACAAGCCCAATTAAGAATGATTTTTTACATTTTTAAATACAACAAAACTTTATTTAAAAATGTTAAAAAAAACATTCTTAGCTCAGAGTGGGATTATATAAAAACAGGCATCAGCCCATTTCTGGTCCAGGGCTGTAATTTGCCAACCCCTGGTCTAGAAAGAGACAAGAACCAGACTGCAAAGGGTGTTCAATGCTAGGATAAGGAGTTTGTATTTTATCTTAGAAGAAATAAAGCTGCTAGGGATTTAGACCTGGGAAGTGACATAGTCAGACCTATGTCTTAGGAATATTAATTTCTTAGCTGTACAAGGATGGCTTGGAAAAAGGAAAGGCTGGAAGAAGCAGAAAGCTGAACTAGGAGGTTAAAATTATAATGAAGACAAGAAAAGATCAGGATGATAAGTGTGTGTGTGTGTGTGTGTGTGTGTGTGTGTGTGTGTGTGTGTGTGTGTGTGTGTGTGTGTGTGTGTGTGTGTGAGAGAGAGAGAGAGAGAGAGAGAGAGAGAGAGAGAGAGAGAGAGAGAGAGAGAGATGACACGATAGCAGAGATTTTGTGGCATTAGAATCCATAGCTTGGTAGAGCAGTGGATAGACTTTGGGGAAGGGAGTCAGGAATATTGGTCTTCCTGATTTCAAATCTATCCCCAGACACTTACTAGCTATGTGACCCTGGGCAAGTCACTTAATCCTGTTTGCCTCAGTTTCTCTTCATCTGTGAAATGAGCTAGAGAAGGAAATGGCCAACCACTCCATATCTTTGCCAAGCAAACTTCAAATGCAGTAATGAAGAGTCAGACACGACTGAACAACAAAAGAATCCACAAAACCAAACAAGTGATTGGATAGGAGGGATAAGGAAGAGTATACATTCATGATGACTAAATTTAAGGTTGTGAATTTGGGTGATTAGAAGAATTATGGCAACCTCAGCAGAAACAGGGAAGGTCAGAAGAATGGATTTGTTTGGGCATTTGGGGGGTAGGGTAGAGTTGGGCAGAGGAATATTGAGTTCAGTATCGCTCATGGTGAGTTGGAGATGTAGGTAAGACATCCAAGTGCAAATAACCACCAGGCAGTTGGCAGTTTGGGACTAGAATTCATGAGTGAGATTTGTTTTTTTCTATAGAACGGAAAGTGAAAGGTCTTATAACAAAAATGCATAATCAAGCAAAACCAACACATTAGTTTTGTCTGAAATCACATATCCCATTCTGCACCTCTCTTTACCTCTCAGTGGAGAGGTAAGTGGCTTGCTTCTAAAGTAAAGATTAGTAATTGCTTTGATCAGAATTCTAAAAAAAATAAAGATAAAAACAACAGCAATACCCTACATAATAGTTCATTATCTTTTATACTATCCTTTTTCTTATTCTTTTTTGAATATTGAAATGTTTGTTTGCTGACTGTTGCTGGATATAAAGCATCTCCCTACCCCAATCCCCAAAGCAGAGTTCATGCCAGCACCTATAAACATTTTTCCTTCAGGAACAATATATCATAATATAACAATATATGTAGTATGATCATAATATGTAATAATAATATTTAGTTTCTATAATATCTTTTTTTTTGCAGGCTTCTTTTTAGATACCTTTAAAGCAGCTGCAGAAGCAGGAGAAGAAATGCCATTCTAGTGAAATTTGCACTGGTTGTAAAAAAAATGTACTCTAACAATGTTCGGAAAGACTTCAACAGCATCTGCAAGTGTGAGACATTTTTAATTTGTTCCTGTCACATTTGCAGGGCAGACTCCTTGAAGCAGCTGCTCTTATTAGAGCTGACAGCCAGGAAGCAAGGTACATGGTTATAACAGTCGAGATTGTTTTTTTTTGCTTTTGTTTTTGTATGTCTTCCAAACCACATTGCCTGGAAGTTGGCTGTGCTTCTTGCAGAAAAAGAAAGAATAGAAAAGCAAGGCAGAGCTAAAGGGAAGAAAAAAACATGGTAGGTCTAGAATGCAATACCAAGAAAATCAGATTAGAGAAACAGAGACCGCTGAAGAAACTTTATTTTGTCAAGGTAAGAAGGTAAGTATTTTAAGCAACATGGCCACTGACAGACTGTTTCAAAGTGCAGAATCATCTAATGCACAAGTCTAGTCTGATTAAGCCTATGTGTTAAGAAAATAATTGTACATATCACCTTTCATTAAATGAGATTGAATTATGTAATATGAATCCCATCACTTAAGGTATCTAAAACTAGATGAAATTAAATGCCATTACTTCTGTTACCTTATACTAGATAAAATTAAATGGTATTATTCACGTCACCTAAAACTGGACAATGCCCTTTAAATATGACTTTGGAGAAAACAAGTGTATACATATATATATATGTGTGTGTGTGTGTGTGTGTATACACACATATACATATACACATGTATGTGTGTACATATACACATGTGTATAAATGTGCATGTATACACACATACATATAAACATATGTGTGTGCACACACATATACACACATATGTTCCTAGGACAGTGAAACTGTGATGAAATGTACCAACCTCCTGAGATAGTATTTATAAAGCACTTATACAATTTCTTACACATAGTAGGTGTGTAATTAATGCTTGTTTCCTTCACTCCACTCCCTCTGGCTTCTTTAATGATGAATCTCAGCAATTCTCCTATTTCCCTTTTATAGAAAAGTAAAAAGGAGGGAGTGTAAAGGATTGACAGAGACTATATCCCTTTGTCAGGACATTCCCCATGCTTTCTCTGTCTTCCCTGATAATACTTCTTTGTCCCACCCTGCCAACTATGTCCAGCAAATACAGATAATTCAGGCTTGAGCTGAACTATGAAACTTTTCCACAGAGCAAGGACATTTTAGAGAATAAACAATGTACAGGTGGGAGATGTCATAGTGCAAGTTACATTACTCAACTTTGCACAAACTTAAATTATTAAACAATCATTGGATCATAGAATGAAAATGGGAAGGGAGCTTAGAGGTCCCTTGGGAGTCATCTACTACCATTTTATATAGATGGGGAAACTTAGGCTCAGGGGGTAAAGTGATCTCAGACACTTGACATTAGCTATGTGACCCTGGGCAAGTCACTTAGCCATGACTGCCTCAAAATAAGTTTCAATCCAACACCATATGCTTTTCTGTCATAGAATTAGATCATCAGAAGCCTGTGTCTTCTCCATCATGCCCTTTTCTCTTTCATGTCTTTTCCTTTCTTCACAGCTCTCTAGTCTCTTGTCACACTTTGCCTCTGTCACCCTTCTAATAGATTTTAAAGTCCATAATGGCAGGGGCTGTGTAGTTTTTCCCCCTCCATCTTTTCACTGATAAGATAGACAGGCAAATAGGCAATGCACATTATTTACAATAGTACTTATTACTATGTGCTAAACACTATGCTAAGAACTGGGAACACTGAAGGATGCCATTTTTTTGTCTTTGTTTCTCTCTTTCTTTCTTCCTCTTTCTTTGTTTCTTTGTTTCGCTTTCTCTCTTTCTTTCTTTCTTTTCTTCCTTCCTCCGCTCTTTCTTTTTTTTCTTTTTTATTAGAGTCTTCTTGCACAAAATGACTAATATGGAAATGTTTTATATGATTGCACATGTATAAAATATATTGGACTGCTTAGCATCTCAAGGAGGGGGAAAGGGAGGAAGGGAGGGAGGGATAGAATTTGGGACTCAATTTTTTAAAATACTTAAAAATTGTCTTAGCATAAAACCGGGAAAAATAAAATATATTATTTAAAAACATCTTTAAAGAACCACAAAAAGAGGGGGATTATGAATGTGATAAAAAAAAAAAGAAAGGCAGACCCTGTCCTCAAGGAGCTTACATTTAATGGGGAGGGACAACATGTAAAAGGAAACTGAAAAACTGGGGAAGGGAAAAGATACCAGCAAGAATCTTGGACTTAGGAGAAAACTAGCATCAAATCCAGGCTCTAACACTAGCTGTGTGACCCTAAGCAGGTCACTTCAGCAGGGAACAATGGAAAGAACATTGGATCTGTCATCAAAGAACTTGAATTTAAATCCTGGCTCTGCCAGGTACTTGGTACCTGTGTGATGCAGACAAGTCATGTCATCTATAAAATGAGGACGCTGGAGCAGATGACCTCTAAAGAGCTAAGTCTATGATTCTGTGCCTCCCTGAGAATTACTTACCTCATCTGTAAATTGGGCAAAAATAATACATTGTCTATCTCGTGGCCAAGGTAAGGACAATACTTTGAACAACTCAGAATAAAATAAAAATTCAAGTTTCAGTCCCCATCACCTAGTGCAATGCTCTGGACATAAGTAGTGCTTGTATATTTGCTGAATTTAATTTCTCAATAAAATATTTCAATTAGCCCACCCACTGCCCCACCATTTGAGAAGTGTCTTTTCCTTCTGTTATCTCCTTTTTAGATAGTTCTATGCAGAGATTTTCAATGATTTTTACTAACATTTGAAAATCCTTTTAAAAGCCACTTTAATGCAAAGTTTCTGACCTCACCTCCCCAAACAAACTGGGAAGCCCTCACCAAATAGGTCATTTGATTTCTTTTTTCTCTAAAGCAAAGGAAAAAAATATGACTTCCTAAAAGAAGAATAGCAGATTCCTGATACTAAGAATATGGAGATTATACTAAGAATATGAAGGAACTATAAAGGAACTGAAGAAAGTTATTAGCATTAGATTCCAGGGCTTATTAAAAATTGAGGGAGAAGGGAGAAGACTTTTTTTTTTTTAAATGACTCTCACCGATATGGCCTTTAAAATACTTCTGTGCAGAGGCCATCAGAGACCATCAATCAGGAAAATTATCCCTAGCAGAGAAGACTATGGCAGATGTAAATAATTGATGAATGAAGACAGAAACAGAATATGTAAGAGGGAGTTTTTCTTAAAGGAATGCTCCTACAAGTTATAAAAGAAGCCAGAGATATTTCTCTCCTTATTAATTTCCTTTATTTGTGCCTGCACATTTTTAAAAGTTGGATTTTTCTTCAATTGCGTTAGAGGCTTTCTAAACATAAATACCAATGGTATGGCACATGGAAACATTTCATTTCTAGATTTTAATTCACAAAGACCTTCTTGAAAACAAAAAGACCCCCCACAATTTGCATAATATATTTTAGTTCTCATTGAAACCATTCAGAGAACAATGATTTTTAAAAGTTAGGTCCTAATTCAACAGGATATATTGAATTAAATGGTAATGGCCTCTCAGGTGTCACTCAGCATCAATTATTTTCAGGATCATCAAAGAAATGAATGCTTAACATTACTCTTCATTTAAAATTATTCTTAAATCCCTATCAAATATTATTATTAGACATCATAATAACAGTTGTGATGTTATTCAGTCATGTCCAACTCTTCATGAGCCCATTTGGGGTTTTCTTGGCAAAGATACTAGAGTGTTTTGATATTTCTTTCTCCAGCTCATCTTACAGATGAGGAAACTGAGGTAAACAGGGTTAAGTGACTTGCCCAGGGTCACACAGCCAGTAAGTATCTGAGACAAGATTTGAACTCAGGTCTTCCTGACTCCAGGCCCAGCACTCTATCCATGGTACCACCTAGCTGCCCTACAGTCATGATAACAGCTGATATCTATCTAGTACTTCATGGCTCATGGCTTACAAAGTACTTTGTATATATTGTTTAGCTTTGGAGTCACTAGACCTTATTTCAAATACCAATTTACAAACTAGATAATCTTATTACTAATCTACAAAGTGGGAGGGTTGAATTAGGTGGATTCTAAGGCCTTTTTGAGCTCAAAATCCCCTGATCTCTTTTGATTCTGGAAACAACCCTATGAGATAAGCAGTACAAGAATTACAGGTGAGGACAGTGAAGCTCAGAAAGATTTTCTCAAAGTCACCCGGGTGCTAGTCAGTGCCACCTTTGCCACCTGATAACAGATCAAGGATTAAATCCCAAGTCTGGTTCCAAAACTGGTGTTCATTTCTCTTTACCACCACATTAAAATATGCAGACAATAAAAATTTGTTTCTCAATGGAGAGAAAGCACATTTTTTCAGTGTTTGTGTGTGTGTGTGTGTGTGTGTGTGTGTGAGTGTGTACGTATATATGAATGGAAAGTAAATAAATAAGAGATAGTTTCTGGCTGGAGTTCTTTTTCCTTCCAAATATTAATATGTTGTACTGAGGGAGCTTTTCAGAGACCACTCTAGGTAGATTTCTAATATGGAACTTATTTTGACACTGCCCAGATGGCTTAGTGGCATTCTGACAACCAAGATATTTCAGATGATATCCAAAGTGGGTGCTGACATCAATGTATCATCATCATCATCATCATCATCATCATCATCATCATCATCATCGTCATCATCATCATCATAGTAGAAGGAAGAAAATAAACATTTTTGAGCATCTCATCTGGGCTGAGCATTTTATAAATATTATTTCATTTATTCCTCTTAATAAACCTGGGATGAAGCTATTGCATATTATTATATTATATATAGTTATGGTTTTTATTTTTTATTATTTTATTTTATAGTTACAGTTATTATAAGTTCACATTTTACAGTTGAGAAAACTGATGCAGACAGAGGTTAAGTGACTTGCCCAAGGTCATATAGCGAGTAAACATCTTAGGCTGGATTCAGACTAAGATCTTCCCCACTCCAAGCCCAGTGCTCGATGCATTTTGTCACACAGTGGTCTCAAAGTTGTAATAGCTGTAATATCACTAGCTGACTGTCATGTAGCACTTGAAGGTTTGGAGAGTACTGGACATACTCTGTCTCATTTGATCCTCACAACAACCCTATGCCATAGGAGTTACCATGACCCCTATTATACAGATGAAAAAACTGAGACTCACAGAGAGTAAGTTATAAATCAACTCCTTCCTCTTTAAACTTCATAATTTAAACTTAATCATCATTTTGTCTCTCTGATTTTGCTGTTCCCCACGCATAGAATCTTCTCCCATTTCACCTCTGCTTCTAAAAAGCCCTCATCTTCTTTAAAAGGCAACTCAAGGACCCATCCTTTACATGAAACCTCTCTGGATGCCCTTAAATGCTATTTCCTTCCTCCCCTGTATCTATTTGGTATATACTTATTATATATGTACAAGTTGTTTTTCCATATAGAATTATGGTCATTCAGGGCAGGTACTGTCTGATGTGTATGTGTATATGTATACATATATGTATATATATATATGTATATATATATATATACACACATGCATGTGTATGTATATCCACATACATACATATGTATGTATTTATCCTTTAATTTATATTTCCAGCACCTTATATAGGGCAAAGTACTTTGTGGGTGTTTAATAAATGAATGTTGATGAATTAATTGGCCGAAAGAACATAAGATATTCTATAAAGGAACAGAGACATCAACCCTACTATTCTGTGTAACAACCAAAGACAGAATTGATCTTGAGAATCATTCTTTCAGTCTCCCAGGTTTGTAACCTCAGCATTTTTTAAACTTTTCTTTCTCTCTCAACCCCTGTATACTTCAGTTGCTAAATCTTTCCATTTCCACCTTTACAATATTTTACATATGATCCCTTTTCTCCAT
This sequence comes from Gymnobelideus leadbeateri, assembly GCA_011680675.1. Lineage (NCBI taxonomy): Eukaryota > Metazoa > Chordata > Mammalia > Diprotodontia > Petauridae > Gymnobelideus > Gymnobelideus leadbeateri. The sequence goes on along the minus strand of WOXC01012083.1, from coordinate 64,600 downwards.
TCACACAACAACCACCTTAGTTTAGGACCTCATCACCTCTCACCTAGATTATTTAACAGCCTATTAATTGGTCTCCCTGATGCTCCCTTGTCTCATCTCTCCAGTCCATCCTATACCCCATAGTCTAAGTAAATTTCTGCAAGTATATATCTGACCATGCTACTCCTCTACCCAGCTGAGTCCAGTGGCTTCCTATTGCCTTGAGGATAAATGATAAAATTTCTTTATTTAGCTTTGAAAGACCTTCTCACTCTAGCTCCAATCTATCTTTCCAGCTTCTTCGGAAATTACTCCCTTTTCTGCAATCTGTGATCTAAACAAACTGCCTTTATTTCTGTTCCTCACCGTGACTCTCGATTTCTTCCCTCCATACACTGACCATCTCATATTCCTGGTATGTACTTCTTTCCTTACCTCTGCCTTTTCCATACTTCTACCCTCTATTCTTTCTTTTCTTTCTTTTTCTCAAGGCAATCAGGGTTAAATGACTTATTCAGATTCACACAGCTAGTAAATGTCAAGTATCTGAGACCGGATTTGAACTCAGGTCCTCCTGACTCTGGGCAATGCTCTAACCACCTCTATTCTTTTAAGACTGAGCTCAAGCACCATTTTTTGCATGAAGCTTTCCCTGAGTCACTCTTTCTAATCTTCTTATACTTTACTCTTCTCTACATAGTCATTTATCATGGGACCCCAGATTTCTTATTTTTCTATCACAATACTTCTGTCTCCTGACTCCAGGAGTTTTTATTGGCTATCCTTCCTGCCTGGAACACTCTCCCTCCTCCTTTCTCCCATGAGGCTTTCCTGGCTTCATTCAAGTCCCAGCTACAATTCCACCTTCTATAGGAAACTTTTCCCATTCTCCATTAACTCAAGTGCCTTCCCTTGGTTTGTTATCTCCAATTTATATGGTATATATTCTGTTTGCATAAATTGTATATATTCTGTTTGTAAATAGTCGTTTGCTTGTTGTTTCCCCATTAGACTGTAAGCTCCTTGAAAGCAGGCACTATCTTTGGCTTTTTTTTTTTTTTTTGGTATCCCTAGCACTGAGCACAGTTCCTGGTACACAGTGGATGCTCAGTAAATACTTATGGTCTGAGTGACTGATACCCTCAACTGTTAGTGCTCTCCTTACTAAAGTTCCTTGTATTAAAATACTTTGTATATATTTAAATTTATTCATGTTATATTTATACCCACTGCATCCTGGGTAATCTTCAGTCACCCTGATTGAAATCTGGCTACTAGACTAGATGTCTCTGGAGGAGAAAGTGAGTCCAGTGACTTTCCACAGCACGCCCGCACTCAAATCAAAGTCAACTGCACAGATTTCATCTCGGTCCTCTTCGAAAATGAAGGACAAACCATACACACGATGTATATAAATTTGCATATGTATGTATATATGTATATATATGTATATATTTATATGTACTTGTCTATCCCATTAGAGTGCAAGTTTCATGCAAGTAAGGATTTTTTCATTCTTTGTACTTGTACTCTTAGCATAATGCCTAGTTGATATTAGGTGCTTGGTAAATGTTTATGGATTGATTTAAAATATATATTAGAATAACTTTATCAATGCCTTAGTTAATCTGTGATCACACTGCTATATGCATATCATCTGATGATCTTTTAATATCAGTTTAATAACCTCAATAAGAGCCAGAGCCTGAATTATTCAACCAGGAGAAGAGCCTGTACCTAACAGCTTCTTTGTTCTCTGAGTAAACTCAGAGAATACTTCCTCCTATGTCAACAAAACCAGATGGAGCTGACTTTATGGCCATCAAGGATGAGACACTTAACCCCAGGCACTAACTTGTATAATGGGACTTTTTCTAATCTTAATATTTTTTGGACATATACTATGTTATGGCATGTTAATGCTGGAAAACACAGATATCCTGAGTTACAATTTCAATTGACACTTTGTCAACTCTCTTATTTTATTGTATTTACAACCTATTCAATTAAGAGAATTCCTTCTCATATAATGATTAAACATTTATGGAGATCATAAATATGAGTGACACAGCCACCCTGAATTGGGATTGTTCTAAAATGCATTTAAGCCTTCTCATTCTTTTGTTCAGGCAGTCAGATATTATCTGGCTCCATACATGTTGTATTCAGCTAACTTTAAAGGGATAAACAATATGGATTTACATATCACCTAGCCTGTTTGCCTCTTTTAACCAGACTTTCAGGTTGACACATTTAATCACAACAACTTGTTGTGCAAATCACAACTCCTCTATATTTTGACTGGCAGGACTCCTACTAGATTCCTTAATTGTAAAGGGTGATGCAAGGAGCTCACAGTCTGTGCATCAGTCATATTTTGCCCTCTTTCTAACATTGTCCCATATCTTTAACTGGTCACATATATACCTCTCTGATGATATCATTTATACTGCTTCTCTTACACATCCTTCCTTCACAATATGCTACACCCTACTCACCATGAATGCCTCTCCATTGGCCTTGGAGTGATCCAGAGCAATAATTCTTTAGAACCTGTGGTACTCGTAACTTAGAGGTGTTCATTTAACTCAATTTTGCTAAATTTAAAAGAAAAGGCAGCATCCATAAACATAGGTAAAATTAACAAACAAATATACAAAAGTAAATAAATTCAAAGTCTGGTATTGACTTTTACTTAGGGGAAGTGTTGACTATAGTCTTACTCACTGAGATCATGGAAATCATATTTAAAAATGAACAAAAGGGAACAAATAAAGAGCTCCCACACTTGTATCCTGAATGAATGAAACGAATTGACTAACCACTTACTATGTGCCAGGTTCTGTGCTAATGCATCCTCTTTACTAACAGAAGCATTGAGCAGAATCATAGCACTAGAGCTAAATGGTAGCCCAGGGGTCCACAAGTCCAGTTCCTTTTTTGTACAGAGGGATCTCTGAGGTCCAGGTCAGAAAGGCATTAAGCATTAGAGACAGGATTTGAACCCAGTTCCTCTGATTCTAGAAGTGGTACGCTATATAGGTTACTGTTATCTATATCCAAGGACACTATAATAGAATTCTACAAATGGTATTAAATATTGCCATGCTGACTACTATCATTATAGAGGATTTCCTATTTTTTTTATCTTTAATCCATTTTAAACTATTTTTTGTCACAGACAACATTAGGTATATTTTAAGAATAGAATAGTAACCCTGGATTTGAAGGCAGGAAACTCATATTCAAATCCAATGTCTGTCATTTACTACTTGTCTGACATTGGGTAAGTCACTACAATGAGCCTCAGTTTCTACATTTGTAAAATGGGGGGGGGGTGTTCATCATGGCCTCCACGGTCTCTTCCAGCTCTATATTCTATGATTTCATAAGATACTCACATTAACTATAATTTTCTCAAGGGCAAGGACCACATCTCTTACCTCCGATGCTTATTACCTGTCTGACCTTGATCAAGTAAGTCATTTTTAACTTTCATGGGTTTCATTTTCTTCATCTCTAAAATAAAAGGCCTGAACTAGATGACTTCTGAGATCCCTCCTGTATCTATGATCATATTTTATTCACCCTTGTATCTTTCCCAAAGCCTACAGCAGTGCTCTTATGGTGAGTACATCATAGGAACAGAGGTTTATATTTGAGGACAATTCTCTCCACTTTACAGATGAAGAAACTGAAGCCTAGAGGAGTAAAGTGACCTATATAAGGTTGGTTTTTTTGCTGGTTTTTTTTTTCAACAAGCACATATACCAGACACTGTGCTAAGTGCCATTTATCCTCATGCCAACCCTGAAAAGTAGGTGCTAGCTTTATCCCTATTTTATACATGGGGAAACTAAGGCAGGCAGAGGTGAAGTGACTTGCCCAGAGTCATACAACCTGTAAGTGTCTGAGGTTAGATTTGAACTCAGGTCTTCTGACTCCAAGTCCAGGGCTCTATCCACTATACCATCTACTTGCCTCAAAAGTCATAAAGTAACAGTTATTGAAAGAATGACTTTACACTAATTTAATTTTTTTTCTGCACTGGATATAGTTTTTCTTCCAAAAAGATACTTCCTAATCAATGACTGATAAGCATTTATTATGCACATTTTATATGCCAGGCACTATGCTAAATACTGAGGCTAGAAAGACAAAGAATAAAATAATTCCTATTCTCAAGAAGCCTACATTCTCTCTAGTCAGCTAAATAAAGCTAAAAAGAAACAAAAAAATCTTAAAATATGAAATTAATATCAAAACCTTCTAAATATTCGAATAATATTTAGAATTCTTTCTGAATATGAAAATGATATTAAGGTCTTAAGCTTTAAAAGCTCTATTCTCTTGTTTTTTTCTATTTTGTATATATGTAAATTCAATTCACCAAAGGCCTATTATGCAAATTCCTTCTAAATCCATTAAATATACAAAAATCAGCCGTTATGATTGCACTCACTCAAAACCTGCCACTTAGTAAGATGAAACCCAAGCACAGTCAACTTGGATTTCCTGACATTAAAATATGAAGCAGCCTTAATTGTGGCTCAACTCCTTTGCAAAGGCAGAATGGACAACTAATCAAGTTTCCAAAGGCAACAGATTAAAAAAAAATAAGGCAAAAAGAAGTGGAATCAAAGTGGAAAGAATGACTGGTTATTTCCTTTAAAGAGCTTCCAAGTCCAGTAAGTACCTTCAGTCCATATAGAAGGCTCAAGTTCTATATACATAGTCAGTACTGCCATATGCCTACCTCTAGTTCTCTCATTCTGAACTAAAAGGTCATTCTTCCATGCAGTGAAAAGAAAGAACTGATGTCTGAATGTAGACTGAAGTATACCATTTTCTTTCTTTTCTTCCTTCCTTCCTTTCTCTTTCTCTTTCTCTTTCATTTTCTTCCTTCCTTCCTTCCTTCCTTCCTTCCTTCCTTCCTTCCTTCCTTCCTTTCTTCCCTCCTTCCTTCCTTCCTTCCTTCCTCCCTTCCTTCCTTCCTTCCTTCCTTTCTTCCCTCCTTCCTTCCTTCTTTCCTTCCTTTCTTTCTTTCTTTTTTCTTTCTTTCTTTCTCTCTTTCTTTCTTGCTCTTCCTTCCTTCCTTCCTTCCTTCCTTCCTTTCTTTCTTTCTTTCTTTCTTTCTTTCTTTCTTTCTTTCTTTCTTTCTTTCTTTCTTTCTTTCTTTCTTTCTTTCTTTCCTTCTTTCCTTTCCTTCTTTCTTTTTCTTCCTTCTTCCTTTGTTTTGAATTTGCTTATACAAAATAACTAATATGGAAATGTTTTACACGATTGCACATATATAACCTATATCAGATTGCTTACCATCTCAGGGAAGGGAGAGGGTAAGGAGGGATAGCTAGAATTTGGAGCTCAAAACTGTTAAAAATTACTTTTACATGTAATTAGAGAAAATAATTTAAAAAAAGACATAGGAAGCAAACATAATGATACACTTTTGGTGGAGCTCTGAATTGTCTTAATGATTCTCAAAAGCAAGTTTGAATGATTCTAAGAAAGTGCCCAAAATGTCCATATCCTTTGACTCAGATCCCACTCCTGGCCACATACCCCAAGGTCAATGATAAAAAAAAATAAAGGTCTCATATGAACCAAAGTATTTATAGTAACACTTTTCATAGTAACAGAGAATTAGAAACAAAGGATATGCTGATGGATTGGGAAATGGTTAAACAAATTGTGATACATGAATATAAGTGCTATGATAAAACAACAAATCTAATGAATACAGAGAAGTATTGTAGCCTTTTATGAACTGATTCAAAGTAAAGGAAGCAGAACCAGGAAAAATGCACACAATAACTACAGCTAAATACATGTAAAGAACAACAGTAAACAAGCATTTATTAAGAGTTTACTGTGTGCCAGACACTGTGCTGAGTATCAGTCAAGCAATCCATAAACATTTATTAATTATCTACTATGGGGGAGGCACCATATGAGGTTCTGGGGAACACAAAAAGAGTCAGTGCCAGTCCCTGCCCAAAAGGAATTTGCAATCTAATAATACTGTAATGATACAGAAAAAGGCTAAAAGTCCACTTGACAACCCCCCCCAAAAAACAAACAAACAAACATAGTCTCTGCTCTAAGGAATATTTTAAAAGAATTTTAAAAAAATTATTTTTCTTAATTACATGTAAAAACGATTTTAAACACTCATTCTTTTTCACTTTTTGAGTCCCAAATCCCCTCCCTCCCTCTCTGTCCTTTCCCTTCGTTGAGAAGGAAAGCCCTTTGATATAGAGTATACATGGAACATATATTCTGAAGAGGGAAGAGACATGTAAATTTTTTGCTATATTTTGTTGTGGTTGGGATGTTTGTCAATTGTTTCTGACTCTTCAAGACCCCATTTGGGGTTTTCTTGGCAAAGATTGGTCTGCCATTTCCTTTTCCAGCTCATTTTATAGTTGAGGAACTGAGGTCAACAGCATTAAGTGACTTACTCAGGGTCACATAGCTAGTAAGTATATGAGGCCAGATTTGAACTTAGGAAGATGAGTTTTCTTGAATCTAGGCCCATCCCTCTATCCACTGCACCTATAGTTGCCCTATACATCTACATACACAGATTATATGAAGGTAATCTGAACAGGGAAGGAATTAGCAGTTGCAGGGCCTAGAAAAGGTCTGACAAAAAGAAATCAAAGTGTAATGCTCTGAAATTATAATGATGAAACTTGGTCCCAAAGAAGTATGAGAATATGCCTCCCCTTTCTGTGTTCTTTGCAGAGGTGGGTAAATACAGATACAAAACCATGATTATAGTGTCTAATTCGGGCGATGTGCTGGCTGCTTTGCTCAACTGTTTTTTTTTTCCTTTTTAAAAAATCTTTTTTATAAGGGATGGCTCTCTAGTATAGAGGGGAGGGGGGATATATTAGGAAATAGAAGTGATATAAAAACAAAAGGTAGTGGGTTTTTTTTTTTATTTTAAACATGACAGATCTTAAACTTGGTTGTTGGAGATCTCTTTTTTGTGTGAAAAGAAAGAAAGCTTGTTCTATTTTCAACAGGTAATAAGTTATATTCTGCCTACCTAATTTCTCCCTGTAGTTAAATTTGGAAACATTCAACATGCCCTTGCCAGTTGGCTTGCTCACAGAAATTAGCTAGACAAGTGTAAAAGATGGATAACAGCAGGATTTCCAGGGAAGTGCTATTATGGTGAGTTGTAGGGCAGCCGTAACCAGGGTGAGAGCTGAGATTTAGCGGGGATAAAGGGTTATAAAAGCATATAGAAACACATACAATTTTGAATGAGATAACATCACTATAGAAGGCTGGTAACCAGCCAGGAATTTGCCTGGTTCTGCAGCAATTCCAACTGAGATGATCCCTTTTGAGAAGTGGGCCAAATTGCAAACAGCTCCGGCCCTGTAAACAGTACCTACAAGTACAAACCAAAACACAAGCCTCACCCCTATGTCCTCAGGGTTGGGAAAGTCTGCCCATGCCTAAAACCAGGAGAAGATCTTACATAGTAACAGTCACATTGTGTGATGATCAACTTTGATAGACTTCACTCTTCTCCACAATACAAGGATCTAAGACAATTTGAAAAGACTCATGGATGGCTATCCCCATTCAGAGAGAGAGAACTATGGAATCTGAATGCAGATCAAAGCATTCTATTTTCTCTTTTTTTGTTTGTTTGTTTTCTTTCTCTTGGTTTTTCCCCTTTGTTCTTATTCTTCTTTCATAACCTAAGACCCTAGCCCAGGGTTTCCCACTGCATCCTGGGTCATCTCCAGTCATCCTGATGAATATCTGGCCACTGGACCCAGATGGCTCTGGAGGAGAAAGTGAGGCTGGTGGCCTTGCACAGCCCTCCTTCAATCAAATCACAGTCAACTGCAAGTCATGTCATCATTTCCCTGATACCATGGTCCTCTTTGAGAATGAAGTACAAACACAACAAAAATGTGGAAATATGTTTAATATGATTGTACAGGTAGAGTCTATATCAGATTGCATGCAATCTTGGGGAGGGGGAGAAATTAGAACTCAAAATCTTATAAAAGTCAATGTTGAAAACTAAAAATTAATTAATTTAAAAAAAAATACTACCCATTCCTGGCCAGGCATTGGTTATTTCAGCCATTCCTCCACCCACTTAAAGAAAGGGCCAGCCTCACAGTCGCCTCTAGCTACAAAAGGACAACACTGTAATGTAACATTAAACAACTGCCTCATTTCATTTCAAGCAGGTGTTCCATTTATACTTCAGATGAAATAGCTTTGGGGCGATGCTCACAAAACCCCTTGCTGGGGCTCCTCTGGGTTTAAAAGTGCCAAATAATATAAGGTGATGCTATATGCACCTGCATTCTCTTTAGGCAGTGGGGGACATTAACCTCTGTATTGAAAGACACACACACAAAATCCCATTTCTGTTCCCGGACAATTGTTTTATTACCCTGGCCTCCAGTTACAATATCAGTTACAATTTATATGCGTATTTATTTTCACAGAGGAACATTCAATCTTCATAGAATGCAAGCAGGGAGATAACACAAGGTTCCCCAGTAATAGAAGCTTCCAGAGCTCCATGCTTAAATGTCCTGTTACCTTAGACAGTGAGATGCTGCCGGCTTTCTTAATTTAAAGTAAAAAAAATCTGTGAGGAAAGAGACGGATTTGGTGTTCCACACACATTCTCATAGACTATCCCAAGTTCTAGATTTGAGGCCTGGGACATATTACATTGTTTATTGCTAATTTCTTCTTTCTTTCCTTTTGCTTACTTATGGACCACATAAACACACACACACACACACACACACACACACACACAGTGTTTACTGAGATGATCATCCTACTTCTCCAATATTAACAGGAAAGAAAGAAGGAAACAAAATATTTATTAAGCACCTACTCGGCACCAGATAGGCAGCTAGGTAATGCCAATAAAACAGTGGGCCTAGAGTCAGGAAGACTTTTCTTCCTCAGTTCAAATCTGACCTCAGATACTTACTAGCTGTGGGACCTGGGGCCTAGGGGCCTAGAGTCCTAGTCTCATGCAGGAGACCTGATTTCTGGTCTCAGCTCTTCAACTAAAACCTTGGATAAGTCACCTTACTTATCTCAGCCCCTGGGTTTTTTTTTCTTATTTGTAAAAAGGAAGGGGTTGGACTAAGATCACCTCTAAGTTTCCTTCCAGCTTTAACTTTCTATGGTTTTGCAAAACCCATAAATAGCATGTAGCCTCAGGGGTGTGTGAGGAAAGGATATAGCCCTACATGTTCAACCTTGGTGACTGAATGAGTGCATGATGGATTGGAGAATAAACTGTGGCACATAAATGATAGAATATTACAATGCTATGAGAAACAAGGGATGAATCTTTCATTCAATCACTAAGTACATTTAGTAAGCATATAGGTAGTTGGTGGTGAAGTGGATAGAACGCTGGGAAATTGAGGCAGACAGGGTACTGATATAGCAAGACCCCATTTTATTTACCAGTCATTGATGGCCATTTTCTGAGTGCCCGTGATGTGTCCAGCACTGTGTTAAATACTGTTGTTGTTGCTGTTCAGATGTTTCAGTAACGTCCAACTCTTTGTGACCCTGTTTGGGGTTTTCTAGACAAAGATTCTGAAGTGGTTTGACATTTCCTTCTCTAGATCATATTATAGATGAGGAAACTAAGGAAAACAGGGTTAAATGACTTGCCCAGGGTCGCACAGCTAGTAAGTGTCTGAGGCCAGATTTGAACTCAGGAAAAGTAATTATCATAACTCCAAGCCCAGTGCTCTATCCACATTACCTAGCTACCTGTCTGGAACACAGTAGGGGCTTTAATAAATGTTTGTTTTCTTCTTTCTTTCCAATCAGAATCAGAGAAGCTGAGCGAACCTCTCAATTAGTCCCACCCTTGTGACTTTTCTGCACATAAATACGTACACACAAAAACACCAAGAAATGTTGGATTTGTTTTAAGTGACTGTCTGTAGGTCCTTAATGCTTTCTTATTTGTATGAGGCTTAAAGAAGCAAACAAAGACATGGTTTAAAAGAAAGATAAGCATTATGTCATTTTAAGTGGCAATTCCTGACAGTGTTATCATGTGAAGGACAGCCTTAAAAGGTAATAAATGAGAAGGTATATTGAAAGCAACAATTAGGTGTCCTAGGGAGCCAGGAATGAAGGGTGCATTCCATTCCAGCCTCCTAGCAGGGACAGAATCCTTGCTGAGGTGACTTTCCATGGAGTCCAGACCCAAGTGCTATTCTTAGAACAACCAAAAAAAAAAGCACATAGCTGCCTAAAAATACTGATGACTCAACACCTAGAGGCCTCAATGATGTAATGCTGTCAAAGAACACCCCATCTCCTCACAGGTTGCTGTTTTTAAATTAGGCAAGATAACAGCTCACCTTCTCAAAGAAAAGAATATTTCCCAGGGTGAAAGAGGAAAAAAAATAGGACCTGGGCTTGGGGACAAAATATTCAAGGCATGCAGTTGCCTGTCACTTTGGTTCAGTTTGCCAGCTGGTAAAACAACCCCCTCCCCAACTTCGCCCCCACCAAAATCTGTTTCATTTCTCTTGAGTGAGAAAGCCCAGAAACCTGGAGATTGGTCAATGGGTCAAAACTCAATAATGGTGATGCCCACTGTTTACATGCCATTATTAGCCATTACATGGGGAAAAGGGGAGGCAGACATGAAGTAAAGTGGGGCACTCATTCTAGTAGGAACAAGATTTTGCTCAGGGTTCATTACTTCAGAAAATATCTCTGAAGCTCAACTAGGTTTTGGTCAGGTTCCTGGTCAAAGGGATGACATAACAAAGATCACTAGACTAGGAATAAAAAGATTTAGGTTGAAATTCCAACTAAATGGCCCTGGGCAAAATCATTTGGCCTTTCTGGGTCAAACTGTATTAATTTCTAAAAAGAAAAAAGAAAGCAATTGAACTAGATTAATCCTAAGACTCCATCCAAATCCAACAATCATGGGATGATTGGTTTCAGGCTAGAAGGGACCTCAAGGGTCATCTTGTCAATAAATTAATAAACATTTAATTGCTTACCATGTGCTAATAGCTATATGACAGGACAGGGATACAATGGCACACAAGTGAAATTGTTCCTGCCCTCAGAAAGGTTATATTCTAATAGGATCCAATGCCCTTACTTTTACAGATGAGAAAACTGAGACCTATAGAGGTTAAATGATGCCCAAGGTCACAGTACTAAGCAGTAGAATTAGAATTCAAACCCAGGTGCTTTGACTCAAAATTCAGCCTTTCTAATACCATTCAGGAAAAAGCCTTCTGCAAAATCTTGACAGAGGCCAAGTCTGTGTTTGGTAACTGAATGTTATCCTTTTGATGCCCTTTCCTTACTCTGGTTTCTTATTTTTCCCTTCGAGATTTGTTCCAAATTAGTTGACAAGGAATCCTCAAAAAGGAACTAATTAACAATGGTTTAAAGAATAGCCTTCCTATACTATTTTTGGTTTAAAGAATAGTCTTCTTCCTGGAGTATTTTTCATTTTAATTGGGGAAATCTTGACGAAAAAAGCGTAAAGGACGCAAAGACAGATGTACACAGTGCACAGAGCAGAGCACTGAACTTAGAATCAGGAAGGTCAGAGTTCAAAGCCTGCCCAGTGTCTGTGTCCCATACCTAGTGTGGGACCCTGTGCAAATTACTTAACTGTGTCTCAGTGTTCTCATCTACAAAATAGGAATAATAATGGTATCTACTTCCTAACACCTTTGAGGAACAAATGAGGCAAATTTACAAATTTTTAAACACTTAATAAAGGATCACTAAATTTTAAAATACTGTTATTATTGTTTTTGTTGTTATTGTGGCATTTTCAGATACCATGACACGTCAGTGGAGGAAACATTTTAGGATAAAGGAACCTTCTGAGGACCCCTCAAATGATACCATAATAGACAAACTATGGGCGGTGGTGGAGGGCATCTAAAAGGAATATAAGACATGGTCCCTGTCCTAAAGCAATTTAGAATCTTCTTAAGACAACTAGAAGGCCATATGAGACTGAATTAAGTAAAACAAAACTGTGAAGTACCAAAACCTTATTTAATTCTATACTATTAACATAGTGAATATCTACTACTTATCCATTCTGTGATAGGATGAATTCCAAAGAGAGAGACCTTTAATCTCAAGGTATCTTATTGATTAATGTTTCTCCTCAAATATTACTAGATGTTATGTATTTTCCTTGAAAAAATGTTTTTTGTACTTATAACCTAATTTCTCAGATAGGATAGGAATAGGTAAACTCATTTCACAGAAAGATCAGGATAACTCAATTTTGTTTTTTTTTTTTTGCTTTTTGGAGGGCAATTGGGGTTAAGTAACTTGCCCAAGGTCACACAGCTAGGTTTTTGTTTGTGTGTGCATTAAGTGTCTGAGGCCGGATCTGAACTCAGGTCCTTCTGACTCCAGGGCCGACGCTGTACTCACTGCACCACCTAGCCACCCCAATAACTCAATTTCTTAAGCAAAGCTCTGCCACCAAATTCTTTACAGGATCTTTAAAAATAAGGAATTCTGGTTAGTTAGTGCGTATTGGCAGGTAGGTAGAGTGGTGGATAGAGTGCCAGGGCTAGAGTCAGGAAAACTCATCTTCCTGAGTTCAAATCTGACCTCAGACATTCACCAGCTGTGTGACCTTGGGAAAGTCACTAACCCTTGTTTGGCTCAGTTTCTTCATCTGTAAAATGTGCTGGGGAAGAACACTACAAACCACTTCAGTATCTCTGCCAAGAAAACCCCAAATAGGGTCATGAAGAAGCAGACATGACTAAAAAAATGACTGAACAGAGGGTAAATCTAATGCTAAAATAACAATGAATCAAACAAAGCCTAGGATCATGAGAAACATAACAGCTAGAAAAGACCTCAGAGATTATATAGGTCTATCCCACTGATTTTACAGTTTGGAAAACTGAGGCTCTTAGAGGGGATGTGACTTGTACTGACCTTGGCCATTCTTGGTTAAGTGATGACCTGATCAGATGATTTCCAAGGCTTCTTCCAAAGATCTATCCTCTGATCCTTAATAATGCTATTCTCATACAGTAAATACCATCACATGATATTAATGGAACTGGCACCCAGCCTGCCTATCCCCCACTGATCTCTTCTATTGAACTAAATGTCAGACCTGCTGTGACAGATGCCTTGGAAGAGTCTAAAAGTGGATTTCAAAACCCCCTGACATCCTCTGCTTATCTTAGAATCCATCTAAGGATTTCATGAACATTAAGCTCTGTCCCGATTAGACCCCCTTGAAGCTAAGGAGGATTTGGACAATCCTGATATCTTCTACAAGTCAGAATATTCCTTTCCCTATACTCCCTTGGAGATAGTCTCTCAGAAGTAACAGGTGCCAGTATGACTGGAATATTATTATATGACTCTAGCACCTATTACTTCCATTCAACCAAATGAATTCTTCTAAACTGCCAGAAGTAAACATGATCAGCCTGAATAAACAACTAGAACAAGGATGGAGTCACCTGGGGCTTTAAGGCAGGACTTCAACATTTAACAGATGCTGATTATATTTGCATTCCTTAAGTAATACACGAACTGAATTTATAGACAATCTTTATTCTAAATTATTTAGAATTCTTAGTCACAGCATCAGAAATTTAGAATTTCTGGGAACTTCTAAGATCATCAAGTATATCTCCTCCACTCCTGTTTGACAAATGATGAATGGAAGTCTACAGAGTTTAAGTGAGCGATGAGGAACTTTCGGTCTCAAGGCTACTTTTGGCCCTCTAGGTCCGCAAGTGCAGGCCTTTGACTAAATCTGAACTTCACGGAACACTTGAGGACCTAGAGGGCCACATGTGGCCTTGAGGCCATAGGTTCCCTACCCCTGGTTTAAGTGATTCACCCCAAACCACACAGAAATTCAATAGCCTAGTTAGGAATTTACCTCAGTTTCTATGGCTCCAAATCTTTCTCCCTTACTGACTTATCTTGGTACCTGAAAAGCCAGCATTAGAGATTATTTTCCTTGGGTTTCAAAGGCTCTTCTGGCATTAAGATTCCCTATTAAAATGCTAGTACAATGAGAGAAACCCTATTTTAAATCATTGACAAGGTATTCCTTCAGAGGGATCAGTTGGCACCTGGCTGGGAGCAAATGCTGATAGAATCAGAGGCTAAGTAAGAATTAGGGGACAAGAGTGGAGAAAGTATACAAAAGGAGAGGTAGGGAAGGTAGGTGCCAAGCATCTTAACTTTGAGACTGGGGAAAAGTTTTACTCCTTTCATAGAGCCTTCTCTGACTGAATGAAGACTCATGGCAGTAATCTCTCCTTACACAGGCAGCCAAAAATGTACTCTCACTCACTCCCTGGCAAAGACACTACAAACACTAAACTCTGTATACATTAGGATTAATCCTCCTGAGTGCCTAAATTGCTTCCTGATAGTAAAGCGAGGTGCTCAGGGAAGCAGCACTCTCAGGCTTTTAGTGTCCTAGGGAATCACTGAGCACTCTTCTGGAGGAAGGCACAGAAAATTTCTGAAGAACAGGGACTTTTTAGCAACTTCACCTATAGGACCAATCTTTAAGATTAAGAATCTCAGGGAATGGGGTGGCTAGGTGGAGCAGTGAGTAAGAGTGCTAGCCCCAGAGTTGGGACGACCTGGGGTCGGATCTGGCCTCAGAAAATGAACACCCACACATAACGATTGGCCAAGTAACAAGTTACTTAACCCCAATTGCTTTAAATAAATAAATACATACATACAAACATACATACATAATCCCAGGGAAATACAGAGAGCTGGAGGAGCAGGGCAGGACAGAGCATAGGTGAGATTGGGGATGAGGGGTGTCATTCCTACAACTGTGGGATACTACAGGAAGGAAAGAAGGAAGGAAGGTAGGAAGGAAGGAAGGAAGGAAGGAAGGAAGGAAGGAAGGAAGGAGAAGAGGAGAAGAGGGGACCTCTATTCATGAACTCTTTCTCATCTAAGCATAAGACAGGATTTCATCTGAGTCACACTGTTGGTTATGGGCAATTGGGTTTTGAGCCAGAGAACCAAGCTGGCTGCTAATGCCTAGGGAGCTAAATTTGAAAGGCTGTGGGAACTGGTTCCTATTCTAATCATTTTTAGTTATGTTAGTATTTTGAGAACAGTAATGACAAAGTCCTGGCAAATATCTGATTAGAGCAAACATATACCCTAGGAGTCTTCAAAAGATTATCCTGAGAGAGAAGTCAATGAACCTAGTCTGTGGCTATCAGAATAGTTAGTAGCAAGTGGGGTGTGCTTATGAGTACATGTGCAGTCACAGGGCAGAGGTTTCTAGAGAAGCCAAAGAAAAGCTTTTTTTAAATTCTACTCCAAGATGCTTCATCTCTGGTAGCTGCCACTAAAAGTGATTAATCCTGCCTAATTAGGATAATTCAGGCACAGTGGTTTAATTTACTTCAGGCATGGAGAACTAAAACAAGGAGAAATTATTTAATACATTCATTGCTTTTTAAAATTAAAAATCATAATAGCTTATTAAAACAATAAGTCAATTTCATTTTATAATGTAAACTTCAAAATGTTCTTCTTAAATCAACACAATAGGAAAAAGAAAAAGTATGCACTTGGTACTAAATTTTTGGGAACTTTTCTTTATCTGATGACTTGATGACTCATTTATCTTCAATATTTGAATTTCTACAGGTCATTTTCATGATTTCTAGGGGTATTTTTTTTCAATCTGATATGAAAACTATGGATAATAACTGCCACTGTACATTACTTTTCTGCTATTACTTATGCCACAGATCAGAGCTGTCATCTAATAACTCCATAACACTTACCATGAAAATCTCGGTGGGAAAACAGGCACATTGATGCACTGTCAGTGGATTGTGAAAAGGTACAGTCATTTCAAGAAATAGTTTGGAAGCATACACAAAAAGTCACTAAACAGTGTGTGTGCCTTTTGATGTGGTTATACCACTATACACAAAAGAACTATAAAAAATAGCAAAAGGTCCTATTGGCACAAAAGTCCTTTTTGTGGTGGTGAAAAGTTGAAACCAAAAGGATGCCCATCAAGTGAGAAAATGTGTGATATGAATGTGGAGTGTCATTTTGCTATAAGAAATGAGGAAATAGATAATTTCAAAGAGATATACAAAGATTGATGCAGAGTGAAGGGAGAAAAAACTGAACAACAATTTATGCCATAACATCAATATTATAAAAATGAACAATTACAAAAATGAACTTCTATGAACTGATGATGAATAAAACAAGCAGAAACAGGAGAATAATTTATACAATAACAATACTGTAAAGACAAACGACTTTGAAAACTAGAAGATATGATGACCATCAATGATTCCAAAGGATAGATGGCGAAACATGCTATCTACCTCCAACAGAGATGTATTTAGGGTGCAGAATGATATGTGGGTGTGTGTATACACACACACACACACACACACACACACATATATGTATCTACATATATACATTGTTGCATATAATCAGTGAGGGAATTGTTTTGCTTGATTATACAAATGTGTTAAAAGGAATTTATTTTTCTTTTCCTCTTTTTCAGTATGGTGGGAGGGGGAGAAAATAGATTACTCTTCATTTTTCAAAGATACCTTGGTACACTGTTGGTATATTTGTGAATTGGTCCAACCATTCCAGAGAACAATTTGAAACCATGCCCAAAGGGCTATAAAACTGTGTATACTCTTTGACCCAGAAATACTATTACTGGATCTGTACCACAAAGAGATCAAAGAAAAAGGAAAAGGGCCTATATGTACAAAATATTTATAGCAGCTCTTTTTTCTGTAGCAAAGAATTAGAAATTGAGGGGATTCCCATCAGTTAGGGAATGGCTGAATAAGCTGTGTTATCTGAATTTGATGGAATGCTATTGTCCTATAAGAAATGACAAGGATGATAGTTTCAGAAAAATCTGGGAAGACTTATATGAACTGATGCAAAGTGAAATCAGCAGAACCAGGAAAACACTGTATACAGTAACAGCAATTTTGTAGTGATAATCAACTATGAAAGATTTAGTTACTCTGCTCAATATAACAATCTGTGACAATTCCAAAGGACTCATGTTGAAAAATGCTACCCACCTCCAGAGAGAGGATTGATAAACTCTGAGTGCAGGTTGAAGTATATTCAAATTTTTTCTTGATTTAAGTTTTTTTCAAGATGACTAATATAGAAATATTTTACATGATTTCACATATATATACATATATATATATATGTATATATATATATATATATATATATATATATAATGGGCATCGTATTTTTTGCCTTCTCAATGGATGGGGAGGGGCTGGAGACAGAAGAGAATTTGGAATTGAAAATTAAAATTAAAAGAAAAACAATACTATATAATTAAAAAGGGAGTTTGGTTACTACTACAGCTGTGTAAAAATGTTTCGTTCACTTTCAGATGAGGTCACTGTATTGTTAGATTTGCTTTATTTCCTACAAGTGAGTTCTGATTAAATGGGGGGAGGCGTAATATATAAATTTTTGTAATTTAAAAACAAGACATCAAAAAGAAAACCCTTTAAAATCTCAACCATTTCTAAAGTTTTCTCAGTTTTCATTGTTTCTAAAGACTTCCAGGGTACCAAGCCTCTGATTTTTCTTCTAACCATCACTCCTCCTATTTTCCCTTCTCTCTAAGTAGTTCTCAGTTGCCTTTTATAAGGGAGCCTTAAGCAGATGCCAAGATATACAAGTCTGCAAATTGCAAAAAATTTGTCCTCAAGTCAACTTTTTTCCAGAAAAGAAGCAGTAAAACAGTGGGACAGACACTAGGACAAAAGGACCCATACTGGGAGGAGAGACAGAAGCCAAGACCCTGTAAGATGGCTAACAGAAATGCTAGAATGGGGGGCAGGGATTTGGTGGAAAGGAAAGGAAGAAGAGGGAAGCATCACCTGGTAACTTCCTATTTTAACTTATGAATTAATTAATTAGTTATGAATTAAAAGCAGGTAATGAGTTCAGTTGTCTCTACTGCTGAAGGAAGTGGGGGGGAAAGGAGAAGGGAATAAGTATTTATATAGGGCCTACTATATGCCAGTCACCTCATGCTTTTTAGAAACATTATCCTATTTGATTCTCACAACCACCCGGGGAGGTAGGTGCTCTTTTTATCCCCATTTTACAGTTGTGGAAACTGAGGCATATGGAAGTTAAGTGACTTGTTCAGGATCACAAAGCTGGTAAATATCTAAGGTAGAATTTGAACTTGGGTCTTCTTGACTCCAGGCCCAGCTCTCAATCCACTAATTAACCAGCTATCTCTGAAAGAATACAAGACTTCCAACATTTACTAAACTTTCATGCTCTGGGGCAAATCCCCTCTTGCCTTGTCTTCCTTATAGCACTATATTCTAGGGAGTTTTCTTTGTTATTTGCTGTTTGTAATTAGAAGTGAATGACTTTCAGTCTTTCTACCTGGATTCATTAAAGGTGGCTTCTAAACATTTCAAACATAACACATCAAAACACAGTTTAACAGAGTGAAATGTACTTTCCTACAGGATCCCAACTGCCATCAAGGACTGGCCGTGAGAATTAGGATCCAAATATGGATCTTGGAGCTTGACTGTTACAGGATGATAACTCACCTTCATGTCCACAATGTTTAACAAAGCTCTTTCTTCCCATCAACCCAGTGAGAGAGATATTACAATAATTGTCCCTGTTTCATAGAATAGAAAACTTAAGCTCAGAGAAGGAGTTTAGCATCGTGGGTAGAGTGGGAGACTTAGCTTCAGGAAGATCTGAGTTCAAATCCTCCTTCTGACAAACACAAGTTTTATAATTAGCAAGCCATTTAATCTTTCCTGCCTCAGTTTCCTCATCTGTAAAATGGGGATGGTTCTTATAATACTTACAGAGTTGTTATGAGAATCGAGTGAGGAAGTACATATGAATCATTTGGCAAATCTTAAAAGACTATACAAATGTCAATGTCTATTATTATTAAACTTCTGCTTTAGTTTTCTCATCTGCAAAATAAGGAAAATGAAATATCACTCCTTCTCTCCCAGGATCATTGTGAAGAAAGTACTTTGTAACTTTAGGAGGCTAGAGATAATGTGAATTATTATTGTTATTGCCTAAGACCATACAGCCAATTAAAATTAAAATGTCAGAATAAAACCCGGTCCCTGGATTTGAAGACTAGTGTGGTGTTCTTAGCCCCAGACGATGTTGCCTCTTCTGAGTCCAATGAGATAATGCCTGGAAAGCACTTGACAAACATCAAGGCACCATATAAGGACAGAACTAGGGGCTGGATGTGTGATTTCATTGATATGAGGAACTTCCAGGTGAGGAAGCTTATTTACCAATGTAGTTTGGCACCTTCTCTGTGATTTCGTCTTAGACAGGTTAGGGCTCCGATAAGTTACGTAACTTACCAGACTCACCCAGCAAGCATGTGTCAGGGATGGGATTTGAAACCAGGTCTTCTTTTGTTTCATATACAAGCCTTGATCCGCTATGCCATGCTGCCCCTCTGGTGTTTTATAAATATGTTATTAATATAAAGCACAAAGCAGTAATTGCTAACATTTCTATACCATTCAGTATGTGCCTGTGCTAATTACAGTTAACTTTACAATCATTTCATTGATCCCGTCAACAACCCTGGGAGGTAGGTACTATTATTATCCTCCTTTTAAAGATGAGGAAAATGAGGCAGAGAGTGTTAAGTGACTGGCTCAGGGTCACATAGCTACTAAGTGTCCAAGACCAAATTTGAACTCAGGTTTTCCTGACTTCAGGCCTGCCACTCTGTCCACTGCACCACTTAGCGGCCTATTTACATATCACAAGTCATAATAATAATGTCAGTTTTCTTAGTACCGTATATTCTTAGAATGTAAAATCCTTGAGAAGATAGGGATTGGGTCATTCATTTATTCCTTAGCACTTGGCCTGTTGTAAGTACTTAATAAATGCTGCTTGTGTATTTGATCAATTTTATGTAAAGTAGTGTTGGATGAACCAAGAGCCTTGCTTCCAGACCCTTTCTCACTATTGAATTTGGAAGATGTGTGGTATAGTGGGTCAGAGAACTAGACTAGGAATAAGAAAACCTGTGTCACTAATTCAGCATTTAACACTGAGCAAGCCTCTTAACCCCCATGTGCTCTGCTTTTTTCATTTGCCAAATCTGAAAGCTACTTCAATAAATTACCATTGGGGCAGCTAGGTGGAGCAGTGAGTAAGAGTGCCGGCCTCGGAGTTGGGATGACCCGGGATCGAAACCAGCCTCAGAAAATGAGCACCCACGCATAAATCAAATGACTAGTCATGTAACCTTGAGCAAGTTAACCCCAATTGCTTAAAAAAAATAAATCACCATCACCACTATCATTATCACCAAGGTAGGGGCATTGGTATAGTGGGCAGTTTGGAAGACCTGGGTTCAGATCCTGCAGCTGACATTAAGTAGTTCTGTGACAATGGACAAGTTGTATACCTCAGGAAACTTTGCACAGGATAGATTGGACTAGATGGTCTCCCTGCCACTTGGGCACTCCCAGCCTGCCTCTGTATTCAAAACCCCTCAAGGTTTCTGATAGCCACTCAGTCTTCCTTCTGTTCTCTTAGGGCTATTTGATACCCTATAGCTTAGCACAGTGATTGTCCCATGGTGAGCATTTAATAAATAAATTTTATTCATTCATACGTAGTAAGCTCTACACAAATATTACCTATTACATATTAAAGGAGTGAACTCCCACAAAGAGTCCTCAATTCTTCCAAAATTATAGCTGCTTTCTTATCTGAGTTGGGAAAGTAAAGAATAAAAAGCATTTCTATAGTGCTTGCTATGTGCCAGGAACTATGCTAAATAAATGTTTTTTAAAAATGATCTCAGAAATATGTTTAATATGATTATATATGTATAGCCTATATCAAATCACATGCTTCTTGGGGAGGGAGAAGGAAAGGAAGAGGGGGGGGAATTAGAACTCAAAATCTTAGGAAAGTGAATGTTGAAAACTAAAAATAAATTAACTAAAAAAAGTGATTTTCCTTTTTAAAAAATGACCTAATTTGATCCTCATAACAACCATGGGAGGTAGGTGCTGTTCTTATCCCAATTTACAGTCGAGTAAACTAAGGCAAACAGAGATTAAGTGACTTTTCCAGGGTCTCACAACTGGTAAGTGTCTCAAGGCAAGATATGAACACAGGTTTTCCTTACTTCAGTCCCAGGACTCTAACCACTGCACCACCAGCTGGCTTAAAAATGGCTTTATCTGAAGTGGAAGTCGGCAGAATTAGCTGTTCAGCACAAATATTCACATGGGGCAGTATTTTCTATGGCTACAGGCGGCATCCTCCTAACCTGGAATCTGGCTACTCCAACTTCCTCCCTGATCCTTGTGTCCATCTCATTCTTGGCTGGGAGTATGGGAGAAGGGCTGAGGATCAAACAGTGAGTGTCACAGGTCAAGTACAGCCCTAGCTGGAAATGGGGCTGGGGATCACCATTCCATTGAACTTGTCCTAGGGAAAGCAATTCCCTGTAATATAATCATTTCTATATTATGAAGCCCTGGCAAGTGCAGTCATCTCCTTCACACACACTGTTCCAGCCAAACTGACTTCCTTTAATGTTCCCCATACCCAATATCCCATCCCACCCCTAAACCTTAGCAAAGGCTCCCCTCTAAATCTAGAATGCACCACACCCTCCTCATCACCACCCTAAGACTCCCTAGTTGCCTTCAAAGCTCAGGGCAGAGGATATCTCCTACAGCAAGTCTCTCCGGAACATAGCCACTTTCTCCAGTTATTAGCTCTCTATCCTAGGACATTACTTTGTATATAATTTGTATTTAATTTTCTGTGTACATGTTGCTGTCTTCCACTCCTTCTCTGTCCCAATAGAATATAAACTCCTTGAGGACAAGAACTGTTTTCGCATGTAGCACAGTGTAGTTGCTGTTGTTTCATCATTTCAGTCGTGTTTGATTCTTCATGACCCCATTTGGGGTTTTCTTAGAAAAGATACTAGAGTGCTTTGCCATTTCCTTTTCCAGCACATTTTGCAGATGAGGAAACTAAGGCAAACAGAGTTAAATGACTTTTCCAGGGTCACACAGATGGCAAGTGTTTGAATTCAAGATGAGTCCAGGGGCATCGAGGTGGTGCAATGAATAGAGCACTGGACCTGGAGTCAGGAGGACCTGAGGTCAAATCTGGCCTCAAACACTTAATACTTACTAGCCGTTTGACCAGGGCAACCCCAATTGCCTTGCCTTCCTCAAATACTGACCAGGCCACTAGTAAATGATGCCACATTCATGGCATGGGAAAAACTTTTTCAATATATTTAGCCAAAATGTCTGCTTTAAATTATTGGATACTTTTACAAACACTTTTTTTTCCTTTCTTGCTTCCTTCCTTCCCTCTTTCCTTCCTTCATTCCTTCCTTCCTTCCTTCCTCCCTTCCTTCCTTCTTTCCTTCCTTACTTCTTTCCTTCCTTCCTTCCTTCCTTCCTTCCTTCCTTCCTTCCTTCCTTCCTTCCTTCCTCCCTTCCTTCCTTCCTTCCTCCCTCCCTTCCTTCCTTCCTTCCTTCCTTCCTTCCTTCCTTCCTTCCTTCCTTCCTTCCTTCCTTTCTCTTTCTTTCTCTCTTTCTTTTCTTTCTTTCTTTCTTTCTTTCTTTCTTTCTTTCTTTCTTTCTTTCTTTCTTTCTTTCTTTTTTCTTCCTTCCTTTCTTTCTTTCCTTTCTCCATTCATTCTTTCTTTTTTCATAAGTACTCAAAGTCATTTTAATAAACAAGTAAAAGAATACATTAGCCACACTATGCTGTTGTTTCCTATAGTGAGAAATGGTTTCCTTTTACGTTTTAAAGTGTGTGCTGAATCATATAAGGCTAAGTCTAAGGATAGGGATTAGGTTGGTTCTAGTTGTATGAGAGACGATGTAGTTATATAAATAACAATTAAATAAAAATTCAGTCAAGTAAAGGGAAGGCCTAGAGGAGATTAGTAAGACTTTGGTGGGCCTAGAGTCTCCTTGGTGTGACAGTTTCCTCTACTAGGGCAGATAGTGACTCCTTTGTCCTTTCTTTTCCTATATATTTTTTGTCCATGTCCTTCTATGAATGCTCCAGAGAAAAGGCACCCAATGTACTAGATGACCCCCACCCTTAGAATCCCTGCCTTCCTTCAAGACTCAGCTCAAACACAACCTTGATCTTTAAGATTTCCTAAAACCCATGACCCCTTAATTCTAGTTCCTTCTCTCTGTTGATTTCTAATTTGTCCTGAATATAATGTGTTTAGACAGCTAGGTGGCATAGTGCATAGAGTGCATAGAGTCAGGATGATCTGAGTTCAAATCTGGCCTCAGACGTTTATTCTCTGTGTGGTCTTAGGCAAGTCACTTAGACTCTGTTTGCCTATGAGGTTGCTAGATGACTCAGTGGATAGACTGCTGAGCTTTGGAATAAGGAAAACCTAAATTCAAATCCGGCCTCAGACACTTAACTAGCTGTGTGACCCTGGGCAAGTCACTTAATCTCTGTTTGCTTTAATCCACTGGAGAAGGAAATGTCAAATCATTTCTAGTATCTTTGCCAAGAAAAGCCCATGGACAGTAGTCACAGGGTTACAAAGAGTTGGAGATAACTGAACCAGAAAATTTGCAAAGTGCTTTACAAATTTTTTCACATTTATTTTCCCCACAATCATTTGAATTAGGTACTATTATTATCCCTATGGTTTTTTTGTTTTGTTTTGTTTTTATAGATGAGAAAACTGAGGCATATAGAAATTAAGCAATTTGCCCTGGGCCACACAGGAAGTATCTATCTGAGAAAGCATTGAGACTCAGTTCTTTCTGCATTCTATCCACTTTGCCACCTAGATGCCCACAGTCACAACTATAAAGGCCTAAGGGAGGATTTAAACACAGGCCTTTGAAATCCCAAGTCACTGAGCTGCCTCAACAAATCCATGCATTGGTGGTGATTCCTTGTGAGGAATAAGTTTGGTTTTTGATCTCAACAAAATAATAATTGCTAGAAAATATGTGGGTGACTTCATACCATGTCCCTGAAAATAGTAGTTACAAGAAACCTGGGTTTGAATCCTGTTTTTTTTTGAATCTGCCATTTAATAGCTGTAAAACATTAAGGAAGCCATTCTTTGTCTCAAATTCCTCATCTGTTAAACTGAATAATGAGGCTCACATTCCCTGCCTCAAAGAGTTGTGAGGCAAAGACTTTGTAATCCTGCAAGCTTTATAAAAATATAATTTATTATTATATTCACCTACCGAATTATTAATTCTACTCCTCAGCTGGATCACAAAAGGAAAAGTAATTTGGAATTTCATTGAAGGGGAATGAGCCCTCGTATCTTTTGAAGACTTGGAGGCTATGAATATCCCAAATCTAAATTTGTTTCATACAAAAATATTTATGCTCCAAGCTGTAGCATATAAACAGCAATCTGTACTTATCAGTTTCAGCCGCCAATTTCCTCTAGCTCCACTTTCTCCTTGGTGTTATATAAACAAATCCCAACCATCTGGACCCTAAGAAGCCACGCTGAAGTATGTGCTAGCAAAAGTCGCAATGATCCCACACTGAAATGAATCTCACATTGTTCTGTCCCTGAGAAACTGGAAATGAATGCCAGGATCCTTACAAAGGACACCTCAATTACTCCATAACTAGGGGGCATAAAATGAGCACCCTGGGATATTCCATCATTCTCTTTGCTTCCATGCTGGGGCCATTTTCTCAGCAGCCACCTTATACCACCACTTAAAGGTTCCCTGGGGGATTTAATCTTTTCAGGCCCAGAACTGTGCCCCCTTCTTTGCCCTCCCCCTGCTTGCCTCCAGCCATTCATTTCAGTCCCTTACCATCTTCTGACAAGCTGCCTTTCCAAACTATGTATCCTCTGCTATCCCTTCTCCCACTTTCCAGTTCTGGAACCATATTCAAATGGACTCCTGGAAAGGCTATATCAATAGTCTACTCTCTGTGACTCCATTTTCCTTCTTTATAACTTTCAAAACTATCAGAATGTAAGCTCTTTGACATCAGGGACTGTTTTCATTTTTTTATAATTATATTCCTGGTATTTTAGGAGGACACTTGGTACATAAAATGTATTTAATAAATGATTTTTTCAATAAGTCATTCACTTTGCTAGGCATCTTTAATGTGAAATAAAAGGCTGCTTCCTGTTTCTTACCTTTATTTGTAAAGAATTCCATTTTTGACCCTGCCTCTCAGATACATACTGACTGCCTGACTGTGGGCAAGTTACTTCCCTTCCCAGTGCTTTCAAGCACTCTCCAAGACGATAAATCGCCAAAATGGTTCTTACCTGCATTGGTAGAGGGATTTTCCTCACCTGGGAGTTAGCGATGCTAAAGAAATCACAATTTACCATCTATCCTTTATATTTAACTATTTTGATTCACATCAATCACTAACACAAATGGGGTTGGAGAAGGTCCTCCATCTGGGTGGGAAGACATCATCACTGGGTGCTACTGACTTCAGTTTTATGAAACAAGCTACTCACCAAAAAGGGTCACATCACTATTTAAAGTAAATGAGGGAAAGGTGACTGTATTGGTGTTATACTGAGCTGGAATATGACCAGACCCTAAGACCAATAGCCTCAAAAGTAGGTAGACAAAAATAGACTCTGCCTACCTATCCTCTAACTATAGTCACCCACATATCCACCTTGTCCTGACCCTAACCATCACATGCTCTTCCCACCCCACCTAAGGCTCCAGACACTGTATCCCTCAGCTCTGTGGAAGATGGCACTTGTCTCCCTAGGCCCTAGAAATGTGGGGTCAAGATGGCTGAGAAGAAGAGTATCTAGCCCTTCTAACAGAGCAAGTTACATGCCGTTGTTGTGTTATGTCAGAGTTAATGAGCTCATCTTTCTTCCCCAGACCCCAAATAATTCTCTAAGAGCTCAAAATAATGACTGAAATTCCTGGTTCAAATGTCCTTTTTTTTGTTTGTTTGTTTTTTGATTTGTTTTGTTTTGTTTTTGCTTTTTGGAGGGTCATGGGGGTTAAGTGACTTGCCCAAGGTCACACCACTAGTAAATGTCTGGGACTGGATTTGAACTCGGGTCCTCCTGACTCCAGGGCTGATGCTCTATTCACTGTACCACCTAACTGCCCCCCCCCCCTTTCTTTTCAAAGGCAGGGACTATAGGTTTGGGACATTGTCAGAGTCCATTGATATGGTGATTCATTTTACTGAAATTCAATATTTTTTCTCTCTTTAAAAAAATTCTTTGTTACAAAGGATAGCAAGCTAGGTAGGGAAGGGGGATTTAGAGTTAGAATTAAATTTAGGAAAAAATATCAGTAATTTGTAAAAATTAATAAAGGGAAGAAAATGTCATTGGTTTACCAGGATGGATATGACAATATTAGAATTAGCTGTCACCCTGCATAGAGCATTTACAGTAAAAATATAAATGAGGCAAGGAAGAAAGGAGTGTAGGTGGGCCTAGACATTGAGGATGTAAAAGTGGACTCTAAGAAACTTAAATTCTTCCACCGCTTTGCTCACTCAGTAGATACAACCCTTTTTTTTGTCTGACAAACTTGTTACTCCTCTCTCAAATTGTTTATATATAGTAAAATTAAGGCCAAGGTTCAAGTGTCTGGCTTGTAGCTAGCTTTAATAGATGTGACTACTTGCTTACTGTAAAAATCCCCTCTCTCCATCATGTTTATCCTTTGCTTATTCCACCTATCCAACCTTCTCAAGGCCCTCTTCACTTCTGGTGGTGTTCCTCAAATTGCTCTCTTCCCAATTATTCATGTGGACAAATGGAATGACCTTGTTTTCATTCTTGATGAATGGAAGGGAAAGTGAAGTAGGGGACCACCTCCAGAAGGGCAGTTAGATACAGAGAGAAGATAAAACTGTTATCTAAAGTCAGAGGCAATGGAAGTGGATCCTGGCTCTGTCATTCACTGTATAAGCTCGTGAAAGTCAACATCCCTCTCTGAACTTTAGTTTCCTCATCTCTAAAATAAGGCTATGGGATTTAACATCTCTTAAAATTGTAAATTTATAAATGTGTATGTGTACACATATATAACATATAATTAATAATTAATAATATAATTAATATATAATGATAAAACATATAATACATTTATAAGATATAATAATATAGTATATATATATATACATATATATATATATATTTATTGGGGGGGGTTGACCATCCTGTGGTCATGGAGTACATGGAGCTCCCAATAGGGAAACTCTCCCTACTAGCTAGAGGGAACTAGTGGTGAAGTGATTAGAAAGCTGGGTCTAGAGTCAGGAAGACCTGAGTTCAAATGTGCTTAAGAAACTTACTAACTGTGTGACCCTGGGTAAGTCATTTAACCTTTGCTTATCTAAGTTTCCTCAATTGTAAAACGGGATAATATTGTTTCAAGAATCTCAAATGAGATAATATTTGCAAAAATGTGCTTGGCAGAGTGACTGGCATATAGTACATGCTACATATTAATGTTTATTCCCTTCCCTCTCCCGTTTACAGTCTTAGATAGTTACTTGGGACAAAACAAGTGAAGTGACTTTCCTAGGGTCACACAGCCCATATGTATGTATGACTTGACTTCCTGACTCCCAAACCAACATCTCTCCAGTACACTTTGCTGCATCTTTATTCTAATTTATTCTCTAATTACTTCCAAACATCAGTATTTAAATTCATTGCCCAAAATATTAAAAAGGTCCTGGGCAAACTCTAGTCAACTTCTTTAGGCTTTATATTTTTACAATTGCAATTTGACTCAATTCAATTCAACAAATATTCATTAAGTTCATACTATAGACAAGGCCAGAGGTAGGGAACCTAAGATCTCAAGGCCCCATGTGGCCCTCTAGGTCCTCAAGTGTGGCCCTTTGACTGAATCCAAATTCACAGAACAAAACCCCTCAGTAAAAGGATCTGTTCTATAAAATTTGGACTCAGTCAAAGGTCACACCCAAGGACCTTGAAGGCCACATGTGACCTCAAGGCCACAAGTTCCCCAACTCTGCATTAGGCCCAGGGAACATAAATAGTTCTTAAGGTCCTCAAAGAACATCCAATCTAACAGGAGATACAGTATTTACACAGGTAATTAAATAGAAGAAAACGTGAGGAAGGAGAAAGTCTAACAACTGAGGGACAGGGAACTCAGGAAAGGCTTCCTATAGGAAATGGCACCCAAGGGGAGCCTTAAAGAAAGCTGGGTAAGTACATTCCTGGCTCAGAGAATAGTTTGCTTCAAAGTCATAGAGAGAGGAAATGTAATGTTGAGCTTAGGGAACAACTACTAGTTGAACAAAAGTAGACTAAAAGGTAAAAATATGAAATAATTTCCCCCCAAATCAGTGCAAGCCACATGGCAAAGAGATTGGAGGATCAGGCTAAGAAATTGATATTTTACGTGAATGGCAATAGAGAGCCACTGAAGATATAAATGCCATTTTCCCACTACAGTCAGTTCTTCCATAGTGTATTTAAAAAAAAACAGAACTTGTTTCAACTTGATCAATATGTTAGAGAACATTTTGAGCACAACTCAGATTTCGAATTTGTTTATGCATGCTTTCTTTGGAGAGAAACAGAAAGTAACAACACTTCGCAATCACTCACCTGCTGCAACCCTTCCTACACCTGCTTCTACAAGCAAACTTCAGGTCTTTGCCAAGGTGAAGTGCTGTATTTCTGGTTTATCTCCTGGTGCAGGAACAGTTATGTAGCACTGGGCCTCACCACTCCTCCCCTACCTCTACCTACCCACTTCTGCCATAGCCTTGAGCCGAAGGTCTGGCGTTTCCACCTGCCCAGCTGCCTCTTGCAACCTGAAGCATAGGTCAAGCAGCAGCAGGATGCTATAGACAAGTTCACTATTTATTGCAATATTTATGTTTCTTAACCATTTAACAAACATAAAACTGTACTACCATTTAGTTTAGGTTCCTATCTTTTTTATTTTTTTTAATGTGCAACCAATGAAGGTTTTTTTTTCTTTATTAGCATTGTACCCTTAACCTAGTTTTCCCTATAATTTTTATTGCTTTTATGGCTCCGTTTTGCATTATTGTTGTTGAATTATGTCTGACTCTTCATGATCCCCTAACCCCAACCCTAAATGCACACCAGTGCTATCCATGGAATTTTCTTGACAAAGATACTGGAGTGGTTTGCAATGTCCTTCTCCAGAGGATTAAGGAAAACAAAGTGACTTACCCAGGGTCACATAGCTAGTAAGTGTCTGAGGCCAGATTTAAACTTAGGTCTTCTGGATTCGGGGGCCCAGAGCTTTATCCACTGAGCCATCTAGTTGCTTCCAATTTTAAATAGCTCAGTGTTTTTTGAGAATAAACACATCATCAACATAGCAGAACTGATTATATGATTTGATATGAATTCCCTACCTATTGTTGACCATACTTTCCCAAGTTACTTTCAAGAAGTATTTCATGGAGGAGAGAGCATTGCTCAAAGTCTGAAGCTGGAAGAGATGTATAAAGACTATCTAGTCAAGCCTCTTCATTTTATATATGAGGGAAGTGAGGCCAAGTGAGGAGATTTGCCCAAAGTCATACACATAATAGTAGGATCAAGATTTGAACCTTGATCTTCTGACTCAAAATCCAGAATATTTTTTTTTTCCACACTACGCTGCCAAGGACCAATACACAGCTTCACATCCTGGATCCAACACTTCCTTAGCTGTGTGACACTAAGTAAGTCTTATTGTCTCCTTGAGTCTTACTTTCCTCATCTACAAAATGAGGCTAATCATACTGTTGGGTGAGAAATACTTTAGAAATCTTTAAAAAGGTGATGCAAAATTGAGTTAGATTTTATGGAAAAGTCCTTTATGATATAGATGGTGGGGCCTGTACCAAAACCTGGATAATTGGCTATCAGATAACTCGGAGGCAGAAGTCACATTTCTGGCTGAGGCTGGATAAGGGACAAGGAAGATAGATTTTTTTAACTGAAATACCAGGAAAACCTACTTCGTGCCCTAAAAGGAATTTCTTATAGTCTATGTTCTTTAAAATATGTTGTCCTTCTTAGTTCATCTGCTATAGTTGTCCTTTAATTGCTGATCCTCTGGGGATAGCAACTTTGCTTAAACAAAACCTATTCCAGAGAGCAGCAACTCATAGGTTTCTAACACTTAACAGGTAACAAAAAAATAATCTTTTCATTCTCCTGTGTATACTCAGAAGTTAACAATCCAAGTGTTTCACAAAGAACTTTCTTTGAGACAAAGAGAAAATCACATATAAATTAGAACAAAACGTCCTCCATAAATATCATGGCACCATCAGGTCTTATAAACTTTTTTTTAAAAAGTGATTCTACCTTACTGGCTTCTCCTTCAAATACTGACTGGTGAACGTTGCAGGCAAATAGAGCGTTTGGGAGGTCATTGAAGTCGGTTATTGCTTGGAAGGCTTCTTCTGTGAGACATCTCGTTATATCCCAGTCTCTATCTATGCAGTATAGCAAGAAAAGTCCTCCATCTTCCGAGAGGTGACCATATTGCCCAGGGTTTCTCATTCCAATGAAATAAGATTCTCCCTTCATTCCTGGTAAGAAAAAGACAAATGAACATTGGAAATAAAAGCCAGGCTTCACAAGGCAGAGTCATACAGTTATGCATATGGGGGATAGGTGATACAAGAAAAGAAAGTTTGAAATGGGTAGGAAGTAAGAAAACATTGTTCCTTTGTCTTCTCCAGACGTTCAAGGCACAAAAGGGTGGTGAGAAACTGTATCAGTGTGAGTGAAAAGGAGTATCAGAGGTCTCAAGGTCCAGAGCAGTCCCTTATCCCCAAGTGTTTTCTGAATCTGAATTTCTCAATCCAGTTCAATGTGATAGAATGGGAAAAAAGTCAGACAATCAATGTCTAGTTCGATTTATTAGTCAATATCTAATAATAATGATAATCCTATTCCTTCTATGTAAGTATGATAATCAATCATTTTATCCACCTGAACAACAGTTCCAAGAACATTAAAGAACAATAGTAAGATAGCAACTTTTTCCAGGACTATTTTGCTCTAAATGTCACAAAATAAGATGAAAACATGATAACAATAATAAAACAAAGAAATATTTTTGAACAAATGACTGATAACATAAATGCAAGAGATCAAGAACAAAATTTTATTTAAAAAAAGAATGAAAGAAATGGATGGAGTCATGATAGCACTATTGGAGTTGGTCTTTGCTACCAGAAAGTTCATTCTTAAGTAGCCCAGACTTAGAGATTAATGCAGTATTACAAAGAAATAGTACGTGCTAACATATCATTGCACAGGCCAAAATGTTAGCATCAACTGAAAACCAAACTCACTATTCTTCATAAACAGGTGACAAATATGGTGCAAGAGACAGAATGTGGGCCTGGAGTCAGAAAGATTCATCTTCCTGAGTTCAAATCTGGGCTCAGCCACTTATTAGCTATGTGACCTTGGGCCTTCACTTAACTGTTTGCTTCATCTGTATAATAAGCTGGAGAAGGAAATGGCAAACTAGTCCTTTATCTTTGCCAAGAAAACCCCAAATAGAGTCACAAAGAATTGGACAAGACTGAAAAATGACTGAATCGAATGAACAAAATGGTGGTTTTTGTATCTGTGATAATCCAAAAAATATTTCCTACTGGCTCTATAGCATTGTTACAGATCAAACTATTATGCCCTGATAGAACATTCACCACACAAAAACGCAAGAACAATTTTTTCATCGATGTCATTGGACACCCTCACTTCCAAAGTATATGGAATGAAAAACTCTCAAAAGGTAAACACCAAGTAGAAGAAATAATAATAAAAAAACCAGATGGGGGATCATATCATTCTTGTCACCCCATCCACCACTAGGGTTATCTAGACATTTCAGTAAATCTATAGAAAACAAGAGCACATCTGATATTATGACAATGACGGCGGTGGGGTGATGTTGACAAGTCCACTTTGCATCTGCTGCTCTGTCTGGCTTCAGGACCACAGAACAAGATATCCCTCCTAGGATAAACTCATCACTTCTAAACTCACCATAACACTGCTCTTTCTAGCCTTATTGACACTACCTCCATCAACCTCCTTTCTCCTCTAATTGGAGGACTGGAGGGCAGAGTGCTAAAGTCCTCCCTGTGCCTTCCTTTACAAAGGGCAGGACTTTCAGGACTCCACTTTGCATCATCAGAGAGTTCCTTGTACTGGTGAAATCACATGTCTATTCCTTATCCCTATGTGTTGTTGTTCAGTCCTTTTAGTCCTGTCTGACTCTTCTTTGACCCCATGTGGGATTTTCTTGGTAAAGAAACTAGAGTGATTTGCCTTATTGGCCAAGGACTTCCTGGTGGCCACTCCCCTTTCATCTTTCTTGCTTCCTTTTGTATGTTGTCTCTCTCTTTGGATTGTAAGCTCCTGGAGGGCAGGAACTGTCTTTCTTTTTATTAATTTATATTTCCAGCACTTAGCATGACATCTGTCATATCATAGGCACTTAACTAATAAATATTTATTGATTTGGAATGGATTGGATGGTAATGATTGGGTCTCCCTATCTTGTTCAGTTTGGAAGTACAGCACTGTACACAAATACACAAGCTTGATTCCACTGTTGATCAGTAATGGAATCCTGGCGCCCCCATCCTTGGGTATTCTGAGACTTATATTAACATGAAACCTAATGCAGTCATCCAAATGTTTTTAGCCTTATTATAAATCAGAAACAGAATTTTATGCAATGTTCCACAACCATGAACCCAGATCTTTGGGGATTTGTCTTCTTATATTTCTTCTTTGGATCCATGCCTTGTCATTATAATTTCAGAGCATTCAGTTTCAATCATTTTGTGATGACTGTTAATCCATTTACATTGTGGTGTCTAGTGGGCATGCTGATTTCCTGGGTCCTTTTAAGTCACTTTGTATCAGTTCATATCATCTTTCTCTGCTTCTCTGTACTTATCAAGTTCACTGTTTCTTAAAACATGGCAATATTCTATTACTTGCATCTACCATAATTTGCTTAAGCATTCTTCAATCTGAGGGGATTTGCTTTTTTTTAGTTCTTTGCTCCATAGTCAATAAATATTTATATACTATAAAATGTGCCACTATAAATAATTTAGTATATTTGGAGGCTTTCTTTTGGTTAATGACCTCTTTGAGATATTCCAGTAGAGGTATATCTGGGTCAATTTAGTCACTTTATTTGCACAACTCCAAATTACTACCCAGAATAGTTGTTATAATAATAATAATACTAATAACAATGAACATTTATCTATGTGCCAGGAACTAAGTACTTTACAAGTATTACCTCATTTTAGCCTCAATATGACCCTGGAAAGAAAGTGCTATTATCATCTCCATTTTGCAGTTATGGAAACCAAGGCATTCTGAGATTAAGTGACTTGTTCAGGGTCACACAACATAAGTGACTAAGGCTGAATTTGAACATGGATCTTCCTGACAGCAGGTTCAGTGCTCTATCCCCTAGGTCACCTAGTTTCCCTGAAGTGTGCTAATTCATAGTTCCATCAAATAGTTCATTACTGAGTGTGCCTGTCTTTCCAGAACCTCTCCAAAATTGAGTATTTCTAATTTTCATCATTTTTTTTTACCAATTTCTTGGTTATTAAGTGAAATGATAGGATGATTTTAATTTGTTACTGTTGTTCAGTCGTTTCATTTGTGTCTGACTCTTTGTGAGCCCAGTTGGGATTTTCTTGGCAAAGATATTGCAGTGGTTTGCCCTGTCTTTTTCTGGCTCGTTTCACAGATGAGAAAACTGAGGCAAATGGGGATAAGAAACATCATCCTAAAATAAGGAAGGGATTCACTTGATAAATATCTTCATAAGACATTTGCATATACATTTGTACTAAATTACATATATATCTTATATTCTCTTTTTTTCATTATGTTTTTCCTTATATTTTAATTTAATATCCATACCAACATTCTTAATATTCTTTTAGGAAGCATGCCATAGTAGATAGAAAGCTAGGATGTCCTGAGTTCTCATTTAGTACTGGATAAGTCATTTAACTCTCCAAGACTATAAATTGTGGAAAAGGTGCTAACACCTGCATTGGTGGATGGAATTTCCTCACCAAGGAGTTCTTTATAGTGGTGAAATAGGGTCTAGTCCCTATTACTATTTTTGTTGTTGTTCAGTTATTTCAGTCATGTCCAATTCTTTGTGACCTCATCTGGGATTTTCTTGGCAAAGATACTGGAGTGCTTTGTCATTTCCTTCTTCAGTCCATTTTACAGAAGAGGAACCAAACAAGCAGGGCTGAGTGACTTGTCCAGGGTCACACAGCTAGTAAGTATCTGAAGCCAGATTTGAACTAAGGAAGATGAGTCTTCCTGACTCCAGGTCTGACACTTTATCCCCTGTGTCACCTACCTGCATTATTGTCATTATTATGGATATTTCTATTACTATAAGTATTGTTATGCACCTAGCTATTAGAACACTGATTTAAAAAAAGTCTAAGTAATGCAACACTAAGAATGTCAAGATTAGATGAGACATAAATGGATGAAAGAGAAAAAAGCATTTTTATAATAAAGAAGAATGAAACATTTCTGATCATCTGCCAGCAGGAGACATAAATAGCAGGGACCAATTTTGAATTTTTAAAAATTGCATAACGCCCTTAATTAAAATATTTTTCAAATAAATAACATCATATCCCCCAAACGCTCTCAGATATGTTCTGATACAGTGTTTTCATTTTTCTCTTTCTTCTCAAGAAAATATATTCATTGCTGCACAAATTAATTTAATAGACTGTTATGCCCCACTCATGACTCATTTTAATCTACTCAAATAACTTGAACTTCAGAACTAAGCTGTAACAATGTGATTATCTTCATAGGACATTATTCTAAGCCCATTACATTCAATAAAGATTTAAAAGGTGAATAAATCCTTGGCAAGTGACCTATTATGCTTATTTGGAGAAATATTTCAGGATTTAGGTCAGTTAACTGGAAATAAAGAATCCTTGTATCTATTTTCAGTGCTTAAAAACCTTAACTAAATCCACTAATCATTCTGTGACTCAGTTTCTCCAGCAACAGAACAAGGCTATTGGTTCATAGACATATTCCCAAGTTTCTCTGAATTTTTCAAATTTGTCTTTTCTTATGGCACAATTATATCTCCTTACATCCACGTAGCACAATTTATTCAGACTTTGCAAAACTGACAGACACCCACTTTAATTTTATTTTCTTTTATGAATGGTTTGTTGAGAAATTTATATCTAGACCTTTCATTGTGTCTTTGAACTCTTTGAGTTTTATGATAAATTCTTGAGATTGACATTACAAAGAAAAAAGAGAAAAAATAAAATTTAAAAAATAAAGCATGAACCCCCCCCCCCCAGCTATTCCTACCCATTTGCCTATATAAGTAATGTTGGTAGAAGCAAGGGTGAATATGAAGGGAGAGGGAAGTAGGCTCAATCAGTATCATCTAATATGTAAAGGGATATTTAAATATAAGATATTCAGTATTATTATGATCTCAGAAGCACATTAATCACTCTTTAGCACTAATCTCCAACACTCCTAAATACACAGAACAAACAAGAGAGGTGAAGAACAAGCGGGGGGGAAGGCAGAATTCTAAAATAAGGGCATTTAAGGGCCAAAGGGCCATGCCAACTGTTCTAGCAACTAAAAGTCATTTTCAAATGTCTAACTACTTTGAGAATGTCTTTTGGGGGAAGATCAAATGCTCATATAGCTTTTATCAGTCACAGAGGCTAAACAGCTCAATTGTCTCAATTGTCTATATTACATAAACATTTTAAATATGTGTATACACACACACACACACACACACACACACACACACACACACACACACACACACACACACACATATATATTCCTGCTGAGTATAAGAAAACAGCAATAAGTGCAGAAAACAAAACAAAATTGATTTTGGAGGATTTCAATTTGAATCCTGGCTCTGACATTTACTAGTTGCCATTTACCTCAGGAACTCACGGTCACCTTTTCTTTATCCCTAAAATCAATGGGGGGAAGGGTTAGAATAAATGATCTCTGAGGTTCCTTCCAGCTCTAGCTCCTATGATATAATCAAGAGAAAAAGGGGGGGATATCACATTTTTAAACACACTCTAGGAAAAAGTGAATAATTGAATTAGAACATATAAATAGAAGTCAACTTAGAGGAGGAAGATGTAGACTAAATATAAGGAAAGCTTTTGAGAGCCATTAAAGCTGTTTGAGAATAGAATGAACTAGCTTATGATACAGTGAATTTCTTATCACTTGAAACATTCAAGAAATTGTCAAAGATTGTTGGTACAGAAGATCCTTAGCTCATAAGGATCAGAACCAGCATTAAAATTCATTGCTTTTTAACTTCTAGTACAATAGGAGAAAATACTTTAGTCCATCTTTCCCTCCCTTCTCTCTCTCCCTTCTCTTACCCTCTCCCTCTTCCCCTCTGCGCCTCTCTCTCTCTCTCTCTCTCTCTCTCTCTCTCTCTCTCTCTCTCTCTCTCTCTCTCTCTCTCGTTTCTCTTTCTGTCTCCCCTCTCTCTTCCTCCCGCTTTTCTCTCTTCCTTCCCCTTTCTCTTTCTCTCCCCCTTCTCTTTCTCCTTCCTCTCTTTCCCCCCTTTATCTCTCTCCTCTCCCTCTCCCTCTCTCACTATCTCTCTCTGTCTCTGTCTCTCTGAGTATCTTTCTGTATCTCTCTATTTCTTCCCTCCCCTTCCCCTCTTTCCTTTCTTCCTTCCTCTCTCTTTCCCTCTTCCTCTCCCACTATCTCTGTCTCTTAGACTTTGTCTCTCTCTGAGACTCTATCTCTTCCCTCTCTCTCCCTCCCCTCTTTCCTCTCTCCCTTCCTCTTTTTCCCGCCTTCATTTCTCTCCTCTTCTCCCTCTCCCTCTCCCAGTATCTCTTTCAGACTCTCTGTCTTTGTCTGAGTGTCTTTCTGTATCTCTATCTCTTCCCTCTCTCTTTCCCCTCTTTCCTCTCTCCCTTCTTCTTTTTCCCTTCTCCATCTCTCTTTTCTTTTCCCACTTCCTCTCCCACTATCTCTCTCTTACTTTGTCTCTGTTTCTATCTCTTCTCTCTCTCCCTCCCCTCTTTTATCTCTCCCTCCCCCCTCTCCTTTCCTCCCCCTTCTCTCTTTCTTTCTTCCCTCATCTCTTCTTCCATTCCTCCACCTCTTCTTTTCTCACTCTTCCTGGTAAAAATGAGGAGTGACGTGCTTTCCAGGCAGGAGAGAGTATGGGAGTATGGTTAGTTGTCTCATCTCACTGTAACCTACAGCAGTGATGTCAAAGTCAAATAGAAACAGGGGCTGCTAACCTATACATAAGGATAACTGCTGGCTCACATTAACTTAGAAAAATGCATTGTAGCAATATCTATGCTCTATTGTATTTTTATTTATTTTGTTAAATATTTCCCAATTACACTTTAATCTGGTTGAGCCATACTCAGAAGTGATACAGACTGGGCCATGCGTTTGGCACTTGTGACCAAGAGAGGTAAGCTTTGGAAAAGTAGGCAGGAGCCAGATGATGGAGGGCCTTGGAGCTCAAGCTAAACCTCTGTATTTTATCATCTCTACGTTGGTGAGAAACTGAAGGATTTTGAGTATGGCAATGACAGGGTCAGACTTAAGCATTAGGAAATTTATTTCAGCAGCTATTTTGGAAGATGGTTGGGAGAAGGGATAAACTACGAGAGAGAAAATAGAAGGCTATTAACAGAAGTCTAGGCAAGGGCCTGTACCAAGGTATTGTTGTATAGAGGGAAGAGAAGGGAACAGGAATAAAATAGATATTATGATAATAATTAATAATAACAAGAATACTTCCCTTATCCATATAGAATCCTAGAGTTGGAGGGACCTCAGAGGTCACTTAGTCCAGCCATTTTATTTTATAGATCAGGCAAAACTGAAACCCAAAGAAGTTAAGAGTCTTGGCCAAGGTCCCATAGTAAGTGACACAGATTAGATTTGAATCCAATTTCTCTGATTCATAAGCCAGTCACTGAACCTATCTGCCACTCAGTATCTCCATTTGTAAAGTAGGGAGTGACAGTTCTATCAAAATGGGATTGTCTTCAGGATCAACTGAGACAGTGTACAGGAAAGTCACTTTTTAAAAAATCTTATTTTCAATTCAAGCAAATTTGGAACAAAACAAGTATTTCCATAACACAATAGAATTTTAAAAATTACTGCACATGAAACTGCAAATCTACCACGTATAACTTGCTATTCCTTCCAAATATAAAACAAAGTTACCATATAAATTTATTTTTCTCTTTTTTTTTCTTCCTTTCCCCTTCACCCTAGAGATGGATATCATTAGACAAAAATAGGTACATATATGTAAAATTATTCTATACATACTTCTATTTATCAGTTCTTTCTCTAGATGCAGATAGTATCTCTTTCATATGTCCTTTATTTTTAATTTATGTATTTAGACTAGTCAAAATAACTTTTTTGCTCAAAGTCGTCTTTAAAACAATATTGTTTTTACTGTATATGATGGTTTTGGTTTTGCTCACTTTACTCCTAATTTCTTTTCTTTCTTTCTTTCCTTTTTTTTTTTTTTTGAGGTTCTTTTCTTTTTGGAGGGCAGTTGGGGTTAAGTGAATTGCCCAACGTCACACGGCTAGGTTTTGTGTGTGTGTTAAGAGTCTGAGGCTGAATTTGAACTCAGGTCCTCCTGACTCCAGGGCTTTTGCTCTATTCACTGCGCCACCTAGCCTCCCCTTTACTCCTCATTTCATGCAAGCCTTTTCATGCTTTTCTAAGATCATTGAGCTCATCATTTCTTATGGTACAGTGATATTCCATTATTTTTTAAAATGGCAAAGTGTTATTAAAATGTACCATATTAGGGGCGGCTAGGTGGCACAGTGAATAGAGCATTGGCCCTGGAGTCAGGAGGACCTGAGCTCAAATCCAGCCTCAAACACTTAACACAAAACTAGCCGTGTGACCTTGGGCAAGTCACAACCCCAATTGCTCTACCTTCCCTCCTCCAAAAATAAAATAAAATAAAATGTACCATATTATCATTTCTAGGCACATGAAAATGGGGAGAAATGCCAGTAGAACTCTGGAGTTGTGAACAAACTTGTCAGCTACTGGCAATAGACTATCTCAAATTCTTCAGACTTTTTTTCAAAGAATATTAATAAGTGCTAAGTCAGCATCATTAAAGTAGTAAAAGGAGAGAGTAAAGACTTTTCATTAATGTGCAAAACAAATTTGATGAGTAAGACCCCTTAGAAAAGAAAGCATTTTCTTAGAGAGGAATGTAATAATAATTTAAAAAGAAAAGTAGTTCCTTTGCAAGTTGTACAACCAGCAATTTGCTTTTAAAAATGTAAATTTTGTGTGCGCTGAACCACAAAAATTTAATTTGGGCTATTTTAAAGGAGGAGGAGGGTAATAATAAGGGAATCTGATTACACGATTTCTCTAACGCCATTTTTATCTGAAATTCTCAAATAACTCATTTCTATTTATTCATGTGAGCCAGACCTGTGATTCACCAGTGTAAGAAGCTCTGAGTAGAGACAACCAATGCAGGTCAACATGTTTCCTGGAACTGAGAGTCTCAAAAGAGTTTCCTAGATTCCTAGAAAGATTAAGTGACTTGACCAGGGTCACAAAACCACTATGTGTCACAAGTAGTACTGAACTCAGGCCTTCC
This sequence comes from Gymnobelideus leadbeateri, assembly GCA_011680675.1. Lineage (NCBI taxonomy): Eukaryota > Metazoa > Chordata > Mammalia > Diprotodontia > Petauridae > Gymnobelideus > Gymnobelideus leadbeateri. Next base: position 24,764 of record WOXC01012083.1, on the reverse strand, counting down.
TGACTCCAATGCAAATTGTTCATCCTCTATGCCATGGAGCCTCTGATCTATTCATTCACTTACTAATTAAACTTTGAAATACCCACTTTAAACATATTAGAAGTATTTTTCCTACCACAAACATTAGTAAAGTTTGCCTTGGTCGCCATCCTCTTCCTCTTCAAATTAATCTCTATATAGACCTATCTGGGCAAGTTGGACCTATTTTTGGTCTGTGTTTGTATCACTAGTACCTAGCATAATGCCTTATAGGGTAGACACTATATAGTAATGTGGGAAAGTTTAGAAACTCAGAAATGGATAAAATAAATGTATAGTATTCTGCAACATCAACACATTTTATCTTTTAATACCATAAATATGAACTGTTTGCTAAAATAGAAAAATAAATCCTTGATGCCTAAATCAGGAAGAGAAAAAGCAGAGAAAGAAAATTATAGATCAGAGGTCTTTACCCTCTTTTGGTTTGTGAAGCCCCTTTCTACTTTTAACACCTAGCTGGCAGGAACATTTGAGTCAGGCAATAAATGACAGGTAACGGTTGGCCAATGAGAGAGGAGAGGGGTACATTCAAAAGCAGAGGTCAAAGTGTAGTGCACAGTACAGGATAAAGAAAACTCACATTGCATTAGGGGCATCTAGGTAGTACAATGGATAGAATTCCAGGCCTAGAATCAAGAAGGCCTGAGTTCAAATCCAGCCTCAAACATTTACTAGTTACGTGGCCCTAAGTATGTCACTTAACCTCTGTTTGCCTTAGTTTCTTCATCTGGACACATAATAGCCCTTACCGTTCCGAGTTGCTGTGAGGATAAAATGAGATAATATTGGTAAAACACTCAGGACAATACCTGGCACACAGTAAATGGTATAAAAATATTTGCTATTATAATGACAATGACATTGAGAGAACAAAAAATAGATGATACTCAACATGAAAAAAAATAACAGGCAGTTATACAATGCATTTCAATAGCAAAAGCTTCCTGAAGTCCCCCAGAGAATTCTATCTGCTTTAACCCCTAGCAACATCAGGGGTGGGGAACCTCTGGCCTCAAAGCCACATGTGGCCCTCTAGGTCCTCAAGTGCAGCCCTTTGACTGAATCCAAGCTTCACAGATCAAATCACCTTCACAAAAGGATTTGCTATGTAAAACTTGGACCTGGATAAAAGGCTGCACCCAAGGACCTAGAGGGTCACATGTGGCAGGTTCCCCAAACCTGCCCTAGCTATTTTCCATTGTGGAATGTTTGGGGCAATTAATTATGGAAATCATAACCCACACTCCCACTTTGTTCACAGTCTGTGCTAGAGCCAAAAATCACAGAGGAAAGCATTTACTTAATAAGCACTTGAGTTTATAAAATAATTAAAAAAACAAGAATGGAATAATCTTTAAATAGAGCCATCTTTGGGGACTCCATTATACAAATGGGTGCAATCCCTGACAAGTTTCAGAGGAATTATAATCTAATTCCTTCCTACCCACTTAATTCCTCCCAATCTATCCTGTATATTGGAGGTAGTTAACATAGCTACTTCAAAACAAAAAGCTCAGTGGCTTAAAAGAAAATCCACAGGATCCAATGCCTTCTGCTTATGGAGCCCTGCTGGAGCCTTGAGGCACACTGAAGATTTTCATGTTTCTCACCTTGGCTCTGGCATTGGCATCATGCCTTTCAGATTCCAGGGTTCAGGGAGGTTATACAGTATACTCCACCAGGATCTCTCCACTCCCAACACAGCCTAAAGCTTTCTTACTTTTCCTTCTCTACTTCTAACTGCTGTCATCAACTGTTTTTTAAACCTAGGAAAGACCAGAAAACATGGCTCTAAAGTATCCTCATGCAGAAGTACCACTACTCTTCGCCATTTTCTCCTCTTTTTTTGGAAATCAGAAGGCATATGTCCTTGTCTAATCCTAGGGTACTGCCCCATGATCTTTCAAATACTATCAACAGTTTTCTGTTGTGTGTCTGTCCTTTGTTTTTGAAGGGGACTATGACATCAGGGAAATGATGACATGATTCGCAGTTGACTTTGATTTGAGGGAGGGAGGGCTGTGCAAGGTCACCAGCCTCACTTTCTCCTCCTGAGCAATCTGGGTCCAGTGGTCAGACATTCATCAGAATGACTGGAGATGACTCAGGATGCAGTGGGAGACCCTGGCCCTTTTAGGCTAAGGACTTTCTCAGTGCACTATGACGCCACCTAGTTGTCCAAAAGAAGGAAGCAGTGGAAATGCAAATCTGGGTCATTTGATTACAAAATCCATGATGTGGACTCCATATTAGTCATTTCTATTATGGCCTTTTTTAGTCTAATGGTCATTCTCTTTGACAAGGAAAATAAAAGCAATGTAAGAACTGTGTTCTGTACTCTGATGAGTAGTTTTACCCCTTGTTTGATACTCTTCTTCCTTCCAAGATATTAAAAATCAAAATTAAAAAAAGATAAAAACCAAAGTTTTTTTGTACTTGATTTTCCTTTCCCACTTCAGTTCACTCTGAACTTAAATATGTCTGACACTGTCCATACAAGGAGTATGGAAGTGGAGGAGTACCATAAGGAATATATGCAAAACATCTGAAATTTTAAAATTTGTATATTCGGCGAGGATGTTTAATTATAAAACTTGAGGGTTGAATCTGTGAAATACAGCAGTTGGATGATAACATCTCTAAGGTGATTTAAAGCTTTAACATTTTATGATTCTGTGGTGGCATGTGGAAAAGCCTTTGAAATGACTGGAAAATAGCGTTATGGAAATAGCAATAATTACAATGACATTGAGGTAACTTGGCTCTGCAGGAGGCTCCTCAGGTGACATCACCTAGTCATGACCTAGCAGTTTAATCACAGACTCTACCCAAATCGTGAATTCCTCTACAATGTGTCCAAGAAGACCTATCTGAATACCTCCACTGACTGAGAACTCAATCCTCACTCCCCTAAATTCTATTCTATTTTACAGACTTAATTGTCAGGAGTTTAGGGGATGGCTCCTTCTTTGAAAGTAGCTCAAAGGGTCCCATCAAAATCCTCCCTAGATGGCGGAGTAGAAACTGCATTTCCAATGTGCTCTGCCCCACACAAATTTCAAATAATGTGAAAGAGGACTCCGAACAACTTCTGGAGCCACAGCACCCACAGAATGGCACAGAGAAGCTAACCTCCTGCTGAGGACAGCCCAGCAGCCCTGCAGGGAATGGCCAGCACAGCGCTCTGAGAGCAGGCAGGACAGAGCTCTGGGAACCAACACCGCAGCGCGCAGAGCCAAGCCAGGGTCCACGGTTTTAGCCCCAGGGCGGCTGGGCATTCAGCCAGCCAGAGGGACCCCAAAACTCCAGCAATTGTGGTGATTCCAGAATTATCAGCACAGATATGCATAGGACAAAGTGAGAGGTTAGTGCCCTATGGACTTTGGGGCCAGTATTTGGGGAAAACGTGGCTTCCTCCCCTGGAGGCGAAAAGCTGCTGAAGGAACAGTGTCACAGAAGTCATTTTGCAGCTTCAGTAGTGGCTCTAGCTCCTGGTCTGCAAACTGTAGGAAGATCCAGCAATCAGTCTGGGGGTTAATCGCTTTTCCTTTAAACTGCCTGGATCTGGATTGTGGTCTGGGGGGGAAGTTTGGGATGAGTATCCAATTTGCCAGAGTGGGTGGAGGCTTTACAGAGGCCACCCAACTGGCAGAAGTTGTGAAGACCCCACGTTTGGGTGGAAGCTCCCCTGTCTGGTGGCAGAGTCCTACTGTGGCAACAAGCCCCAAAATCAAGTAATTAAATGGCAACATGCCTAGGCAAATGAAACAAAATAAACAGAAAAGTTCAACATTGGACTCCTATTTTAGGGGCAAAGAGGATCAAACCATGGAGGAGGACTGTGAGATCAGAACTCCTGTACCAAAAGCCCCAAATGAAAATACAAGCTGGCTACAGGCCATAGAGGACCTTAAGAAGCAGATAAGAGAAGTGGGGAAAAATTTGGGAAGAGAAATGAAAAAGATGCAAGAAAAGCATGAAATGACAGTCAACAGCCTGACTGAGGAAAATAACACCTTAAAAAATAGACTAACTCAAATGGCAAAAGAGGCTCAGAAAGGCAATGAGGAGAAGAATGCTTTAAAAAGTCGAATTTACCAGATGGAAAAAGAATCTCAAAAGCTCACTGAGGAGATTCATTCCTTCAGAGTTAGACTGGAGCAAATGGAAGCTAGTGACTTTATGAGAAATCAAGATACTATTAAACAGATCAAACAAATGAAAGAATAGAAGGCAATGTGAAATATCTCATGGGAAAAACCACTGACCTGGAAAATAGATCCAGGAGAGATAATTTAAAAATTATTGGACTACCTGAAAGCCATGATCAAAGAAAGAACCTAGAAATCATCCTTCAAGAAATTCTCATGGAAAACTGCCCTGATGTTTTAGACCCAGAGGGCAAAATAGAGGTTGAAAGAATCCACAGATAACCTCCTGAAAAAGATCCCAAAAAGAAAACTCCCAGGAATATTATAGCCAGGTTCCAGAACTCCCAGATCAAGGAGAAAATACTACAAGCAGCCAGGAAGAAACAATTTCAATATTGTGGAAACACAATCAGAATAGCACAGGACCTGGCAGCTTCTACACTGAGGGATCAAAGAGCATGGAATATGATATTCCAGAGGGCAAAAGAGCTGGGATTGAAGCCAAGGGTCACCTACCCAGCAAAACTGAGTATCTTGTTTCAGGGAAAATATGGTCATTCAGTGGAATAGAGGACTTTCAAGCATTCTTGAGGAAAAAAACAGAATTGAATAGAAAATTTGACATTCAGACACAAGAAGCAAGAGATGCTTGAGAAGGTAATCAAGGAAAAGAAATCAAAAGGAACTTATCAAAGTTGGACTATTTACATTCCTACATGGAAAAACAATAACTGTGTTTGATGAAACCTCTCTCATTATGAAAATAATTGAAGAAGGGTACATGGCATATATTCACAGGTATACATGGATAGAGGGCACAGGTTGAATTTGATGGGAAGGGATGATTCTTTTTTTTTTTTTGGAGGGCAATTGGGGTTGGGTGACTTTCCCGGGGTCACACGGCTGGGTTTTGTTTGTGTGCTGGGTGTCTGGGGCCGGATCCAAGTTCGGGTCCTTCTGGCTCTGGGGCTGGCTCTCTGCTCGCTTTGCCACCTAGGCGCCCCAAGGAAGGGATGATTCTTAAGGGGTGAAGTCAAGAGGTGAGAGAGGAAAGTGGCAAGAGGAGATGGAGAGAGACAGGGTAGGGCAAACTATCTCATGTAGAAGAGGCAAGGGGAAGTAGTTGCAGGGGAGGGGAAGAACAGGAAGGCAAAAATGCAAAAGCATATTCTCATTGAAGTTGGCTCAAGGAGAGAATCACATACATACTAAATGGAATATCTTACCCTCACTCACTCTCCTGAGTAGGGGAAATGGGGATGAGAGGGGGGATAATGGAGGGGAGGGCATTCTGGGGAGAGGGGAGGTTAGAAGTACCCACTATCAAAGAGGGACAGGATCTAAGTAGGGAATGGACCAGGTGGGAGGTGAGACAGGTGGGAGGGAAATATAAGCAGTCTTTTACAGTATATCTACTATGGTAATGTTTTGCATAGCTATACATGTATAACACATACTGAATTGCTTATCTTCTCAGAGGGAGTGGGTGACAAGGGAGGAAGGGAATGGATCTGAAAATTGAAGTTTTAAAATTAAATGTTTCATAAGATGTCCAGGCATTGGGGCCCAGAGATTCACCTTGCACTATTAGCAAAGTCGAAGGGGGTATGGGAGAAGATATGGGAGAGAGCAGATTGGATGAGGGGATATCTAGTGGGACTGCTATTCTGGGGTGGTGGGTAGGGAAAAATGTAACTCATAATCTGGTGGAAATGAATGATGTAAACCAGAAGTTAATAAAGCATTTGCTTAAGAAAAAAAAAGAAAGTAGCTCAAAGTTAAGAGTGGCATCTAGGTCGGGCAGTGGCTAGAGCACTTGGCTTAGAATCAGGAAGATTCGTTTTTATGAGTTCAAATCCAGCTTCAGATACTTCCTAGCTGTGTGACCCTGGGCAAGTCACTTAACCCTGTTTGCCTCAGTTTCCTCATCTGTAAAATGAGCTGGAGAAGGAAATGGCAAACCACTCCAGGATCTTTGCCAAAAAAACCTCCAAATGGAGTCACAGTCAGACACCGTTCATTAACTATATACAGCATTTACTCAGTGTCAGACATTGATAAGCACTTGACATGATCCCAGAGATCAGATCTGAACTCTGGCCTTCCTGAATCCAGAATCAGCACCCCAATAAGAGGATCCAAGTTCAAATCTTGCTTCTGATATTACCCATAGGATATCAGGCACGTCATTTGGTCTCCATGGGTCTCAGTTTCCTCCTCAGATTTAAAATAAGTAGGTCACAATTCTAGATCTGTGCTCCTATAATACGTTCCATAAGGTACTAGCTGTGTGACCTTGGGCAAGGCACTGAACCCTGTTTACCTCAGTTTTCTCAGCTATAAAATGAACTGGAGAAGGAAATGGCAGGCTACTCCAGTATCTCTGCCAAGAAAAGCCCAAATGGGTTCATGAAGTATCAGACGCAAGTGGAAGGACCAAAGAGCAACAAAGGTAAAGCCGAGGGGCAATCTGGCACAGTAGGTAGTGAACCCAAACCAGGACAATCTAGGTTTGAGTCTTCCTTCTGATAGTTACTGGTCATGTGACCCTGGGCAAGTCACAACTTCTCAGTGTCCCTAGGCTTCTCTTGAAAATTAGAAGAGTTGCTAATCTGCATTTGGTAGAAGGATTTTTCTCACTGGGATTTCCCTATACCAATGAAATCACAGGTTCAAGACAAAAAAACAAAGCAATCTAAAATATAATAATCTACAATAACACCATTCATTTTGTGGGACACCTTTAGAGGAGAGACCACTTAGTTCCTTTAATAAGGTCCTTTATATTATTCAACAAATAATAACCAATAATTAACAATAAATTATTTAAATTCAAATTCAATAAATCAACAAATCAACAAATAATCCCCTTGGGATAAATTACAATACAGATCTGACATCCACCAAATTCTATTCCATAGCAAATCCCTTCCACTACTAGATAGTAGCACAGAATTAGACATTACTAAAATAACTTTTACCAATAGGTGGGAAGATCAAAGTTTAGAGATCTAAAGCTCAAACTCATCTAGTCAAACCTTCTCGTCTCATAGATCAGAAAACTAGGATCTAGAAACTTTAAGTGACCTACCCAAAGTCATACAGGCAAGCAACTAGAAAAGGTGGATTAAACCCAGATATTCACTCCAGAGCCATACTGCCTCTGCAGTGGCAGATCTTCAGGAATATTTATCCTTAGAAGTTCAGTTCTTGGTTTTCAGGTTTGTGTTTCATTTTCTACTTGCAGATAAATGATCCCAGAGGATGCTCTATAAAGGTCATTGTTGTGGAATGAAAAATTAAGGGTGTCAGATATCACTGAGTAATGGGGTTTCCAAACATTGCAAGAGAATGAGGGTCTAACCTTGAAGTAGAGTTGTGCTAGGGAAGAAGGCAAGTGAAAGTGATTCATCTGTACACTTATAAATTCATAAAATTTGTCCCTAGAAGAGATGTGAGGGATGAATTAATTAATGAAAAAGTGTATGTAAACACTGGAGAAACAAATACAAAAGCAAAGATAGTCCTTGATCTCAAGGACATTACATTTTAATAGATAGTGACAACCCAGATAAAAATGAGGTGGGCAGAGAGGGTCACTTTGTGTAGGAAAGTGATTGGAATAATGAGTGGGGCTACAAGGAAACACTCCTCCCACCAACAATGGAAGAGTTTACTTCATCATAGTTCAAGAGCTGTAGCGGGTGAGGTATAAAAGAAGGATCAAGGAAGGAGAAGCAAGGTTGCTGATAAAATTATAGCAAAGACAGCTGTGGAGTAAAGATAAAGTAAAGTAAATCATGATGGAAATAGTGGACCAGGTGGGGCAGTCACCAAACAGAACAGAGGAGCCCTATTGCAAAAGTTCCAAAGATGAAACGGATATGAATTCTGGTCCATATGCAAAGTCTGTTGGCTGGATTGGGAAGATGAAATAATCTAGTAGTCCTCATCGTTAAATGGGCAGCTAGATGGCACAATGGATAGAGTCCTAGGCCTGGAGTCAGGAGGACCTGAGTTCAAATCTGGCCTCAGGCATTTATCAGCTATTGTTGATGTTGATCCTTCTTTTTTGAAGAGGACCAATGATATCTTGAGGATATGACTCTGGGCAATTCACTTAACTCTGTTGGCTTCAGTTTCCTCATCTATAAAATGAGCTGGAGAAGGAAGTGACAAAGCACTCCAGTATCCTTGCCAAGAAAACCCCAAATAGGGTCACAAAGAGTCAGACATAACTGAACAACAAAAAAGTATCGTTTGTATCTTTTTTGTTGTCTAATGGAGTGTAGGATGGGGACAGACTTTATTTTACCCTCATGGATAATGCATAAGACTCAATGGCCTCAAAGGATCCCATGAAGAGATACAGAAAAAAAAAACACTCAAATAACTCATCTTCTCCCTCTAAAAGGGAATTGAATTTGAGACTGCTATCCGAGAAATATGTCATTTTGGGTAGTCTCCTTCCCTAGATTACCCTATGGTTTAAATTCCCCTTAAACAGTAAACATACTTTGAAGGTTCCTGAACAAACAAACACTGTCTTATTGGGCCTATAGCTTCCCTTTCAAATCAGTATTACCTTAGGGGAACAGCTTATAGTCAGACCAGTGCAATTGTCATAACAACCTTTTGTATCACTAGCTACAAAAGAGAGATGAGATATTCTTAGACAGGGCTCTATGGAGACCCATTTTAGCTCTTTCTGAAATGTAACAGTCCTTGCTTAATTCAGTGACAGAATTCTCACACCTGCTGAGCTCTGTGAACCTCATGCTAAACTTGTGGCGTTTTGGACTGGTCTTAAAAGAGTCAAAGACTTGCAGTTTTCAAAGCCAATTATCCAAGTTACCTTAGTCTTATGTTCCGTCAGGGCAATTTCACGAGCTACTGTTCATCTTGAGCTTCCCACAAGGCAAAAATTCAATTAAAACTAACTCAATGCAATACCTAAGAAAGCATCCATTCCCAAACACCTGTAGCTGAAGGGGATTACTTAACAATTCGTTTCCATTTTTCCCCCTTTTCCTTGCCAACTTATTTTTTTAAACAGTGGCAAGGCCCTAAACCATACAAGTCATAATATTGTATATTTTAGCTTTGAGAATCAAATGGAAAAGTATCTCACAAGAACATGGCATGCCGATATTATCTGAAAGGCATAGGAATAGGAAGGAAGTTAAAAGTCATTTATTCAGGTAGTTGTTCAGTTATTTCGATCATGGATGACATTTTATGAACCCATTTGTGGTTTTCCTGGCAAAGATACTGGAGTGGTTTGCCATTTCCTTCTCCAGCTCATTTTACAGATGAGGAAACTGAGGCAAACAGGGTTAAGTGACTTACACAGGATCATACAGATAGGGAGTGTCTGAGACCAGATTTGAACTCAGGAAAATGACTCTTCCTGACTCCAGACCTCCACTGAGTCATCTACATACCCTCATTTAGTCACAGGATCACCAGTTTAAAATTAGAAGGTACTTCTGACCTCTAGCCATCTGGTGCAACCTAATAATTTTCTAGATGAAGAAACTTCAGACTAGAGAGGTCCTGGGACTTGGCAAAATGGCACAGGTAGGAAATTACAAAGATGGGATTCAAAATTAAATCTACTTCTGCTGTCAAATCCAGTCCTGTTGAGTGTGCCATTTTGTCTTCCAAGAATGATGAAGGAACCTAGACCAAGGGAGGAGAAAGGGACTTCTAAAAGCTCATGCAGTCAATTAGAAACAAATCCAAGCATAGAACCAGTCTTTCATCTCCCACTCTTGTCTCCTTTCCTCCTTACTGTTACCTCTCTAGCAAACTAGACTCCAGGGAATCTCAGTTCTGCCTTATACTTTTCATTAGCTTCTCAGGCTATGTAAAATAGCCCCTGTTTCTACTGAAGATCTTCCCTGACTCCTAGTCTCTCCAGGTGAAAGTGTTTTTGTTGAGGGTACCTTGGAGAGGACCCTCCCCAGGCTTAGCAGAGACAGCCTGTCATTTATAGCCTTTCCAGCATGGTAGAAATAGAGAATGAATAGATGGATGGATGGATGGATGGATGGATGGATGGATGGATGGATGGATGGATGAGTGAATGAATGAATGAGTGAATGAAATAATTAATGGATATTTATTAAGCACTTACAATGTGCCAAGCACTGGGGATACAATTCCAAAAGCAAAGACAATCCTTGTCCTCAAGGAACTTACATTCTAATAGGGAAAGGGTGGCCAGGGAGAAGTCATTTGTTTTAGGAAGTTACAGGGATAGTGAGTAGGCTGTAGGGAAGTAAATTGATATGACCCATCCTGGAACAAGGGCAGATGATTTAATTGTTGTTTGTGATTCCAGAACTGGAGGGCAAGAAGACTTTTAACTTTTACTATACTGCCTAGCCTCAGAGAACCCAGGGTCATTTCTACCTTATGATGAAGCATTAGAGGAGAAAATTAATGCAAAGTAGGATTTTGTTTTCCAATTGCCATCTTTGTGTTGATGATTCTCATGTGTACTTACTCACCTTTAACCTCTCTCCTAACCTCCAGACTCACATCTCCAACTGCCTATTGGCCATCTTGAACTGGATTTCTATAGACATCTTAAACTCACCATGTCCAAAATTGAACTCTTATCTTTCCCTGGAACCCTCTTCCCCTCCTACCTTCCCAATTACTGTCTAAGGCCCTACTATACTACCACTTCCCCAGGCTCATGAGCTAGGTGTCATCCTTGACTCCCTACTCTCTTACTCTTCATATTCAATCTGTTGCCAAAAACTATTATTTGCCTTTGTAACATATATTAAATATACCCCATTCTCTTCTCTGATTCTGCAACTACCCCAGTGCAGGCCCTCATCACTTCACATATTATTTCAATAGCCACAAAACTGATATCCCTGATTCAGATTTCTCCAGTTCATCTTCAGCTGTCAAACCAATCTTTAAAGGCAGGTCTGACTCCATCACTCTCTACCCACCCCTCCACTCCCAATTCAATAAACTTTAGTAGCTCCCTATGACCTACATTATAAAATATAAAATCCTCTATTTGGTATCCAAAGGCCTTAATAATCTTGTCCCCTTTCTACTTTTCCAGTTTCTTACACATCCCTTCTTCCTCTCAAGGTATTGTGTTATCCAGTGACACTAGCTTCCTTTCTATTTCTGCAATAGACTCTCTATGTCCCACCTCAGCGTATTTGCACTAGCTACCCACCCCCCATGACTGGAATGCTCTTCTCTGCCTTGCTATTATTGTTTGTCTTTCATTTTCAAAGACCAGTGACATCATGGGTGATATCTTGACCTGCATGTGAATTAGATTTAAGCGAGACAGCAGTGGCACAAAGTTTTTCCCCTCACTCTCTTCCAGAATCATCAAAGTCTGGTGGCTGGACAAAAGTCAAGAAGACTGGCAATGGCCCAGGATGTAGTGGATGACCTTGGTATCTTCCATGTCTGACCAAGCTCTCAGTGCCCCACAGCACCTGCTTCAGCCTCCTTCATTTCTGTTGGAACAAATTGTTCTCATCTGCCCATTCCTCTGGGAGAATCGCTTGGCTGCCTTCAAATCCCAGTAAAAATCTCACCATCTAAAGAAAGACATCCCTTATAAAGATAGTTATTTCCTCTGTTGCTTATTTCCAATTTATCCTGAATATATCTTGCTTGTGCAGAGTTGTTTGCATGTTATCTCCCCCCACCCCCCACCCCCGCTTTGACTGTGAGTTCCATGATGGAAGGGGCTATGTTTTGCCTACCCCACCACTTTAGCACAGTGGCTGATACATAGTGGATGCCTGATAAATGTCTGCTGATGAATTTTTAAAATCCTAAAAGACATGAGAATAAGTGTTTATATAAGAAAGATTTACATTAACTATGGGGAAGTCCTTTCACATCGATAGATTCAGACCATGAAAGCTGGAAACAACCTTACCGATCATCTAATACAAACTCCTCATTTTGTAAATGAGGAAAATGTAGCCTAGAGAGCTGAAGAGATCTGCCCCAAGGTCACACAGCTAGGATTTCCACTGTGGGGGGGGGGTGGGGGCTAGAGAAGAAAGGTAACAGCAATGAGGTGTAAGTGTCTGGATCCTCAATCACTCTAATGCTGTTACTTCCTTTGGTACGATTAAATAAAACTCAGTTTATTAGAAAGCTTTGGGATTGGGAAGTTTTGTAAAAATTGAAAAGAAGGATCTGAGTATTTACGAAACTAGGGAAAGCATTTATTAAATGTGCCAGGCACTGTTACTGGGTATACAAATACAAGCAAAAACAAAAACAGTCCTTCCTTCAAGAAGTATGTATTCTAATAGTCTAAGATGTCATATAAAGGGAAGACAATTTATCAACAACTTGAGACTTCCATAGTTCAACAGATTGCTGATTTCAGTGATGTGTGTATGCCCTTTATTGATGCAGACTATAACGCATTATTGTCTACCGATCCTGTGAAATTTTTGTCTGTATCCTCCTATAAACCCTTTGTGATTTGCCTATCATTCTGGAGTCCTTCCTCTAGATCTCCACATGGCTTATGAATAACAATGGAGCCCATGAATCTACCCATCAATCATTCCCCCATCCTTGTTATGTTACCAGTCCATTTTCATTCTAGTTACATACCTCCTGGATAATGTGTTTCCCATAGTTTTTCCTGTCCTCAAATTGTTATGCATTGCTACTTACACATCAGCCTCATGTGTTTCTGCATTGTTCTTTAGGTGACCTTCAGTTTAGTTCTTCACAGACCATATTGTTCCATGTTACATTCAGTATTGCTAGAAGAGTATTGTATGAAAAGATGGACCTCTGTTTCAGGAAAAAGTTGGTGAGTCCTTAAAAATATTGAACAACTTGATTGTAGTACTTGGAGTCTTGATTGCACTAATTTGATACCACCTTACATTCCTACTAGAGATATTTTTTAATGAAGAAGCAATGTTGAGTAATTTTTAAGATGACAATCCTAACTAGGGATTGTATACTGCAGTCTCTGATTCACCATCACTGACAGTACTTTTTTTCCCAGGTACAAGGCTGAAAGAGACAGAAATGGTGCTGTGTGTGGTACAGGATATTCTAGCTTTTGGCCTAGTTTAAGGAAGAATCATTTGACAGGCAAGATAGGCTTTCTAAGGCCAAGGTTAGTGAGATGAATATGGAGGTAGATAGATAGATAGAGATACAGAAAGATAGATGAATGGATGGATGGATGACTGAATGGATAGATAAGTAGGTAGATAGATGGATAAGTAGATAGACAGATGGATGAATAGATGTACAGGTAGATAGATAGATAGATAGATAGATAGATAGGTAGATAGATAGATAGATAGATAGACAGATAGACAGATAGACAGATGGATGAGCAGATAGGTGGACGGACAGATGGATGGATGGATGGATGGATGGATGGATGGATGGATGGATGGATGGATGGATGGATAGGCAAACAGACAGAGTGAGGATTATTAAGTGCTTTACTACTCTATGTACCAGGCACTGTTCCATGTTCTAGAGAGAAGACGATAAACAAAAAAAAGATAGTCTGACTCACAAGCAGCTAGAAGGGCACAGTGGAAAAAATACTAGAGCCAGAATCAGGAAGACAAGAATGACACCTAGGTTGTAAGTTCCAATCCTGCCTCAGACACTTACTAGTTTGGACACATTAACCGTGTGACCCTGGGAAAGTAATTTAACATCTGCATGTCTCACTTTCCTCTTCTATGGAATGAGAGTAATAATAAAACCTTTCTTTCCAGGGTTGTTCTGAGGATAAAATATTATAATATTTGTTAAAACCATATAAATGCTAGCTATTATCATTATTTATAATTTTTTAAATGACACAAAAAGGAGGACTGGAAAGGTGTGTGTATTTGGGGAAGGGGATGGGAAGAGAGGTGGAGACAAAGTAGCTGGTAAGGAAGAGAACACATCCACAGAGTGAAATGAGGTCTGAGTAAAGTGAAGCATCCCTGGAGCTCTTCTTGAAATAGCGATAGAGAAGAGAGTCAGTAATAAAGAAAAAGGAGCCTCAGGGAGGAGCTATTTATATAATATAATATATAATACTTCACATAAATAATCTTATTTGACCTTCACAACGACACTGTGAGATAAGTATTGCAAGGCTATTATCCACATTTTATAGATAAGGAAACTGAGGCTCAGAAAGAGTAAGTACTTAACCCAAGATCACACAGTAAATATCTGTGCCAGCTGGATGTGGACCTAGGTTAGCCAGCTTTCTCTTATGCCACACTTCCTCTATCCAATCTACTCCTTCGACATTGTATAAACAATATAAACTTCTGAAGGGGAAAGGGGCAACAAGTACTTTAAAATGAAATTTGGAGATACTGAAATGGTTTTAGTCTAGAGGCAGTTGGGTAGTACACTGAATAGCGTGTTGAATTCTGAGTTCAGATACTTATTAGTTGTGTGAACCTAGACATGTCACTTGGCTTCTGCCTTACTTTCCTTAATGGTAACATGGGAATAATAATAGTATCTACCTCTCAAGTTATCATGATGATTAAATAAGGTAATAATTGTAAAATGTTTGGTGCCTGGCACATAGTAGGCACTTAACAAATGCTTATTTCCTCCTTCCTCAAACTTAATATGCAACTTCAAGCAACTATATGCAAAATAACTTTCACACCAGCAAAGAAATTCCAAAGTTAAGATGGTTGCTCTGATAACAAAAATGGACTTGCTCCTCTTGTCAGTGGACAACTACCTTATTTATCCTAGAGGGCAGCATCGTGGCTCAGTGGATAGAGTGATGAGCCTGGAATCTGGAAAGCTCATCTCCCTGAGTTTAATTCTGACTTCAAACACTTACTAGCTGTGTGACCCTGGGCAAGTCATTTAACTCTGCCTCAGTTTTCTCTTCTGTTAAATGAGTCAGAGAAGGAAACGGTAAACTACCCCATTATCTTTGCCAAGAAAACCCCAAATGGGGACACAAAGAGTCAGACATGACTGAACAACAAAAACCTTATCCTGGGGATAGAGGAAATGGCAGAGGAGGAAGAAAAGAGAAAAGCAAAAGAGGGTCAGGGGTGGTGGCAGTGGGGGAAGATGAACTAGCCAGAAACTGCTGCTATAGACTTGAAGGGGAAGAGAAGCAAGCTTATGTGAGAATATATACATCAGCTCTATTTTCAGTCAGGGAACTAAAAGTTAACATCACAACATGTGGGGGGAGTTGTGTTTGTCCTTCATTCTCCAAGAGGACCATGGCATCAGGAAAATGATGACATGACTTGCAACTGAACTGGATTTGAGCCAGGTAAGGCTGTGCAAGGTCACCAGCTTCACTTTCTCTTCCTGAGCCAGCTGGGTCCAGTGGTCAGATAGCTATCAGGATGACTAGAGATGACCCAGGATGCAACAGGAGACCCTGGCCCTTTTAGGTTAAAGCCTTTTCAGGTTCTCACTTTGAGTGAGGTAGTGCCCATTCAGTGAATAGGCATCTTGAAGAAGTGAGTCAAAGGATGGTCCTTTTAATCAAAAACAAAAAGAAAAGAAAAAAATCAAAGTAGGAGGGAAAGACCCTCAGGGTTGCTGGCCACCAAAAACTGTGGGGAGAGTGGGTGCACAATGAATATCCCAAAGCAAGGCTTTCCTGTATTGTCTTTTGAGATCTACATTCTGTTTCTTCCTTCCACCAACCCCTCCAACTCCCTCTCTCAACAATGGAGAAGTAATCTGCCAGCAGCTATATCTCCCCAGCATCTATTATGAAATCAAAAGAACTCCCCCTACCACTCTAGCTTAGACAAAACCAGACTGAAAATTTTGTTGCAATCAGTCACCTTTACATTTATTAGTCACATTTATTTAGTTCACTGAAGTGAACATTTTCTTCTTAAAGATCAAGTTTCCTATGTCTCTCCCTTTAGAAAAAAAATATGAAACAATAAGGTGACACTGTGGAAAGTACATTTGATACGAAATTAAAAGACTCAGATTTAAATTCAAGCTTTCTTTACTGTCTCTCTGAACTTGGGGAAGTTATTTTCCCTTTGATGAATGCAGTTTCCTTACCTGTAAAAATGGTTAGGCTAGTCTACTTAAATCCTAGGAAATCAGAGAATGGTAATAACAACTGACATTTATACAGATTTTGTTTTACACAGTTAACATTTATATGGATATGAAGATGAAAAAAATTAACATTTATATGGCCCTTAAGGTTTATATGTTATCTCATTTGATCCTCCCCACAATCCTGTCATGTAAGTGCCATTATTATCCACATTTTATAGGTAAATAAATTGGGACTGAGTGACTTGCTTGGCATCATAGAGCTGGGGTGTGACTGAGGCAGATTTGAATTCAGGTCTTCCTGATTATAAGTACTACATTTTATTCACTATGTCACCTAGTTAGATCTCAAAGAGCCACACAGCTAGAAGAGGTCTGAGGCTACCTAGTCCAACCCATATCTGATCAAGACATATTTTTTTAATTAAAGTTTATTTTCCAAATGAAAACCTGCCTTCTTTCCCTCCCTCCTCCTATCCATATAAGCAAGAAAGAAAAACAAAATCCCCATTCCAAACAGTTGAGCAAAGCAGATTTTTGCATTATTGGCCAAGAAATATTTATGATCCTCCCAAAAAGAGCAAAAGGAACCTATTACCTCCTTAAGCAATTCAGTCTAATTGTTTAATCATTCTTCAGTCATGTTCAACTCTCTGTGACCCCATTTGGGGTTTTTTGGCACAGATACTGGAGTGGTTTGCCATTTCCTTCTTCAGCTCATTTGACAGGTGAGGAAACTGAGGCAAACAAGGTTAAGTGACTTGCCCAAAGTCACAGAGCTATAAGTCTCTGAGACCATATTTTAAAGCTAAAACTCTAATCGAGAAGAATATAAGAAAGCAATTTATAGTATGATCCCTTCACTTCTAGCTTTGACAATGAAGCAAAAAATGCTAGATTTGGAGTCAAATGGCCTGGATTCAAATTCTGCCTTTATGACCAACACTTATGTGTAGCCTTAGGAAAATCATTCACCCTCTCTGTATCCCCAATTTTTTTTTCCTTACAAACTGAGGGTTGGTCCAGAGGATCTTCAAGGTCCCTTCAGCTCTAAATAGGTAATCCCATAACAGAAAAATAAAAAAAAAAATTATCAGGACGGCCCCACTTTGCCTCTTGTAGTCACAGCTTCCAATCTAAGTCTGATAAAATAAAAGAATGAGGGAAGAAATGTATATGAGTTCTCTTAATTGTTTCTAATGTTTCATTATATATATACATGGAATTTTGAGTGTCTATTTTAAACTGAATTCATGTGGATTTGTTTTGTTTTAATGAATGAAAAATTTAATCAAAATGAATCCTGGTAAATCCCAGCATGGAAAGTACATGAGTGTTTATCTGGTTCAGCTTTTCATTTTACAGACAAGCAGAGAAAGCCCCCCAAAGTTAGCTGACTTGCACAAGAGTCAGGATTCCAACCCAGACCTTCTGATTCCAAACTTAAGATTCTTTCCCCTACATCACACAAATAGACTTCGGTGGTGGATGAGCTCTATAACTTTTTCTCTTATGTAACGTAGTCTTTCTCCATTGCTCTTGATATTCCTTGTCTGTCTATCTATCTATCTACTCATCCATCCATCTATCTCTCTATCATCTCTCTATCTACCTATTTATCCATCTATCTATCATCATCATTTAGTCATCTATCTGTATTATGTAAAATGTATTAATAGTTATTATATATAAAAGAATCGTTTACCCAGTTCAGGGGGAAAAGGTCAGCACCCCGAACTTCAGAGGATACAGACAGAAGTTACAAGACAGAGAAACAGATCAAACAGACAGGCTTCCAAACTGTCCAACAATTACATACATCCATACCTAATCATAGTTACCAGAGAGGGAAGCATCAACATCTGGATTTTTCAAAGCGGGGGGGCTCTCAACCGCTACCCAGAGTCTCATCCGGTCAAATCACACAACACTTCTCAAAGTGAGCCCCAAAGCAAAGCCTCACATAAGGGGTTATATATCCTTCTCCTGGGTGAGAGAATGTAACAACCATCTTGACCCACTGTCCAATCACAAAGCACCAATGTGTGGGTGGTCTTGAAAAGCAAGCTTCCCACCACAGGTTCTAGGTGCACTTAACCTAGAGGCAGGGAAGATCTTAAAAATTTACATTCCCATTACATTTATAGGTCTTTAAGATACTCTGTACCAATTTATATCTTGTTTCTGTTTACCTAGCTACATATATACAGATATTTTGTATTGTATATACCCCCCCCCACACACACACACACACATTATCTAAAGCTCCATTTGAACTCGGGTCCTCCTGATCCCAGATCATTCTCTCTTTCACCATACCACTTAATTACCTCTCAAATGTCTCTTAAATACTTTTTAAACTTTAAAGGACTCTGTGTTACTGTAGCTTACTGTATTGTGGCGGGGGCAGTTTTAAGTCCTCTCTACCTATATTCCCATTCCTCAGTATTTCTTTTTTAAACCAAGTTCTATTTGTCCTTGCAAGCCCCATGGAGTGGTGGCTAGAGGGCTAAACAAGTACTAATTCTGTTATCCCAGGCAGGTCAATTCACCACCAAGTGCCCCAGGCAAATCTCCCCCTGATGTTCAGTGGAGGGAGTCTCCACAACAGGAGTTCCCCATGCTGGTGAGATCACAGTTCCAGACAAATTGTTTTCTGCTTATATATGAAAACAGAGCTCCACTCTCCTGAGACTTATACATATGGAGTGCTGTACCCAATTTTTTTATTTGTTTGCTTGACCATTCTATTTATGCATTCTTTTGCTGCAACAAGCTTATTTCTATATCCAATGAAAAAGAATTTGTTGTCTATTATGTTCCTAATTTCAATGGTTTAAACAAAATTAGAATAATAGATTTAGAGTTGGAAGGGACCACAGAGGTTAAGTAGTCCAAACCCTCTCATTTTGCAGAACTGAGACCCAGAGAAACAGTAAATTACTTATGGTCAAACAGGGAATAAACAAAAGGAATTAGGATTTGAACCCGGGTTCCCTGACATGAAAGCCAGCATTCTTTCCAATGCACCACAGCCAGATGATATTTCAGAGGTTGTTTCACAAATGCTGGCATCTCAATGAGCCTAAGCCAAAACATCCAAATGAGATTTGACTTGGATTCTCATGTAATGTTCCAGTCTTCTCTGGAACAGCATCATTCGAGACCTCGGTGAAGAATTCTGCGCACGCGTGTGTGTGTGTGTGGGGGGGGGGGTTTGCACTTCTCCTTAATGCTTTGTCCAGATCATACATATGTTGTTATTTACAACAGTTGGCAAAATGAGTAAGCTAAGTGCAATTTTAACATTTTCCTCCATATGGTTGGGCATTTTTGTTGTTGCCTGTAAGAGCTGGCACATTCTGTGGTTCCTGAATGTGTGGTGTTTATGAGAAAGAAAGAGAAGGTTAAGTCCATATGATAATGTAGGCCCTCCACACCCACCCCCTGAAGACTATTTCCTTTCTCAAAGTTTTGTTTCTTTCACCTAAATTCTGTACTAATACCCTTCACTGGATTCAGAAAACATTGCATTAAGACCTTACTATGTATAAGGAGAATACAAGAATGAGATGAGACAGAACCTGCAATTAAAGCATGTATGGTCTAATAGGGAGGGGAGACAAAACCATAAAACATGTACTTGAGGGATTATAATTGTTGTAGTTCAATCATTTTAGTCGTGGCCAACTCTTTGTGACCCCATTTAGCAAAGATGGTGGAGTGGTTTACTGTTTCCTTCAACTCATTTTACAGAGGAGGAAACAGAGGCAAACGGGGTTAAATGACTTGCCCAGAGTCCCACAGTTAGTAAGTGTCTGAAGCTACATTTGAACTCAGGTCTCCTTGACTCCAGGCCTGATACTCTCTCCATTTTATCACCTAGCTGCCCTTGTGAGTGATTAGAATGCCAGGTAGAATATGATGAAATGCAAAGGAGAGATCCAGAAGAAGTGGATGAAAAATTTGATGAGGGAGTGATCACTTCCATCTGGGAAGACTTCCTGGAGATGGCAGCCTCTGATCTACATCTACAGCCTTGATGGGAAGCAAGAATTTCAAAAGGCACAGACTGTGGGGAGTTCATGCCAAACAAAGGGGACAACGTGAACAAAGATATGGATATAGGAGAAGGCAAGGCATGAAAAGGAGATGACAAATCATTCATTTTGGCACATAATATAATGTATATGTAGGGGAATTATGTAAGATAAGACTAGGAAAAAGGAAGATTGAAACTAGATGAGGGACGACCTCATAAAGATATATAAGATGAAGAATTAGAATGTAATTTCATCTGGTATTAGAATGTAAACTCCTTGAGGTTAGGAACTGTTCCATTATTCCTGTTTTTATCTCCAGAGTTCAACATAGTTTCCAGCATATAGTAGGTGATTAATTAATGCTTTCTAATTGATTGGTCAGTTGATTTATCTGATTGGCAGTAGATAGACACACTTCTCAGTAGAACTGAAACATAATCAAAATAATGCATCGGGAAAAATGACTCAGGAAGTAGATTAGAAAGGGTACATATGGTGTAGAAAATTTGTTAAAAAGAGGCTGAAAATCCCTGTGAGTGTACAAAAGAGTTAGTCTGGGAAAGTTCTGTGGGGACTAAAGTAATGAGACTGGCAATCAACAACTGGGATAAACAGGGAACAGAGGAGAATAAAGAAAAGGCTATGAAATGGGGAGGGGAAGGGAATATGCTCATTAACATGGTATATATTTGAATGGAGACTTGTCATTATTTTTTCCATGTTATCTTCTTAAATAACTCTATCTCCTTCGTTCTTTTCATGAGGGATTATGACAATAATACATAGTGCTTTACAAACAAAATTTCATTTGATTCTCACAGCAACTGTGGGACATAGGTGCTATTATTATTCCTATTTTACAGGTGATAAAACTCAGTAGACAGAAGTTCACTCTGAGGTTAGATTTGAACTCAGTCTGTCCTAACTATAGGACCAGGGTTCTAATCCATTATGCCAACTAACTGCCAACAATGTCAAAATGTCAAGAAATTTTATATATATGTATATGTATGTATGTATATATGTGTGTGTGTGTGTGTGTGTGTGTGTGTCTCTCTGTGTATAGCTTTTTGGAAGGGAAAAAGCAGGGCAATTGGGATTAAGTGACTTGCCCAAGGTCACACAGCTAGTAACTGTTAAGTGTCTGGGGCCTAATTTGAATTCAGGTTCTCCTGATTCCTGGGCCAGTGCTCTATTCACTGCACCACCTAGCTGCCCCTCAAGAATATTCCTGAAGAATGAAACCCATAGGAGCAGCCTTTCTGATCACCACATACTAGAACAGTAATCAGTACATTGAAAAAAATCCTCTTTAAAGGTCTTAGTTGTTCATCTGACAACTACCAGATAAAAACCTGAAGTTAGTTTTGACTAAGAATGCTTGACTTTATCTATGATGAACACCAATGAGGGTATAAATGGCTGAGGCTACCTTCCATCTAGTACTCTACTATGTGAGTTCATAGTGTGGCTATCAGATTAGTGGGTAACACTGAGGGTCTTTGTCCACTATAGTACAGAATTCTTAATCATTATTTGTAATTTTGAATTTGTTAGAGCAGATTTAAGATTAGCCAAAAAAGAACATTTGTCCATTCAGAGGTCATTATAAAAGCACGATGTCACAAAGAACTCTGGATTTGGAGTTGGGGGGAAAAAAACTGGGTCTGGTTCTCATTTCTAGCATTTATTAATTCTGCAGCCATGGACGAGTCCCTTGACCCCTCTGAGCCTCATCTGTAAAATAGAGATAATATGAATAATTTTAATATTTGTAACATAAAATGGGTATATAGATATGTATTTTGCATACATATATATGTTTACATGTATAATGTATATACATTATCTCATTCGATGCCTATACAACATAGCATAATTTTATAAGATAAAATAAGATAATGTTTTAATTAATTATTGATGTTAACTAGTGTAATGGAAATGCAGATTTAAAGATCTTCCCGGCCCCTAGGCCCTTTGATTGGCTTAAGAGACTTTGATTGACTTAAGTGACTCTGAGAACCTTCTTTAATTTGAAAATATACTCTGCCCCCTAATAGGCTGAATGCGGTCACATGGAGCCTGTGGTAGGGGGCTTGGTTTTCAGGAATGAACACACCTTGATGCAGTGTTTGGGCAGTAGGTCAAGAGGGTGGTTACATTCTCTGAGCCAGGAGAAGGCTATATAAGCCCTGATGGGAGGCTTTACTTTGGGGCTCACTTTGAGAAGTGTTGTGTGATTTGACCAGATGAGACTCTGGGCAGCCGTTGAGGGTCCCCCAGCTTTGAAAACACAGATGTTGATGCTTCCCTCTCTGGTAACTGTTATTTTGGTATTGATAATGGTTGGACAGTTTGGAAGCCTGTCTGTTTGATCCATCTGTATACTCTGAAGTTGCGGGTGCTGACCTTTTTCCCCTGAACTAGGTAATATATGTTTGTTTGATTAAAGTAAGCTTGTTAATCGAATTTGAGTTGCTTTCCTTTTGAAAAGCAGATCCAAGAACCTATGTTGGCAGCCACCCTGGGGATGTTGGGATGCTTGCTGCTACAACTAAGTATTCATTTATATTGGTATCCTTGAAATCTGGTGCCCTCCAAATTCAGCACCATGGAGAAAAGCCAATTTCCCTCCCATAGTTATATTCCTCTGACACTTCCCTAAGAATTTGTAAGAGAGGTGTATGTGGAGATTTGATCCCAAAGAATCATGGATTTCAATCCTATCAATCACCTTGTTGTAATTAAAGGTTTCAGTGTTTTTTAAGAAAATTTAGGATCTAGGTCAGTCCTTTTTTTCTCTTTTAAACAACACACAGCACCAATATTGAAGGCTTAATTTTGGACTGTCTTGAACTATGTAACTTTTAGGGAACATGGGAATAAAAACAGAAGGATTTTTTTTCAAATCTACCTAGAGTGGATAGATGACGAAGCATCATGGTGAAGTATGAAAGAACAGTGGTTCTGTAATTCTATTTGAACCTTGCGTTCAAATATTGTCCCTGATGCTTACTACTTCTGTGCCCTTGGGCAAATCACTTAATCATCCTGTGCTTGAGTTTCCTCATCTGTAAAATAAGGCAGTTGGGGTAGATTGCCTTCAAGATGCCTTCCAGTAACAATCTATTATTTACTAGCCCCATAGAATGAGATGTTCCTCAGATTGTAACTCAATTAAATACTTTAATAATGAACTGGTCTTAGAAATTTGATGAATATTGCCATCTGTAAAAGTCTGTTTAAAATAATCCAAGAATTTGGAAAGACATGTATGTTTTTAACCACAGAGTAAAAATAAAATGAAGGAAACCAATAGAGGATTTTTCCAGTGGTTGAAAGGTATTTAGGAAAACTGATTGACTCTCAGATCAGAGATCAAATTGTGATAGGAATAAAAGATGATTTTTTTAAAAAAAACATTCAAGAAACCACAAATTTAATACTGTTGAAGATGATTAGAATTTCCAGAACCATGAAGGCTTCCACCAAAGCTCCATTCCTACTGTTACAATTCTCTGTTGGATATCTCCATCTGGCATCAACTAATTCCTTGAATTCAATACATCCCAAACTGAACTCATACCACACAAAATCATTACCTCCTAACATCTACCTTTTAATCTTATTAACCTTTGTCTCTTCTCTTACCTCTTCCCATACTTCCTTTTGCTAATCAATTTCCAAGTGCTACAGATTCTACTTCTTAGCATCTTCTGTCTGTCTACTCAACAACAATAAAAAAAAAAAATAAAACATTCACTAAGGATCTACTGTGTGCATGACAGTGTGCTAAATAATGGGGATATAGAGGTGAACAATTACATAGTTTCTAACCTCAAAGATATTATAATCTTTAAAAATACATTTTATTGATATTTTTATTTTTTACATCATCTACATTTCTCTCAGCATCTCTTCCCTTTTCTAGAGAGCTATCCTATGTAACAAAGGATATTTTTAAAGGAAAAAAAAAGGTTAAATCAAAGGGAAAATTAGTAAAAAAAAAATACTCAGTACATTGAAAAAACCTGAAAACATATATGATCAACCATATGTGTGGACCCAACACCTTTGTAAAAGAGTAGGATGTGTCTTCTTATATATTTTCTTTGGGTTATGCTTGTTCTTTGGGATTCTGCAACATACACTTTATTTGTTTAAATAAGTTTTATTTATCTGGTTTGGGTTTTTTGTTACAATAATTTCTCCAGTTTTCCTCTTACTCCTCTTTCCAAAGGGATATCCCATATACTAAACAGTATTTTTAAAGACAAAAAGAAAAAGAAGAGGAAAACTTCAGCATAACTGATCAATACAAAAGCCTGAAATCTTGTGCAATGTGCAACACTTATGGATTTCTTACTTCTGCAAAGGGGTGGGAATGTCTTCTTAAATTCTATCAATTCTTGCTTGTCTTTTTGTAATTTTGCAGCATTGACTTTGGATTTTTTTCTGC